>OY728158.1:238820821-240070821 GCA_963277665.1 Viscum album
CTTATTAATGAAATATTAACATAATTGATGTTATAAATACCCAAATAAATGTAATTTGAGACTTTTTATGAATTCCAATAATTTTATAGGTTAATATGAAATGTTATTATTGATTCAATTAACTTTTTTCGAACTAATAATGTTGTTATTATTTTCAAAAAAATCATTTACCAAATAGTGTCAAAATTGACATAAAATAGTTTTTAAAACAAATATTATATTATTAACTGTTATTATATTCCTAAAAATATAAGGTTCAAAAAAATGACTTAGATAAGGTTATATATATTAATAATGAACCATTTGGGGTTCTTTTGGCTTGTTATAGTAAGTTTATTAACCATATAATGTAAGAAAAAAAAGAAGACACGGTAAAGGTTAAATTATTTAACTTAGAGTTAAATCTAAATGATAAGGTTAAAATAGTAACCTAAACTTTTCTAAAACCTATTGTTTGAGAGGATTTCAACCCATAAATACTTTATATTCTAAATAAATCAATTTGGAGCTATTATAAACCGAATATGACTTTATTATAAAAAAATATTTTAAGTTTTTCCAAAGGTGCCCCTCTCCTCCCTTATAAAAAGGGCACCCCTTCCCTCTTATCTTAACACCCTTTTGAGCCTTGAAGCTCATCCAAAACCTGACCATTTCTCTTCTAAACTTCCCTAGAAACATTCTGGAGGTTCTGGTCTTCTCAAAATACCAACTCTACTTCCATAAGAGGAAGCTTAAATGAGGTGCGTCGAAGAAGAGGTAATCTTTTCTTCCGATTCTCTCGGGTTTCTTTCTTCTTCTACTTCCTCTTATTTAGTTGTTTCATTATAAAGTAATAACATAATTATTAATTATATACTGATATGATATTATAAATATGAAACAACCCTATTTCACCTTCTATCCATCCCACGGAAAACAAAATCACCGCGCGTGCGTACGTACGGAATATTGTCTCCACACCGTGGTGTAATCTGTTTTTCCACCACCACCTTACTTGGATGGGTATAATGGTGTAAAGAATAAATATATATAGTTATTATAACATCATACGGATTCTGATATATTATATCATCCACTCAAATTCAATTCAATAATTATGGGAACAATATCATCGCTCGTGCGTACGTACGAATTACCATGTCCACGACGCGATGAGATTCATTATCCATGTTTACCATTCAAGAATGATTATAAAGTATATATAATGAATAATAATGAAATATATGACATGATAAAGCTACTAGATTTATGTATATATATATTTCATCTACTTACTTCCATTCAAGTCAATAAGGAAAGGAAAACAGCGTTCATGCGTACGTACGGCCTACCGTCTCCATGAACGGTGTATTTCATTTCATTTATATATCTATTAAATATATATATATACTGAATATATATGATATATAAATCATGATTTAAATTCTGGAAGTAAGTAAATCATGATATAATTAATAATAATATCAAGAACAATAAGTCCAAACACATACGATAAATAAAATAATTTTACCCAAAACGCTGCTTTAACATGGAATTTACAAAAGAACGAGTAATATAAAGTCATAAGTGAATAAAATATGATAACATAAAAATGAATATGATTATTTAATAAATCAATGACATTATTTAAATCATTATACAGGAGGTTCAGATACGTATGAAGCATATCAGACTTAAGGTAAGGGATAATTATTCCAATCTCATTCTTATTCGAGATTGTTTATTCGTAAGTATTTACTGGGGTTATGTTTATCATCAATGTCCATATGTTCTCAAAATGTTTTCATAAAATTTTTACTTTTCTTCCATGTATGTTTAAATTCATTTTTTCCCTTTTTTACTTTTTCAACATTGTATGGAAGGAATCTTTCTTTTGATTACCATACGAGGTACTTTTTGACTTTTCTGACAAAAGTATGAGAATAATGTTTTTTTCACTTATACGGCATGAACAGATTTTTACGGTTTCATAATGCATAATTTTCATGAAGCTTCCTCTACAATATTTCATGACTATTTCCCACAAAATCCTTTTCTTTTAAAATTGCAAGGCATTTTGTGAAAAGAAATTGATTTTGAAGAAGAAAGGATATTTTCCTCAAGAATTCATTTAAAGTGTTTTATCAAAACCTTTTTCCATATAAGATGGAATTATTTCATATGTGTATGTTTCAAGTATAATGTATCTATGATTTACATGGTTTCACTTTTCTTATGATGAAATGATATCCATTTGTTTTATATGGATTATGTTATGATGTGATGATGTTTATGAAACCCATTTTATTCTTTGGGTTATGATGAATGATTTATGTTTATGTTGTGGAACACATAAGAATGATTTCCTTATGAGATGTGTGGGACCTATATCTCCCTCCAATGCATTGGGTAAAGATTTATATCTCATGATATAGACATGGCTGGAACAGTAAGTTAATCCGGTTTAGTGTTACAGGACTGAAACGAGGAGTGAACTCGATTCAGAAAGGGACTTTGTCCACTAAGATGGTCTTGGCAGCAATACCTTGGATGTTATCGAAATCATATCATATGATTAATGGTTTCCACAATTAAATGTTTTATTCCCATTCTATTTATTCATGATTAATGTTTCTTTATGATCTATGCCTTATGTACTTCCAAGATTTATTTCAAAACTCAATATTTTGATGTGTAAACCTTATGTTCATGTTTTGAAGTTCAAATGTATATGGTTTGTTTTATTTTCTCCATGCTTAACCTTACTGAGAATTTGAGCTCACCCTTTATATTTTTTCTTTTCCCCATGATATAAATAAAGGGTTTAGGTAAGAAAATAAAAGGGGAAGATCTTTATGGGAGATGTTGAAGATCTTTCACCATGATAAGAAGATTATGTTCCGAGTTTCCAAAGACACTAAACTATTACAGTCCTTGAGTGTTGGTTCTCGTTATGTATTAAGTATTCCAAAAAAGTAATATAATGACCATGTACGTCAAGCTTTGGGTATCTACACCATCACTACTGAGTCTGCTGAATGGGAAGGTGTCAACTGAGCTGCTGACGGGATGCTCACGGAGGATGTGAGAGATGGCATAGGGGGGCAAGAAGATGGTGTCTCAAAGGCTATTGGGAGGGATATATATGGACCAACATCTGTTGGTGTGGTTAATGGAAAAATATAAGACTTGATCCTCGACATTCCTATCATTTAATCAAATAAAATTAAATTCAGAACATATATTTCAAAAAAATTATACAGAATTTTTTTAGAAATGATAAAATATGCATAATAATAACAAACAAAATATACATAACAATGATAAATAATGAATCATTTTAAATAAGGTTTTCTATTTCCTTCTTACTACACCCAATTGTATAGACTTCTATTGAGGATTCCATAAAAATATTTTTTGTATTTATAAAATATCCAGAAATGACATAATTTTTTTCTAGTTCTAAAATGAAGAATTAAATAAGGTTGTGTTCAACATGTTGATATATAGTTGAAAAAGACTAAAAAAAGACATGACACCCATGGTAAATGATGAAATGGTTGATAGGTGGAGTATCATATAAAAATGGTCAAATCCAAAAGGACTATGCCCACAGTGTGAGGAACTTTGAAGGCCCAATTGTCATCTAGGCTATATAGTGTATACATAGTGATAGGTAGTGTTTTAGGTAACATAGAAATATAACTCGGTTTCACCATGATAAAATAATGAATATAAGATTTCATACTCCATATGTTTATGTGGTTGGAGTAAGATGTAAAATAAATAAATAAATTCCATATATAAGGGGATGTATTGAAACCATATTTTCCACATTTCATGATAGATGTAAAACTATATAGTATATTCCTATGATCTTTAGTGGAAATATAAATTCAAGAATCTCTATGTCATAATTAAAGTGTTGTGTTTTAATAGGATGAACCAAATTTGTGTGGTTTTAGAAAACTATACATATCGATGCCCAATTAATAGAGTAATATTTTTTAAGAGTAAAGGTTTATTAGTCATGCAAGTCATCATTACCAAGTAATATAATAATATTTTTTAGGAGTAAATGTTTTCCCCATTTTTATTCCACCATCATTAGCACATTAATTCATAGGTTCATAAAGTCTTAATTTCAATTTATTCATTCCCATATGATGGGTTATTCATATGCGATGCATAGAGGTGGATGAGAAGGGTGAAATATAAGTGTTATAAACTATTTTACTTGAGGTATTCCAATTTATGAATTTATTTATATATTTTTATGGAATTTTGAAAATTTTCTATTAATATAGGTATAGAAATTGTGTATTTTGAGCATCGCAGAACTGAGTGTGTGTTAGGAGTCAGTTGAAACTCATTACTAATATTTTCTACATCATAAAGATCCCTAGTGAATTTTAAAATGATTTTTAAAATTAGTTATTTTAATTGAAAATGTTCAATTTATGAAATTATGGTGATTCTTGATTGTTTAGGTGCTCATTAGAGTCAATGTGGCTCTGTATGTGCTCAATATGATTAACTGGATAGTGAACCAAGGTAGGTGGCCTTTGATTATTGAGTATATTGATCTCTTGGATAATTGTATTATTTATATTATTTATATGATTATTTTTATTATCATGTTTCATATAATTTTATGATATAACCCCATAATTGGGATGGGCTTGAGTTAACCCAAGAGTCAATTAGGATAGTATAACTCTCTATACTGTTCATTGGTGGTGCATTAGTCTAATGAGTGCCGATGAACCACTATATGGGTTATGTAGTCATTTTAGTTGGTTTTACAAATGAAATAGTTATTTCCCTTTAAAATGATATTTAAATTAGTAATTTTTTTGAATTATTTTTTAATGGAAAATGGATTTACTTTCAAAATGGGATTTTAAAGGGGATGGATTTTGGTAATGGATTTTTTAAATGAAATAGATTCATTTAAGTGATATATTTGAAAAATTATTTCAAAATAAAATTTTGTTTTATAAAGTGGTTTTACTTTGGATTTTGGTTAAGGGACTTCTTTGGGTAAATCTAGTGTCACAAACCAACCAAGACCACCCTTTAACCGAGCACTCAAGCCGACCCATGTCAATTCCTGACAGGAATTACCAATCCCCAAAAGTTTGAAACTAGTGTTTTTTATCAAGAATTTTACCTTAGGAATTATTTATCCTCATATATCAATTCAATTGGGTCTTAACATAGGTCCTAACATGAACTTCCATACATGGACAAGTGATTCTCCCAAATAAAAAAAAACTAAATAATCAATTAAAAAATAAGTAGAAATACATGGACAACATAGAAAATGATGAAGGAAACATCCATATCATATTCAAAGGGGAGAATTATCATAATTATATATAGAATAATATGATATGGGTAGATTTTTAGGTGATTCAATACATGTGTATTAACCAGAAAAAAAGAAATGGTACAACTACACATCTCCGTGTGACATGAGAGTCAACCAACCCCTATGTCACCACCATCATCACATTATCCACTAACCAGAATAACCATCGCATCCATGTGGTGACTTTAATTTACCTTTATATGTCAAAAAATGTCTACATACACCCATTGGGTGTATATAGGGTGTGGAAAACAGTATCCTCTATGATCCCACCATCTATTTTATAAGAAAAAATTGTTAGAAAAAACCAAACATTCTTGATTGAAAATAAGATAAATGAAAATATTAATTTATCATTTCCAAAAAGAAAATATAACTATGTTCAAACAATTTATTTAAATATGGAATACCATATAAAAAATTATAAATAAAAACCATAGGATATCCCTAGGTTATATTAAGTCATGATCACCCTAAACCCCTTGTACCAACTCATGATTTAAGATTCTAAAAAAATATGTGCACAAACTATTAAGGAGATAATTACTTAGCCTATATGAATTGTGTAATACCAAAAATGTGTATGCAAATGGTGAGGCGAGGTGTGGCGAGGGCCGACGATGGGCAGAGATGGGTGGTTATGGGTGGTAATAGGAGACGACGAGGCTAGGGCTTTAGGGAGTCGGTGGGGTGGGAGGTGTCGGGGGTGTCAGTGGGGGTTGGGGGTGTCAGGGGAGGGGGAAAGTGTCGAGTTTGTGAAAATATTTAACTATTTATTGGTGGTTTATAAAAAATTTATGTGAAATTATTTTAAAAAACATTAGCGGCGGTTTAGTAAACCACCTCTAAAAAACTGTCGCTAAATTCTCAATTTTGTAGTGTAACTTACATGACATATATTGGTTTGAGGGAATATCTGTATCATCTAGAAGTAAGTCCTTAGAAAATGTAAGAATATAATCGATGGAAGTATTAGAAATCCCATACATGGTTTTCCCATGAAATAGCCAGATTAAAAATTCTATCCTTTTCATTTTACCACATTACTGATATACTAGAGTTGTAGAAGCTTCCTTTAATATTTTCACCCTATCAACATCATCATTTTCATTACATGCATCATGTGTTCTTGTATCTAAGTCTTCTTTGGTTAAAATCCATTATTTATTATGATGATGAGTAAATAAAAACCGATCATCTAATAAATTCTCCAATCTAGTCCTCTCATTCAGATCATGAACATTTTGAGATTTAATTTTCTCCCCATTGTGATACTATACATAGTAGTTTGTTTGAAAACCATATTTGGTTATATGGTATCTAACATCTTCATGACTTAACCAAGGTCTTCCAACACAATTATAACCTGGGAAATGTATATGACCACTATATAAAGAACTGTTAAATGAAAAATCTAAAAATATATCCAACTTGTTCTGAAAATAGATTGAGATACAATAAATTTCATATATCCAACTTCTATCTATTTTGTAAAAAAAATTATATGTTATGTCATAAAATAAATTAAATAAGAATAAAGTTAAATAAAAAATATATTTAAGGAAAGGATAATTGTTCACTATATATGAAACCATAACTGAAAGACTAGAATTTATGAGAATCATAATATAAAAGATAGAATATATATATATATATATATATATAAATACTATAAATATAAAACCATCATATTAAGTTATATTATATCAATGATTAATAACTATACATAATTCTACACAAAATTGTGTTTATAATTACTTTTTTTATTTCTTCTCTTATTCTATTCACCTTTTAACTTATGTTATTCCTAATATATAAATTTTTGTATAAAAGATTATAATTTCTAGGTATGTATCTTATGAATCACAAATAAATTATTAATTTAGGTTGGATAAATCCATAATTAGTGATTTATCATATTGAGTGATGTTAAAGTGAGTCCTTCCTCACCTTGAGATCAATGAAAAATGGTGATTCTATTACATGAGTTTGGAATTTCATCATGGTGATAGATGAAATATGTGATGGGTTGATTGTGATGGAAAGATAAATCCAAGAGATAATCCTGATCAGTTATTAGCAAGACATTGGGCTTGGCGCAGTAGGAGTGACACATGTGCGATGATGAAACCATTTAATTTTCAACTCATTGAGAAGTATTAGGATAACCATACGGTGGGGAGTACATAATTTTCCATTTGAGGGTATAAAACTCATTAATAATTTTATTTTGGTAGTTTACAAGGATTTTTCATATGATTCATTGATGGTTAAAGGATTAATGTGTTTAGATGACACTCAGTTATGAGAGGAATGACCTTGTGTCTGATCAGAGGAGATTCATTTCTTAGGGTGAGAGAATGGTAGTAATTATGTATGGTAGTGATCATACCATAGTTATTATGCATAAATTTATGTTCGGAAATCAATGTATCTATTGAGAAATTTTATGATTCCTTAAAGTGTTATGGAATAATAATTAAGTTATTTACTTGTGATTCAATGGAAGACACCAAATATATTGATTAAGGTAATATGAGGGAGGCATAACCATTTCTTTTATTAATAATAGTTTGTGGTCAGTCGGAAAATACAATGGGAACATGGTATTTAATCTTATAGTTCTTTTAATAATGTGATCTGTAATTTTAAAGAATATATTGTTGGTGTGTGTGGGAATAATTCTTAGGTAGTGGAAAATTTTCCAATTCGGTCTTGAATTGATATGAGCTATGATAATAACTTTTGACCATTGTTATTTCATAGAGTTTGATGTTGTGAGATGGGAACTGTACCATGGATATCATTGGATAACTAGAAATGAGTTTCAATATAAAATCCCAATGTTAAGGAGTTTTATGACAATGAATTAAACCACGTGTGTAGAGGCTTATTCTGGGGAGTTCCATGATCTAGGGAAAAAATGTTCTCTTTAAGACACCAGAGTATAGTGGAGTCATCCCATTTCCATAGGGATTTCATGTGCCTTGTGTAGAGGATGTCCTGATATGATATTTTCAATCCACAACAAGCTATTTTGTTGAAGGTATGTTGCATGTTGTGTTTTTATTTGGGTTTTAAATTAAATTGAATTAAAGTGATTACAGTTGTGTTTTTGAGTGATAAGGATTTTTCATAAGATAGTTCAGAGGGTATGTTATAGAGAAACCATAGGTGGTTAGTTACAATTTATGTGTAGTATGGCCACTCTATGACTTAATTAGTATTTATGGAAAATATAAAATAAAATGATTAGTTATTGTAAATATTCTAATTAGTTTTTTAACAGTTCTTCGCATGAGATAGGGAGCCATGTGTGAGGTAAATAACCAGTACACTTGGAAAATCCTACAAAACGATGACCGGGTGGTGTTTAAAGAGGGAATTGCTTCACTTATAAGATAAGCAGTCTTTTAAACCTACCTTGTTATTATTATATATGTTTTTATATTGATTGTGATATGTGTGGTATCTCCACATTATGTAGTTTAACCTTTTTAAAATTAATTAATTATATATTTTATGAAAATATATATGGATTTTAATTGTATAATGTGACAAATCCATAGAGGTTCAAGGATTTAATTATGATAATGTGCCTTATGAAATATAAATACCTAGGGGTTCTATTTAAATGATTTCTAATTGAGTGAATAAATTGTTGAGGAAAAAAGGAGATATAGATATGTGCCACAGTGAACCTCCCTTTAAACATGGAATAATCATAGACTAGTTTCCAAATTCTTTTATTTTTCTTTAATCACCTCCATGATTGTCATTAATTATGGTAGAAACTGAGAAAGCATAAAAGAACCAAAAAAACAATAGTTGGAAAACACAATAAGAGGCTTACCACTCCTCCAGGATGAAAAAACTGAACAAAACCACAACAAAAAAATATAGGATCACATAACCCTAAACCTTCTATCCCTCCAAACCATTTGAGGTAAGAAAATAACTCACTAATAAAAAAAAATTATATATATTATATAGAAAAAAAGAGAAATAAAGAATGAACAACCAGAAAATTAACAAATTATTCTTCAATATATGTATGAACAATCCTTGCTTCAACAACCACAACTATATTTAGACATATAAAAAGAAATTTAATGCGAGAAAACAAAACAATCTAACATAATATTTTATAATTAGAATAAAAATATAATTTTTGGTTGATAAAATACCAAAATTATTTGGAATTCAATGATTTAATATTGAATAAAAATGAAATTAAATCAAGAATAAATGAGAGATCATGGTGGTAATGGAAGAAAGTGGAATGTTGACTACTGATACTAGGATTATGGATGAGAATTCAATGGGAGGATGAGCACCCACATGAGATATATTTATGGTAGGCCTTTTCTAGTGGTTTTTAAAACTGTTGGTATATCCATCTCTATGCTAACAATTTTTAAAAACTATTGGTATACATATATCTATCCCAATAGTTTTTTTAAACCATTGGGAGAAGATTGATATAAATAGCCTATCCCAATAGTTCTGATGAACTATTGGGATAGGACCAGCTATACCAATGGTTTTTGTAAACTGTTGGTATAGGACCATGGGTATATTCCACCTTTCTAGTAGTGATACCTTAAGATAAAATTTAAAATGAAATTTCTATGTTAATATCTTAAGTAAATCCAGAAGAAAAATTTTCTTCCTCTATCAAATTAACTAAACACTTCATTTTTCATCATCATATAGATACTTTATGTCCTCATTTTCTATACATAAATCATTTTCTAGTTCCTTTAAGGCATTAACTAGTTTGTTTCTTCCCAAATTTTTGACATGAAGGAATTTTCATATTTTTTCCTTCATCATCTTCATCACCTGAATTTTCATGATACCCTGTTTTTCCATTATTTGGTGTGATATGGAATTCAAGTATGTTAACATTGTTAATTAAAATCCATGATAGTTTACTTAGAATCCTAACAATATTTCTAATCCCATTTCTTGTATCAATATATTTTAGGTCGGTATAATCACTACATTTTCCATCACATCCATTGTTATCTTGGTTCCTTCTTTCTCCATCCATTATTATAAAAGAAATTTTAGGGTTGATAATACTTAAATTAGTAAGTTTAAAAAGGAAAAACTATGAGATAAGATGAAATAATTCATAAATGATGTTTATTCTCTAACTTAAGAGTCTTTATCTTCAATATAGGTTATCCATGGTCATTTTAATCCTAGGTTATCTAATCAAGCTAAATTTTATAAAATCATATGTATAAATAATTAATAATGGTTTGTAAAGAGAATTTGAATTGACCTAAGCATATCCCCCAGGAGTGTTTGGATAGGTGCATGGTTAGGTACCATTCAATGTGCACCATAATGATGATCGAGATATACCCGACCAACTCTTTTAGAGGTTGTTACCCCTAGATACATATTTGTAAAAACTATATCCACTTTCCAGTATCTAGACAAGGATTTAATTTCTAGTAAAACCAAAGAATCTCTACTTTACCAAAATGTCTGGAGGATTCCCTATACTTAGACCTATACATAGAGATTCCACTAATTTTATATTATTCTAATACTCACACACCATGAAATATTCAATAATACAAAGCTAAAGGTTTATCTATACCATAAAAACTAAGATTATACTTAACTCATAAATCATTTATTTCATTCTTAAATCTTAAATAATCCTAAACTAATAACAACATAACATCTAAATTTATCTAAAAATTCATATGATAGAAATTGTAGTGCCCTTAGACCCACTATCATGAATTCAGTGGCGAACACACATAACTTGTAACACGGTGTTTGATAATCATCTATGTTTATAATATATTTCATACATTTACAATCCAAATTCCTTTTAGTTTAGAGTTTTAGATAATTTGAAAAAATCACTAACAAATAAATCTCAAATCTTCTCATAATATCAATACTTTTTTTCCATTATATAAACATATAATAAATCTATAATGAGTCTTTAACATTTCCCATAATTTATCTACATAAGTTAATCTTCTAGTATTAATATACTTAATAATTTATTTCATAATATAGGTAAATGGAAACATAAAAGGGGTGATCTTAGATGCTCAGTAAGGGAATATACAAAGTAAATCATAATGGTGAGACAACCTATATATTTCAAGAGTTATAAAATGATATCATAAATATCATGTAATTAAGATATGGGAAATGATAGCATAAGATAATAGAAAAATCATGATAATATTACAAGATAATGACATCATTGGAATGAGTTAATAACATAAACATGATATTATAATTATAAGTAAAGGCTCCATACCTCATTAACATAAAATATCTGTCTTTGTTAACTATCCATTCCCATAGTTGGCTAGGCCCACTACCTACACACCATGATATCTCATGAGATAGAAACATTACCCAATACATTGGAGTGATATATAATTTGGGACCACCCATCACATAATAAAAATCATATGTAAGTGTTCCACATTGTTTCAATCAATATATCATAAAAACCCATGGAAATAAAAATGGGTTTTATATCCTTTTAAAGTGGTCCCCTAAATAATCACTCATGATTTCATCAATAAACATGAAATGATAAACCCATGTAAAATTAATGGGTATCCAATGAATTAATTCATCATTATAGGTAAATAATAGTCAAAAATATGATTATTCATATGGTATTTACACTATATAAGAAATAGATATATGGTTTAGATAACAATTTCCCTAATCAATTGATTTATTAGAAATCTAGGTGAAAACACTTCAATCATGTAATGAAACAAAGGGAATTCACATAAAAAAAATTGGAACTAAATTATTCCTATACTAGTGGATGATCGAGCAAGACAAAATTAGTGATATATTATTCCATAGATGTAAAATAGAATTTCATAATCCATCCAGATAAAAAAGGTGGATGATATCATTTAAATATTAACCATTGAACAAGTATACAAAATAGATGATGAACACACTTTGAAGAAGGAAAATTTATTTTAAAATGATAATTTCGCATTTAATTTTAAAAAAATTTAAAAGTAAGGTTTTATTAATCCATTAGAATAATAATTTTTTAAAAATCTTTAAATCATAGAGAGGAAGTCTCTTAGAAACCTAAAAAGGTGGTAGAAAGATATGTTCTCATGAAAATATGTAAAAGTGATACCTTTTGGTAAAAAATGTCCCATACAAAATAATTTAAAATATTTTATTTTAATTTTTTAATAAATTCAAGGTATTTGAAAATTAATTTTTTAAAAAAAAATTGGAAATAAGGAATTCAGAACATTTTGAAACATTACTTTATAAGAAAATATTTTCAAAAAATAATCCCGAGGAAAATGTTTAAAGTCAATAAAAAACATTTAGTAAAAAAAAATCATAAAAAGGATGTCAAGAAATTTAATTTATAAGAGGTTATTTTAAATATAAATTTCATTTTCAATATTATAGAAAATACTTTTGATAGGTAAAACATGTAAATGGAAGAAAGATATTTGTGTGCTTAGGTTGAGAATCATTCCTTTAAATGATTTTTTTTAATGAGAATGTGATCCCCCTAATAGAAAAATTTTAATGAAAGGGTTTAATTTCTTTATAATTAAATGAAATAAAATATATTTAAATGGAAATTTTAAGATTAATGAGACTTGTAAGATCAATGTCAAAAAAAATCACGACTTAGGGAAGGAGACCTGGAGTCGATACTTGAGTAACTTTTTATCAAAGACCTTTAAAGGATAAATAGAATAAAAATAAACCTCAAATAACATGAATAAAATATATTTCATTATAAAATAACAATTTATAATCATATACACTATATAAAAGTAAATTGGTATATAAAGTAAAATGTGTCTCAATGAAGGGGGTTTGAGACAAAAATCCCTTACCTGATTTCTCCTCTTAGTTTATAACACTATAAATTCATGTAAAAGAAACATAAACATATTAATAATATATTTTAGAACCTTATTTATATTTATTAACCATTTATATACTTAATTTATAATTATTTACTATGAATATAATGGTTCATTATGGTTTATTTTTAACATCGAGTGTTAACACTTTTAATTTTCTTGTACATGATTAGTATTGTTAATGTTTATCCTTGATCTTTGATACAAGGTTAATTATTCCCCAATTAACTATTGTTATATAATATATATACCATGATTATTTATAATTTTACACTTTCATTCCATGTGATTTTTAACTATGAATCTTGAAGTCAAATCCAGAGACAAACTTATTTCAATAATTTTAAATGAACGTAGATGATATATTATTAAAATGTTTAGATATTAATATTATAAATTTAAATTTTTTTAAAAATATTTAACAACTTATTATTACATGTTATTAATAATTTATAATATTTCTTAATCATTCACTATATAAATATTATAACATCACTTAAGTAGTCGGTAAACCAACAAAAACAAAAACGTATCATAATGATTGAATGAGGAAGAAAATGATATTACAAAATGTTAATATAAACTTTATATAATCTAATTATTTTAATACATATCACACATCTTTTTAAAATCCATTATTTTAACCATTAATTATTGGTGGTTTTGATAAATTAAATTCATCGTTTGTGGAGGTGGTAGTCCGTATGTACACACGATTAACGAACATATTTCCCAATAGATGGATGAAGTGATGGTATATAAAAATTTATCATTTAATAATTATAATAATGTTATAAAAAAATATTATTTCATTAATTACACATTTAGTTCCATACATTTTATGTGGTTAAGATAAATAAGACATTTTGTTCGTAGAGGCGGTAGCCCACACGTACACATGATTAATGATTTCATTCCTTAACGAATGGATAGAATAAAGGTAAATGTAAAATGTGATCATTTTAGTATTTTAAAAGTTAATTAAAAACATAATTATTCATGAGAATTATATTTTATACCATCCATAAGAGGTGGTGATGAAAAACAAATCACATCGTGTTGTAGAGGTTGTAGTCCACACATACACACGATCAATGTGTTTGTTTTTATTAGAGGATACTATGGAATGAATGAATAATTATTGTGAAAAAAT
This sequence comes from Viscum album, assembly GCA_963277665.1. Classification (NCBI taxonomy): domain Eukaryota; kingdom Viridiplantae; phylum Streptophyta; class Magnoliopsida; order Santalales; family Viscaceae; genus Viscum; species Viscum album. The sequence continues at coordinate 238,835,250 of OY728158.1, forward strand.
ATAACTACATTTTAGTATATATATGATACTTAATTCTTTATACTAATAATGTTTTAGAATATTAGAAGAAGAAAAATTGGAAATAAATACTAAGAGGAGAGTAATACTCACGTAGGAAACTTTTATTTTCCTTGGAATTATCCTTAGAAATGATGGGAATAGTGTCATGGGATGAGAATCTCAGCACAGTAGTTCCCCATGAAAAAACCCAACCCTCTACCCAGTGGATGTGGTTCAGCTATCCATATTTTAAAATTATGTGAGTTTCAATGGTTTCATCCTACTATGGACTCATAAAGACAGTATCCCCAACTCCCAACCAGGGTAGTGTCAGGACTAAAACACACCATCCTCCACATTTTCGAATCAAATCCCATATTTTTATAAGTAAAAACCACATGAACCATATCCTTTATGTTATTTATGGTGTGGGAAGATTACCCCATGATTGGGCCATGAAATTTTCCCACCACCGTTCCATAAACGCCCTCATGAATGTCAGATCATGGCCTTGAGTGTTTCTACAAAATGGTCTGCTTCCAATTAACCAGCTACCATGCATGGCTAAGGGGATTCTCACTCCTAGTCACTAAATTCATGGTACACCCTCTTTATGGATTTAAAACCACCATGGTCCACCGTATTTCTAGTTTGGAAGCCACATCCTTGAAACCAACCCTCCAAAGTGTTGTTTCTTCCTCTGACATTCACACGAGCATGACCATCTCTATCATGTCACCTCCACCATGAAACCCCAAGACTCCGCTCCCACCACCAAGGCCCAACCAGAATCATTATACAAACATAAAATGAAACATTTCCTCTAATAAAATTTGTCACAGGGTAAGTGTCTCAGCATAGCAGTTCACCCGCGTGACACCCCATACGCCTCCTCGATGGGAAAAGTTTAGCTGTCCAACTCTTCAAATGATTTGAGGTTCACTGGTTTTATCCTACCAAATAATCATTAGGATAGTATCCCAAAATCCCTACTAGGGTGGTGTTATTAATAGAATGCACTATCGTCCAAATTTTTTGGGTGACTCTTATCTCTTTAATAAGGATAAACCACATACACCACAACCTTGATGTCATTGTTAGTGTGGGATGTGACCCCCATGATTGGGTCATGACATTAGGCTAACTAAAGAAGGCTGGAGGATTAGTTTTTTGGGAGAGTGTTCTAGAAGGAGTAAATAGGTATATGTTTTCTAGGAAATTGAAGGGTAGTGTGTACCTTGCAGGGGTGGGTGTGCTCACTTTTATAAGTGACAGAAAAGGAACTTTTTGTGTAAATGAATGTTAAGTAAGGGGAAAGAATATAATGAAATGGAAGTTATATGATCTAGGTGATGGAAGGTGGGTAAGTCATGTATTTAAAACTTTATAACCTAAAAAATTAATTATAGAAGGTATATAGTCCATTTAAACTTGGGAAAATTTATTCTATTTTAAATTACTCTCTTAAACACGAATTAGTATTAATTAAAAATGAATCATGGTTAAAAAATCTATAAATTATGATTAATAATTTGTGATACATTTAAACTAATTCATTTCATAAATATGAGAAAATAATATTTTAAAATAAACATACTTAACATATAAAAATTATTTTCTAAATAAGAGTGTGTTTAAACCTGGAACTTATGTATAAGATAATTTTTTCATGGCTACTAATTTTCATGATAGTAATTGATTTATTGTAAAAAATTAAATTTATGTGACATTAAAATCTATTCATAAACTTATTTTTCCAAAATATTAATTAATTAAAAGAAAATATGTAAAACAATTTTCTCTATTAAAGTAATTTTTTTTACTTTAGTTCTAAAAAAGTTGGTAATGAGTTTTATACATTAAAATAATATTTCAAAATGAATAATTTTATTAATTAATTTCATATTTTTTCACTTAAATGGGTTTATGAGATTCTAGTTTATGCTTATATATTTATAAATTCATGAAAACTATAATTTTTGTAAAATCCACATTTTCGACTAAAAATTGATATTTTTAGAAAATGCTAAAAAATTTATACTAAGTAAATTTTGATATTATAAATTTAAAAATAAAGTTAGTTTTATTTAATTATATTTTTATAAACTATATATTTTAATTTTAATAAAAAATATAATGATAAACTTCATTTATTTAAAAAGTCCTTCTTAAACATCAAGTGTTTTTAGTACTATTTCATTCCAATGTTCTAATTTAAAGAATTTTAATATTTTATATCATATATAAATATATTATATATTATAATAATTATATTTTAAATATTATTATATTAATTTAATAATGCATAACTCCTTTTTTTTAGTGTGTGCGAAGAAAGATTTCATGCTTAGAATTATTTAAAGGAAAATCTATATATTGGAATCCTAGGATGTTACATGGTTTATGTCTACTTGATGAGGTATAATTATAAATACATTGAGAAATTAAAAGAGTTCACGAATTAATTAGAGAATCAAATTGGTAATAATATAAATAAGTCTTGATTTGATTTAGGTGGTGAATATCTTAACCAAGATTTTATTGACTTTCTATGGGAGTATGGGATTCTATCTCAACTCACTCCACCTTATACACCATAGTGGAATAGTGTTTGTGAAAGGATGAACTATACCTTGATTGGTATAGTGAGGCATATGATGATTCATGTATATATTCCATCATCCTTTTGGGGATTTCTAATACACACTACAACACACATTCTAAACTGAGTACCAACTAAGGTGGAAAATGAAATTATATATAAATTAATGTATGTAAAGAAATATGTATTGTTACATACACATGTATGGGGTTGTGAGGAATTTTTGAAGGCCAATTCAAGGAAAAAACTAGAATCTTAGGGCATAAAGTGTATCTTTATAGGATATCCTAAGGAAACAAGGAGATATTACCTATACAGCCCCTCAGAAAAGAAATCCATTGTGGTAAGACAAACTATATTTTTTTGAGATAGATCAAAACTCTAAAAGCGATAGTGGGAGAAATATTGAATTTGATGAAGTTGATGCTCATGATACAAAAGATTTTGTCCATGAACATATTATATAGGTCCCCATGGGATATGATATTCCTCAAACATAGGTACTGTGTAGGAGAACCAAAGAGGTTATAGAACCCAAAAGATAAGGTTTTTTAATCACCAAGAATGGTGACTCATTATTAGTTGACAATAATGATCCTATTTCCTACACAGTTAGAGTAGATAGATCAAAAGTTGTAATATAGAATGAATCCATGAAATATGAGATAAATTCCATCTATTAGAACCAAGTTTGGGTTCTGGTTGAGCCGCTAAATGATGTAAATCCTGTTGGGTGAAAATAATTATTCAAGAGAAAATTTGACAGGGAAGGTAAATTGAATACCTATATAGCATGTATAGTGTCTAAAGGGTTTAAAAATCATCAACACATAGACTATAATATAACCTATCCTCTAGTATCTATGTTTAAATACATTATAATTATACTTTCTATAACAAGTTTCTATGAATAAGAAATTCGGTAGATTGATGTAAAAACAATTTTATTTAACGGGAACCTTGATGAATATGTCTATATGACATAACCAAAATGGTTTATGACTACAAGTAATTCCAAAGAGGCATGAAAGTTATAGATATCCATTTATGGATTAAAGAAATCATTTAGTTCATGGAACCTTTGGTTCTATGAATCCATAAGAGAATTTGATTTCATTAAGAATGAATGTGAGCCGTGTATTTACAAAAAGTTTAGTGGTAATGAAGTTGTTAACCTAGTACTATATTTTGATGATATATTACTTATTGTAAATAACATACTAGTCTTACATTCAGTTAATGACTAGTCGAACAAACGCTTCTCCATGAAGGAATTATGTGAAACAACTTATATCCTCAGTATCAATATCAATTGTGATATATCCAAGAGGATTATTGGGCTAATTCTAGGTACATACATTGACCAAATACTAACAATATTTAGTATGGAACGATCTAAAAGGGTATTGGTTCCAATACCACATGGTATATACCTTTTTAATAAAATGTGTCCTAAAAAAGAAAGGAAAGAGAGAGAATGAGTAAGATAACATAAACTTATGATATAGGTTCAATCATATATTCCAGGTTATAAACTAGTCTTGATGTTTCCTACACCTAGAGTATGGTAGACAAATATCATGCTGATCTAGGTAAACAACATCGGTTTGTTGTTAAGGATATCTTTAAGTATCTAAGGTGAACTAAGAATATGTTCCTGGTAAATAGAGGAGATAAGAATCTTGTTACTAGGGATTATACAGATTCTATATTTAAAATAGATTATAATGATATTAATTTAGTGTTAGGATATGTATTTTGTCTAATTTGAGGAGTTGTGAGATCAAAGAGTTTAAAGTATCTAATTCTACCATGGATTCTGAGTATATAACAGTTTTTGATATAGCCAAAGAAGTTACTTAGATATGAAATTTTTTCTAATATCATGATTTGGTTCCTAATAGTTAATACTATATCACATTAGACTATGATAATACTATAGTGGTGGATCTATAAAAGGAGTTATGGTAACATCAATAGTTGGATCACATGCTTTGACAGTATCACCTCTTGAGGAATTTTTCTTAGAGGGGTGAAATATTTGTGAGCAGAGTTTCTATGGTGTAGAACATGGGGTTTAATAAGGATTTATAAAGGAAATAATGGACTAGGTACAATTACCATTTATCTTACCCTAACTCTATATAAACTCTATTATTTCATTTATAAACCTAATTGTCATTGTAAACAACAAAATTATAGAGTGAATTATATTGATCCTTAGAGATATTTTCTACTAAAACACTCTCAAGAATAGAGAGAGATCCTCCTATGCGAGTCTCTCAATACTAGAGAGACCAAGAAGTTCCCTTCCACCCAAATTTATTCTTTTAGTGATCATCAATGAATAATGTAAGTGTAATAATCTTCTATGCCAACATCCAAGTATTTCTATGATGGTGTTTAGAGGTTTATGATGCACATGTGGATCACCACTAGAAGGATTCTACACTTTAATCCTCTCACCACAATGATAGAATTACAAGAAGTGGTCTACTGATTCATCAACAAAGAAATAAATTCAATGTAAGGTATTTATTTATCTAAACTCATTAATTATAAATTATATGTGATGATCTTATATTCTTGGTTTTGGAGTAATAATCGGCTAATATTTGATTTAATTCTATTTATCATGACATTATTTGTCATTTATGTTAGATTATTCATTGATCATGACATAAATATGGGTTGTATATGGCCCACATGTGCTTCCACTATACCCAAAACCTTCATCTTTTATCCTTAAAAAGCCATTGGGCTTCAATATCCTTGAATAATGTCAATTATTGCTACTACATTTGATCCTATCTCTTCCATGTTTCCTCTTGAATCAAACCATTTTTTATAACACTCTTACCAGTTGAATAATATACCCTATCAAGGTCTTCTCTTGACTATATAATATCCTCATCAACCTTTCCATAAAGGTTGCATCCAGCTCTAAATCCATGGCGTTGTAGGAATGAACATGAGACAATTTTGGTTGATAATTTCTTAACTAAGAGACATAAAACATGTTGTTCACAAAAACATACTTCATTAGAAACTCCAAGTGATAAGACACACCACTAATTTTCTCTACAATCTCAAATATACCCTCATATTGGGGTGCCAAATTCCCTTGCTTCCCAATCCATTTTCCCCAACCATGGTGACAATCACAAGAAGGCTCAATTCCCAATAAAAAACTCTAATGGTTTTCTATGATGATCAACATAAGAATTATACAAATTTTTAGCCATCACTAATTAATTCTAAATTAAGTGAACTTAATCTATAGTCTCCAACACTAAACTTACACCTATAAGTGATCTCTCTCCTGATTCTACTCAACACAATGGTGATCAGAACAGTATTCCATAAAATGCTTTAAATGAATACATATGAATCGAAACTTGATAGATATTATTGTAAAAAAACTCTACCAAAGCCACATGATCTCCCAAAATCTAAAAAATAAGATCAAAATAGGTCCTTTAATTTATTTATGGTTTATTCCATCTAGTCAACCATTTATGGGTGATATGATGTACTTATCTTTAATTAAGTATCAATCACCTTCTAAAACACTTTCCAAAATCTCGATATAAATCAAGGATATTTATCAAACATGATAAATAAAGGAACTTCGTGAATCTTAACCACCTAATCCACATACAACTTACTTAAAAGCCTTGAACTAAGAACGTCTCTCGAATATGAAAGAAATGGATCAACCTAATAAGTCAATCCAAAATAACCCATATCGCTTCACACCTTTGTAGATATTTTTGGAAACCAATCATGAAATACATCATGATATATTCCAATTTCCATGTATTGAATTTTCCATTAGAACCACCCTTCCATGGTATCCTCGCCATCCCACCATTAAGAAATCACCAATATTTTTAAATTTGACATTGGTATTTCTACCACATTAAATTGGTCTAAAATATCTTAATATACATCGATCTGATATAATATCATGTATCTTAACTCTTCCCAATTTTCTATATGTAAACTTTTTCATCAAGCCCATCATCTACTACTACTCTAATTTTTTCACCACTCAAGTTTTCCAACACAAGTAATTTGATACAACATTACCCTTACATGGTGTATAGGATAACTCAAAATTAAAATTTCTAAGGTACTCTACCCATATCCACTACCTCAGGTTTAAATCCTATTAAGAGAAGATACACCTTAAAATCTTATGAACTGAATAAACTATGAGCCTTTCACCAAATTGATAATTTCTCTAACTCTTAATGGAATGAAAAACCAACATAAATTCCAAATAATGCATAGGATTATTATTTTTATATGGTTGTAACTACCTCAACTCATATGTAACCACATTATTCCCTTTCACGAGAATACACCCTAGTTTGACCCCATATCCATCATAATACATGAACAAACCTTCACTAAAATTAGGAAAGATCAACATTGTTATATAATTCAACCTTATTTCTATCCCTTTAAAATATCCTTGGAACTTATTATACCATTAAAACTTCACACCTTTCTAATTAAACACCATCATCATAAATACTAACATTGAAAATTTATGAATGAACTATAAATAGTATCCTATCAACTTGAAAAAACTTTAAATCTAAAAGACATCCATGGGTTGATCAATGTTATCATAAATCACATGGCCTAAGAATTTCACTTCCCTCATATAAAACTGAAATTTGGATAGCTTTATATAAAACCTATTCTCTCATAGTATCTCTAACATAGTATTTAAATGATTCTAATGATGTTCCTCCAATCCAAAATAATCCAAGATATCATTCACAATTCCACAATGAATGATCCAATATATTTATGTAATACATGATTCATTAAATATTAGTAACACCAAATAGAATTTCCAAGAACTCATAATACTATACCTACTCTGTAATGTGGTATTTGAAATTTCTACCTCTTTCATACTTGACTGAAGATATCACAATGAATAATAAATCTTTAAAAACCAATTAGATCCTTTAAACTAATTAAATAATAAAATAATGCAAGGAAAAAGATATTTATTATATAAAATCACCTAATTTAACTTCTAGTAGTCAATTCAAAATTACAAGCTACTATAATTCATCTTGGAAAATAAAATTGGTGATATCCATGATGAAACAATTGGTATAATAAATCCCTTTCTCTCCAAATTATCCAACAAGATCATTAGATCTCGTAAATCTATAGGCACCATGTGATATAAATTCAACAAGAATAGAATCATACTTAACAAAAAATTTATGGCGGACTCTATGAATCTATTTAGTGGAAGCCTAGAGAAATATTTCAGAAAAACATATAATAAATACTCCACCACCATTGACAATAGAAGCTAATCTCTTGATTTTTCTAATACAAGAAAAGACTTGGCCAGCTAACATGTTAAATTCCTAATGTAGCGACCCTAACCCATATTTCCAAACATCGTTTTTGTCATGATAATACTAACCCTAAGAAATTACTCGATTCTCATAGGCTGTAGAATAGCATCATGAGTCTCTAGATACCAATGGGGAATGATTTAACTGCCTAGAGTTTAAGTGAAATCCATAACTGAATCTTACATGGAATTTAACACGACTCACCCACATTTGAGACATTCCAAAAAGCAAATCACACTGCTTTCAATAACTGGATAACTATATAATATATAATCAAAAACATATTTATATAAATATAACCAAAATAAGAAAATATTCAGCTACACTCTACAATATTCTATAAATAGTGTTCCATCCAAATAGGTCCTAACACGTATACAAAATAGAAATGAGATGAAGATGTATCAAACATTCCATCTTACCACATAATCATCATCTCTAACATAGGTATGGAGTCCAAAACCACACCTACGACATGCATAAATAAGTCATGATCATCTAACAACTACTAGGTTACCTGTTAGTTCATGAAAATGTAGTAAAAGAGAGGTTTCATGTCCACTGGGGTGTTCATGCAGGGTGTGAGGATAAATAACTAGAAAGGAACCACCAATGGTGTCTCATCACACACCAAGATAAATAAGTGTATGAATAAACATATCTACACATATATATAGATATATCCAATCATCTTTATATATAGTCACAAATAATGACAATAAGAATTAGAAAAGTAAGGCAGATTAATATTAGGATATAACAAAAGAAATTAGATATTCTTTTCTAATAATCAAGTAAATAGATAATATATCATGAAATGTCAAAAATAAATTTCCAGTCACATCATCCAAACTTTATTGGATCCATAACTCAGAATCAAGATAATACACTTTTCAACTATAAGGGGCTTGTTAGTCAACAGGGCCTATTAAAATCCATCCCCTATAGGAGGCAATGTACATATATATATATATAAAAATGCATATCAATACACACACACACACATACATACATATATATATATATGTGTGTGTGTAATCAACATCCTAGGAATGTATACTCACATTAACCTAGGAGGATAATTGTCCCTTTTCAGGGAGTTACCATATATATATATATATATGTATACATGTATGTATCTATTAATGTGTTTAAAAATATATATACATATTTATACTCATCATCCGAGGGGGGATTTCATACTCACTCTAACTTAAGAATCCAATTGTCCCTTTTTAGGGAGTTACTATATATCATCATCCTCATCTAGGATGCACCATCTTCTCGTAGGAATTAATGAATATATATATCATAATCACACACACACACACACACACATATATCTGTGTGTGTGTGGGTATGTGTGTATGTATATATGTATATATTCATGTACATGAAGACACATGTAATCCTTCATTATATGAGGAAATGTACATAAGTATAGGAAAAATCTCCCTCATGTAACTAGTACACATGCCTCAAGTATAATATTTTAAAACAAGGCTCAACACCTATATATAAAATATGGACTAGTATAAGGCTACACATATAGAATATCAAAAAAAGAAACCTCTATATATGATAGTCATATAAATACCAGTTAATAGTAGTATACCACAAGTTTTCCATTGCATAGAAGCAAAGAATATTTACAATTCAGCAATAAACATGCTATGTATCAACTTTAGGAACAATTTATATCAAAAGTAGACATGATTTATATCAAAAATAAACATTCTAAATATAAACAGTAAGAATTATTTATATCAGTAGTAAACATGTTAAATATAAATAGTAAACATGATTTTTATCAACAATAAACATGATAAATATCAACAATAAATATGCCTTTTATCAATAATAAATATTACCTTGATCAATAATAGTCATGCTTAGAAACAAATAACATGCATGCCTTCATCTAGGAACAAAAATACTTGCCACGATCAAAAAATATCACTAAATCATGACATGTTTACCATCCAATATAATATAAGAAAACCAAGAATAATAAAAAGAAAGGCGTAAGAAATAGTAGACATAGTGTAGACAATCCATACAGGTCACTAGATACCCAACACACCACATGACCACACATGGGTAGCATAAAGTGATGGGGTTATCAAAACAATCATTAAATACATTGGAAGGAATATAGAAACCCAAATCCAAGATCGACCATGTTTGATAAATGAAATGTTTCATGCCGTAAATGAAGAAACTATTCACCTTTCATAAAAGACGGTCACTGCATCAATCTTTATCCTGTATTATTGATGAAGATCACATGAGGGATAGTCTATGAAAACCAATATTTTATTACACCTAATTTAGTGATTTATTTAATAAATATAAAATCAATATAATACTAGGAGATCATTATTTCTAGTGTCTTTGGGAAATTAGGCACATGACATAACAACTTTCAAAATAAATAAAACATCGTTAATTAAAAACTACGAAACATGCCCTTATTTTCATTGGATATTCTAAAATTGCATGGGATAAACTGAGGATGTATATTAGAAAGGGGTGTGATATAAATCCTAGTAAGGTAATAATAAAATGATAGCATAATTTAAAGCAGTACATGTGATACAAGAGGAATATCAAGGTAACATAATAGGGTTGATAATTATAATCTTGAATAATGAGGTATGATATAACATTACAGCATAAAGGCAACATGGGAATGTGACAACAACATAAAACATGACATCATAACCATAAGTTAAGGACAAACACCATTAAAACATAACATAGTGTGCTTACTATAACCTCATGTGAACCATTCATAGCATATCATGTGATTAAAACATTACCCAATGCATTGGAGGGCTATATAATCCTGACCCCACTCATCACTTTCATGTACATACATAAGTGTGAAAGATATATCATATAAAATAAGGATTTATTTTACCAATTTTAATCCCAAAAATTAATGAGTGTTATATAAATACATGGAATTTACCAATCAATGAATAATAGGTATATCTAGGTTAATACTACTGAGTGGAATTGGTGATGGGTATTCACTACACAATGGTTTGGAATGAAAAATCATAGGATAATTTCATCAACATAATGGTGGAACATAAAGATTCATAGAAGGGATTAATGAGATTGAAATGCGTATCTTATCCATTCCAAATCATAAGAAAAGTAATAGGGACGTGTACAAACATAATACAATATTAACAATTTGGAATCAAAAGGCATAAGACAAAGAAGGTGCTTGAATAAATAAAAGGATATGATCTCTTACCTTGAGAGGGCACTTATAAAATATTGGGAGGAGATTATTAAGATCTATGAGGAACCTTTTGAGGAATATAGAGAGGACAATTTTGAGAAAGTTCATTCTATAAGGGGTTTTAGTGAAGATGAATGAGAGTTTGTGTGGGTTTATATAACAAAAGAGAGGACAATTATTTATTAATTTCCAAACTTAGGTTTTGGACTCTATATGATAAAGTAATAAAAAAACAAACCATATCATGGTTTCTTACAAATAGGATTGGTTTTCATTATTTTATAAGTCTAAGAATTTAAATAATTAAAATAATACCCTTGGTGATGTGGAAGTGAGTCATGTTTATAAAGAATTTATTTTAAAACCTTAAAAAAATAATATAGGTTTTGAAAGATTCATTAATGGTTTATAAAATTAATAAAATAACCTAAAAAAATTATTTTAAATTGTAAATATATATTTGTTCATGGATACATTTTATGGAATATATTACATGACTTTTGGATCATTATGATGTCATAATACATATCGTATAATTATACTGTATTTAATTTTTACCCAAAAAAATTGACTGTCTCAGAAAATTATGAAAAAGATAACTTTAGATAATTTAGAAATTATAATTTCAAAAATAATATTTATTTTATCAAAATAATTTTATAAACATGAGAATTTACACTTTTAAATAAAAAATCCCCATTTATTGAAAAATAATGGTTTTTTGACAATAAAAATTTTCTGACCCTTATAAAAATTATATTTGACTTCATAAAATAATATTATCATTTTTATTTAATAAATATTTTTTAATAATAATAATTTATTAAAATATCATTTATTTCAAAATTTCTTGAATTCATTAAAAAGAGTGTCTTGATTGAAACTATACATATCCCAAAAATACAATTTCTATTTCATCATATCAAAATCTAAATTTTATCAAACTTATTGTTTAATAATTATAAAATAATAATAAAAGGATAAATATAATTATTATTTTATAAAAATTCATACTGATATGGTATTGATACATAACCCTTAATTACACCAGTGAATTCTTTAAGGGTAAAGTGTGTAATGGTGAGATTTTCTTGAGTTAGTTCGACAAATATGGTTTGGGCCATGATCTCAATGTGATTGAACTCTCTCCATAAACGATTCCATTCATACTTTAATTGTTGAATATCATCTTGGGATTGGTCAAGGGAAAATCCTAATGATTTCATCTCCTTTAGAAGATTTGACAAATGGGATTCATAGGGTATGATCCTACTTGTAGAGGCCATCGATTCTTCCATCTATGTTAATTAGACTTTATCATAACCCTTAATATACTAATATTAATGGACACTATAAAATGTATATATTATTAATGGTTATGATTCTTAATTTTATTTTAAATGATATAACTTATATAAGTCTAAAATAACCAAAGTAAGTGCATGTTTTTTATATAACTAAATTACCTGATAAGGAATTTATTCATTCAAAAAGGGAGTTTCATTTATAAAAGTTTGGGTCTTTACATAGTGAAATGACATCCATCCTCTAGAGGTATCTTTGGGTTGTGCTAAATCACTTATCATATGAGTGGGATTTTTATACCCTCCTTAGCATGTTAGTGCCTCAGAGCGTAAAAGATGTTAGAAAATAGTGATTTTGGATGAGGGAGTTTCGACCAAGGATTGGGTATTCTTATATCGATCACCATATCATTTTGAATAATCCTTTTTAAAACCATCAAGGATGCTCCTCAAGTGAACATACATTTACTCATGTGTTATAATGCATGATTAAATACCACTTGACCAGTTCAAGTAACCCTTATAAGAATATAATGATCACATGACCATTTCATTATATGAAACATATAAAAAATGATAGATCATGTATTGGAGATGAGAGTGTTAACTCATTAACACTCCACCACCTTTGGTGAACCATAATAGTGCCAAATGAATCATACCTTATGATTCATGGAATTAAAATTCCTTTATTATATATAATAAAACCGGCCAAGGTGGCCTATACGATATCTGTATATAGTATTAGATGGTATACCCAAAACCAAGCTATAACACTTACCCTCGTTTTATAATTTTCCTATCACAATAAATGGTTAAATTGTACCATGTGATGTAGGGAAAAATATATCACATATGTAAAGGATTTCAAGAATATCTCCTTCAATCTTCCATTTGAACTAAATCCTAAAATAATTTCAGTCCATTTCACATTATATCATATCATATATGATAACCTATGACATCATATCTGTTGACAATCCTTTTTTTCATGTGAGAATGAGAATTTTCAAAGGATATTTCCTCAAGAAAAAGAGAAGTGAGGGATATCAAATATTGCATGAATTCACCCAAGTGAACCGCATAAGACTCAACTAGTATCACTGTGTAGGTCAAACTTGCACCCCAGTATCACCACGCATGTCCATCCTACATGCCATCTTCACCTTATAGGCCCTAGGCAGGCATGCCTAAGAGATTCACTTAGGTTATACCTACATGATGAAATATGAGACACACCTATGTGATGACCAGTGAGATATACCTATGCAAGATTACTCCTTCACCTAGGGTCCCAAAATTACATATAAAAGGAACCTAGAGATCCTCATTTGAAACAACTAGAAGATTAAAAGAAGGCCTGATGCACTGATCACCATAGTATTTTTCCCAGGCTCATGAAACCATATAGGTGTCTCTAAAAAACCCCAATAGAAGAGATAATTAAGGAGACTAATGAGATTAGTGTTCCTCCTATGTGTGAAACTCTAAACATTTGTGCGAGGAACCACTTACCCCATCTATGAAAAACTAGTATGAAGGTATCCTTCCAAACTTGGGACCTATACAAGACCCTTCTATAGACACTTGAGGAAACCCTTGGAGCCTAGAGAAAGTATTCTCCCAAGTGTTATTTCCCAGGACATCCATTGTCAAGAATTCACTTATAGATCATGTAGGCCCACCATGTGTGAAGCACTTCTAGTCCACCCAGGTCTATCCTATATGAGACATCTTTATCTCACCTAGGACCACCATGTCCCAGCCACCTTCAACACTCCCAATTATCACCTACATGATCCATAATTTTGGACTGTTTTTAATGCCACTAATGGTAGGGAACCTCCTTCCTTGGGAATCCCATATGAGGGAGAACAAATCAAAACCTCCAATGAGGCCTCTATATTTTCATAATCACGGAGAAAGACACACCAAAAGGTCACCCATTCAATTGTTAATTCAAACTATAATAGTTGTACCACACTTGTCCTACCTAATGGGTAGGTTCCTAAGGTTGTTTACATTTTTTATCCCCCCAATAACAAGGACCCAAAACTTTGTAGTGGTTCTAGGGACCTCCCAATTCAGATGACAAGGGATATTTCTTTGTCCTTACCTCATTGCCTCTAAATTAGGGACCTCCCCATCTCAGATAGCGATAATGGAAACTTTCCTTTTCCCTTTGATGAGGGATAGTTCCTTATCCTCCTCTCATACTCTATAAAACTAGGGATAGTGAATCCCTCTTGGAGTAATACCCTAGTATTTCTTATAGGAGGTCATACAATTCATGACTTTCATCCTACAGTGTTATAAAAAAAGAGGAGACAAGGACATAAAATCCCTTTATCTATCCCCTGTAGCCTCAGTATCATCTAACAGTGGACAAAGAATATTGTGCGGTTTTTTAGATCTTCCACTTCCTCTTGTTTCTTACATTGAGTATAAATCACATGGGATTAAAGGTTAGTGACGATCATGAAATCAACACAATCAAATGCATGTCTTGGTATAGAATCTATTTTTGGATATTCCTCTCACATTCCTTCAGAGGTCCTCCATAGGTGTGGTTTCTCAAAGATGTGTATCCATCTCAAAGGTCCATATCCCATGTGAGACAAAACTTTAGAGGTTCTCCATTATATTAGGTTCTCATACTCAATTGAACTACATGGGATTTTATTCTCATCCAAATGGGATACGTAGGAAGCCTCTTTGAGGTTCAAACCCAACACCCCAAATTAACCCTAATTTTATCCAGGTCACATTCCGTGTAGGGTCATATCTAACCTGAGAGGCCACATCTCTTCTAGGACCCCTACAACACTTCATTATAAGTCCCAAAAAATCCTTTTACTAGGACCATTTCACCAAGACATCCTTGCCGTATGAAATCAAACTACATGGTTTGGTCCTCATTACAAGAAATTAAAAGGTATGATGTGTCCTGTTAAGCATCCCCAAACTATGTGGGTTCTAATTCATTTCACTAGGATACATAGGAATCCCATCTCATGGGATTGATCTTGACATTAAAATAACTCACATCTCCCTGGATGATGATAAAATTTAGAGTGATTAATAGTGTGTCTTAGAACTATAATAATAATAATAAATGATATAATAATATATCTAATCCATTTACAAAAGGGTACCATCAATGGAGAACCTAGGATACATACAAATATCTCTGTCAATGATGAACCTTAGATACATATGATGATTCTAAGTCCAATACATGATAATAATTTATTTTTAACCAAAGGGTGACCCATTTCATATTTTGTATTCAATAAAGGATATTTGAATATGTATTAAATATTTAAGAGAGTCCCAAAGTAGGAAATAATTCTCCCAAAAAGGGTGTGATGAGATTGACCTCCCATTATCTCAACCAATGCGAGTCCCTAAGAATTGTTGGATCCATTTTATAATGAACACATACCTTTGTAAAGTAGGTTCATGAAATATCTTGAATAAGGGAACCGTTGGGTGTTTCTAGATCCATAAACAAAACCCATTAAAAACCATTCAAAAATGGAAAAACTGATGTAAATGATTGTGAAACATTCAAACCACCACAATAAACCATCAGGAACATTAATCGTGTATTAATTTTTTCATCGGAAACAAAAATGGTGAACCCAACATGAATCCTTAACCAAGATAACTATATCACCAACATTTCAGGACCCTTTTTCACTCAAAATGAAAGAGGTACAAACATGGATCTAAAAAGATTAATTATTCATCTATTCACTTATTGAGATTTTTCTTTTATGGGGTTTTATTATTTTTTTATCATATGAATCCAGGCACTTTCAACTAGAACTCCCTTTGATCCAAATGGAATCTTACCAGTTCCAATAGACATATGCTTTAGCTATGACATTGGTGGGGTCCTTGACTAAATAGAGGACACTATTCCAAAATGAGTGTCTTTAATGCCAGGTATCAAATGAACTTTTTCAAGAATACCACCTAAATGATATTTTACCAACCTTATAGGAAGATTTAAAAACCCTATAGATCACGAAGCTTCACCGAACATCCACTCAATGATGGATGGTATTCTAGAAGGAAAAAAAACTAGTTGCTATTTCAAACCATTTTGGGAGCCTATCCTCAGAACACTGCATCAATTTATAATCATTCTTATAGAGGAATATTAAGAGGTCACTAACAAACTTATCTAGACAGAATAGGGGTCCCTCTAAAGGGATCCTCCCAGTAGCCACCTCTGATAATGCTATACAGTAACATACCCATAACATGATGAGGGTGTTTCCCTTAGGAGACCAACCCAGGTCACCTAGAACCGAACACCCAGGATAGCCTAGAGAGGGTAGAGACCAGATAAAAAGGAATAGGGATACACATATTCTACCTCTGAAGAAGCCCGCTAACCAAATATAGTGGAAAACCATGTACAAACACACACACTTTCCTACACTTTCCAAGTCCACCAGCATAGTTCGGAAGCATCTAGAGAAGTATATAGGTCAAATATAGTAGGAAACCATGAGTAGGAACACACACCTACCCGCATCAACAAAGCATGCTAATCAAATACGGTAGAAAACCATGAGCAAGAGAACACACCTACCTACATCTATCAAACCTTCTAAACAAGTATGATAATATTTAGAGAAACCAACCAGAAGGTCTTGAAAAAAATAGGGAGAAAACCCATATCTCTACCCCCACACTTTAGTATTGTCAGTATATATTGATAAGAAATAGAGAATATGAGAAGGAACACACCCTTGATCTAGCCACAGAATTTCCATATGTACCTATTATAGCCACCGAAGTCACCCAACATATCTTGATGATGGTGAAAGGGGAGACATAAATTCCTTCCTACATCCTTCAAAATTTTTAGGATAAAATAATGGTAGTAGTAGTAGTAGTAGATGAGTGGACATACAACTCCATCCCCACTATTGGTGTGATTAATCAATACAAAATGGGGGTCACTTAGGATTATACACATATATCTTCTACCATTTAGGATGGTCATGGGATAAATCCTATGATATATGGACAATTGGATCATGAATATACCTCTATTCCAACTAGAGGTCATTGGTCTACTCCGGTGGCTATTCCAGGGTAGAAAAAACCCATGCCAAAATTCCAGAAAACAATTATAAAATTCCAATAGTGACATGAGGGATAATCAAAAAAGATTATATATATGATAGACGTTATCCCCAATAAGTGGACCTAGTCACTCATAAGAGTTAATACAAAAATAATCCTCACCAAAGTTGGTTAGAAAATAAAGATCCGATCTACAACATGACTCTATTTAATGATAGAGTTCTCAAAGCCCTCATAAATTTATCTATGGTGTCACAAGATCATACTCTTCCATTATTAAATTACATAAATAGTAGTAGTAGTTATGAAAGTCCTCCTTAGACATATTTCAATGAAGGATCCCTTCATGTCTAGAATCTGATTAATCATGAGAGGCCATCTCATGATGAGAATCTCGAAAACCCTTTGCATGGCTAGAAGATCATACAACAAGGAGGTCCTCCACTTGTTATCATATGAAATGAAGGTCCTCCCCAGGGTATGTGCTATAAGAATATATCTTGTAGTTAGAAGTCAATATGTGATGGTAGTCCTCCTCATAATGGAATTCATTATGAAGTTCCTCCCCGCATTTACATTTCATTTAACCAAGAATGTCCTCCCCTTGATGAATTAACTGAAAGAAATCCCTACTATAATGAGTCACTTGGGAAAATGAGGCTAGAAATACCTGATTCATCTTCATTGAAAAGTGAAATCCTTTATTAACTAGAAGATAACCTATGGAAACTGTCATTCTTCTAACCACCATTGGATCACTTTCTTTCCAATATGATGAAGGAAATACCTAACAATCCTATTGTTTACAATAAAGATGTAGAGAAACATCTAATTTGGCCCAACCAGGTTAAGGAGGCTCATAAAAAATATGAAGAAGACATATTTCTCATGAGGAGATAGTTGGATAAAGACAATATACTACTCATATCATGGACTTTACCCACTCCCCAATAGAAAATCCCATAGGAGTTATTGAGAGATTGCATTCATGATATCTTCCTGAATATATGGACCACTAACAAAAGTATTACATTAGGATGAATACCCAATCCATGTCAAGGTAATAGAATGGATACGTTGTAAAATTGAATTGGGGATCCCCTAGCTACATGACACCCAAAATTGGAAAAATAGAAAAGATCCTACCAATGTGAATGTCTCGACGTGTTAAAAGATCCGTGTCATCTGATCATTGATTCCCTATCCAGTGTTCATATCAGAGGATGTGGAAAAAAAGGGGCGTTTTACTTTACCTCAATCCCTAATCAGAAAATTCTACCAGAGTCAACATCATGGAATGTCATAACCTCATGCCGACTTCAAGTAACATTATTTTTTTTCAATTTATGGTACACTCAACAAAAACCATCCCTAACCCACTCTCGAATACATTAGGTCAGAAGAGACCGATCCATTGAAAAACTTCTGCATAAAGTAACCAAGAGTATTGATAAAGCCTCTTGATTAATATAATATAATCTTTAGGAATAATAAATATCTTTGGAAGTAGGTGTCTCAAGTGAAAACCATACAATGCACTCAACCCATGTTCAAACAAATCTTTGTAAAATCAAGAAAGTATCCATGAAAACAGCAGCCATGAAAATCTAGGAGCAACCCTATCCCACAAGTCTGGGTGTTTTTTTAACACAAACTCCAAGGTCATAAAAATAGGCTCGAAAGGTTATGGAAAGGGAATGAGAATATCCCCAACCCATAGGGGCGAGGTATTTTTTTACCTCAACTTCATTATCAATGGAATTTGGTCTTCTATCGTTTAGGGGGAACACTAAAAAACAAATCTTCCAATATTTTCCTATCCCATGAGTCGATGTATTCACTTGGAACAAAAATGAAAAAATATTGTAGATATTCCCTTTTGATCACCATTCACCGAATGATTCCAAGAGGACCAGTGAAGAAGAGGAAGAATCCTCATGGTGAGAATAAACAAAATAAATATCTTAAAGAGACTGATGAAATACCAAAAATGCATTACACATTGACAAACATAATTAAAAATACCCCTAGAGACACTAAAAAACATGAGGCTGATACAAAGGAATAGGAGGGTGAAGTTTTTATTTACAATATGGTCCACACTGAAATGATTTAAGGAGGCATGGATACATAAAACTAGAGGCTTGATATGAATTTTGGGATTCGCTCAACCACTCCACTAATATATTCTCTATGACTATATATATTTAATTGGGGGTTTTTGAATCATGAAATGGGTTCTTCTCATTGGGTTACCATATAAAATTTTCCTAGAAACTCCTAGTGGGTCCCCCATCTATAGATGGGTACAAACCTGATTTCCAAAGGCTAGGGTTCATCTGGGTTTTCAGGCCTAAAAACTATTGGGGACTCACATTGGTTGAGAGGATGGTAGGTCAGACTCATCAAACCCTTTTGGGGGGAACTTTTTCCTACTATGAGACTTTATTATATATTTAAGATATGTTTGTGTATCTCTTCCAAATCCCAATATGGGACCAATTACCTTGAAAATATGATTCATTGGTCAGTTCTCTTATTAAACAAAGAAAGGGAGACTCATTGATGAACTGATGGATTGTGATCTAATTAGTGAATCAATCTATATGTATCCAGGGTTATTCATCCATCCCCTTAATGGTGAATAATTTATTTATGTTTTGAATCCATATGAATAAATGCTTCAGAATATGCTACCACATGAGGAGAAATTTAATATTTTGAGGAGGAAATCGAGCCATTATGAGGCATACTACGTATCCTAGTTATTTTAGGAATCAAAATCCACATAGTTATTTGATCTTATGTGGTTTAGAGTCATACAGAAAGGACATATGTACGAGTACTGAGACACCAAATGTTTAAGATCGAGTCTCAGGGATACATCCTACATATCCTAGTTATGGTAGGAATTAGAGTCATCATAATTCAATTACTCCCTTGGGACTGGTCCCAAGTTATATTCCCTTATATTAGGGGTGTTCATACCATTCCAGTCATTGGGGATTACATATTGGGATTTCCCTATTGAGTGGAGATTCAGGATGTTCAATGATATGTTCATTGCATCTCCCTAAGCCTATGTGAGCTATGCTCTATGTGATAAATAAGGGGGAATAGATGATTAGTCTCATAGAATATATTTATGGGACTTTTATTATGGGACAATATTTGGGTTGTTTGATAGAGAGCTTGAGATTTGGAAAGGAATCCTATGTATCCCAATTATGGTGGGAATCATAGTTCTCATAGTTCATTTATCCCTTAACTTGCTGATAGGCTAAGGTGTATGATTACACTCAAAGACATTATGACTGTCCTCAAGGTTTTAGGAATTATAGGGGATCATACCAAGATGGATTCCCTATTGACCGGGGACATATTATAAGATTATAGTAGCTGGGGCTTAAACACTGAGGTTTCCCTTATAACCCTAGGGTGTATAGTACAGATGAAATGATCAGTGTGACTCCCTAAGCTCACCTGATCTATGCTCATTATGATAAACAAGGGTAGAAAGTTATCAATTTCATTTCTCTGGATAAGGTCTTGGATACTGGGATCACCCTGGATGATTAATATGGAGGTCAAACCTTTGATAGGTGGCCTACATATCCTGAATATAGTAGGAATTAGATTCATTATAGTTCCCTTTATATTTGGGCTTTTGAACTATGGTTTCCCTTTTGATCAGGGATTATACTCTAAGGTTTCCCTTGTAACCCTGGGGTGTATAGTGCAGACTTCATGATCAGTGTGACTCTCTAAGCTCACATGATCTATGCTTGTTGTGAGAAACAAGGGTTATAAAGTAATCAATTTCATTGATCTAAATAAGGGATTGAAAACTGGGATCGCCTTGGATTATCGATATAGAGATCGAACCTTGGAGAGGTGGCCTACATATCCTGAATATGGAAGGAATCAGAGTCACCATAGTTCCCTTTATATTAGGGCTTACACACTTAGGTCACCCTTTTTTGGGGCTTATACATTGAGTATGGAAAAAGTTATCAAATCCGGGGATGCCCTCATGGCTTGGTCTTATTGTCTAGAGGGTGTTGTATGACCCCATTGAATTGTCTGGGGGACATTTTATGACCTAGTAACCTTGTTATGGAATCCATCTCATGACCTATCTTGACACATATGGGGGGTGTCACAAGAGTCAGTGTGACCTGGTATGAAGGATTTCATGTGTCTTCGATAACATTCCTAAGTATCATCATGAGACCTGACCACCATGTCTAGATGGCGTCATGGGTCTCAGTTGGATTTACCAGAGGGTGTTGCAAGATATTGGTTGTCATGTCTAGATGCAATGGTGAGAGTTGAATAATATAATAGAAAACCATTATATGTGTCAGGTGACGTATATAAAGGACGTATTAAGGATTTAATGGTAGACCCATAAGGTTTCGTGAGACCAAGGTGGTGTTCCTAGAGGGGTCGTGTGGGTTTCTTTGACATGTCAGGAGGATTTCCCGTGTCCCAGATAGCATGATGAATTAATTTCATGAGATCTAGGTGATGTATCTTGGTGTTATCATGTGTCCTTTTATGACTCACATGAAGTGCGTGAGGGGAAATGAGCATGGATTTTGATTAATTCTTCCACTTCTAATCTTGATTTTAGCACTTGTGTTGTGAATGCCTTAGGTTTGTTTTGTATCATTTTATTTTGAGTCTCCTGTGATCTAAAAAGCATGTAGTATGTTCTTCACACTCTTTTCCAGCATACCTTCATGTGATCTATGAACAATCATTCAAATTAAGTTATGCATGGTGAATGATCACTATGACTGGTCACTAGTATATTACCTGATGGAAATATGGTAGATCGCACGATTGGTTTCTCTGAGAAGCCCACTTTGATGATTGGGAATTTTGTGTTCAAGTTTTTCCTTCATGTCGTAGTCCCTAGCTTTTTCATGCTAGAGTGGGAAATTTATAGGCATCACAAACCTGGTTGTTCAGATCTTTGTGTGGCGTATCTGGCATGGATCTAGGCTGAAGTTGGTGAAGTTTTCTGGCACTATATAGTTTCGCGAGTATTTTCCAAGGGTTATTCTGAGTTCATCACTTGTTTTTTAGTAGTCGCGAGTATCTTTCATAAAATCTTCCCTTATCATATTACTACTGATTAATGAAGACTTGTTTGATCATGTGGGAAGGTCAAAGGACTTTTTATCTTATCCTCTGGACATTCCCAGGGGCCTTCGTGAGATCCAAGGTGCCTGTTGAAAGGCATTTGTGAGATGCTTGATGGCTTGTTTGGGGCTGTCCGTGAGACAAGGATGATTTGTCCAGGGGTCTCACGAGACCATGATGTAGACTTTCTTAGCACCTCTCTTGTCTTTTAGCGACCATGAGTACCTTCCTCCTCCTACCTATTTTATCTCCTTTGGTTTCTGTGAAAAATATTGGGAGTCATTCAATATTTCATAAGTAATGTCAAGGATAATTACTCTATATTTTGGTAATATATCGCATGACTAATATGAGCCATATGGGGGTGAGAGATCATGTCATGGAAAAATTCACTTGTTTTTCCTTCGAGCGCCGAAGGGGAAGTGTGGAGTTTTCTGGACATACTTGAGGATCTCCATGCAACATGGTTGACAAGACAAAAGGGCTTCACAAGATGAGGTGGACACATCACCAAGGACTCGCGATGTCTTGTAGTTAATTATGGGCATGCCACATATCCTTCAACAATTGTGAGTATCTCTTGCCTCATCCCCCTTTTCTCATTTGTTTTATTGTAACAAGTCTTGGGAATTATGTGATTTTACTTGGATATCATCAAAGAATTTTATTCTTTCAAATGATGACATGGTGCATGATCTTTATGACCACTAGGGGTCTCTCCCTTTGGATATCATTCCACTTTATTATCAATGGAATCTCAGATGGTTTGTAAGGAATTTTCCAATGACAAACCAAGCGACTTGGGGGGTGCTCATTCAGTTGTCATCATGCAGTCATTGGTTATCCAAATAACCTTCATAAGATAAGGAAAGTTCATTGAAGGGGACTCCTGTGAGATTCACCATAGGTTATGTGTTGCATGTGGAATCTTTGCACGAACTTGAAATGGTCACACGATCGTGACTCCCTTGGAAGCTCATGCGATCTGCGAGTATTCGTTTCTTTTTGTTTTGTGGGAAAGTTAATAACCATATTCAGGTATTTATTCCTTTCTGAATTTTTTGATGCTTGTTTGGAAGGTGTTACAAAATCCCCCCCCCTCAAGAGCGATGTATACGGGGACAAGGAATTGGTTCTGAGGAAAACTAACGCCTGTCTGAGTCTTTGGTAGTGTCATGAACCAATGTCTTAGGTGAGGTTTGGTCTACCGGGTGACATTTTTTATTTCGTGAAAAGACCTATATATTAGGGGGGGGGGGTGGAGGACAACTCATTCCACTGGTCACCCCTTCTCTCGTTTTTTCATCTGTTGAGTGCCTCCGTCGTGAGACCTTTCCATGAACCCTGATTGTGTGCCTTGTTTGTGAGTCTCTGCCATGAGTCTATCTCGTTAGAACTCTCCCGCAATATTGTCTCTTTCTCAAATGATTGTCTGATCTAACTACAAATTATACCTTGGTAATTTCTTGAACTTAAGTTGTGAGGGTTGCGATTGTCTTGAGGACCTTGTGAGAGTCATTAGATTGATCATTTGATCGCTTTTGACTCACATGACCATGTTTGGGTCACACGGTCACATGTATCCAAGGGGTTCATGCAGTTCACATGATTCCCTATAGGGGTTATGCGACCCATGAGTCCTCTAGAGATCAGGCGATCCATGAACTCCTTATATGGTTCGTTAATCTCTTATTGAGCCATACAATGCATATGACGCCATCAAAATCTTGCCATGCTTTCAAAATATTTATTTTATTCACCTAACATGTTCGACTTATTTGTTTTCATATGGCCTCTGGTTCTCATCAACCTTCTAACAAGGCTTTGAAGAGGGAGTCAAGAGCAACAATTTTCCATCACGATGCTATAGTGGCTAGTGTGGATCCCTCTTGTCGTCATTTGGTCAGGTCATATAAACTAGGTCTATTGAAGTTTATAGGATCAAAAATATAAAACTATCCCCTTTCAAACTTCTTTCCACTTTATGGGTTTGGTCTCACCAATGAAATTTCCATCCCTCCACTGAAGCCATCATTCCCAAGGTAAAACTAGACCAAGGTCTTGGGTCTGCATCACTTTATCAATCAATGTGACAACAGATGTAGAGGTAGATATGGATTTTAGTGTCATAAACCTCAGTGGACAAGTTGAAAGATCAATTGTTTCATCTTCTATTCATGTTTCCCGCCCTCATCTATGAAGGATTTGACTATTCTTTCCTTCATAATTAGGGAAAGGAGGTGATCTTTGTGTGAGAACAAAAGAGAGCCCTTGAATTGAGGGTAGAAGCTGCCGAGGCTTCCTCTTTAGTGAATCATAATTGGAGAAGAGCTATGAATGAAGCTACCCAACATGTGATGGAGGCTTTTTCTCACCGAGACACAATTAATTCTAGAAATATTTAAACTGATCATCTCCAGTCTGAAATCAATTTCCTTCAGTCTGAAATCAACCATATTCAGCAATAATTATTCTAGTTTCAGTATGCATTCCATATATTAAGAAAGACTATGATAGAGCTCCAAGAAATCCTAGACCTGGCAAAAAAATATAAACATGATTTTGTTTCTAAGGCATATGAGCTACAATACATTACGGAGGCGGAGACTGAACCTTTCAATCAACTGCGCTAATCTATGGCTTTATTGAAGCAAAGGATTTCTGATCTTAATGACTCATCCCAGCATATTTTTTAATGGAGGTGAATTTTTTCAATATGTCTTTATCTCGTACCTTCATATTAGAGGATCCGACACGTGGAGATCCCTCCTTTTATATGGTATCAATGGATAGGTTTTCTGAACTTTATATGGTATCATCCAGGTTCCTTTTGTCCATGATGTGTATGATAGTTCATTTTTCTATTATTGTGAGAACCAACAAAACTACCCAACCTTTTCATAAAATCAAGAAAACATAAATGTTTGGATCTAGAGATTTGGATAATAATATATTCTTTTTTCGAGAAATGATCATAAATGCCCACCAACATGAGATTCTCTACCGATGATTTATTCCCATTATCTTGAGATCACCTAATTTTCATAAGGATAAATGGGTAGAATATCTACCTCAAAGGAAGCGTGATCCATTATTTTCCAAAGCTGATAGGCTTGGTGAGTGTAGCTTGATTTTGATAAGTCCATATATACATCCTTACAAGCTCTTGTGGACTAGATTGCTGTATTTCTTTAGTTTAGGGTCTTTTAGTTTGAACCTAATATTTCTTTAGATTAAGGTCTTTTAGCTTAGATCTAATATCTATTTAGGTTAGGGTCGTTTAGCTCGGAACTTATACTTCTTTAGTTTAAGGTCTTTTATCTTGAACCTACTATCACTTTAGTTTAAGGTATTTTAGCTCAAAACCTTATGTCGCTTTAGTTTAAGGTCTTTTAAATCAGACCTTCTATCCCTTTAGTTTATGGATTTTTAGCTTGGACCCTCTATATGATCATGGGATATGGTGCAGACATGACAGGAATAAACTAAAACACATTGAGTTGTTGGGTTTTTTCCATGGTGTTTCTGAGGCTCACAAGGATCAGAGATCCCTTTTTTCAGAGTGACACATTTGGTTGATGACCATAGGAACATATGCAGGATTCATAGGCATGCATGCATAGTCAAGAAAAGGGTCCTTGAAGCCGGGTATCCTTTATAGGGGATATGGAAGATTTATAGAGGTGATATTGGTTGAGGAAGAAATATTAGGGAATCTAGATCCACCAGGATAGATGGAATATGGGTGATGTAATTTATAATATGAAAGTCTGATTCCATGAATATGATATGATGTAGACATGCTGAGTATATCCCATGAAATTATGAGATTACATGTTCTACCATGGTGTTTCTAGGGCTCACAAGTATTGAGGTTCCTTTTTGTAAAGTATAAGATTCCTTAAGTTGGTGGGTCAAGGACCTTATTCATTGGTAGCATGCCAAAAAAAATATGCATTGAGATGATGGGTTTGTTCTGTGGTGTTGCTAAGGCTAACAAGGATTAGATAGACCTTTTTTCAGAGGGACACATTTAGTTGATGACCATAGGCACATATGCAGGATCCATAGGCATGCATGAATAGTTAAGAAAAGGGTCCTTGAAGCTAGATATCCTTATAAAGACTATGGAAGATTTATAGATGTGATATTGATTGAGAAAGAAATATTAGGGAAGCTAGATCCTCCTGGATAGATGCAATATGGGTGATGTAAATCATAATACAAAAGTACAAGTCTGTGAATATGAGATGATGCAGACTTTACAAGTATGTCCCATGACATTCTGAGATGCCATGTTCTTCCGCGGTGTTTCTAGGGCCCACAAGTATCGATGTTCCTTTATGTAAAGTAAAAGATGCCTTTAGTTGGTGGGTCAAGGACCTTAAGAATTGGTAACATGCCAAGATAAATATGATCACCACCTCTCTCTGAGGGACATGAAATGTTTATGGAGACTCAAATGCCTAGATGATAAAGTTGGGTATAGCAGGAAGGCCATCTGGGAAGGGTTATCGAACCCTAGGGAAGTTATCTCTTAAATCAAGAAGCTTGATCCCTATACCCTATGGTTTAAAATCATGAGTAATAGGCTATCAAAGGATAGGTAATGAAGTTTTTTAGTCTATCCTTAAGAAAGGTTATGAAATGTGGCAACTTAACATCGAGGATATAGAATCTTCTTGGATATTTTGGTATGGGGATTATAAATCATGACCCAGAGTGCTCGAGTTAGGAGGATGATATGGGACAGTCATATAGGGAGTGGTTTAGACACACTAAGGTGTTGAGTACTGTTGTGACGATGCCAGGGCCCACAAGGATCAAAATATCCTTTTTAGAGTAATTCATTAAGTTGAAAACCATTGGCACATGTGTAGGATCCATAGGCATGTATGCATAGTCAAGAAAAGGGTCCTTGAAGTCGAATATCCTTTCTAAGGTCCATGGAAGGTTGTGATGATCCGATACACCCCTAATCATGAAGTGTGATCTGTGGAAAGTGTAAAATATAAGGAAGGTGAAGGTACCCTATAATTTGTACCACCGCCTAACAGATGTATTCTCATGGTGAAGAGATGTGACAAACCATTGATCTAACTTTTTATTAGACCAGGGGGTGTAGTGAGTATAGCTTGGATTTTACTAGGGCTATTGGGTAAACCCTATGATCTTTTATGAATTATCTATTTATGCCCTAGTTTTTTCCTAAACTTTGAGAATGAGGATTTTATTATGCGGAGAGTCAACTTTTTCTCAGGTTTCCCTTTGTGAGTTTTCGACATGATAAGTTTTGTGTCTATTTCATTAGTAGTTTAAGGTCTTGTAATTTAGACAATTATAGGCTAGAGTTTCAAGGCCATATAACTTTGACCAAGATAGAGGCAATTAGGGTCATGAATCACATTGACCTAATATGAGAGATGTTAAAAAAGAGCCAAATTAGGATACCCAAGGTTAAGAGCACCCCAACATCCTTCTGAGCAGAAGATGGAAATGTTGTAAATCATGGATCGAGGTTCTCATTTCACGAGTAATGATATTAGGTAGTCATATTGGGAGTAGTTCAGACATGCTGAGGTGTTGAGTTCTTTCGTAGTGATGGAAGGGATCACAAGGATAAAAATGTCCTTTTTCAGAGTGACACGTTTGGTTTATGGACATAGGCGCATATACAGGAGCCATAGAAATACATGCAAAGTCAAGTAAAGGGTCCTTGAAGCCGGATATCCTTTCCAAGGTATATGGAAGGTTGCAGCGTTCCACGAAACCTGAGGTATGAAGTGTGGCTTATGAATTGAGGTAATTTAAAAGATGGTGTAAGCACCCTGTACTCTGGTTTAATGGGGTAAGTCTCTTGTGGTCCTCTGATAAGGAATAATGAATGGATAATAGTTTTCCCAATTTAACTCTATGTAGTGGGGATGTAATTTCCTATGTGTAGTTTAATGTCATGCGTTAAGGACATGCTTGCCTCCATACTGTTTAACATCATGTGGTATGGACATATTTTTATGAAATTTAACATTATGTGGTAAGGGAGTAATTTCATGCAATTTAACATTATGTGGTAAGGACATAATTTCATGAAGTTTAACATCATGTGGTAAGGACATACTTTCATGCGGTTTAAATTCATATGGTAAGAATTTACTTCCATGTAGTTTAACATCATGTGGTAAGGAAGTACTTCCATACAGTTTAACATCATGCGGTAAGGATGTGGGAACCATCATGAAGGTGTATAAATATTGTTGATGGGACCAAAGATGGAGACCTGGGAAGCACTACATATCTCTCAAGGGTGATAATGAAGCCACACATAGTTCTGAATGGGAAATACTCTACACAGGTCTGACCCATACATAGGGGTGGGAATAATTTCTATTGACCATGGAAGCTGGTCCTAGGATTGAAGATCTAGGTGTCACTATGTATCTCATGAGGATGAAAATCAAGATACACATAGTTCTTGAAGTTCAATGCAGTTTAACATCATTTGGTGAGGATGAAGGTGAACTGATGTGAATAAATGGAACTATTGTAGCTGGGCCTGAGAATAGATTTTTGGGCGTCACTACATATATCATAAAAGGCAATAATCAAGCCATATGTAGTTATATAAATTCCATTCAATTTAGGGACATGCGGTGAGGATGGAGGATAACTTACATGAATTTATAGGAACATTGCGGTTGATCCCAAGAGTGGAAGTCTGGGAATCACTACATATCTCATGAGAATGAGAATAAAACCACACCTAGTTCTTGGAAAACCATGCAGTTTAATGTCATGAGGAAATGAAATAGATTTTGCATTTTAATGTCATGCATTGAGGAATCATAATATACCTATTGTGTACCTTTATGCCTTACTTGTGAGGTTAAGTCCCTACCAAAATTTCTAATCTCACGTGAGCTATGTTCAGTGTGAGAAACAAAGAACGAAATTGGTTTCCCTATAATGTAGAGACATAAGGGGGTATGATAAGGGAATTTCATATCATTCCATGGCTGGACCAAGATATAGTATTGAGACATCTCTATGTATCTCATCAAAAATGGGAATCAATCCATACATAGTTCTAGAATAACTATGCAATTTAACATCATTTGGAAAAGGATGTTAGAGACTCGACATGAATAAATATGGATATCACAAATCTGTGTAGTTTTACATCATGCAGTAAGGACATTGGGTCACCCATCATAAAGGGGGAAGTTCTGGGTCTGTTCAATTTTACGTTATGCAGTAAGGACATCAGATTACCCATCGTGAAAGTAAAATAATCCTATTGTCGGTCCCAATAATATAGGTTTAGGAATCACTATGTGTTCTGTGATGACAGGAATCAAGCCATGTATAGTTCTTAGGAAACCATGCAATTTAACATCTTGTGGCTGGGATGAACTCCATACAGTTTAACGTCATGTGGTCAGGACAAATGAAGGGACTTAATCTGATGTGGATGCCTAGGCTGACATTTTATGTAAATTATTTCTTGAGAAACCTCACATTTGTGGGAGGTTTGACATGCTACCCATCCATGGTGTCCAGTGACTAGGCTCCATTATGATAAACCTTATGTATTACATAAGTTCCTTCATACTTGGGATAAATTTTTTTGAGCTTCTTTCCTAGTATCAT
The DNA here is from genome assembly GCA_963277665.1 of Viscum album. Lineage (NCBI taxonomy): Eukaryota > Viridiplantae > Streptophyta > Magnoliopsida > Santalales > Viscaceae > Viscum > Viscum album. The sequence goes on from OY728158.1 coordinate 238,865,712, forward strand.
TGGGGTTCTCAGGGACGACATTAGTTCTCCTTGAAGGGATGAACAGATCTAAACCTTTTTATTAAAGGATATAGCTATCTAGTTCTGATAAATTTCTAAATTGTGTAGTGTGTGAAACCTATTCTCATCCAGTCGTTCCAACTCGTCCATCCAATTTGTCAATTGTTCATCATCTTATATTTTTCCTCAAATGGAAATTTAGAGTGAGGTCGGTTGGAATTCTATGGGTAAAACTACCTTGGTCCCATACACCAGTGAGTATGGCATTTCCTGTGTAGCAGTATGTGTGGTGGTATGGTAGGCCCATAAAGAATGGAAGAGTTTATCTGGATAAAAATTCTTATCCTTGTTCACAATCTTTTGAAGTATATTTGATAGAGTCTTATTAAAGGCCTCTATCTATCCATTTTCTGCTACATGATAGCGAGATGAGTGATTGAAGTCGATGTTGTACTCCTGGTATAGTTTCTTCAACTCCATAGAACAGAATTTGGTGTCGTTTTCCATCAATATTTTGTGAGGCACTCCAAAACTGGTGATGATATGGAACTTCATGAAGCTGATGATATTATTCATCCTGACCTCCTTGATGGGTATGGACTCAGTCCATTTTAAAAATAAGTTGGTAGTTGTAAGGATGTACTTGAACTACTTAGCTATGGTTGGGGGATATTTCCTCATGAAATCTATCCCCCAAATAGAAATCATCCAAGAATATTTTTCTGTATATATCAATTATGGAGGTTAGTGGATTAAGTTTGTATAGATTTGGAATGCATGAAATTTCTTGTTGAATTCCATGTAGTCCTGTATAATGATTTTCCAGTAATATCCTAACCTCCTGATATGATGGTAGAGCATGGTCCTGAATTTATGGGTGCAGTAAGATCCCACACGGACTTCTTCCATGATAGTAGAAATCTCTCCTTATGCTATTCATCTGAAGAGGATCACATCAAATCCATTCTTGTAGAGGGTTTTCTTCTCATTTGGGCTATCCTATAGGGTAAAGTTCATTGCATGGGACCAAATATATTCCCTTTAGGTTCTATTCATTGGGAGAGTCCCATCTTATAGATATCCAAGTATGGGCTTTATCCATCTAGGGGTAACTATTGGTGCATCACACTCTAGGGTAGTGTTGACTTGATTGATCTCTTTCATATCACATACGATGATTGATGAGACAATTCTCTGATTTGTAATGTGTAAGATTGTTCCTTCTTGATCTGGATCGGCCAAGATAGTGGTTGCATTGGCCAATGCATTAGCGTGATCATTATGTGATTGGGGAAGATGATGTAATGTGTGTTTGAAAGGGAAATATAACATTATTCCCCTAACATAGCCAGTAAGAGGGGCCAATTTTTCCTTATTGAAAAAATACTCTCCATTGACCTACTTTATCTCTAACTCTGAATCCCCTTTGATGTTTAGGTAGGCTATTTTCAGTTGTAGGTCCAATTACAAGCCAAAGATGAGGTCCTGGTATTCTTCCTCATTATTTGTGCATCCTTCTGATAGTGAGAAAGAGTAGGAAAAAACCACTTTGTTAAAAGAGAAAAATACAATCCCCAGGCCAACCCGGCTGAGATTTTGGTTTTCCATCCTTATTCTAATTGGACTTCATGAGGCACCATCAAAATATATCTCCCATGTCTGGGGAGTGACATGGGCATAAAATACCTCTTCATGTGGAACCTCAGTGTCTTTTGGTACATTTTCTAGGGTTGGATGCACTGTAAGAAAATCAGCCAGGGATTATCCTTTCATTGACTTCTATGACACAAAATGAATGTCATATTACTGAATAATGACCACCCATCAGGCCAAGAACCCAGTTATCATTAGAAGACCAAGGATGTAGTTTAGAAGATTGATATGAGAGACCAATTGGACTTCACGGTGCTATAAGTAGTGCCTCGTCTTTTTCATTGTGAAGACGAGCACAATGAAATTCTTCTCAGCATCAGAGTATTTGGTCTCAGTACCTATCATAGTATTGATGTAGTAGTAGAGTCTATTCTTTCTCCCTACATCATTCTTTTGTTTGAGGAGGGTTCCTAGTGAACGTTCCATGGTGTCCACATATAAGATGAGTGGATTATATTCCATCAGAGGAATCATAACCGGTGGGTGTAGTAGGTTTCACTTGATACTTTTAAAGGATTTTTGGAAATCATCATCCCATTAATAGGAGATTCCCTTATTCATTAGCCTAATTAAGGGGAGATGTTTTCCAGTTGGGTTGGAAATGAAATTCTAAATGTAAGTGAGGTTCCCCTGGAGCCCCCTAAATTCTTTGAGATTTATGGGGGTGAAATTGCTAAGATAGAACCAGTCTTCTCTGAGTCAACCTCAATGATGTGGTGGCATACCAAAAAACCAAGGAATTTATCTGAAGTTACCCTGAAAGTGAATTTCAACAGATTTATATTCAGATTGTCAAAAAATATTTGAAGGTCTTTGAAGTGATCACACCATTGTCAGGATTTAACCACCAAGTCATCGACATAACATTTAATTATATTTATCATGAATGGATTAAAGATATGGTGCATGGTGTGTTGATATGTGGATCCAGAATTCTTCAATCCAAAGGGAATGAACTATTATAACAATATCCCATGAGGTGCTCTGAAGTTAGTGGCTTATTCATACTTGGGGGACATCTTTATCAGATTGTACCCCGAGTACCCATCCATGAAGGAAAGGGTCTGGAAACTAGCAGCTGCATCGATCAAGAGTTATGTGATTGGTAATTGGAAATCATCCTTTGGGAAATGTCTATTAAGGTGTCTAGAATTAATGTAGACCCTAATCTATCCATTTTTCTTCGTGACAAGGATGATGTTGGAAATCTATATCAGGTACTTCACTTATCGAACAAATTTTTATTTGATCAAATTATCAACTTATGAATCTATATCGGTGTCATGGGAGGGTTGTGTCCTCCTGGATTCCTACTTGAATCCACGATGATCATCTGGTAACCCAATATGGTGCATAACCACATCTAGATTCAGTCCAATCAATTCTATGTAGTTCCATATGAACACATATCAATGTTTCTTCATAAATATGATGTACATGTTATTCTCTATGAGGGGCATGCTGACACTAATCAATGTAGGCCATAGGTATTCCTTTGTTCCTAAATTTATCTACCTGAGTTCATAAATGGTGGTGGAGACACCTTCCTCGAATGCTGGAGGGGTGTTCCTGAGATCATCCTCATCTTCTTCTATCTCTAAGTTTGTGGAGACATTTTCAGATGGAGATAGGAATCTAGGGGATTTACCATTATTATCATGGTGGCAGAGGCCATGAGAAGATACATTATCATCCCTTGTTGACTGATTCATTGTAGAGAGATGTTGGAGATAATAGTATTCGATTCTGTCACTAGGGACATGAGAGTCTTGGACCACTGGGATTATATCTGTGACCTCAACCAGGTTTATGGGGAGCACATAGTCGCATTCAAGCATACTCCAGGGATTCATAGGGGTATTCCCCAATCCATTATGAGTGGAAACCTATACATAATCATCAACCATTGGTTGTTTTCCTCCCTTTTTATAGAAATATGCTTTAGTATATGTGGCCCCTTAAGTCTTTAAGGGATCACTATCACTATGTAGTATGCGGAATTTTCCATTAATGGGACACTTCAGACATTGGTGAAATGTTGAAGGTATCAATAGGTGGCTATGGAGCTAGGGCCTTTCAAGAAGGATGTTATATGTGGTATCTTGATGGATTTACATAAACTCAGTTTCCGATGTGGGATCCCCAAACTGAGCTTCAAGCTTGATCTTCTCAAGAGGTATTTTCTCACACTTATCGTACCCTTGGATTATTATCTTAGTGAGAGAAAAATACCCTTCACCATATCCCAAATGTCATAGGGTTCAGGTTGGGATAATATTTATCCCAGAACCATTATCAATCAGATCCCTATAGATATTTACATTATTGAGTCTACCTAAGACATATAGGGGTATGATGTGTCCTTGAAGGGTATCTTCCTATTATTGATCAATGAATGAGATGGAGGCATAACATTATAATGCCATGGTATCTACTAAATATACCTCAACTACAATGACTTCTGTCTCAAACTCTTGTGTGTTATAAAGGGATTCAACAAGTGCCTCCATGAGTTATTTTTAATGATGGAGCACATCAGGGACTAATATCTTGGTTGGGATTGTTTCCAGCTATTTCAAAATGTCTTATTTTTATGCCATAGTTCGATGCTTCTTGATATGGGGTTTCTCCTAGACATGTGTATGAGGAGCCAAGGCATTTGGGATGGATGAACTTGGTGCTTACATAGAGTTTGAGAGATTATCTACTACCAGTGGCACAAGTCATTCCCACCTTCCCTGTTTCCTAGGTTGATCAGATTAGACCCCCTCTAAGAAGTCATGAAAAATAATTAGATTTGGGCGACTGCTGGAGGGCTCCGAGGCACCTCCTTTCTTCTTTTGATCATGATGGAGCACTTTACCATGAGTCTCAGCTACATATATTTCCTTCATGGGGATATGACTTGAATATTAAATTTGACCACATCTACACTATCCCCTGTATCCTCGACTCCGACACATACAACCTCCTATTCCCTGGTTATGTGTAGGAAAATAATGATCTAGGGAAAAATCATCATATAATAAGGTGACTAACAAGTGTATTGTGTTGAAAGAACCAAATATGAGTTCTTCATCTAATGAGTATTCTATTTGGTGGGGTGGTTTCTATTCCTTATATATTGTAGGGAAGAAATCAGTGAGAGTTAAGGATCTCTTTAGAGAAGAATATGACTATTCCTATTCTATTTCTTCCTACTTCTGGTTATCACACCCACCTTTAGGAGGCACATTTGATGTTACTCCCTTGGGTGGTGGAGATATCACGGTTCTATGAAATTGTGATTTTAGAGTGGTGTGGGATTGATCAACTTCCTTTCAAGTCATTTAGTTGTCTAATTTTTGTACATGTCTAGCCAGGAATTTCTTCCAACTACCCTCTTTTTCTAGTTAGACTATAGTTATGAATTCCACCTTCTCTAGGGAGTTATCTAGTGTCACTTGTCTAAAGTATACCATGTCTTGAAGGACATCCTTGAAGATGAAGAAGTTCTAGATATTATGACCCAACCTTCTGCAGAAAGAATAGTAATTGGGATGGTCAGCGAGGTTGACTTCCTCAGGCCTCCTGGGTTGCAGGAGTGTGAGAAACTTATTATCCATGGATGTCAAGAAATAATCAGGGACTTGTTCATTTAATAAGGAGTATACTTTTTTTCATCCATTCCTCAAATCCCAAGAGACCCTAATTTCTCTATGCTTCCAAATTTGGGTGATTATGTGGTATTCACCACTCGACAGGAGGTGTTGGGTGGTTCAGGGCATGCCTAGGTATTTAGAGAGGAAACACTACTTCTTGAGTGTGATAATGATGTTGTTAATATTTTCATGTCTTATTATATACTCCCTTTAATGAATTTATATGAAATGTGCATAATTTGTGTGAAATATTAATGTTTTAATATTAAGTATAATTTTTGAGCATTTTTAGTAGTAGTCCAATTGATTCAGTTTACCATTTTATTTATAACTCTCACCCTACTGATCCGAATTGTGTGGTTACTGTTTTTTAGGATTCATAATTCAATATGAAACATTTAATTATAAGGGATCATGGGACAATTATTCCATTTGAAGGATCACATTTACCACACAAGATGACCTACAGAATCTGTGAACAAACTGGACCAGCCTTGAAGATTGATTTACTGGGCTCAATCCAGAAGTAAAAAAACATTAACTCTCCACCATAATTTTGGGGACACTACATGTCATCTTGGATAAAAATTCCAAGGCCCAAACCCAAGTATAAGGGGCCCAAATGAAGCTTTGAAGTCCAGCCCACCATTCTGGCCAAGAAATAAAATCAGTATAGTATTCATGACATATCTCATGATGTAAGAATAAAATCGAGATGATAGTTTTCAGGGTGAAATAGTAGATATAGGCGGCCGACTTTGTTGAATAAGTCATTCGGATTTGAAGGCATATTCCTGTTCCAAAATCCATTCACATTTTAGCCATCGAAAAAGCATGGATAGAAATGGATAGTTTACCTTTGTTTAATAAAACCGCCATAACTTTGGATCCACTTGTCCAAATGCATAAAACGTTTTATAGTAGTCAGCCAACTTTATTATATACAACTTTGAAGAAGGGGATATTTTGAGATTAGGATGTCTGAATAGCCAACATGGCGATGCAAGTGTAAGGACAGATTGGGAATGAAAACAGTCCACTCCTTAGGCTATAAATACTCTCCCATTCTCTCCTTGAGAGGGGTTGGCATTTCAGAAGAGAGGAGAACATATTGGCATGACCAAAGCCTTTACAAATTATTGGGAGGATATTCCATACTCATGTTTTCACTTGATAGACCTTTCCTCCTCTCTTTGTTTTCACTTACTTTCGTGTTCTTCATTTTTGTAATTTTGTAAGTCATTTCTTTTGTAATTCTGTTTTAATGCAAGTTTTTTCTTCAATATCTCTTATTCTCATCCACCTTCTGTAGTTTAATATTTATGTTCTTAAAATAGTTTAAATTCAGTTGAATCTCCTTCCCTTCTTTTGCTTCCTCATTCAATCGAAAATCCGTTTTTAATTATCATCACTGTTCGTGTGTGTGTGTGTTCGACGCAAAAATATTTTCTAATCTCTTTATTTTTCTTCTATTCTTAATTTATCATCATAATTATTATAAACAGAATATTAAAAAACCAAATTTCTGAGTAAATATCTCATTGGGGTGAGTTATAATTTAGGGATGTTAAGTGATTGAGAGTATTTGCTCGATGTGTATTCGTTAATTTAACATTGAGTATATTGGACTTAATATGTCATGGATTAATGACATATTTTGTTTAGCATGTGGTTTCCATGGATTATTGGAACCACAAATACACTACCATAAACATGTACTGATTGATATTATAATCCTAATTATGTTAAGGCTTGGATTAAAGCTTTAACACTTAGTAATTCTAATCGACGTCAACTTGTGAAGTGGGTGTTAATTTAAATGCAATATAAAGAAAAGCTCAAGGATATCACAAGATTAACTACCTAATGATGAACTCACCCCAATATTTATCAATTTATTAAATCAATTATATAAAATCAATCATTTCAATTAAGCTCTGCAAACAAACCCCCCTAATAAAAATACAATCAACTAAAAACAAACAACTATTTCAAAGTATCATCACCAAGGATTCGACCCGAGTGCTGCTATACACATTAGCAGAGCACCAGAACTTTGAATGATCGATAGGTGAAAATCAGACGTGCGTTTCAAATGGCTCCATTGCCAGGGATGGTGCTTTAATTATTCGTTAGTTTCTGGTTATTGTAATAAAAATAAAAAAAAAAACAAATTTTTAAAAAGAAATTGAAAAAAAACACAAAGAAAAACCCGTCTTCTCATAAAAATCATAAACGGAAAAAATAAAAATAAAAACCCATCTTCCTCTTTATTCCAAAATCTCTCTGAATGCCCCGTAGCCTTCCAAACAATCCCTCAGATTTTTTTGACCCTGAAATTGAGCGAACACTTCGCTAACTTAGGAGGAACATAAGAGATAATCAAATAATTCAAGAACCAATCCTTGTCCAACCAGTTGAATTAGAAATGGCCAATCCTAGGGAACAAACCCTTAAAGAACTTGCTGCCCCTGATATTAATTACCAACCTCTTGGTATTCAATATCCAAACATAGAAGCTGACTTCGAACTCAAATCGAGTTTGATTCATCTTCTCCCTCATTTCCACGGGCTAGCTGGGGAGGATCCACATCTCCATCTTAAAGAGTTCCAAGAGGTGTGCTCTACCATGAAGCCTCAAGGGGTTTCTAAAGAAAAAATCAAACTCCGAGCATTCCCTTTCTCCCTAGCTGACACTAATAAGTCATGACTCTACTACCTTCCTCCTGGTTCCATAACCACATGGAATGACATGAAGCGACTCTTCTTAGAGAAATTATTTCCTGCTTCTTGTACTGCTTTTATCCAAAACGAAATAAGTGGTATCTGTCAATTCCCAAGTGAATCACTCTATGAATACTGGGAGAGGTTCAAAAAGCTTGTCGAAACCTATCCACATCCCCAAATCCTTGACCAACTCTTGATCCAATACTTCTATGAGGGGTTATTGGATATGGAGAGAACTCTCATTGATGCTGCAAGTGGTGGTTCTCTTGTTGATAAAACTCCTACAACTGCAAGAGATCTCATAAGTAACATGGCTGAAAACACACAACAATTACATACTCGAGCACATGCTCAAGTCAAACAATCCCAAGATAATCAATCAATTGATATTAACAAAATGACCGAGTGGATGAGTGAACTTACAGGTCTTGTGCGACAACTAGCTATGGCTACCAAATCCCCAACCTCGTCTTCTCCGCAATCAATGTTTCCTGGACCTCTCAAAAACTGTGGAATCTGCAACTCTCCATATCATCCAACTGACACATGTACACAATTTCAAGAGAATCAATCCGATTCATCTGGACCAATGGAGCTCAATGCAACATATGCTTAGTGGAACACCAATCCTCAACTATCAGGTCAGTTTTTTAGAAACTTTAACCAACCTCACTCTGAGCCCTTCTCTTCTTCCTATAACCAAGGCCTTAGGTGTGGTAATCCCATATATCACCCCCCTCAATTCCCTCCTCAAAACCCAAACCAATTCCAATATGGTCAAGGTGGTGGTAACTTCCATCAACCTTATCCTTTTGTTCCTCAGCCTCAAAGGAACAATCCTCCTCCTGGATTCCATTATCCTAGTGAGCCTTCCCAATTCCAAAACCAATACAATCGATTTCCCAAGAACCAAAATCAAGGCAATCCCAACCAGGGACAAGCCTCTTCTTCCAAGCAACCATGGGAAAGTGTAGTGGAAGATCTTTCCTCCTTCACCCGCTCTAGCCTTAAAAACATTGAAACTCAAATAGGCCAACTTGCATCCCACCTGAGCCAGCAACAATAATCAAATTCTTCCCAACTCCCAGCTCAACCATTACCCAACCCCAAGGGTAATGTAAGTGCAATTGCACTTAGATCGGGAAAGCACATTTCTATGCCTCAAGATAAGTCCTCTAGCCCTCCTTTGAATATTGACCTAGAAAATGAAAAGAAAAAGAAACTTGAAAAGGAACCTGAAACCATTCCCTCACCTCCTTCAATTCCACTTAGGAACCCAATTCCATTTCCTCAAGATGTTTCTAAACCAAGGAAGTCCTTTGAACCCGATCCTGAAATGCTCGACATATTTAGATGTATTGAAGTCAACATTCCCCTCTTTGATGCCATAAAACAAATTCCTAAGTATGCCAAGTTTCTTAAGGAATTGTGCACCCACAAGAGGCAACTTAGGACCTTTGAAAATGTTTCCACCCAGCAGTCTATTCCCATAAAGTGTAAAGATCCAGGGACCTTTATAGTACCATGCCAAATTGGAAGTTCCAACTTTGATGATGCACTCATAGACCTAAAAGACTCAATTAATGTCATGCCCAAATCCATCTTCTCCAACCTTGGTCTAGGTCCCTTAAATCCAACAGGTGTTGTCATTCAGTTGGCCAATCGAAGCACAACCAGTCCTGAGGTAATAATTGAGGATGTCCTTGTCTGAGTCAATGATCTTATCTTCCCTGATGATTTCTATGTTCTTGACATGGAAGGTGAGACGAAGTCTTCTCGATCTCCCCTAATTCTAGGAAGACCATTCCTCATGACTGAGAGAACCAAGATTGATGTCCATTCAAGCATCTTATCCATGGAATTCAGTGACCAAATGGTCAAGTTCAACATTTTCCAAGCCATGCGATACCCATCTGAGGATCACTCTGCATTCTCAATCCATGCTTCTGAGGACACTTATAAGAGTCAATCGAACCCCAATCCACCATGTTCTTAATGTTCTAATGATAAAGGATCTTGTGAAATCTTCACCATGATTAACAAAGTCATAAATGGTGAAGTTGATGTGGACCTCTCATTCATAGACTCCATCAATCTAGAGGAACTTGAAAACTCTCTTGAATCCCACATCAACTCTGATCTCCACTGCTCCACCTTGGACAATATTAAGGAAAATGAATCTGAATCAACTGAAGTCCCTGCATCCATTCCTGAGATGTATAAACCACAAATGAGAGATGATGCTGATCTAAAACCTCTTCCTGAACACCTTAAATATGCATTCCTCTTCCATGATCACTCATATCCTGTCATTATCTCTGCCACACTTACTGAAACTGAGGAGTCCAAACTTGTTCAAGTGTTAGAGAAAAACGAAAAGGACTTAGGTTGGACACTAGATGACATACCAGGAATCAACCCTGCCCTTTGCATGCATCACATCCATCTTGAAGAATCATCCAAACCATTTAGACAACCACAAAGAAGACTCAATACACTCATCCTTGAGGTAGTTAGGGAAAAGATCACCAAGCTTCTTCAAGCTGGTATTATCTACCCAATTTCTGATAGTGAATGGGTTAGTCCAATTCAGGTTGTACCAAAGAAGGGTGGGATAACTGTTGTCACAAATGAACATGGGGAGGTAGTTACAACTCAAGTGAAGAAAAAATGGCGTGTATGCATCGATTATTGAAAATTGAATGCTGAAACACGAAAAGATCACTACCCTCTTCCATTCCTTGATCAAATGCTAGAAAGATTAGCCAGAAAGTCACACTATTACTTTTTTGATGGATACAATGACTATTTTCAAACCCCAATCTCACCTCAGGACCAAGAAAAGACTAATTTCACATGCCCCTTTGGAACATATGCATATAGAAGAATGCCTTTTGGCCTTTGAAATGCTCCTACAACATTACAGAGATGTATGATGAGTATCTTTTCAGAATTCATTGAACACTTCATGGAAGTTTTCATGGATGAATTCACCATTTATGTGAGTCATTTTAATTTTGTTTGAATTCACTCTCTCTTGTCCTCCAAAAGTGTGTCAAGTGTAACCTTGTGTTAAATTTTGAAAAATGTCACTTCATGGTTGCAAATGGGATTTTTCTAGGGCACATAATTTCAAAAGATGGTATTGAAGTCGATCCTGCCAAAATTGAAGTGATCCAATCACTTCCTAAACCCACTTCTGTTCGAGACATCCGTTCATTCCTCGGTCATGCTGGTTTCTATCGGAGATTCATCCATAACTTCAGTAGGATTTCCCTCCCACTCACTAGGTTACTCCAAAATGTTGTCACTTTCCATTTCAATGAGTTTTTCAAGAGAGCCTTCGTTGAACTCAAAACTTATCTTACATCTTCCCCAATAACCCAACCCCCAGATTGGTCCTTACCCTTTGAGTTGATGTGTGATGCTTCTGATAGAGCTGTTGGAGCTGTTCTTGGTCAAAGAAGATAAAAACTTCCTCATGTCATCTATTATGCCTCAAAAATATTGGATGAAACTCAATCTCACTACACTGTCACTGAAAAAGAACTTTTAGCAGATTTTTTGCCTTAGATAAATTCCGACCCTATCTCTTAGGTTCCAAAATCATAATCTTCACAGACCATTCTGCTATAACGTTCTTACTCAAGAAAAGTGATTCCAAACCGAGGCTAATAAGATGGATCCTAATTCTCCAAGAGTTTGACCTTGAAATCAAAGATATACCAGGAAAAGAAAACCCTATTTCTGATCACTTGAGTAGAATTTCTAATTCTTCTCAATCTGAAATCATCGATCCTGAATTCCCCACTGAGCACCTTTCATCTCTCACTCCAAAAATACCATAGTATGCCCCAATTGTAAATTACTTGGTTTATGGTGTTTTTCCTGAAAGGTTTTAAAAAGAACAAAAAATGAAGTTGAAAAGTGATTCAAAATACTATTTTTGGGAAGAAAATAAACTTTGGAAAACTGGGGCTGACATGGTAATAAGAAGATGTGTCGATGAAATGAACATTCTTCCATATTAGAATTCTGTCACTCACTTCCCAAAGGTGGCCAATTTGGACCACAAAGGACCTCCCGAAAGGTCCTATACTCTGTATTCTTCTGTCCTTATCTCTTAAAGGACTCACATGAGTTCTATCAATCATGTCCCACTTGACAAAAGTTCGGCACAATCTCCAAAAGAAATGAAATTCCCCAAAAGCCCTTAATCTTTTGTGAAATCTTCAATGTTTGGGGCATCGATTTCATGGGACCATTTCCCCCTTCCAATGGATTCTCATACATCATTATTGCAGTTGATTATGTTTCTAGGTGGGTCAAGGCCAAACCCACTAGAAAGGATGATTCACATACTGTTAGTGAGTTCCTAAAGACACACATCTTCCATAGATTTGGCACACCTCGTGCCTTGATAAGTGACTTAGGAACCTATTTTTGTAATAAAACCATGGAATATATTTTGAAAAAGAATGGGGTTGTTCATAAAACTTCCACTGCATATCACCCCCAAACAAATGGAATGGATGAACTTTCTAATAGATAAGTGAAAAGAGTTCTAGAGAGAATTGTAAAACCCACCAGAAAAGACTGGCCTGAAAGACTTGGTGAAGCACTTTGGGCTTATTGAACTGCCTATAAAACACCCATTGGGATGTATCCTTTTAGGCTAGTTTTTGGTAAAGCATGTCATCTACAAGTTGAAATCCAACATAATTCTTTTTGGGCTATGAAAACCTGTAATTTAGATTGTGAAAAATCTGGTGAAGAAAGATTATTGCAATTGGCTGAACTGGAGGAGCTTCGACTTGAATCCTATGAGAATTCCAATTTGTACAAAGAGAAGGCTAAGGTACTCCATGACAAACACATCCTGAGAAAGGTATTTCATGAAGGTGAAAAGGTAATGCTCTTCAATTATTGATTTCGGCTTCACCCAGGCAAGCTTAATTCTCGTTGGGAAGGTCCTTTTGTTATTACTAATGTTGACCCATTTGGTGCAGTGCAAGTCCAAGACCCCTCTTCAAAAAGGAAATTCACGGTTAATGGACATCAGTTAAAGCATCACCATGAGAGGATATACAATCCTGGATCATCATCGACTTCCACTGGATCCCCAACTTCTCTAGCCGACCTACCACTAGATGAAGATGACGACCCACCAAACCCAACCCAGAGGGCACCTCTTTCCCTTTAACTCTCTCTCTACCTCTTCCTCTCTCTACCTCTTTCTTCTTCTTCTTCCCTCTTTCATTTTTTACCACTTTATTCATCAAACCCTTTCTTTTTCTCTTTCTTGTGTGGGTGTGTATTTTATAAAAACCTTAAAAACTAAAAAAACCAAAAAACACAATCACTTAAAAAAATACAAAAAAAAGAGTCATGTTTACTCACCATCTAATTTTAAAATTTCTTACAACCATTTTGGGGAGTTAACAGACATGTTTTCATCTAAAAAATTTTGCGTTTTCATCATGACTTTGGATAAATAATTTTGTGTCAAAATTAACAAATTTTGAATGCTCAATTTTTTATTTGGAAAATGATTTTCTCGAACCGTGAGGAACAACATTTGATTTCATGCCAAGGCCAGCTATGGCCATCTTTTCAAAATTTGTGTTTTCACCCCCATTTGTGAGTCTTTAGTTTGTGGACCTTCGAGCTGAATTTCCTTCCTTAGTGTGCATTAATATGATAGAGGAATTTTCTGAACCACATGAGAATCACAATAGCCAAATAGCCTCTCATTTCCCTTACATTAATCCTCCTTTTGAAAGCCCCTTCGAGCCTATGAAAACCTTTTATTTAATAGACACATTACAAGCCCAATACCTTTTCCAACCCAATATCAACATGGATTTTCATTGCATATTTTTTTTTGAAATTTAAGTGTGGGGGGAATGGATTTCATTGTTTGGGTACCCTATTATTGATTTTCAACGAGTTATCATCTGCTTGAGGGTAAGCATCCATTTCAGTGTGGGGGATAGGTTGTCATTCAGTGTGTTTTTGGGAATGTAATGTACTTCCATTTATGTAATTTTGTAAATGTTTTTGACAAGTGTTCAAAAAAAATAAAAAATGATGAAAAAAAATCAATTTTTTTTTTGCAAAAATGGGTTGTGCCTTGGGTAGGTCAAAAATCACTCTTTATCAACCTTTTATCTTGTTATAAATATTATAATTAGTGTCATGAGGAGATCAAATATGGGTTGGGATATGAGTGTGAGATCTGTTTCAAGGTCAACTTTTGAAAAAACAAAGAAAAAAAAGAAAAAAAGAACACTTGCATTATATTCTTATATAATTGGGAGAAGTTTTGTGGTTTGTAAATATTTCATCTTCTCATCACCTTCATATTTTCTCGCTCTATTGTGTCTTTCTTCACACAATCATTCCCTTGTAAATATGTGTTTTTATTTCCTTCCATGTTTTATTTCAAAAAAAATGTGCATTGATTCTTCTATGTTGGTGTTTTACCCCTATTCTTCTCTCTTGGAAATTATATTCCTACCATCCCATAGCCACAGAAAAACCTCTTAAAAAGACCTCTTGATTCTTGTGCACTTTGGATAGGGACTGTAAGCTGAGAGCTCTTTCAAACTCTAATATTTTTACTTTTGGTTGGTGAAAGAGTGAACCTCCACAAATAAATTTTATCATCTTGAGAGGTGTGAGTTTTGAGTGTCCACATTTTCCATTTCTAAATTTGAGCATGAAAAAATGAATTAGTTTTGGAACATTGTTTCTGTAACAACTTGTGGTGGAATTCAAAATGGATGAGTGAAATAGTCTAAATCTCCCCTGATTGGAGAAAACAAAATTTTAATATTTGCTGGTGAGTGAAAATGATTTTGATTTGTTTTTATATTTGTTGAAAATGAGGACATGAACAATACTAAGTGTGGGGGAGTTTATGTTGCTAACATTTTCATGTCTTATTATATACTCCCTTTACTAAATTTATGTGAAATGTGCATAATTTGTGTGAAATATTAATGTTTTAATATTAAGTATAATTTTTGAGCATTTTTAGAAGTAGTCCAATTGAGTCAGTTTACCATTTTATTTATAAATCTCACCCTAATGATCCAAATTGTGTGGTTCCTGTTTTTTAGGATTCCTAATTCAATATAAAACATTTCATTAGAAGGGATCATGGGCCAATTCTGCCATTTGAAGGATCACATTTACCACACAAGATGACCTACAGAATATGTGAACAAACTGGACCAGCCTTGAAGATTGATTTACAGGGTTCAATACAGAATTACAAAAACATTACTCTCCACCATAATTTGGGGGACACTACATGTCATCTTGGATAAAAATTTCAAGGCCCAAATCCAGGTACAAGGGGCCCAAATGAAGCTTTGAAGTCCAGCCCACCATTCTGGAAAAGAAATAAAATCAGTAAAGTATTCATGACATATCTCATGATGTAAGCATCAAATCGAGCTGATATTTTTCAGTGTGAAATAGGAGATATAGGTGACCGACTTTGTTGAAGAATTCATTCGGATTTAAAGACATCTTCCTATTACAAAATCCATTCACATTTTGGCTATCGAAAAAGCATGGATAGAAATGGACAGTTTACCTTTGTTTAATAAAACTGCCATAACTTTGGCTCCACTTGTCCAAATGGATCTAAATTTTTATAGTATTCAGACAAATTTATTATCTAATACTTGGAAGAAGGGGATATTCAAAGATTCGGATTTCGGAATAGCCAACTTGGCGATGCAAGTGGAAGGACAGATTGGGAATGAAAACAGTCCACTCCTTGGGCTATAAATACTCTCCCCTTCTCTCCTTGAGAGGGGTTGGAATTTCAGAAGAGAGGAGAACATATTAGCACGACCAAATCCTTTCCAAAGGCTTGGGAGGATCTTCCATACTCAAGTTTTCACTTGAGAGACCTTTCCTCCTCTCTTTTTTTCACTTACTTACATGTTCTTCGTTTTTGTAATATTGTAAGTCCTTTCTTTTGTAATTATGTTTTAATGCAAGTTTCTTATTAAATATATCTTATTCTCATCCACATTATGTAGTTTAATATTTATATTCTTGAAATATTTTAAATTCAGTTGAATCCCCTTCCCTTCTTTTGCTTCCTCATTCAATCTAAAATCCGTTTTTAATTATCATCACTGTTCATGTGTGTGTGTGTTCGATGCAAAAATATTTTCTAATCCTTTTCTTTTTATTCTATTATTAATTTATCATCATAATTATTATAACTAGAGTATTAAAAACCCAAATTTCTGAGTAAATATCTCGTTGGGGTGAGTTATAATTTAGGGATGTTAAGTGATTGAGAGTATTTGCTCGATGTGTATTCGTTAATTTAGCATTGTGTATATTGGACTTAATATGTCATGGATTAATGACATATTTTGTTTAGAATGTGGTTTCCATGGATTATTAGAACCACAAATACACTACCATAAACATGTACTGATTGATATTAGAATCCTAATTAAGTTAAGGCTTGGATTAAAGCTGTAACACTTAGGAATTCTAATCGACGTCAACTTGTGAAGTGGGTGTTAATTTAAATGCAATATAAAGCAAAGCTCAAGGATATCACACGCTTAACTACCTAATGATGAACTCACCCCAATATTTATCATTTTGTTAAATCAATTATATACAATCAATCATTTCAATTAAGCTTTGAAAACAAACCTCCCTAATCAAAATACAATCAACTAAAAACAAATGACTATTTCAAAGTATCATCACCGAGGATTCAACCCGAGTGCTGCTATACACATTAGCAGAGCACCAGAACCTTGACCGGTCAATAGGTGAAAATCAGAAGTGCGTTTCAGATAGCTACAACTTCTTCTCTGTATGGCCTTTTCCCCTATGCTGCGAACAAGATTAAAGTTTCGGATAAGGTCTACTAGATGGATTCTTCAAAAAATTGGGCCATTTCAAAAAAACTCATAGAATCCACCTAGACATTTCATTGGAATTATAGGTTTTTAAAACTCATCCTTAATATTCTCAGCACAGAGTTCCAGCAATTTATCTTGTGAGAGAGGGACGTTGAGTGAGTAGGTCAAACCCTTCCTCCTTTCTATGAAATCATACACCATCTCATTCTTGTGTTGTTTGCAGTCTGTTAGGTTGACAATCAGCATCTTCCTCAATATAGAACTAAATTCATAAAGTAACTAATGATGAAGTTCTTCTCATCCTGAAACATATCCTTATTGCAAACTTCTATACCAAATAAAGGATGGCCCTGTCATAGTTTGTACAAAACACCTCAGCTTTGTTACCTCCTTTTGATCTTGAGGGCCCATCATCAGCCCACATCAGGATAAAAAGTGTGTGATATATTTTTTGGGGTCTCCTACACCATAAAATGTTAAGAAGGTAGGATTTATGAAATTGGATGGAGGCAAAGTGTCATCCACCCAATTGGGATATGGATTCCTCTCAGGCTACACAGGTGCACATCTCCCTTCCATGACTTCCATTAGAGTAGATAAGGACTAAATGATGTTAAGAAGCTTCAGGGGAACCATTTCTTGAGCCATATCCCATCCATAGGGAGATAATGGGGGTTAACTAGATGACCCCACTTTTATCTCCTGTCAATTTTTGATTCATCCCAAGATTGAATAGTTGTCTCGGTGAGGGAGATCCAGTTGCCACAACAGAGGGAAGTCATGATCATTTTTGACTTCCTTAGTTATCTGGACTAAATGTCTCGATCTATAGCCAACTTGATGCTCATATACATCTCTTTATGTCATATCAACAATGGGAGGGAGAACACTTTTCTCTTCCTAAAGATGACACCCAGTGAGAATATTGCCTCTAATTATCTCCTCATTGAGTTGTCAGAGAGTTTGTATTTCGATCTCATACTGTGAAAATTTTTCCTTCAAGGAAAGAACCCTATTTCTTCTAGGAGGTGATTTGGTTGTGATCATACCCTTCCCCTTTGTGATATTACATCGTAGAGGTGGAAAATCAATATTCGAAGGTTCCATGTTTTGGATCCATCTTTGGTTCCTGGTGCGTGCAACCTCATTTGGTGCATCCAAGTCACCCTACTCCCAAGGTCTGTTTTCCATGTTACAACCTTCTAAACTTGCATCTTGATAAATGTATGCCATGTTGATAGTGATGAAATTCATAGAGGCATATTAGGTAATAGTGGTTGTTCTATTACTTTCGACGGAACAAGCATATTCTACACTATCTTCTCTAGGGTCATTATTCAAACCCTTGGCCATGTTGGGACATTTTGTCTTGCAACCCAAAGGGGTTTGATTGTCTTCTCCATACGTCCCTCCCATTTTGGTATATGAATAGTGAATTTGAGGGAGTTTCGTGTCATGATTTCTGAATGGGCCCCAACCAATAGAGGTTTTTCTTGCAGTGGGAGGAGCTGGTGGGACTCCAACTATTGATCAATTCCTCCCCACCTAGAGATGAATAATTTTGTCTATGGTGGTGAAAATGATGTAAATTACCACATCCTTATGGGCTGGGGTTCATTTGGGGCTGCAATTGGCATGGATTGGTCTAGTTATTGAGGATACAATGACTCTAGTTAGGGACTTGATGATTCTTAGGACAAACATGAAGATATAAATTCCCACATCCCAATACGTGGGTTGTTCTAGTATCACCATTGATATCTCTTGGGATATATTAGGGTATTATGATCCTATTGATGATGATTGAGACATAAATTCCCCCATCCCAATGTGCTGGGGTTCACCTATGGCTGCTGAGGGTATGTCCTGAATCCTTTCTGGAATTGATGATCTGAGGGGTGGAGGTGGTGGTAGATATTCCCTTGGTCTTGGGGGCCAAGTCTACTTTTGGATGGCTGATATGGTAGCTGATACTACAATCTTCATGATGTGGTGCAACTATTCTTATGTGGGATCTATGTGCAATGACAACCCATGGTGAGATACATTCCTTACAGTAACTTTTCCAAGTGATCGTAACTTTGGTCTCTATGTTTGGAATGTCCTTATATTTTCTTGAGAGGACCAGTTTTAAATCCTATTGTCTATCTTCTCTCCCCTTCTATGGGGTATGGGAACCATTGAAGCGAGGGGATTCTGTTGCAGTGACCAACTAGACCGAGCGTTACCTGGTCCCCTAATTTCTATAGAGACTATAACATTACAAGATTCTATATCTGAGGGGTCATACCATTCTAGGGGAACAACAATGTGTAATTGTCCATACTTTCCCCATCCTCAAATATGGATGCCTAACATGGATTTAGAGATTAGATACTGAAAAGTTGTTATGTAATGGCGACAAGCATGTTGCAGATTTGCACTATGCTTTTCTGGTTTTGGATCTCAGGGCATGGAGATAGTAGCCAGATCTAGATGAAAATAGATTATATTTATTGTATAAAGGCTACACTCATATCCTAGATAAGGGATATTTAGATCCTTCAATCATTGATGAGTATCCCATATATTTTGGCATAGATAAGGCATGCACTCCTTTTCTAGCTCATTTGGGATCTTATAGTCAGCAGCAGCGAGGGGCCAGAACAAGACGGGGAGATTGTTTCCAAATAAATATCTCCATATGTCAATTTCATCCTCCTCATCATTAGACTTACATGAATCCATCCAGTCATACCATAGAAGAGGGCTCTGATGGTTTCCTTCTGACAAGAGTGGGGTGCTGCTGAAAGTTGATGGGGAACCATATCTAGTTGAACCTGATTATTCAAGAACCTATCTATATGAAAATGTCATAGTTTGGTTCACCTCTCTATATAGAGGTGTATGGAAAAAGGTAGGATTACCTTTTCCATGGGAGATATCACTGTGGGGAAGTTGACCATGGTGGATGTTAGGAGTAAAGTCCCTACGATCCATATCCACACTACTATAAGGAGGACTTTCATGTTAATGAACATCTTATACTTCCTCTTTTGTAGAATAGTTAACGGACCCTTGTGGTGCTTATCATGTGTCTCGAATGACCTCAAGGACACTAGCATTGAGAAGATTAGGAATATGGGTCATGTTCTGCATCATGGTAAAAAAATATGCCGACCTGGATTTTGTAATTATATAGGGATATAAGCCTACTATGTTATGGTCATCAACACTTTTATATAACCATCTGGTGCTATAGGAGTATGATCCTTTTACTGAGAAGCTTCTAGAATATTCTGATGGTCCATCTCATTATTGACAGGAATATGAGCCTATCCCGAGGTGTGGGCCACTCTCACTTGGTGGGTCCTGATTGGATCAAAAATACAATCCTGGTCCAAATATGTATTCCATATCAGAATTGGCCGAAGGAACTCTAGAAAGGGATAAGGAATATGAGCCTCACCCTATGTTTCCTTGGAATGATGTTAGATAAATCTTTCATTAGCAGAAGTAGGAATATGAACCTAGCTTCCATGATCTTCTAGAATATTCCAGACAGATTCACTGACAGGAATATGAGCCTATCCCGAGGCTTGTGGCATTCTCACTTGGTTATCTGCAGCTAGAACATGGATATTTTCTCGATCTTGGGCCTTTGGAGTATGCCGATGGACTTCTTCAATTGTAATTTGAGCCTATCCCAAGGCATGTGCCCCTCTCATGTGGTGAGCCCTAGCTAGAACGGGGATATGAGCCCGATCCTAGTCCTTTGGAATATTCCTCAAGACTTATTTGATAGTCATGTTTCCCTATCCAAATTCATGTGCTTCTCTTATCTAGTAAACCCATATTGGATCAAGAATATGAGCCCGATCTGATGCCTCACCCTTCATCATAATATGCCGATAATCCTCTCGAGCGGGAGCAAGAATGTGTACTTTCTCTAGTATATCCACTTGTTTGTGATGATTGGTGTGTTGAGATATCCTCACTGTAGGGATATGAGTATGCTCGTATCCCTTCAAATGAAAATTTGTTGGAATATTCCAGTGGAGTTGTTCAACTGTTGCTAAAATATATTGGAATTTTAGCAAAGTGTGTGCAGAGATATGAGCTTATAAATTTTCTATCTCCATGATAAACTAGTAGATGACTTCAATTGAAGCAGGTATATGTGAAAAATTGTTTCCTCCTTGTTCCATCGGAATATGTCGATGGTATTCTTTCATAGGGGTAAGAGTATGAGCCTCCCCCATTCCTACCGCATGGATATGCCCGTAGACTTGTTCCGAACGAGTAGGGATATGAGTCTTCTTACTGGTTCCTACCTGAATATGCTAGCAATCATCATCAGAAGTAGTAGGATTATGATCCATATCCTAGATATCTAATGCCTTCCTCTTCCGATGAGTCTTCCTTGTAACCCGTGCATAGGCATTAGAGGTGACTATGTGTCAGATGGTACCCTCAACAAGTGACTAATGGGTATTAGCATGATGGTGTCAGTGATGACGGTTAACAGGTACCATCCTTAGTGGCACCTGAACCAAAAGTGAGATGTATTTGTACTCCTGGTCCACCTTCATTAGATATGGAATATGGAAGTTGTCACGCTCCGGGGATAAGCTCTTGAAGCTGTTGGTTGTGGCAACAAGATCCACTAGATTAGCAACAACCTTTCCCGAGTGATGCAGACTCACTGATCATCATTCTTATAGAAATTCATGAGATGATCCCATGTTCAACATTGTACCATGTCGGTGGTACTCCCAAACCATCGTGTTTTCTACCTATAATTGGAGTTTCCATGCAGGTGATATTATCCTGCGACCCATAGAGGTTACAGTCACATATGATTTTTCAGAGTGAATAATGGATGATGAAGACATTTTCACGAATCAAAAGGTCTTCAATATCTACAATCATGTAGAAAACAAAGAACAAAGTTACTAATTAGTGAAATATCATAGGCATTATTTTCTCAATTTGATATGCATGGTTAACAAAACTATCCTAATATTTCCTGATTCAGCTATTCTTCTCGTTTGGACTTGTCAAAACGAGGATAAACATATTTCATGAGAATATTGGTTATAGAGGATCCTTTATAAGATCACTCCAATACTACTTCTTTGTTTGTATAGAGTTTTCAAAATAAAGTGGATATTCCCATCTCTTTCACCATTTTTGTTTTCATATAGGAGAAAACGAAATGTCCCAATAGACAATAACTAATCATTTTCTCATTGGAGATATTCACATCGAGTTCAACATTTTTTTTACATATAGGGGAAAAGGAAATGGACCGACGAATGGTAACAAATAATTTTTTCATTATAGATATTCATGCCAGGTTCACTATTTTTGTTTTCATATAGGAGGAAATGAAATGGACCTATGGACAATAATGAATCATTTTTTCATTAGAGAGATTCACATCGAGTTCACAATTTTTTCATATAGGGGAAAATAAAATGGCCCAACAAATAATAACAAATAATTTTTTCATTGGATAGATTCACACCGGGTTCGATAATTTTTGTTTCATTTTGATTTTTGAAGTGTGAAATGGGTTCTGCTCATTGGGATACAATTTTCACTTTTCCCAGAAACTCCCAATGGTTCCCCCATCTATAGATAGGTACAAACCTTCTTTCTAAAGGTCAGCAGTCATATGGGTTTTCATGTCCAAAAACTCTTGGGGACTCACATTGGTCGATAGGATAGGAGTTAGGGCTCATCACACCATTTTGGGGAAACTGTAGCATACTCTGAGACTCTCTTATAGATTTAAGATATGTTCGTGTATCTATTCCTAATCCTGATACAGGGCCAATTACCCTGACAAGATGATTAATTGGTTAGTTATATCATTAAATAAAGAAATGGAGTCTCATTTATGAACTAATGGGAGTGTGGTCTCATTGGTGAATATATCTGTATGTATCTGAGGTCCTTCATCCATCCTCTTAATAGTGAATAACCACTTTATGTGTTGAATTTGTATGAACAAATGTTTCAAAATATACTACCACGTGAGGAGGTAGTTAATATTTCAAAGAGGGGATTGAGCCATTATGATGTGTCCTATATAACTTGATTATTGCAGGAATCATAGCCCATGTAGTTTGTTAATCCCATGCATTTTAGTGTCATGTGGAAAGTACATATGTACAGGTACTGAGACACCAAATTTTTGAGCTCGGGTCCTAGGGATACATCCTATGTATCCCAGTTATGGAATGAATCAGAGTCATCATAGTTCAGTTATGCCCTTGGGAATGGCCCCAAGGTATATTCCCTTATATGAGGGGTGTTCATACCATACCACTCACCAGGGATTATATACTGGGATTGCCCTGTTGAGTGGAGATTCAGGATGTTTAATGATATTTTCAATGCATATCTCTAATCCCACCAAAGCTATACTTGATGTAAGAAACAAAGAGGAAGATATGATCACTCTCATGGCGTATATATACAGGGCTTGTATGTTGGGGCAGTCTTTGGGATGTTTTATAGATAGCTTTGGCCTTGTAAAAGCATCCTACGTATCCCGATTATGGATGAAATTATAGTTCTCATAGTTCATTTATCCCTTAACCTATTGATAGTATAAGGTGGATGATCACACTCAGAGACATTATGACCATCCTTAAGGTATCGAGAATGCTAGGGATCATACCAAGATGGATTCACTAATGATTGGGGATATACTATATGATGATGGTAGTTAGGGCTTACACACTAAGGTACCCCTTGTAACCCTAGGGTGTATAGTATATATGATATGATTAATGTGACTCTCTAAGATCATGTGAGATATGATCATTTTGAGAAATAAGGTTTAGTATGTAATCAATGTCATTACTCTAGATAAGGGCTTGGATACTGGGATCTCCCTAGATGATCAATATGGAGATCAAACCTTGGAGAGGTGGCCTGTGCATTCTAAATTTGGTAGAAATCATAATTGTCATAGTTCTCTTTATATTGGGGCTTACACACTGAGGTTTCCCTTTTGATCGGTCCTAACACTCTGAGGTTTCCCTTGTAACCCTAGGGTGTATAGTGTAGATGACATGATTAGTGTGACTCCCTAATCTCACATGATCTATGCTCATTGTGAGAAACAAGGGTTATTAAGTAGTTATTGAAATTACTCTGGATAAGGTATTGGATACTGGGATCACCCTGGATGATCAATATAGATCTCAAACCTTGGAGAGGTGGCCTACATATCCTGAACATAGAAGGAATCAGATTCTTCATAGTTCCCTTTATATTGGGGATTACACACTTAGGAAACTCTTGTATTTGGGGACTACACACCACATATGGATAGGGATATAAAATCCTAGGATTCCATCATGTCCTGGTCTTCTTGTCTAGATGGTATCACATTACCTCATTGACTTGTTTGGGGGACATCACATGACCTGGTCGGCTTATCGAGGAATCCATCACCTGAACTATCTTGAAAAATAGGGGGTATTTTCAAGAGTCAATGTGACATGGTTTGAAGGATGTCGTGTGTCTTGGATAACATCCCTGGGGATCATCGTGAGACCTAACCACCATGTCTATAGGGCATTGCGGGTCTCAGCTGGTTTGCTCAGAAGGTGTTGTGAGAGGTTGGTTGTCATACCCAGATGCAATGAAGAGACTTGACTGATATGAGAGAACACCATTATATGAGTCAGGTGATGTATCTAAAGGACATATCAATTCTTGGGTGATATACCTAGAAGGTTTCATGAGACCAAGTTGGTGTTCCCAAAGGGGCCATGTGACTTGCTTTGACATGCCAGGAGGATTTCATGTGTCCTAAATAATATGCTGAAGGAATGTCACGAGATCTAGGTGATGTATCCTGGTGCTATCACGTGTCCTTGTATGACCCATGTGAAGCACATGAGGGGAAATGAGAATGTATTTAATTTAATTCTTCCACTTATGATATTGGTTTTATCCCTCGTATTACGAATACCTTAGGTTTGTTCAGCATTAGTTTATTTGAGTCTTGCGTGATCTAGAAGAAAGGCGATATGTTCTTTGCATGTCTTTCCAGTGGCCCTTCATGTGATCTATGAATGATGATGAGAAATACCTTATTCATGGTGTATGATCACTTTGACCGATCTCCAATATATTGATAGAAAGATGGCCGGTTGCGTGATCAGTTGCTCTGAGAAGTCCGCTTTGATGCTTGGGACTTTTACGCTCGAGAGTTTCCTTGTCGTAGTCTCTTCCATTTTCATGTTGGGATGTGGAATTTATAGGAATCACTGCCTTGGTTGTTCGGATATTTTTTTGGCGTATCTGGTGCGAATCTAGGATGGAGTTGGCGAAGGTTTATGGCACCAAATGGTTTCGCGAGTCTTTATCATGGGTCATTACAAGTGCGTCACCTGATTTTTAGTGTTCATGAGTCTCTTCTATCAATGATTCCTTTATCATATTATTTCCAATGAATGAATACTTTTTGATCATGTGGGAATTTCAAAGGACTTTTCATATTTTCCTATGGAAATGCCCAAGGTACTTCACGAGATCCAAGGTGCCTATTGAAAGGCATTCATGAGAATCTTGATGACTTGTCTCGGGTTGTCTACAAGACAAGGATGATTTTTCTGTGGGTCTTGCGGGACTACACTATAGACTTCCTGAGTGTGTCGCATGTCTTTCAACAATTGTGTGTACCTTCTGCCTCCTCCCTATTTTATCTCCTTTGGTTTATGTGATAAAGGTTGGGAGTCATGAAATATTTTATAAGTAATGTTAAGGAAAATTACTCTATTTTTTGGTGATGCGTCATGTGACCAATATGGGACATATGGGGGTGCATGAGCATGTCATGTAAAAATACACTCGTTTGTCCTTAGAGTTACAAAGGGGAAGCATGGAGTTTCTTGGACATACCCAAGGACCTCTATGCAGTACGGATGACATGCCAAAAGGGTTTCGTGTGATGAGGTGGACATGTCACCAGGGACTCGCAATGTCTTGTTATTCTCTAGAGTTGCACCACACTTCCTTTATCAATCGAGACTAACTCTCGACTCCTCCCCTTTGTCTCCTTTATTTTATTATACAATGTTTTGAGATTTATTCAATTTTACTTAGATATCGTCAAAGATTTTTATTCTTTTGAATAATGATAAGGAACATGAGATTCATGAACACTGGGGATATCTCCCTATGGATATCATTCCTATTTATTCGCGAGGGAATATTAGATGGTTTTTCAGGAACATTAAAATGATAATACAAGAAAATTGGGGGTTCACATTCAGTTGTCATCATGCGACCATCGGTTGTCTAGACAACCTTCATAAGAGCGGGAAAGTTTTTTGAATGGGACTTCTGTGGGATTCATCCTAGGTTATGCACTCCGCATGGAATCTTCATGTGACCTTGAAATGGTCATGAAATCACGAGTCCCTTGGAGGCTCATGTGATCCATGAGTCTTGGTTCCTTTTCTTTTGTGGGGAAGGTAATACCAATATTCAGTTATTTCTTCCTTTTTGAATTTTTTGACGCTTGTTTGGAAGGTGTCAAAAATCTACCAAAGAAAAATGTAAAGGTAATGTCGCACACCACCCACCTCCTGAAGAGGTTGAACTCCTCACACTTAAAAGAAAATATTTTCTCATTCAAAGGAATATATGAAGTATTTTAGAATAATAAATGAATAAATACTCTAAAGAAACATCCCTACCAGATATATTCCCCAAGTGGGGCCTCACCCTGTGCTCCCAACCGATGCACCTAAATAAAGAGTGTTTTTACTAGTAGATGAAATAGATCCAGAACATCCACTCAATATAAGGTAACAAAAACCAATATACTTGGATCTCGTAGTATCATGATATCATGAGTTCTTTCCTTTGAGTACACAACTAGGGAAGGGTTGGTCACATCCTCATGGACCATCCCCTATTGGATACCCATCGCAGGTACAAAAAAATCCACCATAGATGGCCCTAACCATTGCTTCCCCTACTAAATATCATATTCAACTAGATATCCCTAAAGGGATTATAAATACCCTTGATTAATTGGAAGATTTATTAGAAGCTATTGAAGAACGACATGGTCCAATGAAGCTATAAAATAACCCTTACCCCGAATGGGTTGATCTGTCCCCTCCACTACCAAATTCTGAGAACCCTACATTTCCAAATTTTAATGGATCAGGGGACTCAAAGTAGAATTTGACACATTTAATGTCCTTTTATGATCCCATTATGGGTACCCATACATAAAAATAAGTAGTGTCACTCAGGTGATTCGTATAAAAACTACAAGTTCCAGCCTTCGTGTGGTACACTAGTTTTCCCACTTTATCAATCATGGGATGGGAAGATCTCCATCCATAGTTTCTCTTTTAATTTAGATCAAAACTATAGAAGATGATAGTCCTCTACCTCTCAAACTGAAAACAATAGAATAATGATAGTGTTGGAGTTGGTTCCCTAGAACCAACTTCTTTTTTACTTTATGATAAACATGTATTCATTGGATGGATATTTATAAACTTCTTTTCACATCACGATTGTTCTTCTATGTAACATTTCTTATGATAATGTCCTAAGAGTAGTTGTCACACTAAAAGGTTATAGTAGTTTCCCACTATGATGAGAACCCAAAAGTTCCATGACACTATTCATAGATATATGTTATATATCTGGATGATATCATTTTAGGGACACAAATTATACAATCTATCAGGGGTGGAGACTCATAGAACTTTGAGACATCTTCTCATAGTGTACACCCTTGGTAATGTCCAA
Organism: Viscum album; assembly: GCA_963277665.1. Lineage (NCBI taxonomy): Eukaryota > Viridiplantae > Streptophyta > Magnoliopsida > Santalales > Viscaceae > Viscum > Viscum album. Next base: position 238,893,427 of record OY728158.1, read on the forward strand.
GAGGATATTATGAGAATGAGACCCGCCAGTAGGAAATCCACATTTATAAGTGTTATTGAATGTTCTTATCTACGGACATGTGTATTGGTCCTTAGACTTTAAGATTATTATTATTGAGTATTATGACTCGCACACTTAGATGTATTGGAGAAAACCGTGATGACATATGTTTGCGGTGAGGTAGGATATGTTGGGTGCATCACAAGTAATACCACATTAATGAATAATATGAGAAAGGATTTTTCCATTCTGTTTCATAACAGAAGTTGATATCTCAGGACCTTTTATGGAAATGATATAACCTAAATAAATCCATGACCATGGTATTTTATAGGAAAGTTTAATTTATGAGAATTCAAAGAATGATAAATCAAGAACATGGGTTGATAGCACTTGCATGAAACCTGCTTGATTGGAGGTATCAAGAAAAAGAGATTATATTACACAGTAAGCATTCATATGAGGTGACATTTCATTGTGGTATTAACTTCTTTCTCTATGGGTGCCTTGCCATTTTTCTAGATGCTAACCTTGGAATTTATCCTGATCTGCCTAATTACACTAAGAAAGAGGCCTAGAGGGTCACCCAATAAGTGTATCTAATATATCAGTTAAATAATATATTATTTATTATTTAACAAGTTGAATAAAGATTATTCCCGGTTGGAGTTAAATAATTATTCATGGATGCCAGGTCGCATTTATTTTGACACTAGGTATTTGAGAGAATATAATATGGGTGGAATAATTAATAAATATTTATTTTCTATTTAGTGAATATAATATTTATATATTTATTGGAGAATAATGTAGTGATATTTATTTAATAAATAAATAGTCATTATTCAAGGTTCAATAAATATGGTGTAGGATTGGTGTACCGAGTTAATGGTCTAGTGAGAGATAATAATATTGAATATTATTTGATTAAATAATATTTAATTAAATAATATTTAATTATAACTTGCAAGATAACAACATGTTAGGAAATAATAATGTTACTATTATTATTTAACATGTGGGTTTCTCTAGGATTAATAAAATAATTAAGGAACTTTTGTAAATTATTTATTATTACACTAGTAAATTATATACCCGGTTATATTATCCTATTATTATCCAATAGCTAGCCAAGCGACGTCTATTGGTGGTGTAAAAAAATTAGAGAAAAGATCTCAAATCTAGAGAGTTTTTTCTTCTCAAAGAACACTCTCAAGAACGATAGAGATCTTCCTCTATCAGATCAAGTAGAATGATTTGGAAGTAGTTCTTAAGGAAATCAAAGGTGGACATCACAAGTGGAATGATCTTCTGTGCTAGCACCCGAAGACTCCTTAAGTGACATCCGAAGATACATGGAACACATGTGGATCACCGTTAGAGGCAATCTACCCTTGATCTCTACAAAAAAATGAAGGTTCACTACAGATCTGTGGTCGAACACATCAATGAAGAAAGAATCACCTTGGAGGAAATTATTTAATTTAATTAAATTAATTATAAACAAAATATGTTGATCCTCTCTCTTGGTTCTAGGTTTTTATTTCTATGTCTAAATCCTTGATTCAATTCTATGGATACTGGAATTCATCATCATATTCATCCTGGGTTTTTCATTGAATATGGAAAAAATTAAAGTAGGCCACCATCCATCCTAAGCTTCCACTGCACCCAGAACCTTTAGATAGGGTCTCAGATTTCATTTCTTAGTGGAAGGGGTTAACCCACTCCCTAAACCTACATCTTCTCAAGGAATATTTTTTGTCCATATATAAAGATAACCTCTATGATGAGTTGTGAAAACCACCCATACCTATCAAATATATGGGGAGATTTTAGTATATTGATGTAGTTTATCAAATATTGGAAGATTCAATATGGAAAACCAAGGCTAAGTCCTGAGTAATTACATCACCTCAAGGGAAGATAATAGGGAAAGAGAAGGATGTCATAGTCATGCTTAAACTAGCCCTTTCCCTAGCCCGAGCTCTAAATCTTGTGCAATATTGTGAGGATCACCCTCCCAAGAATTAAGAATAATTCCCACCTCATTAGGATGAGTGAAGGGAAAAGAGTTAAAACTAGTTTGAGGAACTAAATAACAAAATTTATTAATTCTAAGATGAGAAAGTTTCTAGCTACATCATAGCAGATTTGGGAAAAAATTGATCAAATTTTCAAATCCCAAGAGGCTTGGTTGGGCTGGTCTCAAAGATATCTCAAACTATTTACTCTTCCATATATTTTGGGCCACACAAGAATTATTCATTTTCAAAGACATCCTACAAAAAATGATAGATTATGGGAAAGTGAAGCTAGTCAAACAACCCACTTAAGTAACATGTGTTTCTTCTACCAACCTAGAGGAAGAGGGTGCGTGGAAGGAATTTACCATCAAAGGATTGAATTTTTTTAGTGATTTGATGACTTGAAAGACAATCAACTCGACTCATACTATCTTCCGAGCATAGTTGAAGAAACAAACTATACCCCTAAATGCTTTTGTTATGGAAAAACTGACTCCATTGGTACCACAATCCTTCAAAATCTAGTCTTCCAAAAAATGACATGGCCAGAAGGGAAAGAAAAAATATATAAGAAGATGAACCTATACCAATTCCAAATTTATATTTGAATCTATTGGATTTTATACCATTAGTCCCAAAATCACAGGAATCACCCCACTAAAAGGTACCATAAGAGTTGATCCACAAGACATGATACTTATTAGAAAAATAATTGATCATTGGTTTTATTAATATCATTAACTTAATGGATCCATTATATGATGATGAGTATAGCCATGAACCTGAGTTCACTGCATCCAATTGGGGAATTAGGGGAAGAGGCCACATATTCCAAGGATACAAGATAAGACATAACCATAACTAAAATCAATAATCTGGCCACGACCCTGATCAAACTTTCTATATTGTATAAACTCATGGGAGAGCCCTACAGAGAGTCCAGAAGGAGAAGGAATGTTCCCCCACAAATTCCAGGTGCTTCCCTGACCAGATCATCCTGGAAGATCAACTAGAGGGGGTACCATCATCAAATCAAACTCAGTGCGTAGGCATACCTAGTCGACCTAACACAACAAGGAAAAGAGAACCTTAAACTCCTTTTCCAAGGGATGATATAACTATGTCAAGTGATTCAATTATTAAAGAACACACAAGAGAGCATCCTCATGATGAGTAACACAAACCTTTATCCCAGAAGTATGAAATTATAAAGTAATTTTCCTTGGTTCCCACCAAGTTGTTCATAATATATGCTTTAAGTTTATCAAAAGACCTCCAGGAAGTGCTCATAGAGGATTTTCTAGGTACTTAAGAGTTTGAAGTTTAAGTTACCATTGCTGAAATTTACCGTGTGAAAATTAAACCTACAGAATGCCACATGGTCATCTCTTTCATGAAACAAGACAAAGATGTTTTTATATAGGGTCACATCAGAACCTTGTATTTGTATGAAAGGATAAATGACATTGATATTCGATAGGTTTTCATTTATAATGGCTCAAGATTCAATCTCATTCTAGTCCAAACACTTCCTTAAATGGTTTATAGTGAATCCCACTTGTCCCTTTATGCTCTAACACTATAGGGTTATGAAAAAAGTGAGAAAAATTATCTCGAAAGAATCAATATAAAGGCCCAATTTGGGGACCTCATATCTAACTCAGAATATATGTTTTTTCGACAAGATATGGATTTCAACATTCTACTAGGAATGCCTTGGTTGCATCAACATGCAAAAGTCCCATTATAATACTACAAATGCCTCAAATATTGAATTAATGGTAAAATTGGGATGTTTCATGGAGATAAATACCCATTTGAGTCCTATGAATAATAATATATTGGTGTGATATTCTACCAGTGGGAAGGGAAACAACCCATGGGTAACAGTGTTGCTTGGGTCATTGTCCCAAATAGTCTAGAAATGACCCCGACCAATCCCTTCAAATTTCTCAGTGAGGAATACATACTTCCCATAAATCATATTGAAGTCATGAGACTAAATTTTAGTGTATATTCAACAAAATTCACGATATCAGTCATGAAAATTAAGCTCAATAGTGATGATAAGGTCATTAAATCTCTAGATGGTGGTAAAATCTCAGGTGAGGATACCCTCATTACATCCCCTGAGATTCAACAGATCCCTACTTCGTCAGTTGAATCCGAGAGGTTTTAATTTCAAAAAGAGAGGATAAAGATACTCCTTCTTTGTCACTAACTATATTCCCTTTGGAACTTCAAATATACCCTACATTGTTAGTTAGGTCAGAGGATGTTTCTTCATCTTCTAGATGTCAAAGTGTTGAATCATCTCCAAACTTTGAGAAATTTCCTTCATCACCTAATCCACCAAAGGGTAAGGTATAAGGGAAAGAGGAAGAGAAATAGTAAGATTAAGAGGAGGAGGACCTCGGGGATTCCACTCTGATATTTTAGAAGAGTGTCTCTATAACCATTGATGAACTCATAAAAAATAAATTTGGGTACATAGGAGGACCCATGATCCACATTGATTACTGTTTCCATTTTTTTTGAAGAACAAGAGGTATATAACTCCTTCCTAAAGAAACATTGGGGTGTTTTCACCTATAATTAAATATAAATTACAGGACTCAATCTAGAGGTTTCCAATCGTACATGGGTTTTTCAAAAAAGAACTAGGGATACAAATATGTATCCAGAAGGGCACACCTGACTCATGCCACCAAAATTGAGTATGAAGTTGAAAAGATTATCAAATACAATTTCTTTCAGGAAATCTAGTATCTGAAATGAATAGCTAACATAATATCAATAAAGAAGAAGAATGGGGAAATCAAGGTCTTCATCGACTTCATAGATCACAACCGACACTATCCAAAAGATGATTTCCCAATTCTAATTATAACACTTATAATTGATGCTAAAACCAGATATCAATCCCTATCCTTCATGGATGGATATTCAGGGTATAATAAAATACAAATGGTTTCATAAGATGAATAAGACACCACCTTCAGGGCCCATAATTAGTATTTTTATATCGAGTAATGACCTTTTTCTTGAATAATATCGGTGCTACATATTAGAATGACATGCATTTCATATTTAAAACCTTCTTGGGAAGGTTTTTTGAATTCTATATTAAAAATATAGTGGTTAATTATTGACAATGTTCTGACCACTTGGTTGATCTTGAGATTGTATTTAACAAAATATGATAGCATATCTTGAAGGTGAACCACTTGAAATTTCATTTTGGGGTTACCTTAGGGAATTTTATCTGATTTGTCGTACACCATTGTGGCATCAAAGTTGAACTTGAAAAGACAAAGGATGTCCTAAATGTTTGACCTCCTAAAAACCTAAAATATTTGAGGGAATTACTGGGAAACCTTTCCTACATTCAATGATTTATAGAAAACCTAATGGGAAAGTTTTTACCTTCACTAGGTTAATGAAGAAGGGGGTCACATATTAGTGAACTAATGGCTGTTAGGAAGTATTTGAAATCATCAAGAAATATCTCTTGATCCCACCAGTGATAATAACACATATTGAGGGAAAACCAATCATTTTTACAGGAAAAACCTAGAATGATCACTGGGTTCTTTCCTCATACAAAAGAACAACCTCAGGAATGAAATAAACCTTTATTATGTTAATTGAACAATGATTGATACTGAGACTCATTATTTAGATATTGATAGGGGATGTATAGAATTAATCTTCATGGTTTAGAAGATGAGGTACTACCTATAGCACCATGAGGTCCATTTGGTCTCTCATAAAAACCCACCCAAATACATCCTAATATATCCCATGTTGACCAAAATTTGGGCATGACGAGTAGGTATATTTTAGCAATTTGACATTCAGTTCATGCCTTAGAAGGAGGTAAGAGGCCAAATATTAGTGGATTTATTTAAATAACATCCATCTATAGAAAATGTTGTTAAATACCAAATTTCCTGATAAATAGATCTTATCTATTCAAATGGGCCCCTAGATATAGGAGATTTATTTTGATAGTGCATCCAAAATCCCAACAAGGAAGTGAAGGAAGACCCCAAACTCAAAAAAGTTATGTTGGGAGTTGTGCTAATATCTCCAATAAAGGTTATCCTACCTTACTCATTCCTATTGTCAGAAGGATGTACAAACAATGAGATAGAATATCAAGCCCTCATTTTTGGGCTAGAATTGGAAATTAAAATTATAGTGGACCACTTGAAGGTGTAAGGAGATTCAAAGCTGATAATCAATAAGATCAACAATGATTATACCATTAGAAAAGAAGTTTTAATCCCCATGATTGACTATGTATGAGGACTAATAGAAGAATTACCCTTAGAGACAACATTAACTCATGTCCCTTGATCAAATAATGACCAAACTGATATATTGGTGAATACATCCATGTCTTTGGAAGATCTAGACTGAAATTAAATAATCATCAGCATTACGCACTACCAAATGGTCTCACCTTTTGTTCATGTTAGCATGGAATAAATCCATGAGTTTAACTCCATACCCAAACTAGATGGTACTATAACTGATTGGAAAAATTCCATTGTGTAATACCTTAAAAATGGAGTTATCTTGTTAAAAATATCAAAAAATAGAAATCCAATGATGAGAGAAAAACTTCACTCTTTATGATATACCAAATCACTGAAAAGTCCTCTATAAATGAGGCTTCAATGGAGTACTTCTCAGGTTCATTGATAAAGAATATATTATTTCTATCATGAAAGAAGTACATATGGGAGCCTACGATACCCACCAGTTAGGGTTCAGGCTTTCCAATTAGATCTGAAGCCTTGGATATTTCTAGCCTTCAATGATGTAAGACTACACAAAATTCACCAAGAAGTTTCATTCCTATGAAGTGCATGAAAACTTTATCCATCAACCCCCAAAGTTTCTAAACACATCTAAATACTTATAAACATTTTCTATATGGGGAATGGATGTTGTAGGGCCATATACTCAAGCTACGACCAAGCAGTTCAAACACATCCTCACTAATATCAATTTATTCTCTAAATGGAATGAAGCAATACCCTTCAAATAAGTTGGGACCAAAATAATTTTCAACTTCGTGAAAGCCAACATCATTATCAGATTTGGTGTCCCTCATAGAATTCTAATGGAAAATGACTCTAATTTATATTTTTCTAAGTTAAAGGAGTTATATCAGGAGTATAATATTATATCCAATCATTCATCTCTCTATCATACAATGTGTAATGGATAGATAAATGCCTTAAAAAATAACCTATCAAAAATACTCCAAAATATGGTGGATAAAGATAAAAATTATTGGTCTGACAAGATCTTGCATGACTTATGGTCATACTAGACTACAATCCACACTTCCACACAAGCAACCTTGTATTCACTTATATATGGGATGGAATCATTCCTTCCTATTGAGGTCCAATTCCCCTCACTTTTCTACTCCATATGTCACCAACTATCTATATATGAGCAATACAAAAAATGGATGGATGAGTTGTAGTGACTTGATGAGGAGAGATTGCACACCTTTCATCACTTGGAGGTCTCTAAAAATCGTATAGCACATGATTTTAACAAGAAATTCTGCCTTCTATTGTTCCTCCAAGAAGAATTGGTACTATTCATTAGGAGCTCGATGATACCAAGGAAGAATCCTTCGAAGCTTTATCCAAATTATGAGGGACCATATTAAATACATAAGGTCCACTATAATGGAGCTTATTACCTGATATTGATGGATCAAGAGCTCTTTACAGCCCCTAACAATGCAATATTCCTCAATAAATACTTTGTATGACAAAGAAACCTTTATCCTTATTGTATGATGTTAATCTGCACGATTTCCTTCATCTTTTCTGCATGAAGTTAAACTAAATAGAATCATGGTCCGATATTAATGACCTCAAAAGTTACACTATTTGTTCCAGTATTCATGACCTTAAAAGGAACCTCATTTTTTCCAAGATGCATGATCTTAAAAGGCACAACATATGGTCCTAGCCATATGAACTAAAACTACAATACACCATAGTCTGAGCTATAAGAATTTAAAATACATATCCTAATATCCTAGTCACAAGACATTAAACTATATAACAACATCCTTTATGAATGAAGTAAAACTACATGGTTCATGTCCTTGTTTCATAACATAAAAATACATAACATTTCAACCCATGCTTGAGTGGATTATAATCTTTGGTGATGGTCTCCCACCACACCTCCATTATAGAACTATGTGTGTCTTTATTATCATCTCAATTTGATAGATAGTGATTCATAGACCCTATGTCCTCAGACTAGCCAAGAATTATAGAAAATACACACTCTACTACATGTAAACAAAGATCCATGCAGGATATTTTACACTTCATGGCCAATGCCAATTCGAGTGCTTCCTTTGTACGTAGATTCATTCCTTAAACACATCATACTCATTTTCCTAGAAAATTTTTGATCTCCATAAACTTTCTTTGGCCATCGATAATATAATTTCATATTCATCATAAAATCTCTGTTTTGACTATGCATTGATATGACCCGGTATGGTTTTTCATAAGTCACCCACCAAAAGGTCCTGTCAACCAGAGGCACATTCATCCTCAGGAGAGACCTCTTCTATCACAACAAACCTTAAAAAAATTGTGTTGTAAATTGCTTTTCGAACATGGTATATGGTTATTCCTTATGTTCTTGTCCCATATCACTTATCTTGATCTGAGAACCCCCAAGATAATGGTTTGCAATTTCTTCCTATATGTCTGAAGTATTCTAGAACATCCTTGGCCCGGTAGGTATTATATCACTAATTGTTTTAATAACATATGGTTCTAACCATGTGACCTAAAACTACAAGACACCTTCATCCCCACCACATTAAGTTAAACTAAATAGATTTCAGAAATACATAAGGATTTATTATCATTCCCATGAGATATGTAGTGATGCCCATATCCTAGATCCTAGTCCAACCAAAAAAATAAAAATGCCACTATCCATCCTTTTAATCACCTCTATGTGGTGAAAGAAACCTTTTCCACTCCTTGTTTATTACACTGAGGATAGATCATGTGGGATTAGAAGTTTTTTAAGGTATTCCCCAAATGATCAAGGAATATCAGCTCACATCAGGGTTAACATGGTCCTGAAAGAAATAACTTAAAAGGTACATCAAACATCCTCACCATATGACATTAAACTGCATGGTTCAAATCTCTTGAATGACATATGTTTAAGAACTAAATGTGGATTGATTATTTCTTTGACGAGATATGTAGTGATTCCTGGATCCCACAGCCTGGTCTAGACACAATACAAAAATAACCACACTCATATATGTATGGTCCAGATCAGCATAAGAGGGTCCAATATGGGTTCTCACCCCATTCATGATCTCATGTTAAAAATAATCCTTTTCTCCACATTATAATTTTATTAGTGTGGGTAATCTTTCCAAGAACTACATGTGGTTTGATTATCTCCTAAATGAGATGCATAGTTATTCATGGATCCTATGTCTTGTACTCATCCGTAATAAAAAACCCTTTCCTGCATATGGGTTAGATCTATATAGGAAAACATTTCTCCCCATTCCTGGGAAATTTTGATATGAAATAACCCTTCCATATTCAAGAAATTTCTTTCTATAAACTGAACTCTATGTCTAAGGAAATCTGAATCTCCATAATATTTATTCACCCATCAGTAATGTAGTGTCAAATTCCCAAGGGCACCTTTGTTTGACTATACACAAATATGCCTCTGCATGGATTTTCATAAGTCTCACACAAAATGGTCCTGTTAGTCAGAGAATTACTTTATTTAAATATGACTTAATACACCGCATTCATCTTTTTATAATTCTCCCACCAAAAGGTCCTATCAACTAGAGCACATTCTTTCTCAGGAGATACCTCTTCTATCTTCATAATCCCTAACTACATTATGTTAGAAACCACTTTTTGAACATGGTCCATGATAATTCCTTGAATACTTATCCCATATCACTTTTCATGATCTGAAATCCCCCATATTACAGCTTACAACCATCCCCCTTCATGCCTGAAGATGATGGAACATTCTTGTATATAATACTATGAAACAGAAAATCACTAATATTTTGGTCAAAGCTAAATGACCTTAAATTATAGCCCTCAATATATTTTTTGTAAGAAGTTAAACTTCATGTTATATTTCTTGGTCACATAAAATTAAACTACACAATTCTTAAACCCTTGTTGGGGAGGTTTCTTTCATCCTAATGTTGTTCATCCACTTCATCATCCCAAATAACTACATACAACTTGATGCTCACTCCATCAAGACATGTATGATTCCAAGAATATCCATTCTTGGACCTTATTCCACAATGACTAAAAAATGTGTGTTCCTCTATTCATGGATATGATCCTGATCTGGGCAGGAGGTTCTATACTTCTCATAGGACCCCTCCTCTACAAGCTTATGATTGAAACAAAATTCTCCCTCCTTTGAACAAACCAAATTTTTGTAGGATTAGTTTTTCATTCATGTTCAGTGCCAACACATATGATCCCTTCATTCTTAAACACATTATCTTCAAAAAACACCCTCCATGGTCTTGAGAAATGTTGATCTTCATAAAATCCCTGAACATCAGTAATAAAATTTCAGATTCCTAAGGACACCTTTGTTTGAATATGAATTGAAATGGCCCACTTTGGATTTTCATAATTCACCCACCAAAAGGGATTATCAACCAAAGGAACATTTGTCTTTAGGAGAGTATTATTCTATCTACATAAGTCCCAAAAACATCATGTTAGAAATTAATTTTTGAATATTCTCCACAGTCATCCATTGCATACTTTTCTCACATCATGTTTTAGATCCGGAAATCACAAAATCATGGCGCAAAATCCCCCTTTTTGTATATAAATAATATCATAACATTCAAGAACAATAATATTTACCTGGGTTATCATCGCATAAATTATAGTCAAAGTTATAAGAACTAAATAACTAGTTGTATTAGTTCAGATTGTAAGACTAAAAATTTCCCATGAAAATAGATATAGTACTTGATAGGTTGAAAACCCACAAAAGGGAACCCTAGAAAAAAAAAGTTTCATCTCACTAGACCCGCACTTTACATGGTTTATGATTTTTTTTTCTATTAATGAAAATTAAAAGGCTTAAAACTTATTAGGCTGAAAACCTACAAAAGGAAGCCTAGGAAAAATTCAAGTCTCGCATGTTAAGTATTATTCATATCTTACTTAGGAAAAAAATATGGAAATGAAACAAAAAGACACAAAGTTCATAGTTTCCTTCATGTGACTCTATTAATAGTCAAAATATGCTCACTAAGTCCAAAGACCTAGGAAAAAATTAGATCACCCTCTTATTACTATCATTGTTTTTGTGACTCATTGACGCATGAATGTTTAGTTAAACAAACTGACTTTAGTGTTGTGTTGTAGTTACAAAGGAAAATAGGGATGAAAAAATAGATTATTGGGAAAAAAAATTAATTTATAGAGAAAAAATGAATGTATCATCCAAAAATTGGATTCACTCTTTCATATTATACAAAATGACATCAACATTACTCTTCATTTGTTGAAGGATATCCTGAACCCCATCAATGGCCTGTCAAAGCTTGGCTAGTTGAATAGACTCAATTTCTTTATCTAAGTAGAGATCCTCTACTATAGTCACAATGGCAGTTTCCCTCTTAGCATGAACCCCTTTTAGAAAAAGATAAGCTTTATGATATCCCCTTAAGTGGATCCATATCTTGTTGGAGGCATGAAATTTGAATGGATTTCTCATCAACCCGCTACTTTCAATCCACTAATTTATTGGAATGGTTAAGCTTCACTAGGGATAGTGCATCTTAAAGTTCATCTGTTTTGATGAGCATTATTTACATGATAAGGTTCTATTTCAACTCATGATCTTTCTCTCATAAGCGAATGATATCCTTCATGGAAGCATGGACCATGTGATAGTCAAATCTACCAAAACCTAGTGTTCCAAACATGTTCTTGAACATAGGGAGTATTGAAGGTAAATCTTCTATGGGTTTATTCAAGGATAACTACAATATTTCTTATCATAAAAACTAATAATGCGTCTGGAAAGTATTTTAAGCTTCTTGGATTGTTGTGGAGCTAGTCAAAAAGGGGGGAGGTGAACTCCGAAATCAATTTTCTTATGGAAGTGACTTGAATTTTCTTTACTGGAATGATGTTATCCTCTCTTTTTGTAGTTTATTGAGTTGGGGCAGAGGCCTCCCTTTGGGTTCAATCACTGCAACTATAGATTCTAAAGAACAAATGAAATTAGTCATCAAAATTGAAAGATAAAAGGAGAAAAGAAAAAGAACCTCAAAATGGTTGATGTAACTCATTTGTTGATAGATCAACTTCTTGGTCAGATTCCACCCTATAATCCTTGGTCTCAACACTTTGGAATAGTATTTCCAAATGAGTAACATTACCTTGAGTTTTCTTAGGGCCTAGGATGGAAGGATCTCAATAATATCCCACTTCAGGTCCCTCAAATGTCATTCCCTCAACACTAGGAGTGGGATGGACCTCAATTCCCTAGTGATGGATTGCCTTGGAGACATTTTCTAAAGACATAGATTCACCAATCAATATCATTGATTTAATTAATTTAAAGTAAGGTTGTCCATGAGAGAAAACACTAGAAATGGGAAACTCACGTCCATCCAAATCCTTTTTAAAGTCCCTGAAATCCTCTAGGGATCCATAAATATAAACATATCAATTAAGTTATTCCATTATTTCATTATATATTACATAAAATCTCATAGATTCTTCACCAGTAAGGATTTAAAATATGTTGAGACCAAGACCCAAATTGGTTTCTACATCAACAACATCCACTTTACTTCTAGTGGTCACATCTCTTTCAGTCCCCTTAGAATCAATATTAGTAACATCATATTCATTAGATGGTCTAAGGTCCATGTTATCCCCTAATGGAGTGGTGAAAGGATAGGATTAATGATTGTAGGGTTATTCAGTGTATGTTATGGATCTAAGTATCATAAGAAATGAAAGTTATTTATTGGTACATGACACCATCTGGTGTGCATTTGACATTATTCAGATTCTCCTACCTCTCTACAGTGTCATGAGAAGATGTGGCCTTAGCCCTTAATGTTTCTCCTATCAATGGGGAAGACTCAAAATCAAGAATCTTTATCTCATCTAGAATTCCTCCTTAGTTCTCAGAGGGTTATCTCTAATCCCCTTGAGAGAGGATAAGGGAGTGGGTTCTAAAACCCATAGTCATGATTAAGTATTTATTCTAGAAAAATCAAGAATAAATGATGTCATGATAACTCACCCTAACTAATGGTGAAATTTTCCAAGTGCTTCACTATCGATCATTCCTTCACTTTTTATGGACAAAGGAAAATAATTGACTCCTTAAATACATGTATTAGAGGTGGTATTCGAGAATACCCCCCCTTTATCTCCTCTTCTTTAATCATCTGGCCTAAGTAATGAAAATAAAGGTCACCCTTTCCTTAGTAATGAATTTTTGTTCAAAAAAGAAGAAGAATAAGATGAATGGGGAAACTGTAAGAAGGGAAAAATTACATACTAGGGATCAATGAAGTTTTCCCATTCATCAGTGGATGGTTTATCAACCCATTTAGAACCCCCAAATTTCAACATATCCTCCACTTTCCTTGTATAATGGATCTAATTATTGGTGGAATAAATTAGCATCTTCTGCTCTTAGATATGTATTCCCACCTCAATATAGTCAGCATCAAAGCATATATTAGGTGCGACTCAAACATCCCCAATATATGGAATCAATAACCTGGAACGAAGGAGTGACCATAGGTCCTTAAAATCATAATTCCCACCCTTCCAATATTGTATTGCCTCTTGTCACATAGAATCTAAGATTATTTTAACCTACTGTGAAGAATACATGACACTCCTTAATTTCACTGGATTCTCGTATCTCCCTATCATGGTCTAAGGATGAGAAACTAGAGCCTAGGTTTCCTCTTAGATATGGTGGATGGACTGTTTAGGATCAACCTCATCTAGTTCATTCCTTTTGACAATTATTGGTAGACTAAAATGTGCATGGGGTTTCTTGGGTGATCTCAGGGCCTCATCACTATCACTCTCTAGAAAGGGTGGATGCTTTCTACTACACTTCCCCTGACCATCAGTCATTACAACTCTAACTTGGTGAATGATCATTTTCAATTATCCTTAGAGATATGATGGAATATATGATTTAACATATTAGGAGGTTAACCTGGTGGATGCACTTGTTAGAGACAGTTTGATTACCACTTAAGTCACCTCTACAACTATGATAACCAAAAGTTTTCGGGCCACCATTGGGTGCCTCTCTGATCGAATGTGCATTAGAGGGGATACCGTTAGTTGTTATAGGAACTTTAATTTGCATGAAAATCTATAAGGGTCATAGGCTTTACAAATAACCTTTCCATTAATTTGGGATTCTATAATTCCATCCCTAAGGGAAATCATATATGATATTATTTTTTCATTAGCTTTTTCATCATTAGTGAATGTCCTAGTGGGTAGTTCTCCATTTGGAAAAAAAGTTGAATTCTTAAAATAGATTCAAATTCTTAAAGGCTTCACCATACTTCAAATTTGGAGGATTCATTCCATAAACATCCTGAAAAAATGTTCAAAATAGGACCCTAGGAACTTTTATTCTTCTCAATATAGAATAAGAGGAAAAATATTCCACAATCCATTCCCACAAGACTTAGAATGGCCTTACAATTTTGAAAGGTGACTTCTATATGTGCACATGAAACAAGTAATGATGTATCTTCACCAAGACAGGGCTTTCTAACTCCATGTGCTTCCCATGTGCTAGCTTGGACACTATGAAGAATGTTCCCAGCCTCACACCACTGTTGGATTCATGAATCAATATCATGTAGATTCTTAACAACATTGCTAAGAAGCATGAAATACATGTATTAGTGGGAAAGTTAGGCTTGATTGTGTACCCCCATTGTCTATACTCACCTTTTTCCAATATGGGTCATAATTTACCAGGAATAACCCATTTTTCCATTGTGAGACATCCCGTGGGACGTTTTCATGTAGTTTCCTCTCCCTTAGGCTCTTGAAAAGAATTCATCCATGCTTCAAAATAGACATACCCTCTTAGTGAATGGTCTTCATTATTGATTTCCTAGGTTATATTTAATATCTTATGAGAAAAAATGGAAATAATATTAGTACAGTCCCATGAGAATTTCAGTTGATAAACTCATCATATATCTCTACAAGGATGGGAGCTCCAGAGATGTTGTAGATATCTCATAAACTATTGCCAACTTCTCCATGCATTAGATGGAAGGTGTTGTTCTGTGGGATCCATTGACTTAATAGCTCAAGAATAATGTCTGGTTTATTGTATACACATGTCTAGGCCACCCAAATAGAGTCATAAATTCTAAACACCCTCAATTTGGTTGTAAAATCATCACAGTTCTAGTGAACCTAGTGCACCCACATGCACTTGGTTCTAACACCCCCTCCCAGGTGGACATCCCAGTATTCCCTCCAGCCTTTTGATCAGTTTGTCTTGGAATCATTAAATATGGATGAGTAATAGCTCAACATTAACTTAGGGGGTATTGGGATTTAATTCTAGAGTATAGCTACTATGATGCATGATGCACACCTTGGGTGATTTTCTCTCATTGATATACAAGCCCTTGGTTGAAATGTTGATAGTGGTAAAGTTCTTGTATTTTTGGAACTAGGAGAGAGGGAGACAATTATTTATCTTTTGGATTAGAAAATAATTAAGAATTCCATGTCCATAAAGTGGCATATAATTACTCTCAAGATATTCATAATGATACTTCTTCATGTGATTCAATTAGTATAAGATAGTGGTGTCACATGCATCATAGTCATCTAGCCGGAATACATCAACCATCCCCTCGATATGATTACCATATTTTTCATCAAAAACTATAAACTTCTAGGTAGACATTGTGAATCTAAAAGAAATTATTGATATTTTAATTAGAGATAATGTCTTGGTTTTGAATTTTGTTTTGGTAATTCATAAATTTTGAAAAGGAGAGGCCTTGCGCATGTCACTCACCCAAGTGACCTCATGCAGGTCACATGTCCAAGTTCATGCGTCACACAGATAAATGTATATCAAGTGTGCATGAATGGAGATTTATTGGATAGAATAGCACAGATAGATCACTAGAATAATAATAGTAATGGTGAAAAGTTGAATAAGAATCGTTAAGTCCATTAACACTATTTATAGACATGGGGACCCCTGCATAACCCATGTGTGTAAAACAAACACATAGTTGACATGCATGACCAACCTATGTGATCTACCAGTGTGATACATCTATGTGGATCACCCTTTAATTTCTATCTTGTGTGATTATCAAGTCATATTTCTTGTCAAGACTAATCATAAAGGTATATAAACACATGAAGGCCAAAAAAAATGAAAGGTCCATCAATATCATTTCTCTTCTACCTTAGGATCATGCCCTCTTCATGCAATCTGATCTGATCCTGGTGGGGGGGGGGATTTTGTTGAAACACATTTTTATCATGTGGGAATGATAATATTCAAAGGATAATTTCTCAATAAAAAGATAGGTGAGGGATATCAAGGATCACATGCATTCTCGCATGTGAACTACCCAATCCCTAAGTAACATCACCACGCAGGTCCAACCTGAATGCCATCATCACTACATAGGTCCAACATGTGCACCATCATCACTACACAGGACCCAAATAGGTACACTTAGGCAATTCACATTGGTTATACTTATGCAATGACTAGTGTGACACACATGCATGATGACCAGCATGACATGCCTATGCGAGACACATATTTTTACTAGGGTCCTAAAATTTACTGTAAATAGGACCCTAAGGCTCCTCATTTGAAATAATTAGAGAATTAGAAGAATCCTTGATTCTCTTCTCATCCTATTCTTTCACTCAGGCCCTTGAAAACATATAGTTAGCTCTCCAAAACTCGATAGAAGAGGGAATTAAGGTGAGTAGTGGGATTATATTTCCTCCAGCATGTGAAATAAAAAAACCTTTGTAAGTATAAAATTTTCCCCAGCTGATAAGTACCAGCACAAAGGTATCCTACCAAACTCAGGACCTACGTGAGACCCTTCTAGGGAAACCAGAGAAACCCCTTGAAGTCTAGACAAAGGCCTCACCCAATTGTTGTTTACTTGTCTATCCATCATCAAGAAGTAACTTCTAGATTTCATAGTCCCACCATGTATGAATAACTTCTAGTCTTCCCAGGTATTCCCTACACGAGACCTCCTTTTCTCACCCATACCCACCTTACGTGAGCCACCTTAAACTCTCCCAAGTCTTAACTGTGCGTTCCATACTTTGGGCTCCTTTTTCACGCCACCAATGGAATGGAACCTCCTTCCCCATGACTCCATTCTAACTGGGGAAAAATCAAAACCACTGAGGTCTCCATATTTAAAAAATCATGGAAGAGACACGCCATCATGTCTCCCATTCAGTTGTATATTCCTTCAGTAATATTCTTCCCACACTTATCCTACCTAATGAGAAGGTTACTCGGGGTATTTACAGTTGTGCATCACCACGGTAACAAGGACCCTAACATTAGAAGTTGTTCTAGGTACCTCCCAATTCAAATGATTAAGGCTAGTGCCTTGTACTTCCCTCATCGTGTCCGAATTAGGGAACTCCTCATTACAGACAACGAGAGGGTCTACTTTCCTTTCCCTTTGATGAGGGTTAGTTACTTATCCTCTTCTCATCCTCTTTAAAACTAGGGAAAGGGAATCCCTCCTGGAGTAAGACCCTAATATTTATTATATGAGGTCATAACCCTCCTATCTTCCATCCCCTAGGGTTATGAAAAAAGAGGAGATGCGCACACCAAAGACCTTTCTCTCTCCCATGTAGCCCTGATCTCATCCACCAAAAAACGAAGAAGATTGTGTGGTTTGTCAGATATTTCACTTCCTTTTATTTTGTCACACTAATAATGACTCACATGGTCTTATCAGTTAGTAATAATCATGAAATCTTCAAAATTAGATGAATTTTATAGAATATAATCCTTTTCTATATATTCCTCTTACCTTCCTTCAAAGGGACTCCATAGGTGTGGGTTCTCAAAGCCATGTATCCATATCAGAGGGCTATATCCCCTGTGAGAAAAACCTTCAAAGGGACTCCATAGAAGTGGATCCTCAACCTCAATTGAACTATGTGGTATTTTTTTATTGTCTAAATAGAATATGTAGGAAGCCTCCTTGAGGTTCAAACCCATCACCCCAAATTAAACCTAATTTTATTTGGGACACATTCTAGTAGGTTCATATCCAACTTGGGAGGCGACATCTCTTATAGGTCCCCTATGAAACTTTGGAATAATTCCCACACCATCCTTTGACTAGGAACCTTTCTCCCAGACATCATTATTGTATGATGTTAAAATAAAACAGTTTGGTCCTTATCACATGACCTTAAAAGGTATGATGTGTCCTATTAAGTGGAACTGAACTATGTGGGTTTTGATTCCTTTCACTATGATATATAAGAATACCATCTCATGGTCCTAATCTCAACATCAAAACAACTTATATCTCTCTATATGATGATAAATTCCAGAGTTCCTCATAGTGTGTCTTAAAACTATCATCATAATAATAAAAAACATAATAATATCTAATTAATTTAGAAAAGGGTACCATCGATGGAGAATTTCAAATACATATGAATATATCCATCGATGAAGAAGCTCATATACATGAATTTGATTCTAAATACAATACATGAGGATAATTTATTGTTAACCTAAGGGAGACCCATGTCATATTTGGGTTTTAATAATGGATCCAAAAAATATGTATTAAATATTTAAGAGAGTCCTATAGTAGGAAATGATACCCACCAAAATGGTGTAATGAGTGCTACCTCCCATAATTTCTACCAATGATAGTCCCTAAGCATTGTAGGATCCATTTTCTAATGACCACCTACCTTTGGAATGTTGGTTCACAAAACATCTTGAATAAGGTAACCATTAGGTGTTTATGGATCTATGAATAAAACTAGTTGTAATATATTCAAAAATGGAAAACTCGATGTGGATGATTGTGAAACATTCAAACCCCCAAAATAAACCATTAGGCACATCAATCGCATATGCATTTTTTTACCATAAATAATATCCAAAACTCCTTTTCTATCTTCCAAAAAACTTTTGGAAAGTTTTCATTAACTTCACCTTGTAGGACATAATATGAAATATTTTATGAATACCCATCCAAAGCTATTTTATATTAAATCTAAAACACTTTTAGATAAACTATCTAAGTAAAACTCAATCCATATTCAATGAACCTCAATGTGTATCTCTATATACCTTTGCAGTGTTAACAAAAAATATGAATTACCAGATACATAAATGCAAGCACATGAAAACCTATAAAAAAGAATCAATATTATTCAAGATACAAATAAATCTGGTTTTATCTTTTTTAAACACATGTATATTTATACACGTTTCCACCAGCTATATAATATACATGTGTATATTCTTATACAATCTATTTTCCAAGACATTGAGTGACCTTGGGACACTACTTAAAGATTATCGATTCTTCGAGTATAGACTAATTAGGTTGATTAATACATCACATTTCATTTACCATCATGGATGATCACATCACATGTACCTTCACTAGAATAGTTAAGAAAATCATATGTATTATCTAGGCGCAATCACACACTTAGTAAATATCAATCAAAGACCCAAATTTCATGCTCTTTATATGAGAGAACAAATATCATCTTAATTGAGATCTAATATATGATATGATAAAAAACATACCAAACCATCCCCTAATTAGCTAAGCCTCAAGGATTGTGTAAGAAAGGTATCAAATTATGAAGGTTCTCATGCTAGGTATCTCAACAACCTTAGGTAGTGGAGACTCCCAACATGATCTACATACCACTATTATACAAAATATACAGTGCATGATACTCTATGAGGTATACTTTGTGGGTTATCTAGTGCACAAAACTTACTTTATTCCCCATAAAAATATTCCAAATATCTATATAAGATCTATTCCTACACCAAACTTATCATTTCTTCATGACCTATAATACTCCATGAAGAACACCAATCAGGGATAACTCAAAGTAATACCTTGACAGGTCAATTATCATCTCACTCCATGAAATTTATATCAATATATACATATATTAAACCAATGTGAAATAATGATGAAGTGAAGATACATTTTTGTCCAACAAGATACATTTTATATTCATAAACTCTTCAAGAACACTTAAAAAGATCATTCATAAGTGAAAGTATAATATATCACATATGATATAATTCCAAATCATCCTTATGTTTAATACAATTTCAGAGGTTTTATTAACTCATTACATATATATATAATTACTTCAATATCTCTATGTGACCATTTGATAAAAAACCATCCCAATAAACTCTTTAGTAAGTAATATCTATGATGAAATAAATCTTTAATAATGGTGAGATTTAGTAATCATATTCATAATGTTTATCTCTTTTAACATATTCTAACTCCTTAACTCCACAACATCAAATAATAGAATGTAAAATTTTATTATCTATTTATAACTATTTCTTTGTACATCAACATCATTCTTGGAACTAGTTCCATCAAACCTTTTCCTTAAAATATTTTGGTAGATAATGTAACTATTTAAAGTATAACTTAACAAAACATCTTAAACTCCTTTAGGATAAAGTGACATTCACTTTTTTACGATAATTAAATGCAACCTTTTACATTACTCTTTACCACTATACCCCAAACTATTTTAAGATATTAAGTAAAATTTACTTTGAATTTTGACTCACATAATCTTTTATTTGTTAACTTTTAACTTCTCTAATTTAAAACATACTCCCTCTAGCCTCTTAGGCACAATATTATATTCAAAATATCATGCTAATATCTACAAAATCCTTTGTATTCAATAAATAAATAATATTTAATTTTATTATAAATATTTAAAAAAACAAACCATTGTTTCCATATAATATTTATTATTCTATGTGTTTGAAGTATTTTCATGAAAATAAGATCATTCCTTAAAAATATTCCACTGATGGGTGGTGGGATTATATCCCTAAAATGCTACCAAATACATGGATAAACATATTTATCTTAGATAAAACATTTTTATCATTATCTTCTTCTCAAAACATATTATAGAAACCGATGAATCATAAAACATATGTATTCATTATCCCATCTTTTTTATAACAACTCCAATTATTATATACGATAAATGAAATAACTACACACATAATCTACTTAAGTGCATATGAGATTGAAAAACTCTTGTAAATATTTTATGTAGAAACTCTTTGCATTATTAATTGAATTCAATCTAGAATCTCTATCAATTATTCCCTTTATTTTGAATACCTATATATTTACAACATTTATAAATTATGAATTTGATATCACATACCCTCAAAATTGAAGAATTGATTTCTATAACACTGATACCTAACATGAAAATTAAATGGACTTTCATAAACCCCTTTAGGAATCCTGAATAATTCCAACCTATAGAATCATTAATCCTCCTTCCTGATAACACCTTTAGGTTTCAAAGACCATAATTGGATACTAGAAGAAACATTATTAGAATTTACAACTAAAATTACTCCTTAAAGTCTGAAATTTAATACAATTTTTCTATCAACACATCACCAAAACCTAAACATAAAATTCCTTGTTAATCTATTGTCAATACTTTGAGAAAAGAGGGTAAAGATTTTTTGAAATCATTAACATTATCGATACATTTCCATCGATGACAATAGAATGAATTCCTCAACTAGAGTAAGCCTTAAGGACACCTCTAGTTTCGCTGAGTCATTAAAATATCCAACCATATTGAATATATGAGTAGAGAGTAAAATTAATTTGGTCATATTTCATCTAACACCCTTAAAACCATAAGTGAACCATCTTATGCTTGTCATAAACATCAAGATTGACCTGGTGAAAAACTTCAACAATTTTTTAATTTAGGTATATTTTTCTCTAACACATATAATTTTTTTACTTATGAAATTATCCTAATTTACTAGTCCTAATAGTTTCTTAAATTAAGATTATCATTCTCAAGGATTGATCTCAAAGTTAATTCTGATAATGATGATGTCATTTATCCACTACAAAATATTTTATTAGATAGGTATCATGTTTTACATATTTTTATCAATTAATTTTAATGAAATTACTACAACTAAAAATGATGACCCCATATATCATATTTATTTAGTGATCCAAGACTCATATTTCATCACTAATTACACCAGTTTTAGAATGTAAATAAGACATTAATATATCGAGTAGAAAAAAATTTCAATCATATTATATATGATTCTTGGATATATTTATGGATAAATATTTACCAAAATCCATCATATGGATATAAAATAAACTCTATTCCATAGATATCCTAACCGTTAGGGTTTCCTAGTTAAGTGAAACCCAAAAAAATTCTAAGAAAGAGGTACCTAACTATTAAAGTCACCATATCACTTGATTTACTTATACAAGATAATATATAGGAACCCAACTTTTAGGGTTACCTATATTTAATGATTGAGGTATTGAAAAGTGACACTTTTGAAGGAATATCACATTTAATATTTTATGGGTTTTATTTTAAAATATCTCACAATATTATCTCATGTTATTCATTTTATACATATGAATTATTTTAGTGATTTAGTTTGGAATCATTTACTTCCACCAAATCAATATGTTCAAACCATATTGATGTGTAACTTTTTATGAAATTCACATCTTGTGTTACTAACCCAAATAAAAATCCAATTGTATCTATATATATCCAAATTAATCCCATGCATATTCCACATGAAATTATTTCATGTGAAGGATTGGGATTATCCAAAATAAATAATCTCTACACGAGTAAGCCTAAAGTCACAAATAGTCAACCCCCATTTTTATAAAATAATGCATAAGCCTCTAGGCTGGTGGGAAGTCTGACCTAAAGTTCCTCAACCCAATTATACTTTACACATGATATATTTTAATTCCATAACAATTCTATCACTTAATAGGAATAAATCGTAACCAAATACTTAATTCAATCTCATAGTTCAATATAATCCAAAATGAAGGTAGAATAAAACTAAATCCATTATCATACCTAAAATTTAACTCCATATATGCATGAATGATAATTTCTAGAAGTAGTTTAACAATTTAAAATAAATCATATATAGATTCATAATCTAAAAAACTCATAAATATGAATAAAGTAAGGAACAAATATTTAATACATGAAAAATACACATATTTAAACATGAGATAAACATTTATGAACAATGTCAAAATAAAATTTGATTATAAAATCTTATAAATTGTCCATTCATTATAAAAATTCCATATTTTTTTAATATAAAAACTTTATATTCATTAATAATATGAATTCTTTCATATTATTCATTATATATAATTAGCTTTAAATATATGATATTAAATGATATATAAACAATTTCTATTTCTATTTCTATTTTGTAAACAATTTTACATGATATAAATATCACATACTTAACATTATTTAAACCTTGACCAAATAAAGCATTAAAAACTTCTTTTGATTTGGTTTAAATAATTTATCAAATAAGGATTTAATTTGAATAAATTCATATTAATAATTATAAAAAATTCATGATTAAACATAAATATTTTATATTTTTGTTGACTTATTTTTGTAATTTATATACCCTTTATAAATTAAACTTATAATTTTGGTATAAATGTTATATATATAAATTATAAGTCATTATATATAATTTAAAAATTATTTCAACATTAAAACTTAATATTACACAACATTTATTAATAAATGTTTCAAAAACACTTATTTAATTGGTTAGAAACACTTTATAATTTATTTATTTATTTATTATTTTTTAAATTAATTAATATCCTAAAATATTTTTTATTTCAATTTATAAATAATTTATGAACTATATAATTCAATCCGTAATTGAATTGAAAGATTTTTTTTATCTTTTAATAATATTTAACAATTTAGGTAGAATTATGGAATATGATTGATAGGATAATTCTCTAAAATATTTTATATGTTATCAATCATAATTTATAATCAATAATCCTATCATCAAATATGATAGCGATGTATATAAGGTTTTTTAGTCTTGAGGCAAAGTGAAAAAGTTACATATCGGAAATAGAACCCTTATGTATTAGTGGAATAACCCTTACATATCAAAAATATAACCCTTATATATCAATTGTATTTTATGATTCATATGGATATTTATAAGGTAATAAAATTATCTATTTTTAAATCCCATGATATAATGATATCATTGGATACAATATATTGTTGTAATATTCTATAACTAGTAAAAAATTGAGGGATTTATGCTGAGTCATTGATTACTATATCCTCATATCATAAGTTGTGACTTAATTGGGATAGAAAAAATATCCAATTTTATTTAATGATAAGGAATGTGATAGGAAAAACAAATTAAAAAAATTTCATTTTCAATATAATTTCATAATTCAAAAAGCATGGTAAGGATCTCATACCACTATTGGGTTTCAAAAGATGTAACAGAACTCATTAAATATAGAAGAAACAATATATAAACCCAAATATAAGATGCACCATGATCGATAAATGAAATCATGCATAATATAAATAAATAAATTGTTTACCTTTCATAGAATATGGTTGTTTTATCTGTATTCATCTTGGGTTCTTGATGAAGATCACGTGAGATGTAGCTAAATGACATCCCTTCTCTAGAGGTATCCACATATTGTATTGAATAACTTATCGTATGAGTGTGATTCTTCCACCCTCCATAGTATGATAGTATCTCAAGGTTTAAAGAAGATGTGAGTATTAAATCATTAATAATACACCACCTTCAATGAATTATAATAGTTCCAAATGAATCATAACTTATGATTCATGGCACTATGATTCCTCCATGTCTATAATATGACTCGACAAAGTAATTTATTTGATATCTCTACACCATATTAGAAGATATACTTAAATCCAAGATATACCACATACCATTGATTTCTATTTATCATACCATATGACATGTTTATACTATACACTATGATACAAGACAAAACAGTTGTATGTGTAAAGGATTTATAGAATATCTCCTTTATAATGAAGGCATGTACAATTGATCAAGGAATATATGTCCATTGTTCATCATTTGTTCTATTGTATGTTTTGGGAAAGATACCCTTATTATACACCTTTATTAGAATATGATTCACTAGTCATTGACTTGATCAAAGGTTTGACTAATCACCACCTAGAAGCATGGCTTATCAAAAAAACTCATAACTCATGTTTAAAATACCTAGAAAGTGGTTTAAATCCATTCCACACTTACCCTTTTAAATGGAAAAAAGTTTAAACAACACTTATGAATTTAAATATTAAATCAAAGTAAGTTTTTCAAGTTAAATATCTTAGTAAATTTTATTATAGGAAGAACATGGTTTACCCCCTACCATGTTCAACCCATTTATAAATCAATTCACTTAAGTTGAGTATGGTTCAAAATAATGAAAAAAAGGTTCCACTTTATTCTTGGTTTAAAAAATTGGACAACATCCTTTAAGAAACAAGTTTTAAAAGGCAAGGGTGATAAATAAAATACATTTAAAAATGAAGGAAATAACCTCCAATGGATGTTTTTTAAGGAAAAAGAAATATACCAAAGTAGAAATCATTAAAGAATAACATATAAAACACTGAGTAATTAAAAAACCCAATTGAGGTGAAATTTTTGTTCAAAAAATAAATAATAAGGATCCAATAAACCTCATTATTAATTTTAATAATAAATTAGTCCAAATATGATCACTTTTCCCAACTCAACTAACCTAACCATTATTACATCACCAAAGTAATAAATTAACTAGGGGTTAAGTATGGTTATTTAACTAATATTCATTTAGGTTAAGTGGTAATAAGTGAAACCATCATGTAACACCTAAGATAACTCAGGGATTATTCTTTAGAAAAAAACACAACAAATATTTAAATTTTTATCCCAATAACAAGTTTCATGCACACATATGATCCTCAATTGGTTGGGACATAGATAAAACCATACCCATCTATAGATAGAGATATTTAACCATAATCAATGAAGATAAACATTTTTTTTACATGGAAAAGATTATAAAGGGATCAAATCACATGATTTAATTTATCAATGATTTATAAACTAAAAATATATTCCAATACCATAAATGGTATCACATGAAAAACTCATCGGTTTCATAAAAATTGTTATAACAAAAACACATTTGGAAAACAACTAATTCATATTTATAAAAACTATTAATTAAAAATTATTAATTATTTGTAAAATATAATGTAGTCATGTCACAAACATAGCCTAATAACCACTTAGAGGGTTGATACATACTACCATTAACATTGGATATATTTATCAATAGTCAATGATCACTAAGGAAGAACTTAATAATTTAAAAAATAATTCCATAACCAAGGATGTTCAATAAAATTTTCTATAAACCCAGAGTAAAAAAACTCAAAGGAAACACATGCACTAGAATTTAAAATTTTATCTAATATTATTTCAACTAAAATCCCCAAATAAATAACATAAAATATTTCCATAAATTATAGACCCTAACATGAAATCCATAGAATAAAAAATAACTCATTCTCTTTACATTAAATCAATGATGAGAAATGGGAAATCAATTTGCTGAAGATTTTTTGTACCAAAATAAGGAGAAACCCTAGACTAATGGGTTATTTCATTGTGTCTTGATGAAATCACAACATCAAATCCCTAATAAGAATATGGAAAAAATAATAAGGGATAATAGTTAAGAGGTGAAAAGATTAGGATCCTTACCATGGTTTCACATGGAAAATAAACACTTGATTTAACTTGAATCACATTGCAAGAAAAGGGTAAGAATATGGTGTAGAAGTCACTAAGGAGTAGCTCTCAAATAGATGGGATTATTTGGGTTTTAAGGATAAGGACAATGGGTTTAAAGGGGTTCCAAATAAAATGACCAAAACACTCCTCATAAAAAAATGTTTGGCCTAATAGGTATCTGATTCGACCCCCAAGTCCCCCACCATTTTTTAACACACTAAATTCTCAGGGCCACCCATACTATTTGGATTATTAGTTTTAGGCATGGTGAAACCATTTTTTGGATAATTTATTTGAAGGAGATGATATAGAATTATAATTTCCAATTCTCAGATGGAGGTGGTGGAGTAGTAGCTACAATTTCTAAAATTTTGAAAGCAGGAAGATCAGAAGATGATAATCGAAATATAGATAATTGGAAGATATATTGAAAAGTATGAAAGTGAAGTGATGAGATACAAAGGTCTTGTATTAAAGTAAAATATTGGATATTTAAAGTTCATTATGATATTATATAAGGTTCTTCCCTTTATCAAAATTTGACAAAGGGAATATATAAGCTTCTTCAAGATGATATGTAAGGGAAAACTCATGGAGTTTTTGAAATTGTTCACTATTCACTAGAAGAATGAGTTAATTTGATATATGTATTTGAACAAGTGAAGGGGGTGACTGTATAGATCATATTTAAATTGATATACCCATGAAAATATTGAAAGTGAGAAGAACTAGTTTCATTGGATAGACTCTAATTTAAGTAATAGGTTTGGGATATATGTTTTGTGGAATTTTTACATTATAATATTCTATTATTTCTTGAATAAAAATATTGTAGTGTTCCACCCATGGATAAGTTTTTACAGGAAATACTTCGGTTGATAGAAGATGTAGATAGTGGGATATTAACTATAGATGATATTTATATTTCATTAAATGGTACCAAGATTGAAGTGATGAAGAATAAATAATGATAAATGCTAGATAAGAATGAACTTGTGATGTTATAAATATTAATAGCTCAAAATGTGTCTTATAACATCTGAGAGGTGAAGACTACTTCAGAACATATGAAGACTCTCACTATCATATACAATAAGACAACTATGATTAGTAAAGTGTTCCTATTATGAACGTTATTCGACATAAGAATTGTTGAAGGAAATAAAATGGATAATCACATATAAAACATCAATATCATTTAGAGTTAGTTGGAATAATTGAAGGTTGTAATGACTCGCATCATCAGGTTTGTGATTTTTAAAGGGAATTTAAATTTCTAACTATGGAATGGTGCTTGTTTTGAGAATTAATTATCAAATAATAATTTTAGGATTTGAGCATCTTGACAAGGTATTTTTGGATATAGAACAAGGCATGAGTGGTTTATTAGGTTCTTTGGATAATATCAAGATCCTTGGTATGAAGTTTTGGGATTTTAATGAGGGTGTTAACAAATTTCATGGTTAGGGGGAACTATGAAAGGAAACAATGAGGATTGGATTTAGATTGCAGTTTAGTGCAAGATTAGAACAAAATTTCATAGTTTAACATATTGAGTTTTTGAGAGGATTGAAATTACCTACTTTTTTGAATTTTTCTTAAGTTTGGTGGATAAACTAGCCTTATTTTTGGGATTTAGGACCAAATTCTAAGAGTTTGAATGGTCGAAGGAGTTTTTTTCAGATAGATTTTAAGGATCATTGATTGCCTCAAGAGTTTTCATAAAAAGATGAATATACATACTAAATGATAGGTGGTGATAGACGCAATTATCTTCCTCTTAAGAATACCCTAGGTGGGGATGGTCATAGCTCCACCTTCCTCTGTCCTTTGAAGTGGGGGGAAGATCTATATCCACCCTCTTTCCCGGCTCAGTCACATCCATTTATTATCTTCTCCAAAAAAAAATTATTTTCATTATTACAAGTTATCACACTCAGTCTGAAGGTTCCAGATCTCTATAATGGCTCTCCCCAGCTAGAACACTCGAATTCAGAGTTTACGGATGATTTAGTTCTCCTTGATCTTACCTTAGTGTCTTGATTCAGAAATCACTATCCCTTGATCGATTTCTTTGATAAGTTCTTCTTCATATCTTAGGGTATTCAGGATTGTGTGGTGGTGGGACTTCTCAACAAACATCATATAATGGTTCTATTTGATTTGAAGGATGATTTGATTCTTTATTGGTCTAGATCTCTAATAATTTTCAATGGGTGTTACTTATATTTATTTTTATGGTTATATGATTTTAATATGAATCGATGTACTCATATAATGGTGATATGGATAAGGTTTTTATAACTTCCACTTCCCTCGCAAAACCCCCTAAATTCTACGTATTATTGGGAACTCTGTTGGGAATTTTTTATGCTCCAATAGTAGGAACAATTCTATTTGTCACACAATTTCACCATGCATATGTGTTGAAGTTGATGTCTCAATACCAACAGTGGAGTGTATTTGGATCACTATTGGGAAAGAATTTAGATGTAAATAGGAGGTGGTCTTCAAATCTTGGACTGAATTTTTCTTGGTTTGTAATCACTTGGGTCACTCTTTCTACTCATGTCGTTAGAGTATTAGGGACCGAAATTGATTTCTTTATCTGCTTGCTAGATAGTCGCTTGGGCCAGAAGCCTTGGGTGTCATAATTGTCGATTAATTGAGTAGAAAGGATTCTTCAGGTGTTGTTCTCAATAATAAGAAGGAATGACCAAAAAATTCAAACCTGAAGTTGGTGGATATCTTCAACAGGTCGAGAATTTTTTTTGATTGTTATCAGACTGTGTAGGGACTACCGGGTTAAGGGGATATTGGTGTAGTTGATCCCCCACAACCAGATACCATTTTACAAAGGTTCCTTCTTATGAGGATGCTTCTTGACTTGGAAATGGTTCCTCACTCTAGGAAGTGGCCACCAAGGGACATAAAATTCAAATGTAGGAATCATCAGATGCATTGGGGAGTTGGTGAATGTTGTGGGAAGATCAAATCTTATAAGGATATTGTCATCGATTAACATTAGTAATCATTTTGAAGGTTTGAAAATTGATACCCCTGGATAAGATCCAAATGATTCAGGGTGCTACTCAGGGGAATATTCAGGGGGAGTGTTATGGAAAATTCTTGGAAGACAGTTCAAAAGGAGGAATCGGCAGTGGTCTTCACTGCCCAAGGAGGAAGAATGGATTGAAAGAAAATAAGGATCTAGGTAGTTTCATAGTGATAAATAGGAGGAAATCCAAAGGGTTTAAGGATTACTCATACCTACCTAAAATAATGGATACATGGTTTTCCAAAATAAATGGGACCAAGGAAATGGATGGTGAGTCCTCTAAGAATGAGTAGGTGGAGGAGGCCATCTTGAATTTGTTAATTGGAAGTTAAATGGTCGAAGGTGGTGACTCTAAGGACCACGATCTTGAGAATAAGGGTGAAATGGTGGATAAATATACTTAGATATAGGAATACTCTGTGGTTATTGAGGATTCCTCATCTATTCCTCATGGGATATTAGGTAAGGAGGCAAATATTATTGACGCGTCATTAGAGATCATAGTTGGCCCATAGTGGGAAGTAGATGCGGAGGATAAGGAAAAGTATTAGGATCTTATTATGAACTTAGAGAAAGATATTTTGGGGGAGGTATTAATTATTCATGATTTTAATGAGGATGTATACATGATGAATGGGAGACCAATTTAAGTCCATGCAAATGTAGAGTAGGGTGATTGGATCAATAAGAAACATATAATTGTTACCAGAGGCTTCAATAATAAGATAATAGTTGATGAGTTCATGAAATATTGAAAAAAATTGGCTTATAAATTTAAAGATATTATCAAAGATTAATCAGATAAAAAGGTAACTAATATTTTCTAAAATTTTTTTAGGGATATTTCTTTTAATAGGTTCAAGTTTTATTTCAATAATTTTTTTTATTTTCTATAGCATTTAATGTTTCCGATTGGAACTTGGAGGTTTTAAAATTTTTCTAAAAAAATAATTTTAAAATAAAAATATAACTTTTATTCAAGTGACTCAAGTGTTGAATGGGTTTCAAAAGTGTTGGTCTCTGAATGCCCAATTTTGGAAAGACATACAGAGGCAGATGATTAGCCCACAATTTTTCTAATCATGAAGCCTAAATAATTCAGTTTGTTTGTAAAATGGGAATGGGTTTTTTAACTATGTGACCCCTTATAAACAAGAATATATTAGAGTGAAGGTTTTTAGAGTCACCCACATGATTGGCACATGATTTTTTAAATCGTGTGGCCAAACTGTGTGAGGTGTTTGTCCTCTTGGACAGTGAGCATAGCAAGGTTGGTGCACAATTTTCCAAACCATTTGGTAATTGTGTGGATTCTTAAAGATGAAAAAATGAACATTTTTTCCCTCATTAATTAATAATATATCACCTTTTTTCTTTCCTACCATGCACAATTCCTCTCCCAAGTAGTGGAGCTCTCCCATTTTCTCCACCTCTAGGATTTTTCCTTCCATATCCATTTGATCTATGATTAAAGATCATTTTGTGTATATGGATTCCCCTATATAATTCCTTAAATTCTCCTTCATCTATTCCTTAATTATCTCTCCATAAAGAATAACAAATCCATTCAATCTCTTTTTCCTTATTTTTAGGGTGTTTGTATAAAAATCTATTTTTTTATGACGTGGCTTGAGATAAAGGACAATATTAAATGAGAGAGTGAATATGAGTATATGGTTGGTGGTTCCTATAATTCTTTTTAAATATACCGGTGTTATGGGGCGTGTTATTAAATATAGAAATGTGGTTTTTCCAGGTGAAACCTTTAATTAAGTAATGATTGTCTTAAAATTGATAAATTGATGTTATGGGATTCCTTTAAGCATTCCCTAGTATATTTAATTATGATAATCTGGGTATGGGGATTTTGACCAATTGGGAAGGGTAGGCCAGTTGTCTATTTTAAATTAATTAAATGTGATATGATGACATTGGTTCTATGGGAACATGAAAGACATGGCCCAAGGTATTGAGGTGATTTTGATCATCAAGGCTGAGATGGCATGGATTATCAGGCTAAGGTTTTGGCCCAAGATACATGGGGCGTGTTTATCACTATTTTGAGGTGAAATGGTCATCAGATTGAGGTGATGAAGTCATTGGGATGAGGGCATGGCCTGTGGGACTTAGGATGGTGTTAACCACCAGACTTGGGTGATGTGGTATCATATGTAAATGAGTTTATTGGATAGTTTGGATTATGAAATATTTGCAATTTTCTTTCACTATTGTTGGATGAAATTCTCATTGGAGTCATGTTCCCACATATATGACTTAATTGAGGTGGTGTTGATCACTCATTGTGGGTGGAGGCCTCTGTAGATACAACGACTGGGGGTATAGTGGTAACCATTAGTTATAGAGGGGGTTATCACTGTATAAATTCATGGGTGATGGTGTTTGGGACTATATATTAGGGGTTGAGGATCGTCATTATATTTGAGACTGATGGGCTGATATTATTGGAGAAAAAACATCATTATGGCTTAAGATGTCAGGTTGTTGATCTGATGGTTATTTGTTATATATTGTAGTATGAATATCAATGTTCCTCAGGAAGTTGGGATGTTGAGTCAATGAAGATTTATTATTTATATGAGGAAGGGTATCATCATGCCTTAGGATGTTGGTATTTTGAGAAGATAGTGACATTTCGAATGGAGGTCTGAGGGTACTAGGATGTATTTATGGTCATGTTGATGAGATGTTGGTTACTCATTTGATGGAACAAGAGGTTTTGGATGGAACTAGGTTCTGGGTGACACGTATGTGGATGAGATACCCAGGTAATTCAGATAAAACTGACTATAGATATATCGTTTCACTTGGGAATTGGATGAATCATGTGAAACACCCACTTATGGTCATTAATAGAGAAAGTTGATTATTATTATGTTTGAGTTTCTGCTATTTATTTATGTATGTATACACTATATAATTATCTATGTAAGATAGAGATAGTTTGGTGGTGTCCTACTAAGTTCATACTCATACGCTACATGGGCCCCTTAGGATGCATGTAAACTTTATTGTTTTGAGATTAGGTAAGGGATCAAGCCAGGGAGCTAGACCTTAGTGGCCAGGTATTTATTGATTTTTCAAGGTATAGATAGTAGTGGACTAGGTGGTTCCTCCATTTTGAGATGATTTTTTTTGGGTTTTATATATATGTATTTATATGGTCTTCCAAGGGAGACCTTGCTTATCTATTTTTTATGAACTATCTTGACATGTGTATTTATTTTCAAATGGTATGATTCCCTTAGGCTTGTTGTTACTAATACTATTGTATATTATTCTATTGTTTTTATTCTTTTAGTTCTACTATTATGGTTCTTCTTCCATTGTGTTATATATATATACATATGGACTATTATTATTATCATCACTATAGGGTATAGTCTCCCCACTATCACCCAATCAGACCATCTCTACTAGTAGAAAACATTTTTCATATAGGGAGGTGTTCCTAAGGCCTAGTGGAAAACCATCCCAAAGCATAAATAAAGTGAAAACCCAGGTTGGGTGCTAAAAATGGTGTTAAATTAGTTTCTTTTCCTTTTAAGTCTTACTATTTTGGATATGGTAGATTAGAAACTAAGATGTAGTCGAAACTGGGTAAAGAGCTTGTTTTGGGTGCCTGAATCCCCATGCATAGGTGACACACTTTATTGATAGGGGTGGGAGATTTATGTTATGATTTATGATTTTATAGTTGATTTATTTACACATCTAGTGGTGCACTTGGGTGTGATATTATTATATTATGATATTTTGACCCTTGGATCAATATAGAAAGGGAGGAGTGTTTATGCATCATGATAAGAACTTAGGCTCAAATGATGTGTGATTATACAATGATTTTCATTGGGAATATGGAATGAGCTAATATGGGTAGGGCTATTTAAAGTTTCAACCAAAAGATAAACAATGTTTTCCTACTGAGCCTTTTTGGTGGCATTCTACTTATCTATCCTAGGTATGTAGTTCCCAATGATATCATTATGTGGTGATATGTGTATATGATATGTATAGGCCCAAATCTGTTATGGGTAGGCATGAATAATGAAGGGTATGATCCATTTAAAATGTTAACAAAAAGCTAAATAGTGTTTTCCTTTATAGACTTTTGGTGGCATTCTACTCAGTTACCCCACATTTATGATATTTTATATACATGATATATGATGCCAGAATATTTTATAGGTATGAAAGGGGCCAGGAGACTAGATGGTATGTGATGTATTACTCTGTTACGAGTAGT
This sequence comes from Viscum album, assembly GCA_963277665.1. Lineage (NCBI taxonomy): Eukaryota > Viridiplantae > Streptophyta > Magnoliopsida > Santalales > Viscaceae > Viscum > Viscum album. The sequence goes on from OY728158.1 coordinate 238,927,874, forward strand.
AAAGGGACCATGAGGATGGATGATATGTGATACCTGACTCTGATATGGGTTGGTAAGGAGCCATGAGGCCAAATGATATTTGATGTCTGAATTTGTTATGGGTAAGCAAGGGGACATGAGGCCGAATGTCATGTGACATGGATATGGTAGGGGATTGTAAGGATGGTGAGATGCATTGTCTATTACATATTTCCCCATCTAGTATATATATATATATATATATATATATATATATATATATTATGGCTATTTTGACCACGGTATTTGTTCTTCATCATGATTCCACTTAGATTTATTTTGGTGGAGTTTCAAGAGGATGGGGATGTGGTTTCACTAGAAAATTCATGGAATGAGGGCCCTAAGGGTTGATATGATCATGATCCACATTTATATGCTCTAATATAGGTGAGTAATCCATAATAGATGGAAAATTTTGGGCCATGGATAGGTGAGTGTCTTTGGACTATATTTGTGTGAGCCATACAGGGTGTTGATAGGGGAGCTCAGGGAGCGGAGTCATCCTTAGTGTATTTTACTTATGATTTCCACTCTTATTTCCCACCATTATTTTAGGGTGAGGGTGGACCATAGGTAGTAGATAAATGGATCTAGTTTGTGTAGATTATTTTTTATCAATTTCAGACACCCCTAGGTTAGAGGACGAAGCAAGATACTTACATGCTCAAAGGATCAACAAATCACTGGTGGGATGTATAGGTGTGGGCTGGTAGACATTAGGGACTGACATGGAAGTATTTTGAATCCAGGTTCTTTGAACACTTTTTCCTAGAGATGTTAAGGGAGTATAGATCCCATGAGTTCATGAACTTACATTAGGAATATACATTTGTTATAGATTATGCATCAAATTTAAAAGACCTATCCCAATTTATGCCTTCTATGGTGGGTGATGAAATCTCCATGGTAAGTTGTTTTATGGACGGATTGTGACATGCTATCAAGGTTTAGGTGAACATCTTCAGGCTGACCATGTTCTTAGAGGTGGTGAATTAAGCACTAATAACGTAGAGAAACTTGATGAACTAGTCATATTCAAGCTATGTGACAGTGTCAGGTGAGCTTGGAAGTGATTCATTGAGAAGTTAGAAGCAAGATTGAGAGGAGTCTCAGTAGGGTAGTTGGGACAAAGACTTAGGTTAACCACTGAGGAGTGGATCTTAAATGGTGTGTGTATAGTGTGGGTAGCTAGGGAATGTTTAGACTCAGTGTGAGTGGAATAAAAAGGAGTGTCGAGAATGTGGTCAATTGGGGTATCTTGAGAGGTTCTTCAGGAATCCTTCTCAGATAGCTGAGATCTAGGGACTGGGTCAAACTGAGGGATCTGAGGTAGGATTAGGAGTAGTACCAGGAGCTGTTATTCAGGATTATACAACATGAATAGGTCATGGAAGGGAGATATAGACCCATAATTGGGGTCAATGGTCGGTAGCTGGTGTATCTCCAAAGGGAGGTTAAGCCTCGGGTAGTCGGACTTTGGGCCATGTGCATGTTGTTGAGCAGATAAGGTTAGAGCAAGTCGGGCAGTCGATGATGGTGAGAGTTATTCCTTGATCATGGAATGAACTTTTTATTTTTGTAATGTCCAATTTTGGTGCATGAGGTTCATGTGTGATGACTGAATAAACCCAGAGATGGTTAATATGTGGGCATCGGGTATGATGCATGATATATATGAGATACTTAGGCATCAAGAATATGATGGGAATATATATATATATGATGCATGATTGCTTTTTAGAATCATATGTAATGCATGATATTTTGGAATATTATGAGATTCGAGACTCATGGGTGTCATGTATGACACATGTGCTAATGAGAATCTGGTGAGATATAGGTTTTGATCAGTGTCAGGTATGATGTAGGTGTAATTGATCACCTGATGAGGTTTAGGAATAACGATATGTCATGGGAGGACTTTTATGTCTAAGTATGGTTGGAGGAACCATCATAATGCTATTTTAGGTCGGAAAATGACCAAGTAGGTAATTTCTAAGGTGGGGAGCACCCTAAGTGGAATTGACCATGAATAATAACCAGGGTAGAATGTGGAGACATTATGAGATGGGTATGTATGGTACCATATCATTATGAGACCTCATTGTTCAAGTATGTTCTATATTCATGTGGGGAGGCTATAATGTCCCATGTGTTTGATAGGGTTGAAATTCGCAACCTTTTTGAATATTTATTAAGTTTAGTGGTCGAACCATCCTTATTTTTGGGATTAGGGACTTAATTTAGAAATTTTGAAGTCTATAATGTGTTTTTAGATTGGTTTTAATTCTTGGTGAGTTACTTGATAGTTTTAATGGGTTTTGAAAGCATTGGGATCTGAAATCCTAGTTTTGGGAAAGAATAATAGAGGTACACAGTTGACACGTAGTTTTTCTAATCATGTGTCATGTTTTTAAAAGGGGACAAAAATTTAATCATTAATATCCTTCCAAAAAATAATTCACTAGGGTAAGGTGTTCATAGTCACTTGTACCGTTGGTGCACAGTTTGTTAAACCATGCATCTAGACCATGTGAGGTGTCTGTCCTCTTGGACAGTGAGCACCACACAGTTGGAGCACTGTTTTCCAAATAGTGTGGTAACCATGAAACTTTTTAAATAGGCCAAAATGACTATCCCACCTCCTTATTTAATATAATAACTCATTTTATTTCCTCACACATGTGATGCCTATCCCTGGTAGTGGAGTTCTCCCATTTCCTCCTCCTTTAAGCTTTAGAATTCTATCTCTATTTGAGATCTTATTCAAGCTCCATTGGTGGATATGGATTCCTATTGGAAAGGCATTAAATCCTATTGATTATATTACTTATTTATCTCACTATATACAATGCTAAATCCATGTGAGCTTTCCCCCCTATTTTTAGGGATTTTGTTTAAAACATTGTTTTTGTTTAATAAGACTCAAGATAGATGTTGATATTCGATGAGAGAGTTCCTATGAGTATAAGTAAGGTGGTTCCTAGATTTATCCTTAAATATAAAGGTGTTATGTGGTGAATTATTAAATATGAACATGTGAGTTTTTTTAGAGAAACCCTTAATTAATTAATTCTTTTATTTAAATTGATAAATTGATGTTATGGGATATCATTGACCATTACCTAGTCTATTTAATTATGCTAATCTAGATATAGGGATTTTTACTAATTAAGAAGGATAGGTTGGGTGTTTATTTTTAATTAATTAAATTTGATATGACTGTATTGGTTCCATGGGAACATGATGGGTATGACCCAAAGTATTGAGGTGATGTTGATCATTGAGACTAAGATGACATGGTTAATTAGGATGGGAATGTGGCCTGAGATACATGGGGTGATGTAGATCATGAGGTTGAGGTGACATGGTCATCAGGATTGAGGTGATGAGGTCATTAGGCTGATGGAATGCCCCAAAAGACTTGAGATGTTGTTGAACATCATACTTGGGTGATGTGGTTCCATGTGGAAATGAGGTTTATAGATTGTGTGGATTAGGATTTTTTTATTACTGCTCAAAATTTTTGGATAACATTACTATTGGGTTCATGTGTGTCATAACCTGTCCCCAGAGGCCCGTGTTGTGACATGCCCCAAGCCTGCCTCCCGAAGGCCAGGGGTTGGCAACTAGCGCTGAAGGCATCAACCTTCAAGTGGAAGGAATTTTATTGAGTACCTGTACGCATGCACACACAACCACATCCCAAAGTTAGAAAAGTAAACATGCATACCACTAAACAACCACTGAGTAAAAGTAAAAACTGTAGATAAAATGGGCCAGAATAAAAACCCAACAAAAGATAAAATAAAAATAGGAAAGTACAAGGAAAAAGATAAAATATGTCTATTGGGAACCCCACATGATGGTTAAGTGTATAGTATTTGATGGAAGTCGTATAAGTACGCCCAACCGGCCTGGTCTTATTGGGAACCACCGGGTCCTGGTCCACCAAGTCCACTATCAAGGCGCCAGTCGTCTGCACCAGACAAGACACATGTGGGCGAAGCCCGTGCAGGGGTGAGTAACAAAATACTCAATAGGGATCCCAAAAAAAAATACCACAAATAAATCCAAAAACAAATAATAAAGCATTATTATGAAGCAAGACAACTCACAACAGGTATAATTTAGAGTAGGCAAGTAAGACCATCAGTCATATTGTCGAACACCTTGGGCTGCTGGAGAAATCCTCCTCAATGAGTACAATCGGCTTGCCAGGTCACATAGAATCCACTTCCCACTAATATAGGACTATTTTGGTACTCATCCCTGATGAGTATCATGGGTATGTTGGGTCACACAGAAGCCACTCCCCACCGTGGGCATGCCGGGCCACATAGAATCTGCTTCCCACTTTGGCCATACTAAGGTACTCCTCTTGTCGTGTACTGTGGGTCTTCTGGGTCACACAAAAGCCACTCCCCACTGTGGGAATACTGGGTTACACAGAAGCCACTTCCCAATAGGCCATAGTAGCTTATCCACACAGGGTTTCTTGTCAACAGTCTTTAGGTCTCAGCCAACCATAGGGTTTCCACACGTAGTGAACTTGATTCTAGGAGAACCGATCCTCAAGCCATTCATTGAAATTAAACTTCCATTAAAGTCTCCATAGAGTATTCTAAAATATTATCCTTATTTCAAGGGTTCCAACACTATAAAAAACTCATCAATCGGACACTCGGTTTGAAATATATTAGTGTTTTTTCAAAAAGGGGTCGGTTGGGTTCGGGTCCCGGCCGACCCGGCCGGAACAACTCGACCCGGCCCAGGGTCCACCGACCTGACCCGATTCCACCGACCCAACCCAGACCCATCCCAGCCTGGGTCCAGCCTGATGGGGTGGGACTGACCCATTGAGGCGGGTCCGGCCTGCTAGGGTGGCCCACACCTTGCCCGGTCCGACAGGTCGGGACGTAGCTGGAAGCCGCTTCTGGCTCCCTTTCACACTGCGGGTCATCCGCGGGGCCAATGCTTCTGTTGTGTGCAACGCAGCATGGTGCCACATCCATGGTGCACTGAGGCAGATGAGTGGATGCATCCACCCACCCTCGGCAAGGAGGTTGGCAGCTATTGCTGCTTCACCATGGCCTGAGTCGGCCGTAGTGGTTCTTTCCGACACATTGTCGGGGCGCGTCACCACCCACCTACGGCCACCGCCGTGGGCCACTGCCAGATACCGCCGCTACTGCGGGCCACTGCTGCTACCACATGCCACCTCCACCGCCTCGAGGCACCATTGGTGATCGCCGCCACCACGGGGCACCGCCGATGACAACCGCCTCCACGGGGCACCACCGACGACAGATGCCGTTGCGGGCCACTGCCAGAGCGCCGGTGGGTTCTTCCACAGACCATCAGGTCCACTTTGGTGGTCCATTCTTTGTGCCGCCTACACCTCCAGCCCTCTTGGGACATCTACTTTCCTGCGAAGGCCTCAAATTTTCCTTGCCACTAATTTGAATGCTCATCCACAAAGAACACGCAAAGCGGAGGGGGTCGGGCCTTGTTCATGTTGGCATGTGCCCTCTACATTAGATGTTTTTAAATATGGGAGGCTTGGGATCACTGTTCTATCGGATAATCATCAATCTTAGCACAAAAACCCAAAAAAATACCCTTCTGCAAGAACACACAATCCACGGATCAACCTATTCGTGGGTTGATCCATGTTTATTGATTTAAAATAAGAATGGGAAAAAATTGAAACAAATAAACTACTACCTCAAAAAAATTTGATGTTGAAGCGGTCAACACACAAAGATTTAGGAGGTCGAAGGCGTTCTTCACTCACCAGTCCTGTTATTTGAGATGTGTTGAAATCGTTAATGATCTGCTGACATTCCTCATTCGTCATTAGAGATAGTTCTCACTGTGAGTTCATTATAGAAATTCCACCCTTTGATTATAAAATATCCAATGCGTTAACCTATTAAAAGAAAACACGTTGCAGCATTTCTGTTATGCTGCGACGTCGCGTCGTTACACTGTTTCATTTAGGAAACAATGTATCTGTTATACTTCAATTAATGCATCGTCACACTTCACAAAAACAAACCATTAATGAGCTTCATTTAATTTACTTCATCGCTTCATCACAACACCATCGTCTTCCAATCAACGATGAAGGAAGAAAATAAAGTAACTTTTTAAATTATTTTATTATTTTTTGAAAAATCCAAAAACTATCTTTTCCAGTCGACCCTCACCATTCGATGTTAAGTCCTTTCTAGGAGAATCCCACCATTCTGAGTTCAATGATACCCTCATATTTTTTATCCGAGCACTGGTTTAATAGTTAGAAAAAAACCAATTACATGTTTACTTAACTGAGCTAAAAAAAGATTAAAATTCTATTCTGGGGTCACCGGGACTCAGAATCAAGTGTCTTCAAAGCATCTAGTCTCAAAATAATTCCATATAATTTTAAAAAAATTACACCAAATTTTTGGTACATTACATTACTCCCCCCGTTTTGGGATTCACGTCCTCGTAATCCAAAATAAGGCTAAAAAACAAGTGGGGGTACTGAACACGAATCTGAGCATCCATCTCCCATGTGCTCTCTTGGAGATTCTCGTGGTGCCACTGAATGCACACCAGAGGAATCATGTCCTTATAAGACAAAAAAAGGCTAAACAAACAAGTGGGGGTACTAAACCGGAATCTAAGCCTACTACTCCCATGTGCTCTCTTGGATTTTCCCATGCTGTCACCGAACGTGCACCATTGGAATCAACCGTACATGAAGGACCCACTCATATCAATCCTCTATATCCACCAGGAACTCTACAAATGTCTCCCCATAGTTAATGTCCAGCTCACTCCAGTTGATGAAGTGTGATGGATCAAGCACATACCTCCTCTGCTGCGACACGTGAAAAAGATCATGCACTGGGTGCATCTATGGGGGAAGAGCTAGGTATTATTCCACCTCGCCAACTATGCTATGAATCTGGAAAGGCCCGATGAACCTCATAGATAACTTTCCACCCCAGCCAAATCTCCACAAGCCTTTTTGGGGTGAGACCTGAAGGAAAACATGGTCTCCCTCCTCAAACTCCAAGGGTCTCTACCTCCTATGAGCATATGATTTATGCTTACTCTATGAATTCCTCATCCACTCCTAGGTGATATACACCTTCTTAGTGGTATCCCATACCAACTTTAGACCCATTAGTGCTGACTCCCCTAGGTCTGTCCAGCATAGTGGTGATCTAAAGTGCCTCCCATACATGGCCTCAAACAGTGCCAAGTCGATGGTGTAGTGATAGCTATTTTTTTATAAAAACTCTACCAGTGGTAGGTGGTCCTCCCAAATATGACCAAAATCAAGGATTAAAGTAGGAATCATTTCCTTTAAGGTATGTATGGTTTACTTCGTCTGACCATCTTTCTAAGGGTGAAAAGTTGTGCTTAAGCACAGATGAGTCTCAAACACCTCCTGCAATCCCATCCACAACTAGGATGTAAAGCATGCATCATGGTCTAAGACAATCATCTAAGTAAACCTATGAATATGCACTATATTCTGGATATAGAGGAATCCCAATCCCTCTACCAATCCATTCTCTCGGATGGGTAGGGAGTGAGCTGATTTGGTGAGTCGGTCAATGAACACCCAGATAAAATCATGGCCCCTGCACATGTGTGGTAACCCCATCACAAATTTTATTGAGATACCATCCCACTTCCATTATGGTACCTAAAGTGGCTATTCCAACTACTAATACCTATTTCTCGGCCTTCATTTTCTGACAAGTGAGGCATCACGATACGAAATTTTCCATCACTTTCTTCATCCATGGCTACCAGTACTGACGTTGGAGGTCCTAGTACATCTTTTCCACACCTGGATGTACCGTAAAAGGGGATGTATGGAACTCACTCAACACATCCTATTGTAACATCACTGGTACTACGGTGCATCCCTTGAAAGGGATGACATGCTCCACAGCTATCCAAAATCCATTAGGAACCTGTCCTGAGGATATATGAGCACATCGGGCCTCACAGTCAACATCCACAAGTTTTGCCACCCTGAATAGCTATAAGAGTGGGTTAGTGATAGTAATTGACTAAAGGTAAGCTTCTCCATCACCATTCACGAAGGATATCTGAATCACGGCTAGTTGCTTTGTCACCTCACTCAACAGCTATAAACCAGACCTCCTGCTGAGTGCATCTTCCACCACATTCCCCTTCCTAGGAGTATAGACTATCTCAAATTCATACTCCTAAAATAACTCTATCCATCACCACTGTCTCAAGTTTAGGTCCTTCTGTGAGAAGATATACCTGAGACTCTTGTGGTTAGAGTAGATGGTAAATCATTCACCCATAAAGTTGTGATGCCACATCTTCAAGGCGAAGACAACTACTGCTAGCTCCAGGTCATGGGTCACATAGTTTTGCTCATGCTGCCTCAACTACCAAGAGCTGTAGGTGATCACTGATTACTCCTATATCAAGACACAACCCATTCCAATCCCTGATGCATAAAAGAAGACTACATACCCAATGCCCTCTTCTGGTAGTCTCAAGATAGGGGAACTTTTCAGTCTCCACCTCAGTTCCTAAAAACTTTTCTTACACTTATCTATCCATATGAAGGGTTTTACCTTCTTTGTTAAGGCCGATAAGGGTTCTTCTACTCTAGAAAAGTTGATCACGAACCTATAGTAGTATCCAGACAACTCTAGGAAATTTCACACCTCAGTCACGCTTCTGGGTGGCTCCCAAGAAATTATTGCCTCTATCTTCACTGGATCCACTAAAAATCCGACCTTTGAGATGATGTGTCCTAGAAAGTGGACCTCCTGAATCTATAATTGGAATTTCAAGAGATTAACATAAATCTGGGGCTCTCAGAGTGTATCCAAGACTATCTGCAAGTGTGTAGCATGTTCATTCTCCAATGTCGAGTACATCAAGATGTCATCAATGAATACTACCACGAAATGATCAAGTTAAGGCTGGAAGATCCTTTTCATGAGTATATTGGACACTTTTGGGGAATTGGTCATGCTAAAGGTCATCACCAAGAACTCATATTGGCCATACCGGCATCTGAAGGCTGTCTTCGGTACATCCTCTTCCCGTACCCGAAGCTGGCGATACCCTGATATGAGGTCTATCTTCGAGAACCACCTCGCTCCCTTCAGCTGATCAAAGAGGTCATCAATCCTTGGAAGTGGATACTTTTTCTTCATGGTCACCAGGTTCTAGCACCAGATGTCCACGCACAACTTCAAACTCTTGTCTGACTTCTTGAAAAACAACACCAGGGCTTCCTATGGTGAAATTTTGGGCCTTACGAAGCCCTTCACCTATAAGTAATCCAATTGTACCCTAAATTCATGAATCTATGTGGAAGCCATCCGATATTTCTATGTGGATATCGGTGCCTTCCCAGGGTATAGGTCGATGCCAAAGTCTACCTCCCTATGAGGAGGTATTCCTAGAACATATTTAAGAAAGACATCCTCATACTTGTCTACCACTACAGGAAAGCTTGGAATCCTCTCGTCCACCGCACTGAGAGTGAGGCTATACAACCGGTGAGTGATCAGCTGAACCCTCCTTCGAGAAAGTCCATAATGTTTTGCAAAGGTTCCCTTATCACTGGTGAAGGAAAACCTGGTCCCATCCTTGCAGACACACTGCACTTTTCACCTAAAATAGTCGATCTGAACATGGATTGTAGATATCCAGTCCATACCCAAGTTAACATTGTAAGGACTTGATGCCAATACTAGGAGATCCTAGCTGAAGCTCTCACCTCCTAGAGTGAGATCAAACTATCGGTACCAGGGTGTAATCGTCTAATCCCCTCCCACAGGAGTCTCTAATTGTAAGGATCGATCCAATGGCTCCACCAGAATCTACGAGCCCCGAACAAGGTCTATGGAAAAGACAGAGTGACTAGAACTTGTGTCTATAAGAACTATATATAAGGAGGATAATACATATATCATACCACTAATCATCTCTAGAGCACCGTGGTTATAGGCCTCCATCGCCTGAAGCTAGCCTCGCCCCTATCCACCGGCTCCCTAATCCCATAGTAGACCATTTGGGGGTGGTGGAGGTAGTACCTCGAACCATCGTCCACCACCTTCCGCTCAACCTGCTTCCCTGCCACATTTGCCTCCCTACGGACCACCTCGCTCAAACCTCTGCCTCTACCTTGGAGGTCCCTCGACTATCTGCTGATCATCTGTGGGGTGGGTCAGGCAGTCACGAGCCATGTGTCCCTGGCCACCGCACGTGAAGCATATCCTAATTACTTACTGACTCCCTATGCTCTTGGAGCCCTGAAATATCGACCCCGAGTATTTGGGTTATCCTATAGAATATCAGACCCTCTTGGGTCCCCTTTTCTATTGCCTGCTGCTCACCACTGAAGACTCTGCCACCTGATGTCTGCTGGTGGCTCCGGTTGTCGGTGCCTGCTCCACTAGGAAGCTCTCTACAAGAAGGGCTCTATTCAACACTCCAGGATAAGTGGGGATGCTGAGATACACCATGGATGACCTGATCTCCCATATAAGTCCCTTCTTAAAGGTTCATTCCCTAAAGAAAGGGTCATGCACGATATCATTGGAGTAGTGAGAGAGGTTTGTAAACCTCACAGAGTACTCAGCCACTGACATGCTACCTTTATCTAGGCGAAGTAGCTTCTATATGTGGATCGATCACAAGGTTACATGGGAGAAATCTTCCTCAAAAAGCTGTTTGAAGTTATCCCAAGAGTGGGTTTCCTCATCATGAGTCTGAATCATCAGATTCCACCATCTCCTTGTCGAGCCCTATAGAAGGCTCACATCCAAGATCTCCATCTGGTCGAGTGGTGTCTTCACTAAGTAGAAGACCTGCATCACTGCATCTAGCCAGTCCTCAGTGGCCTGAGGATCTATGCCTTCCTTGAACCTAGGAGGTCTCTGTCTCTGATACTCATGCAAGTCACTGAGTCTGTGTATGTCCTCTCTTGGTAATGCTGGCAGTAACTGTTGATGAACGGGTGGTGGCAACATTGGTGCACCACTCGGTAAGGCCATCTCTAGAACTAGTCCCTAAAATGACACATCATTGTTAGGAATGTTGTCCTCATGGTCACATATCATAATCCGAGATGGCCTTCTACGTGGAGGCATCCTAATACAGATCAAGATGCACCACATTCAGAATATTATATGTGGTGAGATGACTCTTATTCAATAAGATCATAATAAGACACTTATTCAACCAATGTTTTCATGTATAGATCTGAAATCATAATTCAATGTCTTGGTGTATGGATACATTGGCCGCGACACCAACACTGGACTCCCTGAATCTAAAATTCAAATTCAAAACATTCAACACTTTTTACCCAAAAACAAAAAAACAAACTCTCAATATTTGAGGTATAACTGACCACCTTTGATACTGGTTTTTCAAAACCCATCCCCAGGGGCCTGTGCCATGACATATACCAATACCACATACCAAAGGCCAAGAGTTTGTGACTACTGCTGAAGGAATCAACCTGCAATTGAGAAGAATTTTCCCGTGTACTTGTACTCATGCGCACACAACCATGTCCTAAATCTTGAAAAGTAAACATGCATGCCACTAAAAAACCACTGAGTAAAAGTAAAAACTGTAGTTCAAATGGGCCAGAATACAAACCCAACAAAAGATAAAGTGAAAATAGGAAAGTACATGGAAAACACTAAAATCCTTCCATTGGAAATCCCACATGATGGGTAAGTGTAGAGTAGCTGCTGGAAGCCGTAGAAGTACGCCCCGCCTTCCCGGTCTCACTGGGCACCACCAGGTCTTGGTCCACCAAGTCCTCCATCAAGGCGGTAGTCTTCTGCACTAGACACAACACGTACAAGAAAAGCCCCTCTAGGGGTGAGTAACAAAATACAAAGTAGGGACCCCAAACAAACAAGGAAAGACCGCAATGCAGTCCATAAAAAAACCATGGAGCATGATCATGAAGCATGATCACAAATTAAGACAGATCACACCAAGTATAATTTAGAGTAGGAAAGTGAGCCCATCAGTCATGTCATCGAACACATTGGGCTGCTAGAGAACTCCTCCTCAATGATTAAAATGGGTCTTTCGGATTACATAGAAGTCACTTCCCACTAACCTAGGACTGCTGGGGTACTCATCCCTAATGAGTAATGTGGGTATGCGGGATCACACAGAAGTTGATCCCCACCATGGGCATGTCAAGTCACACAGAAGCCACTTCCTACCTTGTCCATACTGAGATAGTCCTCCTATCGAGTATCGTGGGTCTACAGGGTCACACAAAAGTTCTTCCCCACCATGTGCCTACTTGTTTACATAGAATCTTCTTCCCACTAAGCCATAGTAGCTTATCTACATAGGGTCGCTTGTCAGCAGTCTTTAAGTATCATCCAACTAAAGGGTTTCCACATGTACTGTGCTTGAATCTGGGAGAACCGATCCTCAATCCATTCGTCGAAATTCAACATCCTTTAAAGTCTTCATAGAGTATTCCAAAAGATCCACCTCATCGCAAATTTTCTAATGCCGCAAATGGCTCATCAATTAGATGCCTAGTTTGAAGGATATTGGCATTTTTCCAAAAAGGGGCTGGTTGGATTTGGGTCTGGTCCAACCCGACCTAGACCCGACCCATCCTATGTCTGGCCCGATCCGGCCTGACCTGCTGGGGCCTCCCGCACCCTGCCTGGTCCAAATCCCTTTCGCTTCGCGGGTCGTCCGTGTGGCCAGCTCTTCCACCACAGTCGGTCGACCGTGACCTGCTGTGTGCAACGCGGCGCAGTGCCACATCCGTGGTGCACCGACAAGGCCAGGTGGCTATGTCCACCCACTGCTAGCCACCAATATAGAGGATGGTGGCTACTACCACTCTACCACGGCCTGTTCCAGCCATGGTGGTTCCTTCCGGTGTGCCATCACGGTGCAGAGGCTGGTTCTTCCGTAGACCACCAGGTCCGCTTTGGTGGTCCGTTCTTCACACTGCATGTGCATCCAGCCCCCATGGGATGTATCCTTCCCTGTAAAGGACTCTAATTTTCCTTGCCTCCAATTTGAATACTCATCCATTAAGAACACACAAAGAGGAGGGGCTTAGGCCTTGTTCTTGTCGGCCCGCACCCTTCGTGTTAGAAGTTTAAAAACATGGGAGGCTTGGGATCACAGTTCTATTGGATAATCATAAATACCAACACAAAACCCTATGGAAAACACCCTCCCACAAGAACACACGATCCATGGATCAACCTGTTCATGGGTTGATCTTAATTCATTGTTTGAGAATAATAATAGGGAAAACTTAAAATATTTAAACCCCCTACCTCAAAGTAGTTCAACATTAAAGTGGTCCTCCTGTGAAGATTCAAGACATCGAAGGTATTCTTCACTCACCAGTACTATTTTTCAAGATGCATCAAAGTCATTAACAATCCACCAGCATTCTTCATTTGTCATTGGAGAGATTTCTCACCATGAGTTCATTAGAGAAATTCCACCCTTTGATTCTCAACTCTCCAATGCATTAACCCATTAAAAGAAACACATTTTAGAGTTTCTGTTACGCTATGACATCGCGTTATTACAATGTTTCATTTATGAAAAAAAATATCTATTACTCTTCAATTAATGTGTCATTACGCTTCAAAAAAACCGATCTGTTAGTGAGATTCATTTAATGCGCCTTTTCGCCACACCGTAGTGTCACCGTCCGCTGCTGAACAGTGAGGGAAGAAAATAAAATAACTTTTTAATTTATTTTATTATTTTTCAAAAAGTCTGAAAAATATATTTTCATGTCGACCCTCACCGGTCAAAGTTAAGTTTTTTCTAGGAAAATCCTAGCATTTTGAGTTCAACCGTACCCTCATATTTTTTATCCGAGCACCAGCTTAAAAGTTAGAAAAATACCACTCACATGTTTACTTAACTAAACTAAAAAAAATTCAAAATTCTATTCTAGGATCACCGGGACTTGGAATCAAGTGTCTTCAAAGATTATGGTCTCAAAATAATTCCATATAATTAAAAAAAATACATGGAATTTATGGGACATTAAAATGTGTACACAGATAGAAATTAGTTGAGGTGGTTTTGACCACTCATTGTAAGAGGAGGACTCCTGGGATACAGTGTCTTAGGGAAAAGTATTGACCATCAGTTATGGAGTAGGTTCTCACCATATAAATCCATGGGATACTATGTTTGGAACCACTGATTGGGGATGAATCTCATCATTATATTTGAGGCCTAGGGGTCGAGATTATTGGAGGACGAACATCACCATGCCTTGGAACATTGGGCTATTGAGCCGACTGTGATTTGTTATATATTAGAGGAAAAATATCACCATGAATCGAGATGTTATTCTACTAAGCTAATGGTGATTTATTATTTATAGAATGATTAATACTTCCATGCCTTGGAACATTGATCTTTTGAGCTGATGGTGAATTTTTGAATGGAGGTCTGAGGGACTAGGTATGTATTGATGGTCATGCTGATGAGATTTCGATTACTCGTTTGATTTCACATGAGATTTTAGATGGAACAAGGTTACAAGTGACATGATGCAGATGATATACTAAGGTACTTTAGGTAGAACTGACCATGGATATATTGTTTCACTTTGGTGTCAGCTAAAGTAGGTGAAACGTTCACTTGTGGCAGCTGAGCACAGGTGGAGTTATTTATTTATTGTTATGTGTGAGTTTATACTATCTATTAATGTATGAATACACTATATAATTGTGTATGAAATACATGAACATTTTGGAGTTGGCCTACTAAGTTTATACTAACACCCAACATAGGCCCCTCGGGACATGTGTAGAATTTATGGTTTTGATATCTGGTAAGGAATCAGGCTCGAGAGTTGGACCTTAGTGATTAAGGATGTACTGGTTTTGCATGGGATGGATGGAAGTGGACTATATGGATCCTCTTCATCAAGATAGACCTTATTTTGGGTTATATATATATATCTACTTATATGGTCATCCAAGGGTGACCTTGTATATATATTTTGTATGACCTGTCTTAACATGTGTATTTATCTGCAAATGGTATGATTCCCTTGGGCATGTTATTATTGATGTTTTTTATATGGTTTTGTTGTGTATATTCTATTATTTATAATATTATATTTCTCCTTCTATTGTGTTATATATATATATGGACCATTATTATTATCATCACTAGATGTTATAGTCTCCCCAAAATCTCCTAATCAGACCCTCACTGTTAGTCGGCAGCCTTTGGCATATTGGGAGGTGCACCTAAGGCCCATTGGACAATTGGAATTGAGTATAGATAAAGTGGAAAACCAGGATAGGGTTCTATATATATAAATCATGAAAACTTATAATTTTTTTAATGTTGATCTTCATGATTGGTGGATGTTTTGGTAAACTATGTTGTCAGACCATGCGAGTAGAGAACTTGAGATAGGGCCAACCATATGGTTGGTGCATGATTTAGAAAACCCTGTGAATAAACTAGGTATCTATCTTGATTTAATTAAAAAATGATAAAATGATAGATTTTCCCATTGGGATATTAATCCACAACTTCCCTTTCTCCTCTTTCTCACATGATAAACCAGAGGGTCTCCCCTCCCCCTTATTTCCTTCTATTACCCATTAAATGTGGGGTAATTTTGATGTGTTTTCTTCTATGATTAAGTTGATTTAATCACCTATATTTCAAAAATCCTCCTCCTCCTATTTTACCCATAGATTTAATGTTGTTATGTTTAGGGTTCTTGAGATTATTCCACCAAATTATAGTGGAATCATCCCATTAAGATAGATATTTTTCTCAACATAGCTAAAGGACATCCCTATATGATGGATGCATGCTGTTACATGCCATTGTGATGAAGGCACACCCTCATATGAGATTTATTAGAGTTTTTTCCTAATTTTATTAAATTTATGGATTAATTTATGCCTAATATTGGAGATTTTTTATGGTTTTGGTTTGGGTTCATGTTAGGAGTGGACTACGCCTCATTGCTCAAGGTTTTAGTGAGTGGTTCTCATAGGGTGAGTTTTAGGCATTATACCCATTTAAATTAAATTTAATAATTAATTTAAAGTTATTATAATTATTTTATTTAAATTTCATGGCTTGATATAGGTTCTCGATAGATTATATGAGGTTTGGTTAAGTTTGGGAGAGAGTGACTAGGAGTTTTTTAAAGGAAATGGATTCAAATGAGGTAGTTGGTCCCTATGCATTACCCTATGGTTTATGTGATTTATTTATATAGCATGTGTTGTTTGGTTTTTCTACTATGGGTATTTGAAAATTTAAAATTAAATAAATTATTTAATTAAAATAAATCCCTATGAATGGAATGGAAAAGTGTCAAGAACCATGACAACCCCTTAAGCACTAGCTTAGTGAATCGATCACTGATGTTCTAAACCTTGATTTTGAATATGATCCTTGACATAATAAGACCCGAGATGGGTTTAGATTGAATTAATTAAGTTAATATAGTAGTATTGGATAAGTTCCATTGGTTCACTTGATTAGAGATGAGTGATGAGTTAGAATGATTGGTCTGAGTAGGCCTTGATATGACTGTGAGAATCCTTAGTACCATTGGGTTAGATTATTAGAGAGTGAGGTGATTATTTCTCACCTTATAACATGTGATTATATAGGTGGGTATATCCTGAGTAGTTTTATGATAGATTGGGTGCATGGGTACTGACCTAAGATGACTTTGTGAAGTGTAATGAGCATTAAGCCATCCCTTAAGAGTAGTGCCAGAGGGTCTTATCCTATGAGGTTAGTGAGGCTGTAATGTGATCATGATGAAATTTAGGGACATTATAACGTATGAATGATGGGGTTGGACCAAGAAATGAGTTTGAGATAAGGTAACCCATGTAGGGTTTTCATGTTATGGTATGTCCTAGTGGACCCTAGTGGGTACCTCAGTATTACATTGACCCTAGGGAGGGGTAGTGCTAGGAGGAAGATGGCTTCAATTTTAGGTGTCACCTTAGAACCCAATTTTTTTTGAAATCCTTGAATAGCTGTATGGATAGAGATTGGTGATAAATTTATGATGATTATTATGATTATATGAAATGGGTTTGGTAGGGGCCAAACCCATGCTATTATTATTATTAGATGTGAACTGGATGGATGAGGGCCCCCCAAAAATGAATGATATGTTATGAGATGCCTAATGATGCCTAGGATATGGAATTATACCTAATTATATAGATTCATATAGATTACTAGAATCTATAAGTTAATCCTGACGATTATATGGGATGCCTAGAGTGCCTAGGATTGAGTGGATATACTTGATGATGTTGGGAGAGATGCCTAGTGATTACCAAGATCTAGTCATTTTATATGACGATGTTGGGAGTAAAGTTATCAGGGAACACAATGCAATTATATAGGCTAGATATTTAAAAAAATCATTAGTGGTCAGTGTAACTACATAATCGCTGATGAATTGTATCCCTAGTGAAGGTTCGAGGATCCCATGTGATGAATTTGTAAGCGCAAAACTTAAACAAAAAAGTACCTATTTGGATATGAATCCACACTCATAATCCTCTCATCACTGGAAATATTTTCTTGAAGGAAATGAATCCAATTCCATATAGATCATCCACATGTGAATAAATAGTCTAAGGGAGAATCAATTGTCAAATTTTGGGTTATTGCATTGAAATTTAATGATTCCTTCAACATCCTGATGATCATCACTATTCTGTTCCATTGATTCATGAAGAAGAACTGTGATTGAGAACTTGGAATGACAAATTCTCTCTATAAGAAGTGGGATATAGTAGAGAGAGGATCTCATCAATTGAGTAGTGAATAGTTCCCTATGTGAGATCATCCTCATACTTTTATAGTGCGATTCTAAAATACACGAGAAAGGCTCCCTGACCCTTATATATTTATTACCCACTAAATAAATTATAAATGATATTTCATGACCTATTTACTGAGTCATAAATATCATTTATATTTTTTTTCATTTACTTGTAATATAATAAATATATTACACCCTAAAAATTATTTCTTAACTAGACTTGGTATTCCCACAAATATTGAACAAACCTTGAATATTAAAATAATATTCATTCATATAATATTTTCTATGTATTTATTTGATACTTGTAAATACATTTAATAAATAAATTCAATGCCAATTATTATAAAATAAAATAATATGAATTTATTTATTCCTTGGATATTTTATATTATTGGGTGCATCTCATACCCCATGATAGGTCCCACCATGTCCTATACTCCTATTCAATAGAATAGGCTAGAATTTTGAATATGCTTAGTGTGTGAGATTCTTGTACCTTATCTTGATAGCAGTGAATATTATTTATAGACCATGAGTAAATTATAGTAACCCATCAAGGCCCATAAATAGATAATTAAAAATTTATAGTAATGAAATCCTTTCCTATGAACACATATCATGTGATATAATCTCTTTGTCTCGTGATATCTCATAAAATAGGGTGCACACTTTATGTCATCATCATTTATTACTTTATTATTCATTGAAATTCATGGTTGGTATTAACTTCTTATACTATGTTAATGGATTCAATAAAGGTACTACCATCCTGATCATTTAGTCCTAAGATATCAATTCCTTTTAGAAGTGACAAATTATTTCTTGATTATTCAATCAATTCCATACCACTATTGATGCACCCAAAGCAAGATACCTCACTACAAACTCAATGAGATAGTTTTTCATTGCATCAAAGTATGTGATCAAATAGTATACATTGATAATAATCTCAATTTCGGAGACCGTTACATGTTTTTGTAGATAGGAACAACAAATGACACCTGAAACATATGGTGTTCCTATTGGTGGGACAATCCTCTTGATATTATCTACTAGAGATCACCAAGTGAAAACTTCATGAGAATAAGCCTCAATATTTTTGACCCCCCATAACTTGATAGTAAAACATCATCGGTTTCCAATCAATATGATGTATATAGATTGTAGGATACATGTTTGAGATTAATGTCATTGTATCTTGAGGTTTTCATTATAGCTTGGGAATTTCTATAACCTTTTGATATGAAAAATAATCTATGGAAATAACCATTTAAATAGAAGACAGAGAAATATCAACATTGTTATAGTAAGTTTATATCATGAATAACTCACTATATAAATGATATGGTAATTGAAAAGCACAATTTATATTAGCTCTAGGAAACCCACTATTACAATAAAGATAGGTTCTTAGTGATTTATAGAATCTAGTAATTATATCTGATGATGTTGGGAGTGATTCTTAATGATTATTAAGATTTTATCATTACACTTAATGATGTTGGGAGAGATTAATAGTGATTCCTAGTGATTCTTAGGATCTATTTATTGCTATGTTTTTTGTGATAGATAGTGATGCCTAAGACCTGAAAATTGTTCCAGATGTTTTACGAGATGCCTAATATGTGCTTAGGATCTGGTGGTGATACCTGATACTTTGAGATTTGTAGAATAATTTCTATGATCTAGTGTTCACACCTCGTAGATGTACACTCATTGTATTTTGAGGTAGGACATGTATCACCCCAATGATTATGTGATGTGCTTATAGATACTATGCACTAGCTGAAACAAGTATGATTATGATTATGTGATGTGCTTAAGGACCAATGTTGGTTATTTATTTATGCTTCCAACTTATATGTATTTATTCCATTGATCATATCACATGTGCATTCATTGTAATTACTTGTTAGATTTGGAACCCCATTGGTGGTTCCCTACTAAGTTGTACTCAAACCCTACTTAGGCGGCCATGACACTTGGGTACCCAGGAAAACTTCACTATTCATGTGTTCAAGAAGGTTAGAGGCATGAAATTGGATTATTAATATAGTTATCTTGTACATAGTTTATAGATAGATGAGGTGAGTCTTAGGGATGACAATAGATCCTATTATACATTTTATTCCCTCTGATTATTTTTTATATGTGATAAGACCAGGGGGTGATCATTTGGGATATATGCTTGTATTATTTTTCATTAATTTATTATTGATGGATATGTTTTATTATTCTATGTACTCTGATTTATTATTAAGGATGTCATTTGGTTATTTTCATTTTATTTTTTACTCTAATATGATGGCATAGTCTCCCCATGATATCATCCTAGACCCTCACTACTAGTTAGCATCCATTGATGTATGGAGAAGCGTGTCTAAGGTTATATAGTGACTATTGATCTGGGTACTAGTTGAGCAGCCCAGGGTAAAGGGGTGTCAAAAGTGGTATGATATCATCCTTTTATTTATCATACAATTTGGGGAGATGGTAGATATGGATTAGGGATGTGTTGTAGTTTGTTATGGACCTCATACTAGTACATCATAAACACATTTTCTGATGAAAATTCTAGGTTACCAGGGATATGAGATCCATATTATTATTTCCCACTATTATGGTTGTATGATTTCCCCTAGTTTGACACCCTTAGGTTTTAGATTTATGATTTATGTTTTTTTAGACTTCATCCTATTTTCAAGAGTCCTATGTACATGCATAATTATTGGAACATATAACTCACGTGATATTTTTGTGATTATGTGTGATTGATATAACTTATGATATAGGATTTGGTTGTTTAAAGTGTCAAAAAAAACTAGTATGGCATTTTCCTATATAACTTGTTGGTGGAATTATACTCAACTGAACTACATTATATTTTCTCAAGATAACTTGTCATGTGGATTCTCTAGTGGGATGATCCTTGATGATGACTATACAATACCTCTGTGTAAGGGATGTATATTGACCCTTAATAGGTTAATATAGGTAATATATGCCTTTATTATGAAACCATTATGGGTAATTTCAATATCGATTCTGGAACAATAAAAAGGGTTTGGTTACTTAAAGTGTCAACAATATCTTATATGGTGTTTTCCCATATAGCTTCTTGGTGGAATTCTACTTAACTGAACCATATGACTATGGTATAATCAACAAAAATCATTATGGGATGATTTCTTTTTGTATTTATAGATGATATCATGGTTCTTTATGGGATAGTCCCATATTCAAATGCCTAGTGAGGATCAGTTCCCTAGTAGGCTGATAACTTGGAATGTGATTCCTGATACATATATATGAGAATCATAGAGTGGGTGCTTTGGTGCATGAATTTCCTTGATATATTTGAGATAAGGCCATAGGTGTTTCCCCTTGAGATGTTTCTTATGTGAGATTTGATTTATGAGTTAAATGGGAGATCCTAATTCCCTAGTGATGCGGGCTCAAGATATTGGTGAGTCGAGTACCATGACTAAGTATAATGAGTTTTCCTACTTTATTGAGATGTGATATATAAAAGTGTAAAATAATAGAGGAGGTTTTACCTATGGTTTGTGAATTAATTAGAAATAGAAGCATGGGCATAACATTTGTTTTTGAGATTAGTATATGGGAGGTAGTACCAAAGCATATGGTATAAGCATAAATATTCCTTGAGTTTAATGATGTAAAGCATTTGGAGTGATCTTGGTATCGATGTACATGTCCAAACTTTTTTATTTTTTGTGTGGTTGGGGTTGTGTATTTTAATCCTAGATGATCAGATCTTGGATGGATAGAGTTCATGTAGATGATTTTAGTTTAGTGAAGATGGATAAGTTTTCAAGTGATCATGTGATTAGCTTTGGCATAGTTGTGATGTTAGGATTATTGAGAAAAATCACTAAGAAACCTATGGCTATATGAGATTGACATGTAGTGATCATTGTTAGTTATTTAGGAATGTGAGCCAAGGAATTGATGAGATAGGATTTGATGTGGTCCGAGTTGGATGATATTTAAGTGTATACCTATTTGGGTGTGCATTATTTTTTTAAAACAGGTGTTTTTAAACACTATTCTATAGTATGAATTGTTTTGTGGAATGAGGTGTGTGAGAATGGTCTTAATATATTAGTTTTTTTGAAATATCTCATAAATCTGGTGTTTTGATCCTAGGTTGATGGTGTGTGGCTCAAGGGAGTGTGAGTCAGATTCTATGATCAGGTGGTATGAGATATTACACATATTGGGTTCAAATGAAATTAATATGGATTGGTGATTGGTCATGTTTGGGATAAGTACTGATGGTTTTTTTATAATTCTTGTAGGCTTGGATTTCCTAATGAGTTTTTATGGTAGTGATAAATGTTACCCCTGGAATCAATAAGGACATCATAGATGGTTAGTGACATGTGTTGGTAGCATGGGTGTGTTTAGATTAGGAGGAGGGCCACACATGTGATATGGTAACCTATTGTAGTTTCACTCGAAGAGAGATGTGTAAGTAAATACATATAATGTGATAGTGCACCATTGTTTTAGGAGGATGTGATCCTCATTACTGATGGAATTTTGATGGATGTCGAGAATGATGTTCCTAGTAATCCAAGAATAGGTAGTAATTAATGTTTTTTGTTATTACATGAGTATAAGGAGAGAAAATGTCTATTAATTATGTTTGACAATAGATAGTGTGTGGGTTGTGGAGGAATAAACCTCATTTGCATAGGGTCATAGGTGTGATGAGGCTGATCATTGAACGATTGAGGTGACCTTTGGATATTGGTGTGTAGGTGGATTTGATTTTATCTAGTTTAGTGGAAAATACCAGATCCAGGATTCAGATGTGGTATTGAATAGAGTTTATGTATTGGTATTGAACTTGATATGGGTTTGATATGATTGAAGCATGATTTGGATAAAAAAGGTTTTGGTGTTTTTAGGTGGAGTATTAAAATAGTTTTTTTTCATTTGAGGATTTAACCATGGAAATAAGCCATGTTTTGGGTGAAGACTTTGGTGTGGGTGTCAGATAATCTCATGGTGCCTCCATGATTAAGGCTTCGGGGTTAGGTGATGTGACAATGTGCTGGATACTATGGTCAAACTTTTTTAGAATGTCTATCCCTAGGAATCTTGACCAATGTTTTTCTGTGTAATTGGATATGATGAGATGGAAACTGCATCGATCAGGTCAATGGAATTCTGGGATTGTATTTCTATAGGTAATTCTAATGGTGGGGAGAATTATGGATCAGAATTGTCCCTTATGAGTAGATACTTAAAGTGGGGAGTTCTATAATCCTATAGATGAATTTATTGAAAACACCATGGTGTATCAAAATAGGTGGGTGTTATTGGGTTTCATCTCAATATTGGTGATGGTGATGAGTAGTGTCTCAGTTTTTTATGGATAGTATACTCTCATGTTTTTATTTTTGTAGTAAAATTTTGTTCAATGTTTAGATATAGAACACAATGAGTTGATCATGAATTGATAACCAGAGTCAGTCAAGGTTTATGGTTGAAATTCCACTAAGACTTTGCAAGGATGATATGTTTTATAGTAGGGACTTTGTAATGAATCATGTCATTATAAGTTGTGAATTTTAGAGGTAATTTGAAATTTTGAATCCAGAATAGGGGTCATTTTGGGAATTGAGTTTTAGATTGGAAATATGAGAGTTGGATCATCATGAGAATATGTTTTTTGGATATGGATTGAGTCTTGAGAGGCATTTCATGTGATCAGGTGAGTATTAGAAGATTCATCCAAAAGTTTGGAATTTTAGTGAGGGTTTTGGCCTATTTTATGGATGGTGCATGGTTAGAGGAAATTGTGTGGGGGAATCTAAGTGGGTTGGTTTTGACTTTTGGGTTGGTGCACGGTTAGAAAATGGTTGCTGACCAACCATGAAAAACCTTTAATTTTATTTTATTGGTGATTTTTATGGTTGGCACACAATTTGGTAAATTGTGCAGCCAAACCATATGAGTTGAGCACTTGAGATAGTTCCAACCACATAGTTTGTAAAAACATAAAAAAAATCATTTGGATTCCCATATTTCAATAAAAATGGTAAAATGATGGGAATCCCGATGATATTTTAAGCTCCTACCTCCCTTTATCCTCTCTCTTGTGTGACGAACCATGGGGTTCGCCTTGTTTCCTTTGATTGCCTCTTAGATTTGGATTTATTTTGGTTTTTTTATTATGTAATTAAAGTGATTTACTCCCATAACTTCCTCCATTATTCCTCCACATATTTATCATGATGATTTGATGCAGTTTTAGTTAGGGTAATTAATAATATTCTACTATAGTATGGTAGAATCACCCCATTATGATAGGGATTTTTCTTAACATAGTTGGAGGATATACCAAGATAATGACCGCAAGTTTTCTATGTTGTTGTGGTGAAGGTATGTCACCCTATGTATTTTATTAGGTTTTCTTCATAATTTGATGGAATTGATGAATGAATTGACATAGAATGTTGGGTATTTTGAATGAATTAGGTTTGGATGTGTGTTAAGAGTGGACGAAACCCTATTTCTCAAGGTTTTGGTGAGTATATGTCACCATGTGAGTTTTGGGTGTAATGATTATTTAAATTAAATTGAATAATTAATTTTCAATTTTATAATTGATTTATTTAAATTTATTGGCTTGATATAGGTGTTGAAAAGGTGATATGATTCTTGGTCAATCTTGGGAAAGATTGAAAGGGATTTTTTTAATGTAAATGGTTTCTAATGAGGTATGTGGTCCCTATGAATTGAACTATGGTTTATTAAATTTATTTATGTAACATATGTTATGTAGTCTCACCACTATTGGTGTTTTTCTATTTTAAACTAGATAATTTTTTTAATTAAAATAAATTTTTATGAATGGAATGGAAAAGTTTTAAGGACCATGACTGACCCCTGAACACTATCTTAGTACCTTAAACATCGATGGATGAGGTCTTGACTTTGAATATGATCTATGAGATTCTAATATTCTATAGGGGTGTATATTGAATGAATTAAGTGAATGTAGTGGAGTTGGATAGGTTCCCTTAGTTCCCTTGAGCAAGGATGAGTGATGAGTTGGAATGATTGACCTAATTAGGACATGATACGACTACAATATTCAATAGCACCATTAGACTAGATGAATAGAGAGTGATGATAGTATTTCTCCCCCACTATCATGTGAGTACCTAGGTGAGTAGACCCGGAGCAGTTTTATGACAGATTGGGTGTGTGAGGACTAGCCTAGGATGACCTTAGGAAGTGGAATATGAATTAATCCGTCCCTTAACATTAATATCAATGGGGATTATCCTATTAAGATATTGAGGTTGTAGTTTGATCACAATGACATAAAGGGATACTATTTCATTTGAATGAAAGGCTTGGACTGAGAGATGATTTTTAAATAAGGTAATTTATGTAGGGTGACTATGCTATGGTA
Organism: Viscum album; assembly: GCA_963277665.1. Lineage (NCBI taxonomy): Eukaryota > Viridiplantae > Streptophyta > Magnoliopsida > Santalales > Viscaceae > Viscum > Viscum album. Next base: position 238,953,232 of record OY728158.1, read on the forward strand.
TGGCCAAGGGGGGATCAGTGGGTACCCTAGTATTATGTTAACCTTAGAGAGGGGTAGTACTAGGAGGTAGATGGTTCCGATTTTAGTTATAAACTCAGAACCTAAACCAATGGTGTAGGTGTAGAATAGCTACTGGGACAAGGATATGTAATTCATTTAAGAGGCTGACCATGGTTATATGAGATGGGTTGGGTAAGTGGCCAACCCATGCTATTATTATTATTATTATGAGATGTGAAATTGGTGGATGTTTGACCTTGAAAATGAATGATATGATATGATATGCCTTGTGATTCCTAGGATCTGATGTTGTGCCTAATGATATGAGGTGCCTAGTGATTCATTGGATTTGGATGTTGAGCCCAATGGTTATACAGGATGCCTAGGGAACCTAGGACTTGGTGGATATACATGATGATATTGGGAGAGATACCTAATGCTTAATAGGATATTATTTTTTAACTTGATTATGTTGGTATATATTTCTAATGATTCTTAGGATTAGGTTATTGCACCTAATGATGTATCTTGATATTCTTAAAGATTCCTATGACATGGAAGTTATGACTGATGTTGTATGAGATTCCTAGGATATTCCTAGAATTTTTTAGTGGTACATGATACTATGAGATGCCTAGAATAATTTCCAGGGTTTGGTTTTTACACCTTCATGGAGGTATGATCATGGTATTTAAGGGTAGGACATGTTTCCACAAAATGATTACATGATGTTCCTAAAGACACCCTAACACTGGATGAAGTCGGTATAGTTGATCCAGAGTGTCACATTAGAACCTAAGGATCAATGATAGTTATTTATTTATTCTTTTTTATTATATTTATTGATTAATATGATCATATCACATGAGTGTACACTATAATTATCAGTTATGTTGGGGACCCCATTAGCATTTCCTTAATGATATGTACTCACACCTTTCTTGGATTATTTTAAAACTTGGGTACCTAATCATTCTTAATTTTTCACAGGTTTAGGTAGGGAAGAGGCCCAAAATTGGATTGTTCAACTAGATAGCTTGGATAAAATTTATATATGGGTGAGGTGAGGCTCAGGGATGGAAGTAGAGCCTCTTGTACATTTTATTTCATTTTATTTTTTTATATGTGATCCGACTAGTGAGGGATCAGTTGGGATGCATGATTGAATTATTTTTCATTAATTTATTATTTATGGATATGTTTTATTATTCCATTTACTATAATTTATTATTATTAATGTTATTTGTATATTTCCATAATTTTGTTTGCTTTGATATGAGGATATAGTCTCCCCACAGTAACACCCTATACACTTTCTTCTACTCAATAGAATCTGGCCTATGGGGAGGCATACTTGAGGTCATATAGTGACCACTTGTCTGGGAACTTGTTGAGTGGCCTAGGTCAATGGGGTGTTACAGTGGTAATTTTTAGGGATCCAAATTGGGCACTACTGTTACTTTCATGACTTTAAAAATCATGGGATTACATTTTTACCATAATGAGTAACTCAAGAAATAACACATAATTAGTGTCTAAGGATGTTATGGATCTTATTTTGAATGAGTTAATTCATTGTAAGGAGATCCAAGAATTTACTAAAACTTCCTATAGTATAGAAGGTAGGAGAAATTATACAGAACATAAGTCATAAGTACTGAAAAGTATGAAGAATTTGAAGTTGTAGTAGCTTGATAAAATGTGGTCCCATATTTTGGAATTGTCAAAAGAAAGGTCATCTAAAGAAATATTTCACTAAGATAAGGGTAAACTCCAAAATATATGCTTCTAAATGTAAATCCACAAATGCCATATTGGAAGATATGAATGGTATTCTACTAAATTCTAAAAATTCACTTAATTCTTGGATTATATATCTTAGAGATTATTTTAACTCTATATTTGAGAGAGGGAGTACAAGGAATTATACATATAGAATATTTGGCAAGGTGCATCTCATGGATGATGAATCTATCAAGATTTTTTCTAAGGTCTATATTTTCATTTGAAAAAAGAATTAAAGTTTACTAGATTTATTAGAAGTATGAAACATACTTAGGTTAATTAAAAACTTAATCTAGATAGGTTAGTTTGATGATGTGGGTTTTTAAATAACCAATGCAGATAGAGAATGAATAATTATATGTGTTTCCATGGTGGTGGATAGAGTAGTAAAGGATGGACCATTATACATAATAAGAGTATCATAAGGCACAATCCATACTAATAAAATAACTTCTACAAAGTTATAGATTGAATGTATGGGTCAATTAAGTGAGAAAGGGTTGAAATCCTAGTTTCTAAAGGAATTATTAAGATTAGAGTCATGGAGTAAAAACATGTGAATATTATGTTCTTGGGAAACAATAAAATGTGTCATTCTAATTAGAAGGTAAAACTATAAATAACTGGAAGTTAGATCTAGTTCATATGGATATATGGGGACTATCTTCAATTCATTATCATAGAGGTTCATTGTATTATGTTTCCTTAATTGATGATGAAACCTGGTATATGTGGGGGTTCTTTATCAATGATAAGTCCAAGGTATTCAAAACCTTCATTTGATGGAGATCCATGGTAGAAAAGAAGACTGAAAGAAAACTAAAGTGTTTAAGGTCTAATAATGGAATGGAATATGAAAGTGGGGATTTTTGGAGATTTTTCTTATGTAAATTCATGTGGTTTAAGGAGACTCTACATGGTAATTTAGAACAAAAAAATCACAAAGAGGATAAATCATGTGTTATTTGAGATGGAAAAATTATGAGGATTCACATAACAAGACCTTTCAGAAGACTATTGGTTTAGAATAAAGGTTGAAATATCCCATCTCAAAGTTTATGGTTCACTTACCTATGTCCATGTTGATTATAAGGAAAGTTAAAACTAGAGGATAAGTCCTTTGAATGTTACCTTTTAGGGTATGGTGATAAAGACTTTGGTTTTTCCCCTAGATTAATAACTTTCAAAAGGTTTTCAGAAGCCAAAATTTTATCTTTAATGAAGAGATATTGTGGAAAGATCATAGAAAAGTAGAATTTATTAATGGGAAAAATGTCGCATAAAAAATTTATGTTTTACTGAATATAAGAATAAAAGTTATCGATGTTTCAAAAATATTTAGGGAGTACTTTAGTTTTGGAAACAATAGACTATCTGGAAGAAGTTTTGGAAGGGTATCAAGTTCTGATGGTGTTTCTAAGGACAAAAGTATCAAAGTGATCAAGGAACACGAAATATTGGAAAATAGATCTATAATTTTAAGTTTTGAAAGTATTATTTTCATAAGGAGAAGAGAATAGGGAGTTTTTTGGAGTTTTACTATGATTAGGCACAAAGTGTAGAGATATGAGATAAAATTAAACTATTTACTTCTCACAGATGATGGAGAGATCAAGAGCCTGAAAGAGGCTACAATTATAAAATACTCAAATTCATGGGATTTAATAATTAGTCATGAAAATGATTCCTTACATGTGTATGGAATATGATATCTAACAAAAAAAATTATTTGAATGAAATCACTTTAGAAAAAATTGGTTTATTGACTGGAGGAAGAAGTAGATGATGGAAAAAGGTATAAGGAAAGGATTTTCATGAAGGGTTTTCAACAAATGGAAGGTATAGTTTTTTTTCCAAGATCTATTCTATGGTTTTCAAACACATGACTATTTTAATAGTTCATAACATGGTTTTCATATAAGGATTGAATCTATAGTAGTTAAATGTGAAGACCATATTTATTAAAGGCTAATTTGATGAAGATATTTACATAAAGGATTTGAAATGTGTCATGGATAAATAGAACATGAATATTGTGTGCTAGATAAATAATATACTTTATAGATTGGATAAATCACCAAGGTAGTAGAACTAGAAGTTTAACCCCTTTATGGAAGAGTGATAGTTCATCCTAAGTAATGATGATCATTATTGTTATCAGAATTTATTCGATGATGGGAGCATCATCATATTACTTATATATATTTAAGACATTATTATTAATGGTAGGGTAACAGAATTCATTGATGAGCTAAAATATTAATTTTTTAGAAGTTTTATGATGAAGGATCTTGGTTTGGATAAATGGGCCTAGGGTATATAGATTGTAAGCTACTTAGGTTTTAAAACGTTTTCCCTAATCCGTTTTGACTGCATCCTAAAGGTGGTGGAACATTTTGGTATGAGTGAGGTGAAATTTATTACCACTCCCCTAGACATACATTTCAATAGAAAAATAATAATTCATCATGAATGGGGGTTAAGTCCATATAAATTGAAAAGGTTCATTTTTCATCAGTAATCAGAAGCTTGATGCATGTCATGGTTTATACATGGTTAGAAATTATGCCTATAGTGGGATTAGTTAGTAGATTCATGAAAAATCTCATAAGTGATCATTTTTAAGTGGTGAAGTGAATCCTTAGGTAACTCAAACTTTTTTAGGCTATGTATCTTTTCCTATGGATAGATAAACCACTATAAGAGTTTGAGAATTCCGACTTTAGAGGATATGTAGACACTTGAAATAGTATCATGGGATATGTGTTCACTTTAAGAGTCATGAATATTAGTTATATGTCAAAGATTCAATTGGAAGTTTCACTTTCAATAACAAAATTAAAGTACATTATATTAACAGAATCTAGAAAGGAGTTGATTGTGATGAAGGGCATGATGGAATATCTTGAAAGTATTCAAGAGTTTGGAATTCTATTATGTGATTCTCCAAGTTTGATCCACTTGGAAAACAATATGATGCTTTATTATAGGAATAATCATATTCAGTTAAAATTTCACTTCATCTAGAAGTTATTATTGGAAAATCTTCTAGATCTATGGAAAGTGTCTGGAGTTTAGAATCTGAAAAAAATGACGACCAAGATTATAATCCAAGTTGGGATGAGTTGGTGTTGTGAATAATTTGGGATTGGATAATTGGAATCACGGTGGGGGGACCATGAAATTGAAAAGGAAGTTTTTAGAAAAATAGGTTTGAAGATTTTTGTGGAGGACTGAGTGGTGAATCTTAAAAATGATTCATAATTGAAACATTTCTAGGATCATCCACACAATTTTTTTGACTAAGTTATTATAAATAATAGGAAGATAGTATCTATAATTATAATTTTTGATTCTTAAATAGAGGTGGTGGAGTGGGAGCTACAATTTTTAGAATTTTAGAATTAAGCAGACCAAAATATGGTAGTCATAAGTTAGATAATAATAATATAACTTGAAAAGCATGATGGTTAGGAGATGAGATACAAATAACATGTGTTAAATTAAAATCTTATATATGTGAAGATCAATTTTATAATACATAAGTTTTTTCCTTTAGAAAACTTTGATAAAGGTAATACATAAGTGTATTTAGAATGATACATAAGGTTAAACTTGAAAAGTTTTCTAAATCAAGCACTATTCACTAGAAGGAGTTAAGGTAGTGGATTTATTTGACCAAGCAAAGAGAGTGCCTACATAGATTAGGGTTATGTGGACATACTCATGTGAAGATATAAAGTGGTAGAACTAATTATACTGGTTGGAATTTATTTTATGTAGTAGAGTGGGGAAATGTGTTCTATAGACTTTTCACATTGTAATATTCTTCCATTTCATGAATAAAATTATTATAGTGTCCCCCCCATGGATTAGGACTAACTTCCAAAGCACTTAAATTCTTATGCTTTTTTCCTTTATTTTCTTTCAATTACTATTTTTTATAAGTTCTTTTATTGCGTGTTCATGTGAATTATGGTGTGATGAGTTGGGAATGGTTTTTTTTCTAAGTTTTGGTATATCATAGTCATGATTTAATTTTATTAATTTTTTCTATGGAGAATATTCCAGATAATAACTTCCAGGTGTTTAGAAGGTTCATCGGGTCCAACAAGGACTGCATGTGCCACCACTCCGAGCCTATCCCGAACCTCAAAACCAAGAACTAAACCTAAAAACATGTGTAAAATCACCCATAATATCATAAACTAAATTTAAATTATAAAACCAAGTTCCAAAATTAAAAATTACCCACTTATCGGGATCTAAAAAATTCAAAACAGCTCACATTTTCATTACTTAATTCTCTAAAATCATCCAAAAATTAAAATGATCTAAACATAAGTCCTTATTAACTCCAAACCATATGACCTATCATTCCTAAAAAGTTCAAATATATTAATAAACCAAGGATTAATAACCTTTTTAATCACCAATATATAACCAATTCTCTACAACCTTTACCATACATCTATCATGCATTAGATACACAACTATGTAATTCAACACATATCACAAAATAATCCAAAGTACTTATATTCACAATGAATACTAGAAACTAGAACATTAATACCCATAATAAAAATTTCTATGCTTCCAATGCATGAATCTAAAAACTGATACAGATCACAGATTGACAACAGGTGTCAATATGATAGACCAACTAGTTAGGCCTTGAGCTAAGGCTCTCTCCACTATATTATTCTCTTAGTGATACTTATGCCTATTTTATAACTATTTTTTTCTAGTTTATCAAAAAAAATTATTTTTTATAAGGTTTTATATAAAACCAAACTTCATTTCAAAAACCATATGTCAAAATATTTTAAGGAGAACATCAAATCTTATAAAATTAGATCCTTTCCCAATTCAACTTTGAGAAAAATGATTCTAAATTTTCTTGTCAAATGTAACCATTTCAATTTAAATATACACTTTAAAAATCAATTTGTAATTAAATTTTTATAATAAATAATTTCCAATTAGTTACCATATTTCAAACCACTTACATTTTAAAACATAATGTATTTGAAATGAGTTTTTCATCTCAAGTTGCATCTCTTTTCAGAATTCAAAACCAAAATTCCAAATTCATAACACAAATATTTTCATGAAACTATTAGATATATAAACCTGGTTTCAAACCCCATTTATATTAAAAAATTGAGTTAAAGATCATTTTTACATTAAATTTCACTTCATTTCAAATAATAAAACTAATGTTTGATTAGAAAGACAAAATTTCCCTAAAAAACATCATCTTGTCACTATTATGTTCAAACTATTTCTTATGGAAATACCTTGTTACCTATTAACATTAATATGTTCTCCTTATATAATCATATATGATATCATATTACACATCATTTATTAGTTATGATGACACTAAAAACATATAATCATGGAAATTAAGTAGTATATAACATCATCTATAAGATGTACCAAACTGAAAACAAGTAGCATGATCTATTTAAAATTACTAAATAGGAAAGAAAAACATGATTAGTATATGTTATTAAACAAAAACAAACATCAATTTCAATAGTTAATACTATAATGGAAATAGATAACATGACCAACCATGGAATATATATTCAATCATCATAGGATATAATTGAATCCAAAGTTTAAATAGAAAACATGCAACATGATTGTAAATTTAAAATTAAATAAGAAAAGTATATATATCATTAGGAATAAATATAGTTACTATAATCAAGGGAATAATTTTAAAACTCATATTCATCTAGTCATCACTAATAAATAAATAGGAAAAAAATATTTATGTATTGCTGATGTTTTCGAAAATATAAATCATCAACTGATTCTAGATACAATATAACTAGAATAGGCAAGCACATAGTATATCATGTGATAATATAGGTTCTAATCTATAAGCATCTAATTATGATGTATTAATCTATAAGTAACTTGGTTCCTAATTGATCTTGATACACCTATTAATTTTTACTATATCATACATGATATATCTAAAGAAAAATCCTCACATGATCCTATGTTATCTAGACCAAACACTTGGACATCCCCTAAAAACATGATATTCCTCCATAAAGAGGTTGATAATTATTATTTATGGGTTACATCAGAAGTCCCGATAGTCTTATATCCTATCTATTAAAAGATAAAAATCATAGAAATTCCCAAAAAACCACTCTGATACCACTTATAGATACCCTAACTCAGATTCCTAGAGAACACTCATGTCATGGTTCTACTGATCCCAAGGATGTTCCTTGATCCCCAAGGGATGGAAACTAGTGTCTTTGATCTCAAGATACTAGTGGTTAATTATTTACTCACTTAGAAGTTAAATAAAATTCATAACCAAATCCTATCAAGGATTCGGCTTGACTTATGGGTATTTCAAACGTTTCTAAAAGAAAATCATAATGTTTACAATAATGAGATAACTATATCAATAAGAATGAACAACATCTATATATTAATGTAACCAAGATAAGTAAAAATCATCTCACACACTATAATGGACCATAAATAGTGTTGTATTCAAATAGGTACTAACATTTACAAAAACTAGAAATGATATGGTGATGTTTCAAACATGTCCTCCAACTACCTAACCATTAGCCCCAACACTAGTGTGGAGTCCAAATATACACATACGACACAAAAAACCAAGCCATCAGCATCCAACAACTACCATGGTACTGATTTTTAGACCATTTATTTTGTTTGAAGATATTCCTCTAGGTTTTATTTTTCATCTGGAGAATAAATATCAGAGGAAGTTTAAGTGAATGTGATTATTATGTAGTATTTTATTTTCAACACATAAATCATGTTAAAATTAAAACTTTATAATGGTTGGGATGATCTTCAAAGAATTTAATATAACTGTTGGTGGATAATGGAAAATTTCCAACATTATGTTATAATTATGATTAAGTTTTTTTGGGAAGTTCTGGTACTGATTTAAGGTAGTATAGAAGTATTGTATTGAGTTCAGTACACTTATCATATACATTTCATATATGGATACCTAAAGGTCTCATGGAAGTTTCACTGCTCGCATAAGGGTAACTCTGATTCATGTGTAATGGTAGTCTAGAAAATTCATTCTGTATATAAATTTCATCTAGAATTTACACAACACATGTAAGTTAACTAAAAAAATTAGTACCTATATAAGGTTGATACATGTACTGTGTAATGATTATCTTGAAGGATCAAAAACTACATAAAATCCTTTTTGTAAGGGTAACTCATAAATTGAAAAGATTATCTAAAGATGATTTGATGTTGTGTAAGTGTAAATGTGAGTTCAATAAAGGTACTTCAGATATACATAAATGTAATATCCTATGTGTAAAGGTTGAATATGATGATTCATAGCATAGTGATCTTTAAAGATATATATTGAAATACTATTATAGTGATCCTTTCTAAATGAATAATAACTATATGAAGAGAGATCTGATGATGATAAAAAGTTGGAGTTTATTAGAATAGTGACCATTGGCTTCGCATGGTAAGTCAAGCAATCGTAGGCTTCACAAGGTAGGTTAAGTGAATCTGGGTGTCACATGGTAGGTTGAATGACCATGGTCTTCACATGGTTGATTTAATGTGGTCAATAAAGTTATTACATCGTATATCATTGATCCAATTGAATAAAAAAATGATATATATCGTGTTGTGGTCCATTTTTAGTGGGAATTTTGGATGGAATGTATACCAATGGGAAATAACAATCTCTAACGCACCGTGGTTTACTTTCAGTAGGAATTTTAAGAGATTCACAAAGCATTATAGGTTCATCATGAGGTGTGATATAACATGGAATGGTCCGTGGAAATATTTGTAATATTCATAGTTTTTAAATTTTATTAAACCCTATTTTATTTATAATTTATAATTATTTTTATGTGAAAATCTAATATTTCAATAAAGAAACAACCTTATATAAGGTTTATGGTGTTTCGTGAGGGTAAATAATATTTTTCATCAGTAGTATAAAGGTCATACTAGTTTTTAAAGGTTATATAATGGAAAAAGATATCTGACTTAAGGGTAGGTGAGTTTTATATCCATTTCATAAAGCTAAATCATGTTTTCTATACACTAAATAATGGTAAAAGTGTTGTGTATATGAAATATGTAAGGGTACTTATGGCACTACATAAGGGTAGTACTATGCTATGTAAGGGTAACCAGAGCTTTGTGTAATGGTGAGTTGAAATTTATAAGGATTTCATAAAGTTAAGTCTTGGATTTTAAACCTTGCATAAGGGTATCTCCAGGTATATTCTACCTACATCAGGGTAAGCAGGGCTTCACATAAGGGTAACCCAGTGTTTCTAAAGGATGAATAAGGGTATATTTGAGTTACATAAGGGTAACTCGTAATTTTTAAAGGATTAATAAGGGTATCCAACTACTGCATAAGGGTAAAAATATTTACCCCTATGCGATATCCATAAGTTGCATAAGGGTAAAACCATTTTACCCTTACACAACACACTTTTTTGGGGGGATATTTTAAAACCCTTCTTTTACTCTCCTTATTCCCTAAACTGATTCTGTAACATGTTTCAAAGAATTTAACATCCAAAAATCATGCTAATTAATTACATTGTCTCTTTTAGGATTAAAACACCTTTATGGGATGAAATTAAACTCTTTATTAAATATTTGGTTAAAACAAAAATTTAATTGTTAATTTAATCTGTGTTTTTTAATATTGTGAACCTATAAACGATTTTTTATTTCTAAAATAGATAAAACCTTGTGGAATTTGTTTTTGGTTGACCATTTGATCATAATATACCCAAAAATTCCTTTTTTCTAGCTTGGTGAAACCTTCTACGAACAATACAAGCCTTCTTTCTGGTTTCCAGTAACAGTAGTTTCTCTCTCTATTACTATTCCAAAGTTTGGTACTATGTTTTAATGGTGAAATGGGTAGGTATTCTTTTATGTGCTTTTTCAAATTGATTTATTCCTAAGTTCTAGAAATTTATAAATAATTCTTAGGATGATAATAACCCAAAATTGTTTAAGAATAATAATAAAGGATTATCACATGCATGTCATTCTGGAGTGATGTATTATTATATCATGTGGTTTTTTTATTATTATCTGAGGAATAAATTTCTAGAACATGTGTTGGAATATTTTGATAATTTGAAAATTATAAAGGAGAGAGAACCTATTATTGCATGTGTTATTTTATTTATTTTTTAAACTAAATATTTTCAATTAGTTATAGAATATTTGGAGAGAATTTTGATCTAATGACCACACTAACATGGTTTAAGTAATGATTCCTTGATGAACCTTGGTGATAAAATTAAAAATATGGAGGTATGAAGTTCCTTACCATTTGGGGATCTTGTTTACACATGTTTCCTTGACACAATTCTTTCATCATCATACCTTTTTTACCATCCTTGATTGTGATTGCATGTGGGTGTGTGTGTAGCCCATGATACCCATTATGACATTTGATTCCATGAGTATTACTAGAGTATCTTATTTCCCATGTTTTATTATTATCACATGCTATTATGTGTTTATACTATATTCTCATGATGATGTGGTGTGGTTGTATTCTCTAGCCTCTTTTGTGTGATACCATTACTTTGGAGGTTGTTATTAACACTTGAGATAGGTAGACCACTGTCTGATGTTCAATACTTAGAGGGGGAGTATGCATGGCATGCGATGATGATAATGATGGACCTGAGCATAGGGTAGGGTTCTGGTGGTTTGGGGGCCTAACTCAAAGCAGTGTGTTAGGGGAACTAAGGCTTGTAGGCCTAACCCAAAGCATAGATGGGTTATGATGGTTTAGATTCCTTACTTGTGATGAAGTTGGGATATGATGGTCTTGGGGCCTAATCTGAATTGATCCATTGACACCACTGAGATATTTGATTATGATCCTAGTGGATTTTTCCTACTCACTTGACATCATATGATTATCCTACTAGAATGGAGCCAAAGTAGGTATGATCATGGTTCTATGGTGGCTTGGTTTGCACATGAATAATTGATATGTGTGGTTTGATTGTTATTCTTGTTTCACATTTATTATTATCATGGAATATACCTATTATAATTGAACACAATTGTTAAGGAAAATTTTTTAGTTTTCTACTGGGTTTTATTACTCAAACCATGTAAGATCATTTTGATGCATTTTTAGACTTCATGTATAGGGATCTGAGTAAGGGCATGGGGCCCATGGAAGATGGATAATTAGAGGACCATGGAGTTGGTAGCAGAATAAGATGGACTAAAGAGGATCCCACTATTTTATTTTTTTATTTATATGCTATATAAAATCTAGATTGGATTCCAACTTAGGAACTCATTTGTTTATTTGTTGTATGACATGTATTCCATCCTTCAGTTTCTGTATATTAATATGATTATTTATTATTCTATTATATTATTATTTGTCTTATTACATGATACTGAGGGTATAGTCTCTCCACTAATGGACTTGGGTCCTCACTGCTAGTTAACAACCTCTTATGTATGGGGAGGTGTGCATGAGGTCATGTGACACTTTAGTTCAGACTCGATGGTTTGGTTCAAGTGTTACAAAATAGTATCATAGGTCAATTTTCTACTTTTCTTTTTGGACCAACTCGAGACATGGTAGAAAGGAGATAGTTTTGTGGGACTTGGGTAGGGGAGTTTTCATATTCCTTTCCAACACATGTGAAATGAACATTTGAGTTACCAGGGGATATATTATTGTTATTATTTTTATGAGATTTTGTGTGTGTTAATGTATCATGATTCATAATGAAGGTTCACATTCCATATATATAATTGTTGTTTTTATATATATTAGTTCATTAATTAAATACATTGACTTATGCTATTTATTTAGGATCATTTATCTGATGTGTGATATTCTATGTTGTTGTGATATATCCTTGTTAGAATTAATTATCTGAATTGATCATTATGTTACGTTATGTTTGTAAATATATGACTATGAATAACATATTAGAAAGAGACCTTGGTTAGTGCTATGAGGGGTATACCTTGGGTTTTGTGTATAATCTTAGGATAACCATGTGTGATCCCATATACTAATTAATTTATTCTAATGACTCTAGTTTCTACTAAGTGTTTCCTTCATGTTACAGAAGATGTCTCCTCGACATATTCTTATAAGACTACTTACGAAGTGGGAATAGAATGATCCCTTAAGGAAGGATGTTCCTACTCTATCATCAAACATGTAAGAGTATGAAAATAGGAATTCTCTCACACTTTCAATACGGTGTAGGAAGCAGGGACACTTCTTTAAAAAGTCTTTCACATAGTGCATGTCCCAAGAATAAGAGTTTAGAACTATGGAAAAATATTCCCTTACCTTCATGTCATGACCCGTACCCTAGGGCCCATGCCGTGACTACCACAATCCTACCTTCTATAGGCCAGGAGCTGGTGACTATCACTGGAAAGGAGAAACCCAAAAAGGGAATACATTGCCTTTAAACCTGTACACACACAGATAGGGCACACTCCACACAAGTAAAACGCAACGGAAAAGGAAAAGTACAACCACTACTAAAACCACCAGTATAAGTAAAAGTAAGTACTAAAAGTAAAAGGGTCCAGTATACAAGCCCAAATGAAAATAAAGTACAATAAAAAGGTAAAAACAAGCTCTGAAGGTCATCCACTAAGGATCCTGCTTGAAGGGTAGGTACAACTCATCGTCTATCATCACTACCACTCACCACTTCTATCAATCACCTTCGAGCACCATCTAGATAATGAGTATAGAAATAATCAGTATGGTCCTCAAGACCCCTGAAGGTCTCCCAGAATTCCATAGAGGAAAAAACCACAAATCATTATCTCAATCACAAAGCATAAAGTAAAAGACAGCTCACACCATGTATAAGACTTAAAGAATAGGAATAAAGATGATTAGTCATAAGCTAGATCATCTTATTCTATCAAGAGGCTTGGATGAAAATTTGAGAAGGGTTTATCTACTACCGATCCACAAAGGGTCGCTCTGCCGCTGATCCATAATGGGTTTCTCTATGGTTGGTCCACGTTGAGTCACGCTACTACTGATCCAAAGAGGTTCATACTACTACTGATTCATATAGGGTCTCTCTCATTCCTATCCATGGAGGTTCGCACCATTTTTGATCCACAAAGGGTTGCAGTACTGCCGATCCATGGAGGGTCGCACTACTACCGATCCACTGAGGGTCACTCTTCACTTGACAGCCATCCACGGGATTTTTGCACCTTGTTCGTACGTGTTCTGAGGTTTCTTCTCCTCAATCCATCATTTATATTTCAACCACCACAAAGTCTCACTTATAGGTAACCCAAAAGACAGTCTTGCCGTAAGGGTTCCAACTCGATAGGTGGCGCATCAATCAGATGTCTGGTCTGTAAGATATAGGCAAAAAAAAGTAAATAGGGACCTGTTAAATTTGAGTCTGATCTCACCCAAACATACTCCAAATTCTTTCAAAACTCAAGTTAAGTATCTCAAAAGTACCTCCTCATTGCAAGGGTCCTCACATTGTAGATGGTGGGTAATTCAGATGCTCATTTTGTGAGTTACGTCAAAATTAGTGAAACAAGGATGGTCGGGTCCGGGTTCGATAGGGGTCTGGCCCGGCTGGTGGATCCTGCCCGGATGGTGGGTCTAGCCTTCCTAAAGAACCCATACCACACGGATGTAGGCTGGTTGTGCCAAACCAGACACTGGGCATTCGTTTTCCCATAGCTGGCAGCGCCAACAGGGCACCACCCCATCTCCCGAAACGGCCGGCTAGAGCCAGTTGTTGCGCGTCCATATGAGTGGCTCGAGCAGGCTACTCTGTCTCCCATGCGGTGAATTGGTACTGCATTATCTACCTTTCGTGGCTGTCCGGGCACAGCATCTCAGCACTTCGGTGCCTGTGGGCATCGGCTTCCCACATGGTCGGCACGGGCTGGCAGCTGTGTCGGAAGCTCTTTCTACGAGCCATCAGAGATGCTCTAGTGGTCTGTTTTCCTTCCTATCTACACTTACAGAACTCTTAGGTCACTGCCTTCATTGAAAACCCCTTGGATTTTCCTTGCTACCATGATGCTTGGTTTCCCACAAAGAACACACAATATCCAAGAGCGGTGAAGGGTCCGGGCCTAGTTCGGATTGGCCCACACCCTCTATATTAGTGTTTTATCATAGGGGTGATAAAAATTATCATATGGAAGAAGAAAATCCCCAAAACAATTCCCTGCGACAACCTCCTACAAGATCAAATGAGTCACAGATCAGTCCGTTAGCCGTTTGATCCATATTCGTTGTATTTTTCAAGAACATTAAAAAAAGGAATCATTGAACACTTAAAAAATAAAATAAAACTCCTATCTAGATTCGGTGGAATCTTCTGTGGATGAAGGAAAGAACTCTGCAATTTTTTACATGCAAAGTTCTTTGTCGTTCGTCGCCTTCTGGATCTAATCCTCCAATGAACATCATTCGATCACCATTCTTTATTGGAGGTTGATGTCACCGACATTTCATTAGAGCTTTCCCCACGATTGCCAAATAATTCCACCAACATATTGATTAATAGAAAGAATTAAGCACCACATTATGTTCATTAATATGGTTTATTAATGAACCATTAATAATCTAGTGTTGCGGTTTCACAACAAAATTAACAGGTCATTAAATGAATCTCATTTAATGATCAACGTTACACTACGGTCTAGCCAACCACCACTCAACAGTTGGAGAAAGAATAAAATAACTCAAAGAGTTATTTTATTATTATTTTTCAAACATTCCAAAATATAACTTTTCTATACGACCCTTTCAGGTTTAAGTTATGCTTTGCCTAAGAGAATCCTAGCTCTATGAATTCAATAGTGCCCTAAGATTTTCAATCCGAGCACTGGTTCAAAATATAGAAAATACTTCTTGCACGTTTACTGAACGTACCTTAAAAAAAGTTCAAAAATATGTTATAGGATCTACAGGCCCTGGAATCATGTGTCGTCAAATTTTTCAGTCTTGTAATAATTCCATATAATAAAAAACAATATACAGAATATCTGAGTCTTTACATTCTCCCCACATTAGAGATTTATGTCCCCAAAATCCATAACAAAATCTAAAAAAATGGGGGTACTGAGCACGAGTCTGATCCCCCCGCTCCCATGTGCTATCCTAAAGGTTCTTGTGCTTAAACTAAACTCACACCAGAGAGATTGATCATCCACGAAGTACTCGCTCCTATTGATCACATATCTCCACCAGGAACTCTGTAAAAGTCACCCCATCATCAATTTCCATCTTTCCCTAGTCAATGAAATGCGATGGGTCATGCATGAATCTCCTTAGCTATGACACGTGGAAAAAATTATGCACCCGGTGCCTCTATGGGGGAAGATCTAGGCAGTACACCACCTCTATAACTCTGCTGAGAATCTGGAAAGGGATGATGAACCTCGGAGATAGCTTGTCGCTCTGGACAAATCTCTACAATCCTCATCAAGGTGAGAATCGTAGGAAGAAATTGTCTCCATCTTTAAAATCCAAGGGTATTTGTCTCCTATCAGCATAAGACTTATGCCTGCTCTTTGTAGTCTTCATCCTCTCCTACATGATATTCACCTTCTCAGTGATAGCATGTACCAACTCTGGACCCATAAGTGTGGACTCCCCTAGGTATTTCTAGCATAGAGGTGATCTGTATAGTCGCCTGCACAAGGCCCCAAATGGTTCCATGCCAATGGTGGAGTGATATATATTGTTGTATGAGAACTACACCAGTGGCAGGTGGTCATCCCAACTGCAGCCAAAATCAAGTACACAAGAATGAAGCATGTCCTCAAGTGTTTGTATGGTCTGCTCCATCTGACCATCTGTCTGAGGGTGAAAGGTGGTGCACAAGCATAACTGAGTCCCGAATGCCTCCTGTAATCCCTTACACAACTGGGATGTAAAATGAGATTTTCTATACGAAACAATCATCGATGGTATCTCATGAAACCGTACTATCTTCTGGATGTAGAGGCATCCCAATCCCTCTACTGAACCCTACTCTCGAATGGGTAGAAAATGGGCCGACTTGGTGAGTTGTTCAATGATCTCCCATATAGATTCATGGCCCCTAGATGATCATGGTAACTCAGTAATGAAGTCCATGGATATACCACCCCACTTCCCTTCTGGTACCTATAGTGGTTGTGCTAAGCCTGTTGGAACCTGATGCTCAACCTTCACTTGCTGATAAGTGGGGCATCGTGAAATGAACTCTACCACTGCTTTCTTCATCCATGTTCACCAGTACTGATGTCAGAGGTCTTGACACATCTTCTCCACTCCAAGATTTACCTCCAAAGGCAATTTATGGAACTCCCTTAACACTTCTCCCCAAAACTTCATTGGTACCATGGTGTGTACTCTAAAAAGGATAACATGCTCCCCACCTATCGAAAATCTATTAGAAGCCTGTACTGAGGACATCTGACCATGTCAGGCCTCGTAGTCAATGTCCCCAAGTTGTTCCTCATAAAATCACTGAAGGAGTGGGGAAGTGACAGTCATAGACTAAAGGTAATCTTCTCCATCACTATCGATGAAGGATGTCTGCAATGCAGCTAGCTGTTTTTTCACCTCACTCAGAAGTTGTAGACCTGAACTTCGGCTGAGTACATCTGCTACTATGTTTCCCTTACTAGGAGTGTAGACTATCTCAAAGTCATAGTCCTGGAGGAATTCAATCCATCGCCATTATCTCAAGTTCAGGTCCTTATATGAGAAGATATAACTCAGACTCCTGTGATCGGAGTAAACAATAAATCTTTCACCCATCAAGTAGTGCTGCCACATCTTCAATGCAAAAACCACTACTACTAACTCCAAGTCATGGGTCACAGAGTTCTGATCATATTTCCTTAGTTTTCGTGACCCTCAGGTGATCACCACTCGCTCTTTCATTAGGACACACCTCAGTTTGGTCCTAGATGAATTGCAGTAGACTACATACCCAATGCCCTCTTCTGGTAGCCTCAAGATGGGGGCACTCGTCAGTATCCGCGTCAGCTCCTGGAACTCTGTTAGTTTCTCTTATTCCATATGAATGGTTTTCCCTTCTTTTTAAAGCTGAAAAGGGTGATTCTACTTTAAAAAAGTTGGGTACAAATCTCCGGTAGTACCCTGCCAACCTCAGGAAACTCCACACCTTAGTCACACTCTTGGGTGGCTCCTAACGAAGCACTGCCTCTATCGTTTCTAGATCCACTACAACTCCAGCTTCTGAGATAACATGTCTCCGAAAGTGGACTTCCCTTATCCAGAACTGGAACTTCAAGATCTTTCTATAAAGCTGGTGATCTCAGAGTGTATCAAGGACTATCTACAGATGTGTGGCGTTCTCCTCCTCCGATGCCGAGTACTCCAAGATGTCCTAAATGAAGACCACCACAAATCTATCAAGGTAAGGCTGGAAGATCCTGTTCATGAGTCTCATGAACATTGTTGGAGCATTATTCATGCCAAAAGGCATCACCAAGAACTCATAGTGGCCATACCGGCATCTGAAGGCTATCTTCGGTACATCCTCATCTTGCACCCAAAGTTGATGATAGCCTGATCTGAGGTCTATCTTTTAAAACCACTGAGCTCCCTAAAGTTGGTCGAAGAGATCATCAATTCTAGGTAGAGGATAATTGTTATTTATGGTCACTTGGTTCAGGTGCCACTAGTCCATGAAAAGCCTCAAACTCCCATCTTCCTTTTTGGAAAAAAAATCAGGGTTGCCCATAGAGATACATTATGTCGTATGAACCCCTTCCTCTAAAAGTCCTCCAACAGTACCCTCAACTCATGAAGCTTCATAGGAGCCATATGATATGATTGTGTATATATCAATGTCATCCTATGGTATATGTCGATGTAAAATGCTACCTCTCTGTGAGAAGGTAGCCCCAAAACATTTTTAGGAAAGACATCTGCATATTATTCCACCACTACAGGATAACTCAGACTCCTCTCATCCACTACATTGAAAGTGAGGCTATCCAACAGATGAGTGATCATATATACCCTCCTCCAAGAAATTCCATCATGTGCTACAATGGTTACCTTCTCACCAATGAAGGAAAACCTGGCCCCATCCTCACGAACATATTTCACTTTACACCTAAAATAGTTGATCTGAGCATGGACTGTAGATAACCAGTCCTTACTCAAGATGACGTCGTAAGGCCTCGACACTACTACTAGGAAATCTCAGCTGAAGCTCTAACCTCCTAGAGTAAGATCACACTGTTGGCACAAGTGTGTAATCATAAAATCCTCTCCTATAGGAGTCTCTAACCATAAGGATTGAGCCAACGACTCCACCAGAATCTCTGAGCTCCGAACAAGAGCTGTGGAAATGAAAGAGTGACTAGAACCTATGTCTATAAGAACTGTAGCTAGGATATAGTAGAAACAAATTGTCCCTCTAATCATATTCAGAGTTCTGTGGTCAAAGGTCTTTGCCACTTGAGGCTGAGCTTGTCCCTGTCCACCAGCTCCCTAAGGTCGGGGTGGACCACCTGGAGGTGGTGGTGGTAGTACCTCAAACCGTTGCCCACCACCTACTGCACAACCTACTCCTCTACCTTGTTTTCTTCCATATGGACCTCTTTTCTCAAACCTCTATTGTTGTCTTAGTGGTCCCTCAACCATATTTTGATCATCAATACAGTGGGTCGGGCAGTCATGATCCATGTGACCCTGCCCACCACACGAGTAGAACAGTCTGCTCCTATGTTGACCTCTTTTTCCTTGTGAGATTCACACCTCTGACCCTACATATTGGGTTCATCCTCCAAGAGTTATGGACTACTTGGGCCTCTGTGTCATCTACCTACTTCCTGCTGCAAAGGACTTGGCTGCCTGTTGTCCGGTGGTGTTTCTCATCATCGGTTCCTGCTTAGCTAAGAAGCTCTCCACCAATAGTGCTCGCTCTAGCACTCCAGCATTCATAAAAATGTTTAGAGATATCATCTATGCTCTGATCTCCCATCTGAGATACTACTAAAAGGTTTGTGCCCTGAAAAAGGGTCTTGTACCATATCGGTGGAGTAGCAAGAGAGGTCAGTGAATCTCACTGAGTACTAGGCCACTGTCAGGCTGCCCTACTGTAAGTGCAGTAGATTCTAAATATGAAAAGAGCATAGAGTCGCTGGTAGGAACTCTAACCTGAAGAGGCTCTCAAAGTCTAACCAGGAAAGAGTCATCTTCTCATGTTTCTGTAGCATCAGGCTCCACCACATCCCTGCTATTCCCTGAAAGAGGCTAGCAGCTAGAATCACCATCTGGTCTGCTGGTGTCTCAACCAAGTGAAAAACTCAGGCCACAGCCTCCAAACAGTCCTTAGCTACCTACAGATCTATCTCGCCTCAAAACCTTGGAGGCCTCTATCTCTAAAAATCATGCAACGTGCTCAATCGGTGTGAATTTTCCACTGGTGGGGCTGGTGGAAAATGTTGCCCTACGGGTGGGGGTGATACTAGTACACCACCCAAATGTGCTATCAGTGTAAGAGGGACCTACATTGATGCCTCATCACTCGGTGGGCCATCATCGTGATCTCTCACTGGAATCCTGGCTAGTTGTCTACGTGGAGGCATCCTATAAAGAAACAAATGTGCTATGGTCAATAAGTTATACCTTGTGATCTCACTCAAAAGAGATCAAAAGAAAAACATTTCCAAAAAACTTGTAAATTGTTTTTTCATGTATCAAGTCGGAAATCAGGACTCAGGGTCTAGATGTATGGATACATCAGCCATTACACCAACACTAGAATCCTTGGACTGTAATCCAAACTCAAGACACTTAACACTATTGATCCATTAAAAACACAGACTCTTAGTTCATCTGGTACAACTGACCGCCCTTTGATACCACTTTGTCATGACCCGTCCTCCGGGGCCCATTCCATGACTACCCCAAGCCCACCTTCCATAGGCCAGGGGATAGTGACTAGCACCAGAAAGGTGAAACCAAAAAAGGTAAGGCATTTCCTTTAAACCTGTACACACACAGACAAGGCACACTGCACACAAGTAAAACACAACAGAAAATAAAAAGTACAACCACTACTAAAAACCACCACTAGATGTGTAAGTAAGTACTGAAAGTAAAAGGATCCAGTATATAAGTGCAACTCCAAATAAAGTATAGAAAAAGGGAAAAAATTTCTTTGATGGTCGGCCATGAATGATCCTACCTGAAGGGTAGGTACAACTCATCGTCTGTAGTCATTACCACTCACCAAGTCTATCAATCACCTACGAGCACCATCTAGCCCTAGCTCCCCAAGTCTCAGTCAAGCTGTCCATCATCTGCACAAGACACAACAAGGTGCGGGCGAAACCCGTGCAAGGGTGAGTATAACAATACTCAACAAGGACCTCAAGACCCCCAAAGGTCTCCCGGAATTCCACAAAGGAAAAACCACAAAGCATGATCTCAATCACAAATCATAAAGTAAAAGATATCTCACACCAGGTATACAACTTAAAGAACATGAATAAATATGATTAGTCATAAGCTAGATCATCTTATTCTATCGATAGGCTCAGGTGAAAATCTGAGAAGGGTTTCTCTACTGTCAATCCACAAAGGGTCACTCTGCCACTGATAAACGATGGGTTTCTCTATGGCTAGTCCACATTGGGTCGCACTACTACTGATCCATAGAGGGTCATACTACTACCAATCCAAAGAGGGTAACTCTCATTCTGATCCATGGAGGGTCGCACCATTTCCAATCTATTGAGGGTCACACTACTACCGATCCACAGAGGGTCATACTACTACCAATCCACAGAGGGTCTCTCTTCACTTGATAGCTAGCCATATGATTTCCGCACCCTGTACATATGAGTTTTGAGGGTTCTTCTCCTCAAGCCATAGGTCATATTTTGACCACCACAAATTCTCACTTAGAGGTAACTTAAAGTACCGTCTTGTTGTAAGGGTTCCAACGCAATAGACGACATGTCAATCGGACGCTCGGTCTGTAAGATATAGGCAAAATGGTAAATATGGCTCGGTTGTATTTGAGTTTGATCCAACTCAGCCATACTTCAACTTCTACAAAAACTCAAGAATAGTGTTTAAAAAGGACCACATCATCACAAGGTTCCTCACGCCACAGATGGGTGCGTCAATCGGATGCCCGATTTGCGAGTTACGTCAAAATTAGTGAAACTGGGCTGGTCAGGTCCGTGTCTGGTAGGGGTCCAGCCCAGCCAGCCCATTGGGCCCACAGGTCTATCTCGGAGAGCGGGTTCGGCCTTGCTGGCAGGTCCACCTAGATGGCGGGTCTGAACCGGCTGGCAGACTCGGCCCAGATAGCAGGTCTGTCCCGCCTAGAAAACCTGGCCCGCACGGATGCAGGCTGGTCGTGCCGAACTGAACATTGGGCGTCCTATTTCGCATAGCAGGTGGTGCCAGCAAGGCACCGCCCCATCTCCCAAAATGGTCATCTGGATCTGGCCATTGCGCGTCCAGCCGAGTGGCCTGAGCAGGTCGCTCTGTCTCCCACACGGCACGTCGGCACCGCATTCTCCACCTTTCATGGTCATCTGGCTGCGATATCTTACCACTACAGTGCCTGTGAGCGCCGCCTTCCCACGCGGTCAGCCACCGTACTAGTGGTACCATGCTAGAGGCTCTTTCAACAGGCCACTGGAGATGCTCTGGTGATCTGTTTTCCTTCCCATCTGTGCCTACAGGCCTCTCAGGTCTCCACCTTCACTGCGAGCCCCTTGGATTTTCCTTTCTTCCATGCTGCTCAGTCACCCACGAAGAATGCACAATATCCAAGAGTGGTAGAGGGTTTGGGCCTTGTTCAAATTGGCATGTGCCCTCTTCATTAGTGTTTTATCATAGGGTTGATAAAAATTATTATATGGAAGAATAAAATCCACAAAACAATTCCCCGTGACAACCTACTACAAGATCAAACGAGTCACAGATCAACCCCTTAGTCAGTTGATCCGTGTTCGTTGTATTTTTCAAGAATAAAAAAAAGGAATCATAAAACACTTAAAAAATAAAATAAAACCCATGCCTAGATTCGGTGGAATCTGTTTCAAATGAAGAAAATAATTCCACACTTGTTGTCATTCGACGTTCGTCACCATTCGTCACCCTCTGGATCGAATCCTCCAACGAACATTGTTCGATCACCATTCTTTGTTAGAGGGTGATGTTGTCAGCATTTTGTCAGAGATTTCCCCGCTGTTTCCAAATCATTCCACCAATGGATTGATTAATATAAAGAATTAAACCCCATGTTTTTTTTCATTAATTTGGTTTATTAATGAACTATTTATTAATGAACCATTAATAAGCGAGTGTTGATGTTTCAAAAAAAAGCAACAGGTCATTAAATGACTCTAATTTAATGCCTCTTGTTACACTGTGGTCCCGTCAACCATCACTAAATAGTTGGAGAAAGAATAAATTAACTCAAAGAGTTATTTTATTATTATTTTTTGAAAAGTCCAAAATCTAACTTTTTAATCCGACCCTTGTCGGTCGAAGTTAAGCTTTCCCTAAGAGAATCCCAGCACTATGAATTCAATGGTGCCCTCAGATTTTCAATCCGATTACTAGTTCAAAAGGTAGAAAATACCCCTTGCACGTTTACTGAACGTACCTTTAAAAAGTTCAAAAATCTGTTCCAGGCTCTTCGGGCCTCGAAATCATGTGCCTTCAAATTTCATAGTCTCGTAATAATTCCATATAATTAAAAAATATATATACGGAATTTCTGGGTCTTTACACTTCAACTCCAGCATTCTCCATCCTTCTAGTGAACTAGAGGCCCTTAGGATGATAAGTATTGGGTTGATCATAAGGGAATATTTGAACTATTAGAGACTCTAAAGTATCAGAAAGTTAAGATAATGGGTTTCATTCTTTTATAGATTCCCATTCTTTTATATCCTCATAAGTAATTACTGGACTTGACTTACCATTAAATTTATCATCCGAGTTACTTTTCCTTGATACACCATTGTCCTTCAAATTGGAACATCTTCAGTGATTCCCAGAGTGTCCAATAATCATCCCCAGTTATAGACATATGTGGGACTTCAAGATACTAGAGATGATGAGCTTCGATGTGATTCTAGATGTGGAATGGATGACCAGCTTCTAAACTCACATTTATTGCTATCAGAGATGTGCATCATTTAATTATCCTAATGGAGATAATTTCTTAATGACTGGAGATTGGGAGTTAATAGTAGGTAGAGTTAGTCCAGACTTAAGCTAGCTCAAGAATATCATGGCAGAGATGGTGGTCTTGGATCTTTTGATAAGATTAGTGACAACCCTGATAACTTTCCCTCCAGTCATATATCTCTATCAATATTTATTTCTAGATTAATTCACAAAATTTATTCATATTATAGGAGTTTAATTATAGATAGATATCTTGTTAGATGTGAAACCCATTTCGATACCCCTATATCGTATGGTTCCATCTGAGCTAAAGGAGCTCAAGGTGAAACTTAATGACTTAGATTAGAAGGGGTTTATCAAGCTGGGTACTTCACCATGGGGTGCACTTATAATGTTCTCTAAGAATAAGGATAGTATTATTTGACTCTATGTTGATTATTGAAAGCTGGACTAGGTAAAGGTGAAGAACATATATCATTTTCTTAGGATCAACGACCTTTTTGATCTATTATGGGGATCCCAGTTGTTCTCCAAGACTGATCTTCAATTAAGAAATCACCATTTATTGGTTAGAGAGGATAAAACTACAAAGATATAATTTCAGAGTAGGTAAGATTTATAAGATTTATTAGTTATGTCATTTGGATTGATTAATTCACTTGTAATGTTCATGGTTCCCGTAAACAATATCTTCCACATTTACCTAGACTCATTCATCACGATGTTCATTGAATAAATAATTATCTAATTTCCAACACTAGAGAAACATGGAATACATCATGAGATAGTCCTAAGTATACTTCAAGCCTATCATATTTATGTTACAATATCAAAGTGTAACTTCTGGATTTAGTATATAAAGTTATTGGGTAATGTGGTGTTCAATATAGGTATATCTATAGACCAATACAAAGTGGAGGAAGTGATTTCCTATAAAATTACTCATATGTATTCTAGATTAAGATATTTATAGATTTATTAGGACATTACTGACCTTTTATGTGAGACTTATTCTATTTATCATCACCTATGACTACATTGATGAATATGGGAGTAAAGTTCCAATGGTTGGACTAGTGTAAAGAGGTAATTATTGATATGAAGAGGTGATTCTTGAGATGAAGAAGAGGTTAACTAGATCTCTAGTACTGATACTTCCTAAGATTGGGATTAGATATGCAGTATACTGTGATGTATATGGTGTTGGTTTGGGAGTGGTACTTATATGGAGAGAGTAATTAGTAGAGAATAGGTCATGATAGTTGAAAACCCATGAGTAAAACTACCCCACTCATGAATTGGAGCTAGAATAAGTGGTCCATGCTTTGAAGTGTTGGTGACACAATCTCTTTGGTGAGAGGTTTGTTTTCTACATTAACCAAAAGAGCCTTTGGTACATCCTTACATAGTGAGACTTGAACTTGAGGTAGAGGAACTAGGTGGGGTATTTTAATATGTTCAAATTTTAGATGGAGTAATAAATTGGGAAAGATGACATAGTAGCATATTATCTTTGCTGTAAGACACGGGTAGCTCAGGAGCTTGGTGAGAGACCTTCAAAGGAGTAGTAACACTTGATGAGATTGTTGGATGAATGGAGGATGCATGCTTATGATGATCTGGTATCAATTAATTGTTCTCCCATATTGGTCATGTCCTCTCTAGTATATAGGGTAAAGGCTGGATAAGAGGTAGATCCAGAGTGTGTAGTGATATAGAAACAACTAGCAGGTGGTGACCCAATACCCAAGTGGTCATTAGATGATGATAATGTGATATTTGTGTATGGGAGAGTAGTATTCCCTAATTTCATTAGAGATGAGATAATGAGGAACTTACATACCCCTATACGGTAAGTACATCTTGGTGAGAAAAATATGTAACATGACTTTTGGAAAAAAAATTGGTGGCTAGGGATGAATAGAGACATCACTGGGTTTATTTCCAAATTTCTTACATACCATAGGGTAAATACCAAACATCGTGATCCTATTAGTTTTCTCCATACACTTTCAATTCCCATGTGAAAGTGGAATGATGTCATGATGGACTTTGTGATTAGTTTAACTAAGACCTTGATAAGTCATGATTCCATCTGATTGATTTTTTATTGGCTAATGAAGATTTCTCATTTCTTACTGATCTAAGAGACTCACTCAGTGGATGAGCTAGGAAATATGTATGTTTGTGAGATTTTACACATACATAAAGTTACCTTTATCATTGTATTAGATAGATATTCATGTTTCATGTCACTCTTTTGGCATGGATTTCAAAAATCCATAGGAATTCTATTGAGATTGGGCACAATG
The DNA here is from genome assembly GCA_963277665.1 of Viscum album. Lineage (NCBI taxonomy): Eukaryota > Viridiplantae > Streptophyta > Magnoliopsida > Santalales > Viscaceae > Viscum > Viscum album. Next base: position 238,979,560 of record OY728158.1, read on the forward strand.
TACCATCTGCAAACAGACAGACAATCAGAGAAAAAGATTCACATAATAAAGGATATGATCTGAGATTATGTTCTAGAATTTATTGGATCTTGGTATGAGCACCTAGATTTAGTGTATTTTTCTAACAACAACAGTTTCTAGTCTTTTATATAGAGTCACTATTTGAATATCTCTATGGATGGTCATGCCACTCACTACTGTGTTGACACAATGTGCGTGAGGTAACATTTTTTGGGACTAGTTTGGTGCAAGAGACCTCATAGAGGATGTAGTTGATTATGTAGTGGTTGGTGATTTCTCATAGTAATAAATGATTGTATGCATACAAGAGGATAAGACCTTTTTAGTTCACTATTAATGACTAGGTTTTCTTGCGAGTGACACCTCGGTTAGGGAAACATGGTTTACAAAAGTAGGGAAATTGGAACTGTGGGTTTTTTGACCCTTTGAGATCCCCGAGTGTGTTGGTATAGTATAATACCATCTAGATATTTGTTATCACTACTGAGGTATGCACAATGTGTTTCATGTTTCACACCTATGGAGGTACATGGTTGATCCTATGCATGTTATAGACTGTGAGGATGTTGATTCAGAGATAGATTTATCTTATGATAAGTATCTGGTGTATATTATAGAATAGAGTGATAAATTCCTATGAGGGAAGATGATACCACTTGTATGGATTCATTGGTAGCATAGATAGATCTAGGTGGAGACATGGGATAGGGAGTCCGATGTTTGAGCTCAGTGTCCTGAGTTATTCCAAAAGGACTACTAGAGATGCTTCTTGAAGATAAAAAGACTTTATGGGAAGATATTTGTATTATTCTTAGTTTTTAAATGTTCTTAAACCCTCTTTTATTTATAATTTATAATAATTTTATGTGAAAATATAATATTTCAATAAAAATCACCCTTAATTAAGGCTTTATGGTGTTTCATAAGGGTAAATACTCATTTACATAGGCTACGTAAAGGTAAAATTATTTTTTAAGGGTTACATAAGGGTAAAAGAGATATTGTGTAAGTGTATGGTAGTTTTCTAGCCACTACATAAAGGTAAATCCCTTTTTCTATATTTTGTGTAAGGGTGGTAATGCACTATTTAAGGGTAACCAGAGAACTACATGAAGGTAAGTTGAAACTTCTAAGGCTTTAATAAAGGTAATCCATAGTTTCTTAACCTCATGTAAGGGTAGATCTAAGTTTCTTTTACCCGATTAAGTTTAAGAATGGATTCACATAAGGGTAAACTAATGTTTTCAAAGTCTTTATAGGGATAAATTCAAGTTTTTTAAAGGTAAATCCTAATTTATAAAGGATGTGTAAGGGTAAAAATCTTTACCCTTACGTGATATCCATGAGTTTCATAAGGGTAAACAAAATGTTACCCTTACATTATTCCCTTTTGAGGGGAATATTTTAAAACCTTATATTACTCTCCTTATTCCCTAGAACACTTTTTCAATTAATTTTAATGAATTTAAAATCAAAAAATCATGGTAATTAATCTTATTGACTCATTTTTGATTAAAACACATTTATGGGATGAAATTAAACATTTTTCATTCAATATTTGGTTAAAACAAAAATTAAATTGTTATTTTAATTTTTGGTTTTTAATATTACGAACATGCATAATTTTGTTATTTATAAAATATTCAAATCATTGAATCTTTCATTTTTGGATGACCCTTTGAGTCTAAGTAGCCCAAAAATTCCTATTCACTAGTTTGGTGAAACCTTCTAATATAAGAATTTCTTCTGGTTTCCAGGTGTAATAACTTCTCTCTCCCCCTCTTCCCCTCTTTGGTGCTGCGTTTTAAGGATGAAATTCCTAGGTATTATTTTATGCGCTTTTGAAAATTGATTTCTTCCTATGATTTGGAAATTGATAAAAAAATTGAGATGATAATAACCTATATTTATCAAAGAATAATAATAAAGGATTATCACATGCTTATTATTCTGGAGTGATAGAGTATTATTTCATGTGGTTTTATTTTTATTCTTTGAGGAATAAATTACTAGTACATACATTGACCTATTTTGAAAATTTAGAAATTATCTAGAAAGGAGTAACTATTATCGCATGTGGTTTTTTATTTATTTTTGAAATAAAATAGTTCAAATTGGTTATAGGAATCCTTGGTGAGTGGTTTGAGCCAAGGAACATGTAGACATAGTTTGACTGATGATTCCTTGATGAAACTTGGTGATAAAATAAAAAATATTGAGGTTTGATGTTCCTTAATTTTTAGGGCTCTTATTTACACATGTTTACTTGATATAATTCTTTTTTTAAATACCTTTTTTACCATTATTGATTGTGATCAAATGTGGGTGTGTGTGTAGCTTGTGAGACCCATTATGAAATTTGATTCCATGATTATTCCTAGAGTATCTTGTTTCTCATGTTTTATTATGATCACATGTTTTTATTTTTTTCTACTATATTATCATGATGATGTGCTATGATTTTATACTATACCATATTGTGTGTTCTACCATTGTCTTATAGGTTATTAGTAGAACTGGAGATAGGTGAACTATCGTGTGATGTTCGAACCTTAGAGAGGGAGTACACATAGCATGTGATGATGATGATGATGGACCATAGAATATGGTATGGGTATGATGGTATGGGGGCATGACCCATGATAGAGCTAGGATATGATCGTCTAGGGGCCTAACTCGAAGTAGTGTGTTAGGGGCCTGAAGGCCTGATCTGAGGCATTAATAGGGTATGATGGTATGGAATTTTGACCTATGATGGAGCTAAGATATGACAGTATAGGGGTCTGGTCTGACTATATTCCATGATACCACTGAAAGACGTGATTATGAGAATTGTGTCTTATTATTTCCCACTTTACATCCTATGATTATCTTACTAATATGGAGCTGAACCATGTTTAGTTGGTGGTCTATGGTGGCTTGGTTAGTGCACGAACACTTGGTATGTGTGGTTTGATTGTTATACATATTTAAAATTTATTATTATCATGACATACACCTATTATACTTGATCACACTTATTAAGGATACATTGGTGGTGTCATGCTGAGTTTTATTACTCACACCCAATACATGCATTTCAAGGCATGTGTAGACTTCATGCATAGGGATCAAAGTAAGGGAAAGGGGTCTACAATTGATGGTTGAGAAGAGGAGTATGTAGCTGTTAGCCGACTGGTATATACTCCAAAGGATCCAATTATTTTAATTTAATTTAATTATTTATCTATTACATATACTTTGGTTTCACTTTCCACCTTAGGAGCCTATTTATTTATTTATTGTGTAACATGTATTCCATCCTTCTGTTTCTGTATGTTACACTGAATATTTATTATTATATTATATTATTATTTATCATATGACATGATACTAAGGGTATAGTCTCTCCATTTATAGACTTATACCCTGGTGCTAGTTGGAAACCTTTTTCATATGGAGAAGCATGTATGAGGTCATGTGGCACTCTTGTTCAGGCCTAGTGGTTTAAGTCTTGGTGTTACAAAATTAATGAAGAATAAGATAGAAGTAATTTTGAGATAATTACATACAACAAATGAGGTATCCACGAGTTCATATACATGTATGTATATATTTTATATATAGACTTTAAATGCATGAGTTTTTAATGGATATAATAAAGAAGATTGACAAGATTAAAGAAAGAATAATCCATGATTATGCCACTGAATTTATGTATGTATTCATGAATACATATTTATTTTAATGGCATAAATTTTGGATTGATAAATAATGAATATCATATGGTTTCTGCAGGTCTAAATGCAGTTATTTCATATCACTATTCATCAGTTATGAAGACAAAAGCAATGAGAATTTTTTATTTATCAAAATCTAAGTATTCATAAAGATTTAAGTTTAAATTATCATAAATATATTTTTACATATGAAAGAATGATTTGGAGGGAATTTAAATTTAGAATATTATTCACATGTTATTCAGTGATTAAATTATCAATCAAGGAAGTAGAAAGGTGGTTGATTATTCTTGTGAAAAAACCAGCTGGGTGAGTTTGTCATAAAGTTCAAAATAAATAGATAAGAAAAAGGTTTCATTTCTACCTTATACATATTTTGAAGAAATATTTCACGATAAAGATGTAGTAATTCAATTAATTTATTAAATATATATATCTTTTCATTTGATTCGAAGTGGCGTCTTACTATTATGTAAGAAGAGAGGAAGAAGATATCCACACATAAACAACTTGATGAGAATCATTGGTGGAATATTATTTATTCATTTTCCCATTTGATACTATTTTATTAGTGGGAGACACACAAAAAATCCATGAGACTTAAAAATATAATTCTAAGGATTTTACCTACTCACATCGGTTCACATTATTTTACTATTGGATCACATGATCATGGGTTTTATCACATTCTATCAGGGACTAACTACTCACATTGAGTAATAAACCATGTAAATTTATTATGCCTTGACTATGTGTCCTTGTGTGTGGTAAGATAATAAATAAAATCACTATAATAATTGGTGAAGGTTTTTTGAAAGGGAAAACTTAAAATTGATTAATCACTGATTCAACCCCTCTAAATTATTATGTTAATATTGTGTTCTAATAATTGGTATCAAAGCAGGCTACCTTTATTTATGTTCTTATATTTGAAGATCTTGTTTTTGAAGACTCTCTCATATTGAAGGTGTTATTGATTTATATTATCTTCAATTGATCATTTAAATTCAATAAATATCAAGGGGATTCCTATGTTTGATGGTAATTATTTTCATATTTAGAAGGAAATGATGTTTACTTATCTCTATTCTATTAGTTATAATATTTTAGAATCAACAATTGATAGATTTTTTCCTTCTCCTCAAGGTTTTTTTATGATAACAATGGATAAGAAGAATTTTGAAACTGATGGTCATGATAACATGCTATTTTTTCTTATATTTAATAGAGAGAATTTATGAAAGTAAAAGTAATTAAAATAGATAAGGGTATTTGGGAAAAATTAGAGAATATCTATGAAGGAAAAACCAAAGTGAAGAAAGAGAATTGTAGTTTTAGAGGATTAAATATAAAGATATCCATATATATGAGGATGAGACTATTGATAGTTTTTTTTCACAAGGGTTAATGAATTTTTTAGCATGATGAGAGGTTATAGTCATGATTTGAATGAATATTATATTATTGAGAAGATATTTCATATTTACCTAATAAGTTTTATTAAAAAGTATCTACTCTGGGAGAAAAATATCTAGATGATACCCCTCTTGATGAATTACATAATGTTTTTATATCTTATTAAATGAGGAAAGATTATGCTTTTAATAAAAATTGAAATACTAAAAAAGAAATTTCTTTTAAATCATTAAAATATGATAAAAGTAAGAAGGTTATTTGAGAGGATAATGAAGATGGATCATCAAATTTTGATTCAAATATGAATGTTAAGTTTGATAAGATTATGTCTCTCATATCAAGAAATATGATAAGAGTAAAGGGTAAGTTCAAAGGGAATCCACCAATCAAGTATATTGGAAATTCTGTATCAAACTAGATAAAACTAAAATAAGATGAAACTAGTGATGAAGAAGAAGAAAAATATAGAATATCTTTAAAGAATAATTCTTCCAAGTCAATATTATTTTCTAGAATAAAGGATAAAAATTTCTTAAATAAAAAAGTGTAAATTTTTATCTAAATATTTGGAAGGTTAAAGTAGTGATGAGGAAGAATAAATTTATATTGATATTGATTTTGGTGAAAAAATCCTTATTACTAAAGTTAACGATGAAGATTTCACTAGTGATGGAAGTAAAAATTATGCAAGTGAAGATGAGGAAACTAAAATTGTGTTCAAGCTAAAGAGATAAATGAGAGAATGTTTCTCAATAATTTCAAATCTTGAGAAGAAGAATATAATGTTTAAGAAAGATGATCAATCTACTAATAGTATGGAATCAGTCCATGAAGAAGAAAAATTTAAGTTGTTGAAGTAGATTAATTATTTAAAATATTGATTGATTTTGATAGTATCTTTATCATCAAAAAGGAAGATAAGGTTAATTATTTGGAGAAGTATCTTGGTCTTATTTAACAAAAACTTATCAAATAAAAAGAAGAACTAAACCAACCGAGACTCATTTTTCAAAACTCTATTCAATAAGAAAGAGAATGTTCAAAGAATAATGAAGTATGATAATAACAAAAAAATCACCTTCCTAGAATGATGTTAATTTTTATAAGGTTGTTAAAGATTATGGGAATAAATAGTATGTTAAAATGACCAATTTTGTGATTAAATTATACGAGTCTCAAAAATCTAGAAATTTTGGAAATGTGAACTTTGATTTAAAAAATGCTACAGCTGGTGACTCTAAAAGTATAGAAAAAATGTCTATTATAAAAATAAAGATGTATGGGGTTTAGAAAAATTTTGGTTTTCAAAAAGAAGAAAAAATTTATGGTCAAAATAAGGATGAAATATGGAGACATAGTTTAGGATATTATGTAGTTTTCAAAGGTAAATATTCTTTTTATAGCTACCATTGGCAATGCGGTAGTTTTGGTCATAAAACTATGATGTGTTGGTTCAATTAACAATATCATAGCGAGTTTAAAATGATTGGGAGATATAACTTAAGTAGGATTCATCCCACTCAAAGGATACATATTCAAAAACAATCTAAATTTTTTTAATTAAAGTTTGAAAATATATTTCAACCATTGGAAGAAGTTTTTGAAAGATGTTATCAAATGGGTAACCTTGCTAAAGGATGTATCACTATAATACCTACCCAACATAGAAATATGTCTCGAGTGAGATAGAGAATAAAGGTAAATAAAAACCTCTTGTTGTATAAGTAACACTTAAAGCTTCATAGAAGGAGTGTCCATGAATATTGGATAATGGGTGATCTTTGCATATGATGGGAGACTTGAAGTTATTGAATGATATTGAAAACTAGAAATAAGGTTATGTAAATTTTTTAAATTATGGTTCAATCATGATAAAATGTATTGGTTATACTATTATTGGAAAAGAATAATTAAAATCCAATAATATCCTTTATTTAGATGGGATAAAACATAACTTATTGAGTTTTTCTCAACTCTGTAATAAAGGAAATGAGGTTATTTTTAATAAATAAGGAATTTTAGTTAAAAGGATTAAATATGGAAGGTTTTTTAAAAGAGTGAAAAAATAAATGGTAATTTATTTCAGGTTAGAGATTCATATAATACATATTATTTTACTATAAAAGTTGAAAATGATTTTTTCATAGAATTCTTCGTCATCTTCTCCAAAGAAATATAAGAAATCATACCCAAAGAGAAAGTGTTTGTGATATTACTAATATTAAGAGATATATTGATTGGATTCATCTATATTTTAGAAGGGGGAGATTACTAATATTATAAGAAAAGGATGATATTCACACATCTCCTCATTTGGAGTTGATCTATTTTGATATTTTCATTCCCACGATAAAGCAATGAATGAGTTGAGATAAGTATTTCATTTCATTTATTGATGAATTTAATTTAATTAGATGCATTATTCTTATGAAATATAAATTATAGGCTCTAAATATATTCAATGTTTTCAGGATAAGTTATGAAAAAACTGTGTGGTTACTATATGAATAAATTTCAAATAGATAATGGTGTCTAATACACTAATAGATTTTTTTTAATATTATCTTAAAAAACATGGAATTCATTATGAACTCAATGATCCATACACACCCCAAAAAAATGTAATAGATGAATATAATAATAGAATATTTGTTGAGATAGATCGAATGATGCTAATAGAGAATGATAACTCTCAGTATTTTTAGAGGAAAGCTATTGGAATAGCAGTTGATATTCAAAATCATTGTTTTATAGAACAAATTATGATAAGACTCCTTATGAAAATAACTATAAGAAGGATAAAAGTTTAAAATATCTTATAGTGTTTTCTATCCCTTATATTTTCAAAATAAAAGGTGAAAATATTGGTAAATTTGATCCAAAATGAGTTACTAGAATTTTTCTTGGTTTTCTTATAAATGTAATGGGATAATATTGTTATATCTAGGAGACTATAAGAATTGTTGATTAAACAAATTTAAATATCAAGGAACATACAAATAAAGAATTTTTAGATAATTAATCATGTTCTATAAGTGTTGTTAAAGCTAATTTCTAAATAGATTGAATCAATTATAGAAATAGATGAAAGTTTTAAAGATGTACATGTTGGAGAAAAAATTAATACATTTAAAGAGATGATGAATAATTACATTAAACTCATCCAAGGATGAGAAAGTAAGTTCAGCTCCAAAATATCATTGGAAATCATGGATGATATGTACAAACTAATAGAAATATTAAGATTGAATCTAATAATTCATTATTCTTTTAACTTGAACCTGAATATATTGATGAAGCTTTAGAGAATTAAGAGTGGTTTGATTCTATAAATGAATACTTAGACCAAATTGAGAATAATGATATTGGGAGTTAGTGTAAAAACCTAAAAACAAGAATGTGATTTGAGAAAAGTGGGTGCTCTAAAATAATTTTAATAAAAAGGGATAAGTAGTGAGAAATAAAAAAATATGTTTTTATAAAGGTCATTCACATATTGAAGGAGTTTAATTTGACATGAATTTTTTACCAGTTATAAGGCTTAAAACCATTTGAGTATTTTATGATATCATATCACAAATGAATTACAATATATTCTGAATAGATTTCAAGTATTTCTTCCTCAATGGTGATTTAGAATATGAGGTTTACATTGATCAACCATATTGGTTCTTGTTTAAAGAAGATGAGAGATATTTTTGTAGGTTAAAGAAGGCTTTATATGGATTGAAACAATCCCCAATAACTTAGTATTATAAGATAGACTTCTACTTGAAGAACTTGAATTTTAGAAAGGGAAGATTGGAAAATAGTATCTATATCAAAGATGAAAAAGAAGTATATATTCTTGTTATAGTTTATATATATGAAATTATATTTTCTATAAATAATAAAGAAATGTGTGAGATTATTTATTAAGAGATGAATACATTGTTTTAAATGTCTATGTTTGTAGAGATAAGGTACTTTATTGGATTACACATATCTCAAAAGAAAGATTGAATTTTTATTTCTCAAGAAAAGTATTCCAAGTAACTTTTGAACATGTTTGGAATGGAATATTAAAAGATAGTTTCAAAAAAAAAATCAATGGGAACAAGGATTTCTAATGATGATCAAGGGATTGATACTGATCATAGAGAATTTAGAAATTTAGATAGAATTCTATCATACCTTACAATTTCTAGAACTAATTTAATATATGATTTCTTCCTTTATTCCAAGCGTAAAAGTGCACCTAAAGAATAAATTTTTCTAGTATGAAAAATGATTCGCAGGTATATAAATTTTGAAACAAATTTTGGTTTGAAATATGACAACAAAGTGAAGTTGGATCTATTTGGTTATGCTGATGCAGACTGGGCATGCTGCATTGATGATAGAATATCCACATCTATAAGAGTTTTCTTTATTGGTGATAGGTTTGTTTGTTGGAACACAAAGAAGAAAAGTTCTATAAATTTAACCACTACTAAGGTTAAATATGTGGCTTTAACTTATGCTATAACTCAATTAATCTAGATGAAGACATAATTATAATATTTAAATGTTTAAGTGAAGCTTCCACTTATTCTTGGTTTCAATAACAAACATGCTATAAATTTTTCAAATAATAATATTCAACATTCAATAAGAAAGAAAGTTGATATTAAATATTAACGTATCAAGGAGCTTGTGGAGATAAATTAATTAAATTGGAGTATGTTCATACAAAAGAGAAGATAACTTATGTGTTCACCAAACCACTATCTAAAGAATATTTTTAGAATTTGTGGTTGAAGTTAGGTGTTTATCACCACCCATATCAAGGATAAGGTATGGTGTGTTTTCCCCTCTCTCATCTTGTATTTGGATATTATTGTCAAAGGGGGAGAAAAATAAATGGAAATATACATCTTTATTTATATTTATCTCCTTAAATTTTGTGTTAGGGGGAGAATATTTATAGGGGCGTATCTATTGATATGTGTTTATTTTAAGGGGGAGTGTATATTTAGAGAGAGTTAACAGGGGTGAGATGTGATTTTATCATTTATTTCATGTGTAGACTATTTAAAAGTTTTATTTAAGTATATGCATAAATTTTTGTATAGCAGATTCTATGGGAAATATAAAGAGTTATGAAGTTGAAGAGTTATGAATATAAATAATTATTTTCTCATGGACAACACGAGTTTATTATTCAATGTTATTGTTTCCAACACTGTATTCTATTACATAGGATTATAATTATTTAATGGTAATTCATTGATAAGTATGATAAGTTTGAAAGTGATTTATGTTCCATGGTTGTCAACCAAATCCAAAGGGGGTACTATTGACACCATATATGTTATTTGAATATGTTCCTCTAGGTTGTGTTTTTCATCTATAGAAGAAATATTGGAGTAGTCTGAAGTGGATGTAATTATTGTGTTGTCTTTTTTTATCAACACATAAATCATGTTCAAATTAAAATTGATGATTTTTGTGATGATCTTCAAATAATTTAATGAAAATTTTTGGTTGATGAAGAAACATTTTATACATTATATTGGAAGTATGTTGAAGTTGTTTTAGAAGGCCTAGTATTGGTTTGAGGTAGTCTAGAAGTAATATACTGATTTGGGGACACTACTAATGTAAAGGTCGTATACAACTGCATAAAATTTACATAAAAGTTCCATTGGTCGCATAAGGGTAAATATGATTCATGTGTAAAGGTAATCTAGAGACTTTATTCAGTATGTAAAATTCACATCTAATGTACACAATACATGTAAAGGTAACTCAAAAATTCAGTACCTATGTAAGTGAAATACCCTCATTAGGTAAATTTTATCATGAAGGCACACTTGATACATAAGGGAAGTTCCTCCTCTATGATAGGGTAACTCATAAATTAAAAATACCATGTAAAGGTGATTTGATATTTTGTAAGGGTAAATGAGAGTTTCTTAAAGGTACTTCAAATCTATGTAAATGTAATATCCTATGAATAAATTCTGAATCTGATGATACATAGAAAATTTATCTTCTAATATTTATATGTCATGATACTATTATTTTGATCCTTTATAATTTAAGAAGAAAAATATGAAGAGAGAACTGGTGATGATACAAATATGAAGTTTATTATAAGAGAGATTGTGGTATCTTCATGGTAAGTCAAGCGATCGTGGGCTTCACATGGTGGGTTGACTGCCCGTGGGCATCGTATGGTAGGTTGAGTGATTGAGGGATTCACATGGTCAATTTGATGTGGTTGATCAAATTACCACATGGTGAATGGTCAATCCATTCAAGAAATTCTAAAATGTTAGTGACCATGTCATGGCCAAGTTTTAGTGGGCATTTTGGTATGTCCACTTGTGGGAAACACTGATCTATAACATGTCGTGGTTCACCTTTGGTAAGTGTTTTAAGCAATTATAAAAGTGGTGTCTATGTTTTGACATAAGGAATGATATTTAATGTCATGATACATGGTAAAATTAATGAAAAATAAGGAAGAATTATTTAGGAGATAATTTTACACAAAAAATGAGACAACCATCATCGTAGATGCTTACATGAATATATTTTATATGTAGACTTTAAATGCATGAATTTTTTTATGGATAGAATGAGAAAGAATGAAAATATTGGAAAAGAAATAATTAATGATCATTTCAATATATTCATGGATACATGATGATTTTAATGTAATTAATTTTTGATTGATGAAAAATGAATATCACGTGTTTTTTGTGTATTTACATTCAATTATTTCATGTATTTATTCATCGGTTATGAAGAGATGAGTAATGAGAGTATTTAAATTTTCAAATTTGAGTCATCAAGAGGATTTAAATTCAAATTATCATAATAGTATTTTTATATTTGTATGACTGATCCAAAGGTAATTTAAATTGAAAATATTATTCATATAGAATTCAATGAATAAATCATCGATCAATGAAGGAGAAAGGTGGTTGATAATTTTTGTTAAGAAACCATTTGGGTGAGTTGGTCATGAAGTTAGCAATAGAGAGAGAGGAAGAATAACTCATTACATATTCCAAATAACTCTTTAATAATGTAGATATAGTTATCTAATTAAGTTATTGCATGTAGTGTTGTTCATGTGGTTTGAAGTGGTGTCTTCATACTTTTATAGAAGAGAAGAAGAAGATATCTGTGCATGAACAACTTAATAGCAGTAATTGATGGAATATTCTTAATTTTTTACCCATTTTATATTATTGTATATGTTTGGGATACAATAACTTCATTGGTTAAATAAAAATAGTTTAGATACTTTTAAAGATAGTTCTAAGTATTTTACCTTCTCACAGTGGTTTCCAAGATTTTACTAGTGGATCGTATGATCATGGGATTTAATGAATCATTCCAAGTTCTAGATACTCACATTGAGTAGTGAACCTTGTAAATTTCTTAATTATTCCATGTTTATGTGTAATTTTTTTTGGTAATACAACAAATAATTTCACTCTAACAGGGGTTAAGGTTATTTAAAAGGGAAAAACTTAAAATTGATTAATCACTGATTCACTTCCCTCATAGTGATTTTGTTTCTCTTATGCTCCTATACCTGTTAGTACTTGAAATTCAAAAAAAGAGAGGATTATTGACTATTAATGTCTACATGAATGGTGTGAGAATAAATACTCAGTAGGGAACCTCCAACAATGTCTTAACACACATGGTGATAAACAATTTCATTCATAAACATGTATATACATTTACATAGATATAGAAAATTAGCTTTATAGATATCCATAATGTATAGCAGTAAGCATCTGATAAGCAAGGAAATTTAATATTATGAGCTATAAAGAATAGGAATTCTTATCTACTAATGAAGGAAAAAATATCTTACTATAATATGTAAGAAATAAATTTTTATTTGCATCTACGAAACTTACTTTGAGCCATACCTTAGAATCCAGATAATATACCTATCCCCCATAAGGGACCTGGCCATTGAGGGTGACTATTAAAGTTCATCCTCTATATGAGTAAGTACACATGCGAACATGCACACACACATCTTTAATAATTATCCTAGATAGGAATGCATATTCACTCTAACATGGGAGGCCAACTATCCCTTTTCATAAATTTAACACACACACACACACACACATATATATACATATCTATAATAATTATCCTCAGGATGAATTCATACTCACTCTATCTTGGGAGTCGAACTTTCCCTTTCAGGGAATTATTTTATATCATTATCCTCACTTACAAGGCGTTGTATTCTCATAGGAAGTATTACACACACACAGACATGGACTCCTTCCTATATATGTGATGAAGTACATAAGTATAGGTGAAACACCCTATGTGTAACCAATACACATGACTCAATCCCAATCTTTAAAAATAATGTTCAACACCTGTATATACAATATAGAGTGTTGGGGGTAATACTATGAAAATGCCCCCAAGAAAAATCCAAGATCAATGGTTGAACACTTTTATTCAATTATGTATTGGAATCTAAAAGATCTCTTTTGGTTATAATAATTTCAATTCCAAATAGAATATAATAATGAAGAATTGCGAAAAATGTGGAAAATAAAAAATAGAAACCAAAACATGAACATTATTTAAAATCTTTGATCAATACAATAAAAAAAATTGAATTAAACAAAGAATTAAAATTGAAAATAAGAGCATAGGATTTAATGTTCTTTTCTTCCTTTGGGGACTACATACATGGAATGAACACCACCCACACACACACTCATTTTATTAAGATCAAATAAATAAAAACCTATAAGATAACCAGTCTAGAACAAATCATAGAAATTAAAAAGAACTTATAATGATGGACATGTTTATCATCCAGTAGTCTAAATCACTTCTCACACAACTCTATTGAAGCCTTCTTCTTTTGAAAGTCCTTGAAATTGGATTGGAGGATTTTAGATCAGGAACTAGAGGCCACACTTCTTCTTTGAAAAGGGATGTTTAATCTCTCCACCCCAAACAAAGCAACAAAAACTACAACAGATGATGAAATGCTGAAAACTAGATCTTCTACAAAGTAATGGATGAAGAACCACATGGGTTTTCCACATCGAGAACTAGAGAAGAAACCATGAAGTGTGAATTAGTCAAATATATGAAGTATGAGGTCACAACATTAATTAAATATTCTAAAAACTACACAATCTATCATAATATGCTAGCCAATCAGATCATCCCATGAATCCTTACAAAAAAGAAAAGTAAAACCACACAACAATATTTGAAAGGATATGTGAGTGTTAGGTGATACCCATGTGGGGTAAACCGACATAAGGTTAAAACCACTAAAACATATGGGTAATAAACCTACTGTGTAAAGGTACCAAGACAGATCCTTGATACATAAAGGTAATTGTGTAATGGTAATACCCACATAAAGGCAAACTCATAGGGGTAATAACCGCATAAGGGAAACCATATACAATTAAACCTTGCATAAGGGTACTTATGTAAGGGTACCACCTACATGTAAGGGTAACCATATAAAGGTAAACCCCATTTCAGGGTACTTACTTAAGGGTTATACCCATGTAAAGGTACTTATGTAAAGGTACCATCCGTGCATAAGGGTGACCATATAAGGGTAAACCCCACATCAGGGTACTTAAGTAAGGGCCGGACCTATGTAAGGGTACTTATATAATAGTACCATCTACGTGTAAGGGTTACCAAGTAAGGTTATAGTGACCAAAACAAAACCCATGTAAGGGTAACCCTTAAGACCCAGAATCAAAAACTTTATACCATATTAATAAAAGGAAAATTAAAATTACATTATACGCATGTTAAAACAAGGTATAAATGGATGAAACAATTAACAAGGAAAATTCAAATTGAAAACACCTTACATTTATAAATCTCCATCACTTTAATTTAAAATCGGTGATGTTATTACACATATTATTATTAAGAACCAAATTCATTATATATAAAAAATATGATTTTTTATAAAACAATAGCTCTAGTCAAACTATCAATTGAGTTATTATTGGTATGTATATTTTTGACACCTACGGTTTCAAATTCAATGATATCTCTAATAAAATGCAACTTAATGTCTAAGTTTTGGGTTAATCATGAAAGACTAAATTTTTTTACAAATGAAAATTAGACTGATTATCACAATAAACCAAAACAATAGAATTGTGTAAATTGAGTTCAGAAACCAAACCCTTTAACCATAAATCCTCCCTAACATCAACAGTTAAGGTGATATACTCAACTTATGTGGTTGAAAGATAAACTATATATTTCATATTGGATTTCTAGGATATGGTTCCTCTAAAAGTAGTGAAGACATATCCACTGAGTGACATTTTGGTATCCACATTACCAACATAATCAACATCAACATATCAAATAATTAGTTCATAGTTATTTACATTTCTACCAAAACACAAAGTTAGTTCAATAATATATAAACCATATCTAAGTAACCATTTTAGTTTCTGCCAATAATGCTTCCCTGGATTGTCCATGAATTTGATGATAGTGAAAAAAACTATATCAGATCTAGTGAAAATTATTGAGTACATTAGGCAGTCAAAAATATTTTCATGAGGTATTTTTGAAATATATTCTATATTTATAGTAGAATAAGGGGATTGATTCAAAGACAGTTTAAAGTAATGACCAATAGGAAAATTAATTGGCTTCAAGATCTCAAGCAAGTACCTTTTTATAGCTTTCAACATATAATCATTTTGGGGGAAATATAACAATTTATTAGGTCTATCTTATATAATTTCCATATCTAATATCTATTTTGTTACTCCTAATTCTTTTATCACAAAAATAGATTTCAATTGAGACTTAATGGAATTAATGTGCTTCCTATTATTACACATAAAAAATATATCATCAACATAAAGTAGTAGGTAAATCATGTAGTTTTTAACATTTTTAAATAAAACACATGCATCATGTTGGATCCTATTAAATTGGATATCTAGAATAAAAGAGTAAAATTTCCTTTACCACTATTTAGAGTCCTATTTTATATTATACAAGTATTTATTTAAAATAGAAACTTAGTTAGGTTTAAACTATTTTTTATAACCATCAAGGGGTTTCATGTACAATTTCTCATTAAGGTCACTATGTAAGAAAAACGTTTTCACATCTAGTTTTTCTATGTTAAAATAATTAAAAGAAAAAAATCAATAAGAATCCAACTAGAAGAGTGCATAAAAACTAGTGAAAAAATCATAGATAGTTAATACCCACTATTTTAAAGTAACCCCTGACCACTAATCTGTCCTTGAACTTGGTTTTCTTCTCATTAGAGTTATCTTCATTTCTTTTATAAACCCATTTACACGCAATGACCTTGGCATTGGGTGGTCTATATACAATAGATCAATTTTGATTTTTACTCAAGGATTTAATTTATTTGTGCATATAAAAGATCTATTCTTTGGAATCTTTATCATTTAAGGCTTGCTAATAGGTTTTGGGATCATTATCAACAAGATCCTAATCTAAATGAAAGGAAAAAAGAAGCCACAAAACATTGCGTAAAATGAGAATGGGGTCTAATGTCCCTACTAGTTATATATTGAGTAAACTGGTAATCACTATTATTATTAGGAGGCTCAGAATATGAATCTAAATCAAAACTGGACTCATTCTAGATTTTTATTTGAGGATTGGGTGGAGGAGGCTCATCAACAACCTAAAACTGATTTGAAGAATGAGGATCAATAGCCTCATTATGGGTTGTATCATGAATATCTTGAGGGAAATATTTGGATTTAGGATAATATTATTCATGAAAGAAATCATCACAATTGATTATACACCTTTGGTATCCAGATTTTTCAACCCATAACTTATACCCCTTAACACCATCAGGGTATCCCATGAAAACACCCTTAAGAGATATTGGTTCTACCTTATTAGTTTTAATGTGGGCATAAGTAGTAAAACCAAAGACTCTTAGGTTGTTATTGGAATGTGGTTTACCACACCATAGTCCATCCTAGAGTTTAAATTAATTAGTAGTGTATTTAAACCTATTAATTAGGTACACTTTCATAGTGTTAACTTCTGTCCAAAAAGATTTAGCTAGGCCTGGGCATGCAAGCATGCTTTGAACGTACACAAAAATGGTTATATTCTTGTACTCATTAAGCACATTTTTTTAGGGATATCCCTAATAGTTTGGCATCTTAATATACCATTATATTGATAGAATTAGATAAAATTAGCATATAATTACTCTAAACCATTATCTATTATCATGACCTTAATCTTATTTCCAACCTAGTTTTCAACAAGGGTTTTCTATCTTTTAAAGGTTTCAAAAACATCAGATTTGTTTTTGAGTATGTAAATACACACTTTTATAGATTATTCATCTATAAAGGTAAAAAATAGAAACCTCTTCCATAGGATGTGGTTCTGGAAGGCCCCCATAAATTAGAATGGATGTACTCTAATGGTTGAGTAGCCTTAAAAGAAGACCTACCAGAACTAACCCTCTTAGAATTACACATGATAAAATCTTCACAAAATGGGATATTTCATGGTGTAACATTTTCTAAATGTTCCTATTTACTCAATGCCTCTAATCCATTAGATCTTACATACCCCAATATCCTATTCCATAATAATGTGTTACCATTTTTACTCATATACACACTACCTAGATGCCTTGAATGGGTATTCTTATTCAACACATAAAGTCCATTAACTAGGAATCCTTTGATTATAGTTATAGAGACCTTGTAGATCTTAAGTATCCCTAATTAAGACCTAATGACCTATCCTTTTTGGTCAATAATGCCAAGGGAAATCAGTTTTTTTATGAAGGTTAGGGACCCACCTAACATCTAGGAGGGTGATGACAGAATGGTCATCTAATTATATAAGAATAGAACATATTCCTTGAACCATTCACTTTCTATTATTCTCTAAGATAACATATCCATCTACCATCTCAACTAACTCAATGAAATAATCTATAGAGGGAAAAATGTTAAAATAGAAGCCTGAATCTAAAACGCTCTCATCAGTGAGTTCATGTCAAGATAAATTTAAAACTCTAGTAGTATCATAACTAGAATCCACTAAAAGGGACTGGTCAATAAGTTATTTAGCCTTAGGATTTTTTGGGTTTTCTACACTTAGTTCTTATGTTCCTGGGCTTACCACAATTGTAAAACAAAACTCTATTATCCCTAGAATTTTCCCTTGTTTTAGGTTGGTTATTGTTAATTCCTTTCTCTTTACCTTTTTCTTCCTTTTTACTCTTGTATTGTGGCCTCCATATAGTAAAAAGACTCTCAATATCACCTTTAATTTTGGGTTTAGAATACAACTCCTTAGAAAGTAGGGTATATTTTACCTATTTAAGGGTTAGAGAGTCATGACCATACATCATAGTCTCTAGTAACGTGTTTAATAATTTTCAAGATAAATAAATAGAATCATAGCTTGATCCTTATCATCAGTCGTACCATTAATGTTGGATAAATCAATCATGATTTTATTAAATTCATCCAAACAGGATTTAATAGAAACACTAGAATTTATTTTAAAATTTATCATGTGATGTTTCCTATAAATACTATGAATAAGTAAAATTTTTATGAAATGTTTCTCTAGTTTAATCAATATTTTAACATGAATACTTTCATAAGAAACTTCTCTAGGAACCTTATCACCTACAGAAAACATTATAGAACTATAGGTCAACATAGACATATTGATATATAGCAGAGTTCTAACCATCATCAAACTTGGCAATGATTGGTTTATTTGGGACAAGAAAGGAATCTATGATTCCCTATTGAACTAACAAACCCATCATCTTAATTAACCACAAATTAAAATCATTATCACCATCAAACTTTTCATTTTCATACTCATTTTAAGACATGTTTAATCGAAGGCTCTAATACCATTTTTTGGGGGAAAATGTTAAGTATATTCCCCCAAGAAAAATCTAAGATCATCGATTGAACACTATTATTCAATTAATTATTATAATTCTAAAGCTCTCTTATGGTTATAGTAATTTCAATTCCAAACAAAAGAGAATAATGGAAAATTAAGACAAGTGCAGAAAACAAAAACAAAAACCAAACCTTGAATATTATTTAAAATATTTAATCAATACAATAATAAAAATTGAATTGAACAAAGAAATAAAGATGGAAATAAGAGCATATGATTTAACATAATTCAGTTCCTTTGGGACCTACATGCCTGAAAATAACACCACCCACACACACATGCATTTTATTAATCTCAATGAATGAAATAGGTACGAGATAAGCAGTCCCGAATGAATCATAGAAATCTAAAAGAACAATCAATTTTGGACATGTTTACTATCCAATAGTCTAGATCACTTATCATGTGGATCTCTTGAAGCCTTATTCTAAAATTTCATGGTAATTGATCAACAACTTCATGATCAGGAACAGGAGGCCATACTTCTTCTCTATAAAGTGATGTTAATGATCTCCACAAAAAATGGAGGAGAAACAACTCTGATGTATGAAAATGGGTTGGAAAACAAATCTTCTATGAAGTAATGGATGAGGAACCACTAGGGTTTTTCCACACAAAGGACCAGAGAAGAAATTAGGAAGAGAGAATAAGTCAAATCCATGAACGATGAGTCCTCAATGGAAGTTAAATCTTCTAAAAACTATATAGGTTATCACAATGGACTATCTAATAATATTTCACCATCAATCCCTATGAAATATAAAATAAAAGCCACACAACAATATTTGAAAGGTTACGTAAGGGTGAGGAGACACCCACATCAGGGTAGACTGGTGTAAGGGTTAAACCACTGTGGTGTAAGGGTAATGGACCTGTAGTGTAAAGATACTAAGATGGATACATGATACATAAAGGTAATACCCACATAAAGGTAATCACATAGGGGTAAAATCCACATAAGGGTTCCCATGTAAAAGTAAACCCCTAATAAGGGTACTTATTTAAGGGTACCACCTGTATGTATGGGTAACCATATAAGGGTAAACCTCACATCATGGTACATGTGTAAGGGTCAGACTCGGGTACTTACGTAAAGGTGCCATACATGCATAAGGGTAACCATGTAAGGGTAAACCTCATGTCGGGGTACTTGCGTAAGGATCATAATTGCATTAGGGTACTTACATAAAGGTAACATCTGTTCATAAGGGTAACCCAATGAGGGTAAAGTCACCAAAACAAAACCCAATTAAGGGTAACTCTTAAGGTCTAGAATAAAAAAATAGATTATAATAATAAAAGGTAAATTAAAATCACTTTGAATGCTTGTAAAAACAATGTAAAAATCGAAGAAACAATTAACAAGGAAAATTTAAATTGAAAACACCTTAAATTCACATGGAGTAGTGTAAGGATACACATATGCAATATCAGGAAAAAAAGGAAACCTATATACATGGTTTTCATATCAATACCAGCTGCAGGCAATATAACACAAGGTTTCCATAACATAGCATCATACATGCTTTATAATGAAATAGTAAACATGCTTTGTATCAACTATAACCATACTACATATCAATAATAGACACAATTTATATCAATAATAATAATGTTATATATTAATAGTAAACATGCATTATATCATCACTAAACATGTTCAATATCAATAATAGGCATGCTTTATATCAATAATAAACATGTTGAATATAAACAGTAAACATGGTTTATATCAATAATAAGTGATCATTTGATCAATAATAATTATACTTGGAAACAAATAACAAACATGAATTCATAAAGGAAAAAACATGTTATCCATGGTATAAAACATGTCACAAAAAAATGAGGTGTTTTTTATCCAATATAATATCATAATAACAATAATAGTAATAATAAAGGCTTAAGTAGTAGTTTATATAGTGTAGACAATCTAAATAAGTTACTACATACCCAACACACCATATGACCATACATGGGTATCATCAAGAATTAATAACCCAGAGTGGGCATCGGCTACGGGTGAGGAGGAATCCTGCTTGGGTTTTGGAGACGATTATGGCTATTATGATATGTAAGGTTGTGTTGTTCTGGTTTGTTTAAGTTTCGTCTATGTGTGCATGTTGTACGTTGGGGTACCGGTCCCCTTTAACCCGGCTTTAGAAAATGAAAAAAAAATGATTTGCAGGTAATAACCAATTTAATAAGGAATGCAAGTCTTGATTTTCACCACTTAATATCCATTCAAAGTTTGGGTTGAGATCTCATTATTATCCTCCTTTACTAGAATATACATAACTAGTCATCTAACTGATCCAAGGATTTTATAATCACTATTTAAATGTATGAATCATCAAAATAACTCATAAATTATGTTTTTAATTCCCAAAAAAATGTTTTAAACTTCATTCCACACTTACTCTTTTAAATGAAAACAAGTGTAACTAACACTTATGAATCAAAATGTTAAGGAAAGTAAGTGGTTTCAAATCAAATACCTTAGTAAATATTATTAAAGGAAGAACAAGGTTTACCCCTATAATTTTCAAACAATTTATAAAGAAATTCACCCAAGTTGAACATGGTTTTGAAACAGGAAAAATCGATTCCACTTCTTGATTTGTTAAAAACATATTGGGAAAATCTTTTAAGAAACAATTTTGGAAAGGAAAGAATGTTAAATTGGATACATTTTATAATAAAGGAAAATATCCCCAAAGGATTGGTTTTTTAAGGAAAAATAAATCTCCCAAAGGATGAGTCTTTGAAGAAGAACCTTTAAAATATTGAGCTCTTACAAAACCTAATCAGAGTGAAATCCTTATTTTAAAATAATTCCAAGAGAGATACAAGAAACCTCTAGTTTAATTTGAAACTGAATTAGTCCAATTTATGACAAATTTTACCCACTCAACTAACCCAATCATTATCACATCAGTATATAAATCACTTAATCATAGGTTAATATGGGTCTTAGAATTATATTCATTCAGATTAAGTGAGAAGAAACAACAATATTATGTAACGCTTAAGTGAACCCAAGAGATTATAATTTAACCATAACAAAACACCTTAAAGGTTTAGAGTAAGAATAAGTTTGATACTCATGTATGATCCCTAATTGGTTGGGACACAAAGCATGTAGCATCCCCAATTTTCCCAACATGGATGACTTATCTCATTTTTGAGTTTAGGGTCTCAGGCCTCTTAAAAAGGGTAAAGTGGTAATTTATGCTAGAAAATGACCTCAAAAATATCTTCTAATTTTTCTATTGGTTCTAAGGTATGGATTTTACCCCTAGGATGAGCTGGTGTAAAATTACAACCGTTGTGGGGACTTAAGAAAAATATATTAAAAATAATATATATTGTTTTTCACTTGCATTCATGTTATTGTGATAAATTTATTATGTATTATTAGTGAAATTTTAGATGGGAAAACTGATTCCATGATCGAGTTTATGATGTTGGGTTTACCCTAGGACCGTTATAATTTGAGTTCACATTGGAGTTCTGTCCAATGACACTTTTGTGGGTGTTTTAATTAATTATTTTATTTTATTATTTCTACCTCCTCTTATCTTTCCCCTTGTGCATGTCGAGGATGAGACCTCCCTTATTGTTATCACTAGAGTTGGGAGGATACATAGGAGGGAAGGATGAGCTTCGTCCAAGGAGACCGACCAAATCTGGATCGAGAAGCATTGGTGATCAAGCATGGTACTGGACCCAAAGCTTCAATGATTTTCCATGAGGTAGGACTCAATATTTAGTTTTTCCCCATTATTTATTTTTTATAGTCCATGGTTTAAATTCCCATGAAATTGATGTGTTATTTGTGTTCATCATTGTTAAGTTGTGTAGGAAATGATAGTTGTGACATCAGTGGTACTGACGGTGAGTTCAAATGGGGATACAGTGGTTGGATGTGCTATTTTGCACACACCAGGGAAGGTTCGGGATTAGTTCTAGCCAAGCTCCAATGTATAGGGAGGTGGTTTGGGGGGTTTAATTAGAGATCAGGATCGTGCAAACCAGTGAAAACATAATTTTTCAAATGATTTTTCTATTTTTTAAATTATTTAAGATTATGTTTTTTTAATATGAGACTATCAAGTGCCAGATGGTGTGATGCTGGTAGTCTAGGCCAAAAGCTTCACATGGTGTGGAATTTTTTGCCAAAATGGGTGAACACCAATTGAAGTGGCACTCACCAACCTCCCCAAAAAATAATTTAATTAATTTTAAATTTAATTTGATATATATATATTTATTTATAATTATATATATATGCAAATTTATAATTATATATATATATATTGAATTTGAGTTCCAATTAGTGGTACAGGCTTCGGGTGAAGGAGAAGTGGAGGATGACACTGGGGAGGAATCGAAGGGTGAAATTATGAATATAGTATTTTATTTTTTATTTTTTTAATTAAATAAGGTTTGTTTGTTTTTGGAAAGTGGGATTTCCCAGCACCAAATTAAGTGAAGTTGGGAAGAAATGGGGTGAGATTCACTTCAATTGGTGGTCACCCCCATTCTTCAAAAAAAAGTGATATATATCTATATAAATTATTATATATGTACTTATAATTATTAATAAATAAATATAATTTAAACATATATATTTATATAATTATAAATATATGTTTATAAATATATTTATATAATTATATATATACATACATACATACATACATACATACATACATACATACATACATACATACATACATACATACATACATACATACATACATACATACATACATACATACATACATACATACATACATACATACATATATATACATATATATATTAAATTTAAATCTATTACGTGCTCATTAATTAGAGCGGATTCAGGTAGTATTTTTAAAACTCAAACTTTGTCTGAATCCTATTTTAGGGTTCCCAAACCTAAAACATATTTAAAAATATTTATTTATCAATATATTTATAAAAATATTTTTTTAAAAAATATTTATATATTTATATATAAATATATTTGTAAATGTATATTATACCCAGAAAGGAACAAACCATGGATTAAAATCCATAGTCCAAAAAAATTATTTTTAAAAAAGGAATTAAAAATCAGATAAATAGGGGTACTACAAATTTAACAACGTGGCACCAAAAACACTACTAAAAACAAAGCACCAAAATCAATCACCTTCTTTTATGTATATCACCCCTTTCGGAGTCTCCCCAATCTCTCGGGTGCCTACATCTCTTCCACTATTTAGGGGCCTTCTAAGTGATATACTGATCATTCGTGCTCGACGATTCATCTTCCTCACCATGAAGCTCAATGCTTCTAGTAAAATAATCTTTCAAGATAGCGAAAACTTGATTTGATGCATCCTTCGTATTTGAATTAACAATGTCTAAGGATTGTGCTTCAACTCAAATGTTTCCAAATTCCTCATGAAAAACTTCTTTGGTATGAGATTTGTTTAAAATGTCCAACAAAGTAAATTTATTAGTACTAGGCCCAGAGTCTGGAATGGTAGTGGAAACCTCCATGGTTTCCACCATCCCTTCCATTGTACTAGAATCATCAACCCTTTCCAGAGTATCCTTCCTAGCCATCGCTACCTCAATATTGGATTCAATATTGAGAACCTTCTCCTTTTCATGCACTTCAAGTTGCACAGTCAAATCCTACCTAGGCACAAGTGAGGAAGTCCTGGATTTTCTAGGAGTGACCAAATAAAATCCTTATTCATCAATCAGTTTATATTTCCCTTTACTTTTGGAATTACTGAGAAATTATTGTCATAGGTAATGATCAACTTCCCATTAGACAATATCCTCACAGTCATACTATTTATAGGAAGCCTCATTCTTCATTTTAACATCAGTGCTCTTGAAAAGAGCCTCTTTAAAAGAGAAATTAGAGTGTGTTTCATGCATCATCGCCTCCTCTTCAACTACAATATCAGCCCAAAATGTCTTCAGATCTGGAGTTGAATTGTAGCCTTCCCCCTTCCCAACTTCAGTGTTAGTCAATTCAGTGGAAAAAACATAGAGGGAATTGCTACCAACATTATTCCCCCATGATTATGTCCAGACCCTCAAGTCTAGATTGGAAACTAAACCTTGAGTCCCTTGTTGTAGGAGATGATAAAGATCTCTAAACCTATTCAAATCCATTACCATGATTTTAATTCATATCAAGACTGCCACTCCCCTATGGATCGTTCCCCATTAGAACATCAACATGCTGGACATTCAGTGGAGCATCATATTTTTTAGGCTTCCTTCTAATGTCCAGCTCCAAGTTCCCTCACAAAGAGTAGGATTCATATTTCATTGACTTGAAGAAATTATCCTTAGAATTTCCAACAACATTACAATTCAAAAAAAAACATTTTCCCTTTCTCATACTCAATTTTTAGATTAAAACTATCAGTGTGAAAAGACAAAATAACATTATCAATCAAAGTGAAACTCAGTTCTTTTTCAACCAACACCCTAGAAAAGTGCCCATACCTTACTAATTCGGTTTCCCTATCCATTTGAATTGGGACTCCCACTGAAATAGTTATATCATGAAGTATCTTTGGATGCCCAAAGACCCAAGATAGCTCATAATTCTTGATCCACACCTATGAAAATGTTTTTTTAACAAAGAAGGAACCAAATCCCAATGACCACTCATGAATATGAAGGGAAACTGGTTTCAGATACAGACACCCATAACCCCATGCCTTTTACATCAAATCATCATAAGGGAACAAGAATTGAAAAAACTCGTGACCAATTGAAATTCATCTCCAATCCATGAAACCCCAAATTGAAGAAATGAGACGACAGAGGTTTGCTCCCTTTGGAAGAACAAGTTGAGCAATAAAAGAAAATTTTCACATGCTTCAACTTTCTAAAACCACATCAGGATTAGTAGACATGTGAGTTTTTGATCCGTTCTTGATAATTCTTCCCAAAGTTAAATCCATAAAGGAATCTAGGGGTCAATAACCTATAGCCCTAACTTTCGATTCGACTACCTTACCTTATAAAATTTCTCGACATTCCAAATCATCCGCATGAGGAACTGACTTGCATCCCACAAGAACCTCATGAATATCAAAATCATCATCGTGAGGGAACGCCATACACAAAAAACTTCGATCACTGTGTCAATCAACATGAGTTCACCGAGAGTTTCCAGGTCCGAGCCCCATATCCAACCTCACTCTCTCTATATATATTAACTATATTTAAAAATATATATTTATATAATTATAAATATATTTATGAATTCATATTTATATAATTATATATAAATAAACACATTTATAAATAAATATATGTATAATTATATAAATATCTTTACAATTATATATATATATATAAATATATATATACATATATATATATATCTGTATGTATATTTATCATTATATAATTATTAATATTTTTATGAATACATTTAAAATAAATTTATATATTTATATATAAAAATATATTTATATTTATATAATAATAAATATATTTAAAGAATTTTGAATACTTACTTATAAATATAGTTATAAATATATATTTATAATTATAAATAAATATATTTATAAATATTAGATTTAAATTATCCCAATATAGGTCTTTGGGCGGTCCTCGGTGACGGGTGATCGCTGAGGCGATGCCCCTTTAACGTGGTCGTCTCCTCCCCCTTTTCTTCCATTCTCGCCCATGGTGGATCGGTGTTCGGGAGGTCTTGGATCTCGGGTGCACCCTAGATTTCTTTGTGCATATCTCTTCTCTGATGGCCCTTGTTGGCATTGATTTCATCCTCCTTATAGTACATCCTCCTCTACCCATTCATCTTTTGTTAACGTTCCTTTTGATGGATTTTTCTGCTTCAGATCTGGTGGATTCACTACTACAAATATGGCCTTTATCAGCACTAGAAAATTTGATTAATAGCGCTAAAAAAAGATTCTAATCGAGGCGAGGATAAAGGGGGGTCCCTTTTATCAGCGCTCCAAAAAGAGCTGATAAAGGCCCCTTTTATCAGTGCTAAAAAAAGCGCTGATAAAAGAACCCTTTATCAGCGCTTTTTTTAGCACTGATAAAAGGGGTCTTTTATCATCACTTTTAAAAAACACTGATAAAAGTCAAAAAAAAAATAAAAAAAATTATATAATATGGGGGGAGATTTTAACTGCGCTTGACCCCCCATTTATCAGTGCTAGGAGGACCCCCCTAACACTCTCCGCATGCTTCCCTTCCCGTGCATCCCCACACGCGTGCACCCCTTTGCTTCCACCTGAACTCAAACTCGCGACCTCCCCCCTTTCACGACTGCACCTTTACCACTAAGACATTTCATTTTTTGTCAATCTAATGATATATCTATTTATATATATATATAGTTATATTTATTCGTATATTAATATAGATTCATATTAATATAAATATATTTATTCATATATTAGTATATATATATTCATTCATATATTAATATATATTAATATTTATTTATATATATATATTAGTTATAATTTTTTATCCGTATATTTATTTATATATTAATATATATTTATAAGATTAGTTTTAAATACATTTATGAAATATGTTTTTTATGTGTGTTTATAAATAAATAAATAAATACATATATACAACACACACACACACACACAGACACACACACACTGACACATATATATTGATGAATAAATACATATATATGTGTATTTGAAAAGCCATAGAATGTTAAAACAACCATAACTTATAATCCATAAACCTGTTTCAACTCCACAACTAGTCAAATCGAAGAAAATGAAACAATATTCGATATGATATGTGGTACAGGCCTAACGAACATCCGGATCATAAGTTATACTTGTTTGAATGTTATGAAATTAGGGTATCCCGACTAAAAACTCAGTTTTGGAGGCCTTATAGGACATTTTTGCCTCAAAATTTGTGTCAAATGCTTTGATTCAATTAATAGTGCATAGAGATCGTTGCAGGATTTGATTTGATATGCTGTAAAGATCAAACGGACACCCAGATCAAAAGTTATGGTCGTTTGAAGTTTGAGTTACATTTTCAACTTATTTTAGATATTTTATTAATTTTTTTTGATTTTTTGTGTCTTCAAATTGCTATTAGATTATTTTTAATCAATGATAATTAGATAATTATTAACTAATAATATTTTTTAAAATATTTTAAATCCATTTTCACTAAATTTATTATATATTAAATGTAATATTCTATTTATACTTATCTAAAACATATTTAAAAAATTAATATTATATTTATATCAATATAAATATACTTCTATAACAATATTTTATTTTTCATGATTTTTTTTGAAACATAAAATTTATCAGTGGTAGGAAAAAGCGATGATAAATCTCCCCTTTATCAGTGCTAATAAAAGAAGTTCTGATAAAGGGGTAGTGATTCACTTGTCCATTTTTGTAGTAGTTATTGGGTAATTGGCGATGATGCATGGGACCTTTCCCTCTTCGAATCTGGTCACTGAGTCTCTGACGGTGATGGATCGGGATCAATCGCAATGATTCTCTTCATTGATGATGGTGGATGATTCTTCCTCTCTAGATCTAGGGTCTTGTGGCTCTGGTTTGGAGTTAGAGGTTGTTGATGGTGGTGCATGGTCCCTCCTCCGGATCTGCTTTGTGGACCATCAGGCAGCAACGTCTCAGGGTTGCATGGGTGGTTGTCGGGGTCACTCTATCAAAGGGTGGCGACGACATGGGGATGGAAGGTGATTGTTGGCGGTCAACTTTGGTGATGGTGGTGACACGGTTACTGAGTTCTACAACACTAGCCTCAAGGTAGCAGTCATCAGCTACGGTAGTGGTGGTGGCTGATGAGTGATGGTGTGATCAGGCGAGATCTCCCTAGGTTCTGCCTGTGATTCTAGAGGCAAATTTAGCTGTAGGGTTTTTTTTAGTTTTGGGGGTAGGGTTTAATTTAAATTAGGAATGGGGTTTGTCTAAATTTATTTATTATAATAAATAAAATTACTAAAATAAATACAATAAATATATAAATATATTTATATTTATTATATTCATTATAATTGTAATTATATATTAATTATATTTATAATTATATATTTATTATATTTATATTTATTAATTTATTATAATTATATATTTATTATAATTATATAGTTATTATATTTATAATTATATATTTATTATAATAATTATAATTATTATAATTAAAATTATATAATTATAATAAATTTATAATTAGAAATATATAACTATAATAAATTTATAATTATAAATATAATAAATATATAACGTTTATTTAAATATAGAATTATAAATATAATAAATATATAATATATAATTATATAATTATATGATTATAAATATTACATAATTATAATAAATATTTAATTACAATAATTATATAAGATTTCATAATGTTTATTTATATAAATATAAATTTATAATTATAAATATAATAAATATATGCTTATTGTTGTGAAATTCGTCGATTGACGGCGAAACGAAGTGAAAGTGTATGACGACGTTGATTGCTCGAGATGATGATGACGAAGTAAAACGTATCAATAACAATAGAACAAGAAAGAAAGAACACAAGTATATGGCCTCACAAAATCACAAACATTTCCATTATCATGCCACAATATTTATATATTTCAAAAGGGTTGATTCAATGGACAAAATTAATTTCAATCTAACGGTGGGAATACAAAAGGTTGGGACATATGAAGAGACTTAATGGGTAATGAATAGACCTCATTCTTTATGATTAATGACATCCACACAATTAATGATAATTCATAACACTCCCCCTTGGATGTCATAATACCATGAAATCTAATATAAATCTTCACTTAAAAAAACCTTCTGGGGAAAACAAGTGAAGCCAAATTAAAATGATTCCATGCTATACTGCCTCGTTAAAACCCTTATCAGAAAACCCAGTGGAAAGAACTGATTAAGGTAAAAATAGTACAACATTCCCAACTCCCCCTCATAAAATCAAAATAGACTTTTCAGTCTTCACATTCCAATTTTATAAATCAATTTCTCAAATTTTGAAGTTGGAAATGCCTTTGTGAATTTTTTTTAAAGATTTTCACAAGACCTTATTTGCTAGACATCAATCTCACCATTCTTTTAAAGGTCATGGGTGAAAAATAATTTTGGTAAGATATGCTTTGTTCTTCCACCTTTAATAAACCCACCTTTCAACTGTGCTATGAAAGCAGTATTATCTTCATATAATATGGTGGGAATATTATTATTCTTATCTAATCCACACCAATTTTGAATATGATTAATCACTGATCTCAACCAAACACATTCTTGACTTGCTTCATGAATAGTAATCAACTCAGCATGGTTGGAAGAAGTCACAGTAATGGTTTGTTTTGTAGAACGCTAAGAAATTAAAGTTCCACCATATGAAAACACATATCCAATTTGATATATTTATTTGTGTGGATCAGACAAGTATCCCGTATCAGCATAGACAACCAACTTTGGTTCTAAGGATTTGGAATAAATTAACCCCCGATCTTTTGACCCTTGAAGGTATCTTAATACATGTTTGATACTATTCCAATGCCGACGAGTAGGATAAGAACTATACCTTGCTAATAAATTCACAGAAAATGATATATCAGGTATTGTATTATTTTCAAGGTACATCAGTTCTCCCATAACACTCAAATATGGTACTTTAGTACTAACTAGTTCTTCATCATCTACTCATGGTTTAAAAGGATCATTATCACGATCAAGAGATCATACAACCATTGGTGTACTCAATGGATGCGATTCATTCATGTTAAATCTCTGTAGAAATTTAGTAGTATAATGTGATTGATGAACAAAAATTTCATCCTTAAGATGCTCAATTTGTAATCCAAGGAAGAACTTTGTCTTTCCAAAGTCTTTCAATTCAAATCCTTTCTTCAGATATTCCACTACCTTGGAAAGTTCATCATTAGTCCCAATTATATTTAAATCATCAACATATACTGCAATGATCACAAATTTAAATCATCAACATATACTGCAATGATCAAAATTCATATCCAATAAAAAATATAGAATTATAAATATGATAACTATATAATTATAAAAAATATATAATTATAATAAATGCAAAATTATAAATATAATAAATATAAATATAATAAATATATAATTATAAAGATAATTAATATATAATTATAATTATAATAAATAAAATAAATATAAATATAAATATATATATTATATTTATTTGATTAATTATATTTATTATAATAAATAAATTTATTATATATATATATGGGGGTTGGGGGCCGAAGGGGCCGAAGGGATCGAGCGCCACTTCAAGTGGCGATACCACTCCAATTTATCCAGTGCCACTTCAAGTGGCACTGGACAAACCCCATTCCCTATTTAAATTGAACCCTACCCCCCTAAACTAAAAAAAACTACAGGTAAATTTGCCAATTCTGTACTTGATTTTATTTGGAATGGTGTCTGGGAGCTTCTGACTTTTGGGCATTTAGGCTGTACACTTGGACTTCGGTCCATTTCGGGGTTATAGATATTGTGATGAGGCCAGTCAAATGTCTTGGCGCATTTGGCAGGCGGTACTGATTCTGTGCAAGTGTCATCCGGTGGGATTCCTCCAAATAGGTATGGGTGTGGTTAAACCCATCATTTAGCCTTATGTCTTCATTCTTGGTGGGACGGGTGGGTTCCCATCCATGTGAATTTTTTCTCAGTGCTTCCGTTAGATTTTGTGGAACATCAGGTTGACGATGCAACATGACCATGTAAGCATCATCAAAACTGGAAGCTCAAATGAGACGTGGATGTGATGGAGCTCATTGTCTGGTCCTCCACCACACAACAATGTGGGATGGAGGGGTTACCCGACATGCTGTTTTGGTCCAGTATGATGAAAATATTTGTAGGGGGTGACAGAGCATCTTTGACTGACAACATTGTTTTAGTTTCTCTGGTAGGGGGTGTAGAAAGATGTTTGATTGGTGTTTGTCATGATTCATGATACCTATTTACCTTTTGGTTTTTATGTGTTTGGGACATTATTTTTTTGGGATTTAATGCTTTCTGGGTCTTCATGCCATGTATTATGGGCATTTTTCTGTCCTTGGGCCTTTACGGTCATATAATGGGACTCCCTCTGCCCAAAAAAAGAGGTGTCTCTTGATTTTTAATAAGGAGGGGATTCCCTCCTACCTATTATATATATATATATATTTATATTTACAAATATTTACAAATATATTTATATTTAAATATAAATTTATATTCATAAATATTTTAAATATATATTTAAAATATATTTATATATAAATATTTACATTTATAAATATATTAAATATAGAGGGAGATGTGTTTGGTTGCGTGAGAGCGTCTCACTCTAGCTTCCGGTGGTGTTTGGTAATCAAACCCAATGGATTCTTCGTCTCTTCAACCTATGGTCGATCTATTCCTCACATAAGGATAATTAAACTCCCATAAGAATGTAGGTCCTAGATCAGATAATCAAAAAATCATTCATGGAGGGGATATTATGGTGGATGATGGTGTGGTCAAACACTCTTTCTCTCTCTTCAAGGGTTCAGTTATGGGTGACATTTGTTATAAGGGAAATGCTTCTCATGTCAAGGCTGGTCCAAATTCAGTCTCAAAATGCCTGGAAATTGGTGATCATTCTATCATTTCTCATTTTATTTTTCCAAGTTGGTCTAAACCATGGAAAATAGGGGATTTTATTGAGTGTATTTCATAAATATGGAGATTTACAAACAGGAAATGTGTTTCACTGGGTCGTGGTTCCATATGATTTTCCCTTATGAAGAATTGAATATGTGGGCCTGGGTATTTCATTCAATTTCTCTCAAGGATGGTTTTTTGCACATCAGGGAATGGGATAAGAAGTTTGATCCTTTAGAGGTTGGAAATTCATATACTCAATTGTGGGTCAAGGTATATGACATAAACCAAATACTTTGGCACCCTAATATACTTTATGACATTGCAATATAGATTGGGGTTCCCATTAAAATGGACAAATAAACTGAGGTGGCTAGATTTGGCCACTGTGTGTGTTTTTAGTTAAAGTGGATTTGTGTTATACCTTAGTTGATAGAGTATTTATTTCTACTAATGATGATGAGATTGATTTGACAATTGAGTATGAAAAGGTTCCCAGATTTTATTTAGACTCTAAGGTCGTAGGATATGATGCTTTGAATTGTAGAAGATTAGTTGTTTGTGATTTTTGATCTGCACGAGGGCATGTTGTGAATTAATTTTGAAAAAGATTAGATAATTGAAATACAATGCTCAAGGTGATTCTAAAATTTTTGGTCATTCTCAATATCAAATTGGAGTATAGGTGGTCTTGGAGTGAGAAGGGCATGGCAATGAGATAGGTCAGTATGGGATTTAGTTTCTCTAAATGTTGTTTCTAATGTTGGGCCAGAAAATGAAGATTTACATAGTAGAGAAAAGTCTATTCCAGTGGAGACCATCTCTTTTTTGAAGGAATGTGTTGATGCTTTGGATGCCTCAAAATATCTAGGAGTGTAGAAAATGGATCAGAATGGGTAGTATTCTTCTAAGTCATGGGTGGAAGTTGTGGAAGAAGGGATGACTGTTTCAGCTAATGAAGCAATGGTATAAGATATTACTGATCAAAAAATCTTCCACATGTGGATGATTACTTCTAGAACTAGAAAAGGTAAGAAAAAAGTGGATGATGAGGCCAATAATCATTCTAAGTCTAGAGTTATTGTTCAAAAATCGGGTTTTCTTTAAAACACACTTCTTCACAGAGAGGTTGTATCCAAGGGGACATGTTTGTATGGTCTTAAGGGAAAGAGTTCCCTGGTATTGGCAGGATTCCCTCCCACTAATCAGGATTTTGATCCCAAGTTGGATCACTCTAAAGGAAGTTCCATACCTTCTGATTCCAACAACAGTGTAGAGGCTCATAGTATTAGTGGTGTAGAGGAAATAACCTTGATTGGTGATCATGAATTGGACACTCTAGTGTAGGATGAAGATCTCTTTAAAATCCAACTTAAGGACATTTCTTTTTAAAATATTCGGAGCAGGGTCCCCCAGGATGCTGAAGACCATTCTGACTTTACCACTAAGGAGGCAACAAGGTCCTTGGAAATGGTTTTTAGTGATCGCTCTAGTACGAGATCCAGTGGTAAAAACTCTATTTTGGAATAGGTAATTAAGAAGGGTAGTGGATCCCTTGAGAAGGTTGATGAAACTTAGACAGAATCTTGGATGGGTTCATTAATTGACGATAACCCTCATGACCAGGCTTCCAAAAGTGAAAATTTTAACATAGATAAGATCTCAACCTCCTATCCATTTAAATTTTTGTACTTGGAGCTAATGAGAACTAAAGGAATTAGGGATGGACAATAGAAGAAAGAGAAATTGCACGATGTGACCTCCAGAGATATTGGTGTTGCAGGATTGGATGAACCTTCTTCAGATGAAGACCACGAGCCTTGGAAGAGGGAAAAGACCTAGAAGCATGGATGAGATCTACGTGGAAGAACCATACGTGGTGGGGTCCCAACCTTACCCATGCGGTTGACTTTGAATTTTAGTTTTTGTGTTTCTTTTTTTTGGGGCTACCCTGTCTTGTTTGACCCATCTCCATGTCTTTTGTCTTTTTTCATTTTCTTTACATTTTAATAAATGAGATGGGGTCTTTGAACCTTATCCTAAACCTGATATATATATATATACATATATACATATATACATATATATTTATGAAAATAAATAAATATTTATATAAAAATACTTTCAAATATTTATTTATGAATGTATTTTTAAAGATACATTTAATATATTTATGAAAATAAATATATTTATAGATACATATTTTCTAATTATTTTAATATATTTTTAATTATGTATACATATGTATTTATAAATATATGAATATATATATATATATATAATTATATAATTATAAATTTATATTTATAAATACAGTTAAAATATATTTATATATTATAATATATATATATATATATAAAACAACTATACATACTTCAAAGATGGTGATGCATGTTGAGAAATTCTCTTTCTATGACCACAGAGATTAGGATTTTCTCTAGTGATGATTTCAATCTCAGATTCGTACTTCAACCCAGTGGATGTCTTTGTTGGACCCTTGAAGAAAGAAGATGTTGATTACAACTTGAGAGGTGCTCATTTTTCCCATTCATATAAAGATTAGGATCATGTGAGGGAAATCCTGTTTTTTACTCTTCAAAACCTATGAATCTGCTGAATCATAATGTTCCAATGGTTTTGAATGCAACACAGGTAGGGATCTATGCCCATGATAGATCTTTCTTGGACTTAGGGTTGAATATACAATCACTCACAACCTAGAG
Source organism: Viscum album (assembly GCA_963277665.1). NCBI lineage: Eukaryota > Viridiplantae > Streptophyta > Magnoliopsida > Santalales > Viscaceae > Viscum > Viscum album. The sequence goes on from OY728158.1 coordinate 239,015,134, forward strand.
GAATGATTCCTTTCCTTTCATTAAATAAAACCCTATGTTCTTCAAGGAACAAATTGAGGCCTGCAAGCACTCTATTATTGCACGACTTACTCCACAATCGAAGAATGATGGCTAGAAACTTGATGATTTTAGGAATCAGTTGCTTTTGGAATGAGGATTTTATGGATGGCATATGGTGTCGATCACTATGGACTATTTAAAAATTAATTTCCATTAAAAAGAGTTGAAATTGAGGGAATAGAGTGGTGGTTTTGTTAATCTTAACCTATGTATCCTTATATTTTAGGATCGAGATCCTTGGTTTGACTCATTTCAAGCCAAGAATTATTTCATTCAATCATGGATTCAGGTAAAAGGTATGAATTGGTTTTTTTCATCCAATTATTCAATGGTATTTTTCCTTGGATGCTAGCACTCCAATCAAGTTTGACAAAGATACTGTGATGGACATGTATGGGCATTATACCTGAATTTTATTTTAGTCTTATCTTAGTTTAACTCTTGTTGAAATGATGTTTCTGGTTGCTGGTGAGTTCAAAATTGAGATTGCAGTTAAATACCAACATGTCCCTAATTTTTGTTTAAATTTCTGGTGCATTATACATGTAATAGAGAATTGTAACATGGGTATGAGATGCTCCAACTATAAGAAATACGAGCATTGTGTTGAAAATTGTAAGTTCAAGTTGTCCATGATTAATGGGACAAAGTCTTTGTCTGAAAAGAACACAATGCCTTGTACTGAAAAGAATAATGTCTAAGTTCAAGGAGGAAATGTTGGAATGTATGGAAGGAAACATAGAGAAGTGTAGGACATGGAGGTCACTACTTCTCTTCCTAAGGCTCCTGCTTCATTTGCTGATATGGTCACTGGAACCAATTTGAATGGAATTGCCCGTAGGTTGGATGATGTTGCAGGAACCTAAGCAAGTGTACTGACTAGTGGACACACTTCCAGTGCCACAAAACATATCAATAAGGATGTTTCATATGATTCAAAGGAGTTGAAGGACTTTACTAATGCTATTGGTGGTGTTTTCCTGAATGTTGGTAAGAGAAAGGGTAAGACTACATTTCATGTTAGACCTTAGAAAGCTCAGAAGGCAAACAAAGAGTCTCCACCCAATTTTTTGGTTGGTCCTACTGTCGGAATCATTGGGGGGATATCTTAATCCCTTGCTTTGGCTGCTGAACCTAGGATCAAAGCAATATAGGTGACATTGTACCCATCCAGGGGATGGAAAATGATCATGTTGTAAGACTAATTTATCCAGTTGATGCTACTACTTTGGAGGTAGGTTGTAACATCCCAGGTAATTATAAAATAATACATTGTCGTATCTATTAATATTTATGTATAAAATATTAATTTTACTTAAAAGGGGATGCTATGTATGATATCATACTTGAAACGCAACAACAGGTTTCTCCTAAATCTTATGTTGCACACAAGACTGAGTTATACCAAAAAATAATACATTATTAGTATTATTATTTTAAATGGTAGTTATCACCTAGTCATTATATTAGAGGGAATGGACAGAACTAAATATATTATGTTTACACAATTTTTTAAATGTTTTTGCTTTCATCTAATAAATTTTAGAGGCTTAAAATGACAATAATTCCAATTTTAAGTATAAAATACTCTAATATTTTTAAAAGGTAGTTTTACCACCTTTTGATGGTAAACCCTTTTTAAATCTAGTTTCTGTCACTTTTATATGTCCTCTTTATCAAAATAAAATTTTTATTTAGAATTGGTACATCCAAATTTACTTTGGATGAACTTTGATATTTTTATGATAAAATTCATGTTTTTAATGAATAGTGAAAAATACAGCATTTTAATTCAAAACAGCATTTTTGTGTAATTTATTTATATAGTTAGGTCATCATTTTAATTGGTTTTATAGTTTAATTGGACTAATTTTTTATCATTTAATCCAATTTTGGTAATTTGAATTAATTTCACATTGAAATTTGATATAAACAAATGTCAATCTTTTGATGGGTTTTACTTAAAAAACATGTTTTCTTGTTTTGACAATGGGGATTAATTTTACCTTAATTACTGAAAATTTTGTGTTTTGAATTTGAAAAAATTAATTCCACATTTGGAATCAGAAATTCCAAATTATGTAAATATGTCTCTTTTATTTTTGGACATTATGAATAGTAACTTTAGTAATTATTTTTATTTACCATGGTTAAAGGGTAAATCTGGTAAATAAGGGTAAAAATAATATTATAATAATATAAAACTACCCCAACACTTATCCTAATACTATTGGATGAGATATTTCCGACCAATACAACCCTTGGGAAGAAAATTTGGCCTTTGGAAGCCATTTGGGTGTGATTATGACACTTATAACTTTTAATTTAACGTGAAGAAAAATATGTTATAAACATATATCTTCTTACTAAAACAATTTTAATATGGGTTTATATAAGTGATATATTTGACTATAAATATTCATTAGAAATATGAAAATATTTCCTACATCATGGAATTTTATTTATAATTTTTAGACATTAAATAATTAAATTTAATTATGACACAATGATGATGCAGTTATTGATTAATTAATGAAGAAATCAAATAAATGATATTATAAATATTAAAATAAATATTATTTGACATTATTTATGTCATACATGATTTTTATAAGTTAATATTACATGTTATAGGACTGTTAAATGGTTTTTTTTGAAGTTATATTTATGTTTAGATTTTATTTAAATTCAATAAAATCAATAGTGTAAAAATTGACATAATTGATGTTTTATAAAAATATTAATTTATTAAATTATTTGAAAATAATAAACATCTTTTAAAATAAAAATGTTACTATAATAAGGTCTAAAATTTCATCGTGTGTCCAATTATAGGAAATTTATCTCATATAAGTAAAATTAATAGCCTCTTAATAATTAAAATATAGTTACCACTTAAAATTAAAAGAGAATAATTAAGGGTAAACTGAAAAGATAAGGTTTAAAATAATATAAATACATGTATAAAAATTATTGGATGATACTATTTATAATTATATTCATATTATCTTTGACATATTTCAATTTGGAAGCTTTTGGATTAAAAAATTAATTTATATTAATTTAATATTTTATTAATTTTCAAGGGTGCCCCTCCCCTCTCCTATAAAAGGTACTCTCTCTTATCTAATACTCACACTTTCAAAGCCTTTTGGATCAGATAAGATCTACCCAAACCTCTTCCTAGAATACCTACCCAAATTCTTGAGACCTTATTTTAGGAAGAACACCCCTCTTAGATGTGTTAATGTGTTTTTCAATGGTGATCATTCGAAGAAGAGGTATCATTTTTTTAAGAGTTTCTATTTTATTTCTTCATCCAATTCCTTTAAATATTATTCTTATAAGATGAAATAATAACTCCAATATCCTCAATAAACTGATATATTATTATTTTAATATCATCCCCTAAATCCATCTCTACTTTCATCAAATGGGAAAGGAATTAATCGTTTGTGCGTATGTGTGAATTATCACCTTCACGAACCGATTTAGTTCATTTTCCATTACTGTATATCAATATCAGTTATAATGATGGAATTAATATTAATATGTGATATTCAATAAATATCTATCATTTTAAAATAATAATATTTCAACTATGTTCTTTCTTTTCATGCACATAAAAATAATAACATTGTCTGTGAGTATGTGTGAACTATCACCTCCACAAAGTGATATGAATCGTTTTTATTCACCAAGTCACTTGTATGATATATATAAGTATATTTAAATGATTATTATGAGTATAATAATATTATGATAATTATATAAAGATAAAACAATAATTAACTTATTTCCATAATTATCAATGAAAAATGAAAAAGTTACTCATGTGTATGTACGACCTACCATCTCCATGAATATAACATTGTTCATTTTTCATAACCATAATTAATGATTTAATTTAAAAAGAATTATTAATGTATAAAAGTGATGATTATTTCATGAATACTATTCTTGAGATGATGAACTTATGACCACATGGACTAGTGACATCAAAACCATGTTCATTTTCAACTCAAGTACCGAATATCGAAAAAACATCCAATATGAACTTAAATAATTATATAATTTTTATAACATGGTAATAAATGATATAAAAGAAATAATAAAGTTCAAAAATGTTATCAATAAATTAAAAATTAATCTAAGTTTATTATTCAGGAATATAAAGATTGCACATGATGAGTCAGACTCATGGTAAGGGACTTCGTCTCCATATCCTTTCATTGAGCCATATTTTGGTGTTATACACCACCTTCTTTTATACGGTGTATAATTAAACCCTTTGAATTTTAATTTCATTCAATGGTTTTCAAAAGGAATATTTTTTATATGAAGTGTTTTACTAAATTAAAAAAGGAATGTTTTTTAACATATGTGATGACAACGACCTTTACACCATTGTGATCATTATTTGGTATTTGGATTCTTCTACAAGTCGTAATGTTTTTAAAAGAAAATTAAATACCATATTCCTTTTTTAGGTATTTTAGTATTGAAAATGGTTTTGAGAATGAATTTATTATATCTTTAAATTATATCTTATGATTTCAATGTGGAAATTTTATTTTTTATGCATGGTTTATGTGTTATGATTATGTTATGGTAATTGGAAATTTATTATATATACGGATGGTTCTATGATAAAATGAGGGCAGGTGATCCCGTGATAGCTCTCCAATGCATTGGGTAATGAGATGGAGTTAAACAATATGGTTTCTCCTAAGATATTTATGGAATATATTGTGACGGGTATTCCAAACGTAACCATAAAGGTTACTCCCTATGTAGCTGTGATAGCTACAATGTAAGTATGATATAGATTCCACAAGTTACCTTTATGATTTATGATTGCTATGAAGTTTTTTCATAATTCTTATGATTTCATGGGTTTATAAATATTCATGGACTAAAATTTTCTTTCCTTATTTTATATTCCTTACTGAGCTTTTTGTGATAATTCCAAGTTTTTAAAATGTTTTCACAAGGTATAAGGATGGTTAAGAGAAATGAAGTATTCAAGAATATTTTTATAAAGAAAAAGAAATCATGTTTACTTTTAAAAGTTTTATAATATAAAAGAATGTGTACTATTTTAGTGGTATCCACTTTGTATAAATTTTAGTAATTATGTATTAGTTATGTTTTAATTCTATAAAACTATAAACTTAAAAAGATCCTCAATGTGAATTCTTGACTTAAATTAAGATTATGAAATGTTTAAGGCTAGGACCTTATATAGGTGATCAGTCTAAAAGGGAAATTATACCTAATAAAAATGTTTCTGCACCTACTATTGGTTTACCAGTAGACAAGAGAGTGGAAAAGGGTGAAAAATCAGGCCTTGAGGAAGTAGTGGGTGCTCTTTCTATTGGAGGAACCCTGAAAGTGAAAGGGTTTTATGGACAAATTCTGTAGGTTCCTATGGTTTCCAAGGAGGATCTTCATGTGGTTGATTCACATGAAACTCATTATATGTTGGGAGATTTAAATGAATCCTTACCTGAGTAGGATGTCTCAAAGAATGTTGGAGGTCATGAAATTGATCCTAATGATGATGAAGATGAATCATTGATCACAGATGATCAGGATGGTACTTGGAAGTATCCTAAGCAGTGGATGAGAGGTAGATATCAGAGATGTGGGGTGGCCCCTGAGGAAGGGGTGTCATACATATGAGTTTTGAGGTAATGGGAAATGTGGATTGGTTTATCAATATCAATTTTACGACCTTATGAAAGCCACTTATTAGAATTTTAGAAAGTTCTAATCCATGTAATATGAATCTACAAGGGATTTTTTTTCAAAAATCCTCTTGAGGACTATGAGGGTGAAAGGTACCCCTAGGGTCTTACGAAGGGGATGAAAGAATGGTTTGATTTACTGCTATAATTTACTTTCTCCAAAATGAAATTGGGTGTTTTTGGCTATATGGACTACCCCATAGTCCAGAAACTATTATAAAAAAATATTGAGGATGAATGCCGATCTAATTAGAGGATGGATTTTCAGGATCTTTCTTGAAAATACAAGAGTTTCATCATTCTAGAGGACTCTTATGACTCATCATCAGATGATGAGATCATTCCACCTCAAAAGATCACATCACGATGGATAGGTTAAAATACAACGGATATAGGTTGATATCATAGGAATTTGGGTTTTAGGGGGAGCAGTATGAATTAATCTATTATTTTCTCCACTATGGGAATTTCATGCTTTTTTAGGTCTTACTTTCACTTGTTTGTTTCATTTTGCTTTTTTCTAATAAATTGTGGGGGTGTAGGTTGGCTTTCCAACTCACACACAAAAATTTTGTTCATGGATATTTTCACCTTCTTTTCCCCTCTATAGAGTTGAAGAGTAAAGCATGGAGTTGGGGTTCAATTAATTTGAGGCCTGGAATTTTACGGATCCATGTGTGGAGTTTGAATTTCAATTTTAATGATTTCTAGGATACATTTTCATATATTTTTATTAAGATTCATGGTTTAAATTGGGTCTTGTGGAACCCTGAAATTTTGTTTGACATCACTTTTGCTATTGGTACTCCAATAAGGATCGATTCTGCAACCGAATTGGTTAATTTTGGACAGTTTGAAAGGGTACTGGTAGAGGTTGATTTAAGTTCAACACTTATTGATAAGGTGGTACTCTCTACACCTCAGGAAGAAATAAACCTCAGAATTGAGTTTGAGAAAAGTCCATTGTTTTGTGATTCATGTCAAATGGTAGGACACTCTAAATCTGATTGTAGAAGAGAGCTTTACTGTTATAAATGATAGTTGAATGGTCACGATTTACATAATTATCATAGAAACGAAAGTAGTGTGAGTAAAAATAATAAAGGGATTTCTACTGAGAATCCCATGGGTGGGCCAGTTTCTTCTACTCTCAAAAAATTGGAACCAACCCTCTGACAGGGTGTTGATCAGCAATTTGCATCAAAGAATCTGGAGCCTTTAATTGGGAAATCACTAATAGATGTTGAGGTATCTTCTCACCCCACCAATGGTTGTGTAAAGAACCATGATCCCACCTACATTAAAAATGGATCCTCTTATACTGCTAAGAAGTTGGGTAGGCCCCTTGTGCTATGGCCAGATTTGGCGGAAGAAGGTTCTGATTCCATTGTTTATTTTTCCTTAAAATATGTTCTTACTAAAAACTTAAGAGATTGGAATGATGATGTGGAGTCTGATGGTTGAATTTCTGATATGGAGGCTTCAACACAAGACGGTGTGGACTACAATGTATGGAAAGATCAAAAAATTATGTCTTCTATTATCCTAAAAGGAAAAATAAAATCTAATTTTGTTCATTTCAAGTCCAAGAGATTGCCTTCTAATGAGAAAGGTATGTCAAACCCTTTGGATTTTACTACTTTTTCTCCTATATTAGAACTGACCATGGCTAGTGGTCTATATCCTGCCTGCAAAGAATATACTTCTGCTCAGGAACCACCTCCTTCTTGCATTTATGCTACTCATTATAGCCTGATTAAGGCTATCGAACTGCTTCCTGCTTATAGTTAAACTGACCATTTGAGGCCTAAGAAAGCCTCTGTGTCTGCTCCTTCTACTTGGTTGGACTGTGATGTTGGGATTAAAAATGATGAGATCCCTTCTGATGGCTTGTAAACTCTTGTTAACCAAATTTCAAGTGATTTAATTTCACTGCAAGGAATTGACATGCTTTCATTGCCTATTCATGGTAGGGGTTCTATTGAAACTTTTGACTCATCTCTTTCTAAAAGAAATGGATCAATAACTGCAGTTTCTTTTTTTCATGTTCTTGCTATCATAGTTTCAGATAAAGGTGATGTTGGTTCAGTGTCGAAACAGACCAAGAAAGATGACTTAATGCTCTCTATGGATGCTCAGTTCGTGAAATCTAAATCATATTTGAAGTTTAGTACACACAACTATTTTGTGTTTCTTGCATCAAAAGGTAGCGAGGAGGATGTTCCAATTAATCAACATGCTCGAGTTGATTTTGCTATAGGATTTGAAGAAAAAGGCACAACGAGATTTGTTGATGTTGGATTTGCAGATGATGGAGATGGCCCCTGGTTACAGGTCAAAACCTGGAGATGAGGTAGGCATCCTCATGGTTGGGGTGGACGTGCTTCATACCATGGCATGAGTACTCAGTCTTGAGATACTCAACTGCCTGATTTTTTCCTGTATTTGTGTTCTGTATGTTCTCTCATTTGTACTTTGGTTTTCTTATTCAATAAAGGGGCTTTCTAGCCCTCACCAAAAAAGTATTCATAAGTATATTTATAATTATATGAATATATCAATAATCATATAAATATAATTATTATTTGTAAATAAATAAATAAAAATTATTAAAAATATATTTAAATAATTTTAAATATATATTTATAATTAGAATTATATATAAATATATTTTTATAAATATATTTATAAATAAATATTTGTAAATATGTTTCACGTTTGGGAAACCCACAATCATGTTTGGATATGGTTCAAGTTATAAAAATGTTACCCAAACCCGCCCAGATGAATAATCATGTTATATTTTTATATTTAATATTTATATATATATATATAATTATATATAATTATATAAATATATTTATAAATATATATTTATTTGTAAATATATATATATATATATATATATATATATTTGTAAATACATCTTTATATAAATATTTTTATAAAGTACACGAACGACAAATGAAGTGGCGTTGTCCATCCCAATACCATAAAAAAAGAAACCCTAAACTTATTTTATTAAAAAATTATATATAAAGATTGTTTTTCAAATCAAAGAGAAGAAAAAAAATAAAGAAATATAATAATAAAAAAAGATGAAGATGTTAACCGGGGTGGAGGTGGATGCTTAATTGGAGAAAGAAAAAGGGTGGCACCAACTCAAATGACCCCAACATCATGAGTTATATTTTAATAATATTATTAATAATAAGATTATTACTATTATTATTATTATTATTGTTGTTGTTGTTATAAATCATTGTTTTAGAAGTATCTTCTTATTATGACATCGGATTGCCGATCTGTTTTCAATATCATGATTTAGTCATTGAGACAAATGATTCAAGAGTAATATGAGATATAAAATTTTGATTAAGTAAGCAATCTCCATGATGCATCATGAAACAAACTTCTTATGTATTGTGTTGAAATACATATTTTTCACTGAGTATCTATTTTGAATAAATAAATTTCCTAACCTAAGTTTTTTCCATGTAGATCATGATGGTGCAGTCTGTTAGACTATATGTGGCTGTTTTCATGGTTAGATAAGTGAATATTGAATTCAAATTTTTATGACCATTTTCAAAGTTCAGATTAGTCCTTTTTAGTTCTCTCTATGCAAAAAGGTAGCTTGAAGGGACATACAGATAGGTATGGAACTTGAGGAAATCCACTCCTTCATGTGCACCCCTAAGTTAAAATCAATGCACATGGTTTAGATTTGAGGATGATGAAATACCACTTTGTGTAAGGATTATATTTCTTGTCAATGGTTTTTATTGGTTGTCAATGGTGGTCAATGAAATAAAGATATTCACTACTAAAAAATAGGGTTTTATCAGTGCTAAAAAAGCACTGATAATCGAGGTGTTATTAAAAGGGGGTCTCTTTTATCAATGCTAATAAAGCACTGATAAATTCCCTTTTTATCAGTGCTAAAAAAAGAACCGATAAAAGTCAAAAGGAATTTAAAATAATTGTGCATTGGGGCCCCCTTTTAACAGCACTTGACCCCCTTTAAACAGTTCTAGAAAGCCCTGCACGTGTGTGCCCACGCTAGCACTTTAACACCCCTAGGTGCACACCCCCACCCTTTAATAGTGCTAGCCACCCTTGCACCCACCCGTGCACCCTTGCCTCCACTTTGATTCAAACCTGAGACCTCTCCCTTGAACTCCTACACCTTTACTACTCATCCATCTTGTTTTGTTCTCTATTAATGCTATATATATATATATATATTTGTATAATAATATTTATTTATCTTAATATATGTATATTTAGTTATATTAATATATATATTTATTAATTAATATATATATATATATATATATATATATATGCCAAAAGAGCCTAAGTATATATTGTCAAGCCAACCCATACCCACAAATTTTATTAGGAAAAAGGAAAGTATAGAAGAAAGTATGACTGAGTCAAACAAAGGGAAGCCCAAATCCATGAAAAAAACTACATAACAGGAAACTGAGGCACATCATCGTCAGTGTCATCACCAGTTTCACAATTTTATTGTTGATTAAAGAGTGCCAAATATTTCTTCATGAGCTTTTGCTGTTCCAGAGTGAGCTTCTATGTGGAAGCACTATTCCCATCCCAACCACACCCTCGACCACAATTTTTCATGTGCCGACCCCAAATCCTGGTTCGGGGTTGGGGACAAATCTATTATTTTTTCTTTTAAGTTGACAATGTCAACATAATGCGTCATGTCATGAACCAAATGCGCAACAACCCCCCCCCCCCTTAAACCTCAATATCAATGGATTTGGAAAGGATAGTAAATTTATCATCACTATCCATTGGTTGAGGATCCATATCAGTCTCCCTAGATCCACCAATAATCTAACATGACATCTCAATTAGAGGTGATTCCTACTCCCCTTTCTAGTAACACAATTTGGGGAGTATGCCCTAAATCTAGAAGTGCAAGTTACTTTCTAGAAAAAACCAATTGGAATCCCTTATCATCAAGAACCTTGGATTTACCATTCCTCTTAGATGAAACATGAAGATCATGTATCAGATCAAGGTAAACTACCTCTTGTATAACAACTTCAAGAGAAGAGTGGTCATCGTCCTCCTCAGAAGCAAGAGAGGCCCAAGAAGGACCCTCCTGAGGAGAAATGACCACCTTAGAGGTTGGTCCCTTCTTTACCATATCAGTAAATGATGGTGTTTTTCCTGCAGGATGACCACCTCCATCCACCAGGCTATCAGGATGCACCATATGGGTATCAATTATAGACCCATTCTTTCCATTAACATTAGGACCAGGAACATTCTTCTTCTACTTCTTAATGCACTTACACTCTTCGTTCCCTCTGGATGAGCAGAAAGAGAAAAATTTGGTTTTCCTTCAATGCACGAAGTCATGAACAATGGAACGAAAACTAACACAGAATTGAGGTAGCTTTTCATACTCAATTTTTAGCTCATAATCTTCATCATCAGTAGACAAAACAATTTTGTTAATGAGTGTGGAGCTCATATAATCTTTAACAAGGTTGCATGCATAGACGAAAAACCATGATAATTCTGTATCTCTGTCTATATTAATAGAAATGTCAATGACCAATGAAATATCATGGTGAATCCAGGGATGTCAAAGAATCCAATCCAGGTCATGATCCTTGAAACATGTTTGAAAAGATGAATTGCGTACCTGCAGGGGATTAAAACTGTGATCCCATTCTCGAAAGTGAAGAGAACCTGGCTTGAGCATTACTGGACCAAATCCCAATGCACACATCTTTAGATACTCATATGGGAAAAGGATATAGAAAAAACCATGTCCCAACGAGATGCAGTTTCACTCTGAGAAACCCCAAACCACTGAAAGACGTGACATCAAATTAGCAGTTTTCCATGGTGATGAAGCCTTTGGAAGGATGAGACGAGCAATCAAAAAATATATATTATATTTATATCAATATAAAAATATTTCTATATTAATATATTATTTGTAATGATTTTCTTTTGAAATATACCCTTTATTAGTGCTAGTAAAAAAAGTACTGATAAAGACCCCCCTTTATCAGAACTACTAAAAAAATGCTGTTAAAGGGGTCCCTTAAACAATGCTAAAAAAATAATGATAAAGGAGTACCTTTATCACTGCTAAAAAAAGCACTGATAAAGGGGTACTTTTAACATCACTTTTCTTTTATAAAGGTACCAATTTATAAATGTTGTTAAAGGATGGTGTAGTATTTATTTCATTGATGTCAATATGTTGAAGAAGTTAGAATGAATGAAATTGATGAAGTATCCAAGATATCCAAGCTTAATCGAAGAACAAAGTACTCAAGTTTTATCATCACAATGAAATTATTATATCTTAATTGAAGAAAAAAGTACTCAAGTTTTATTGTCATAAGAAAATTCTTAGTATGGTGATTTAGCAGTGCCCATGGTGTGCACAAAGTGCCCATGGACCGTGCAATGGCCTCGCATGACCTGTATGGGCAGTGTGTGAGAAGTGTATCTAGGTGACAACCCCATGGATCTAGATAAATGTGGAATGAGATTGTTTATATTGAAACACCATTACATGTGAAGAATCTATGTGAGATGAGTCTTTATATGTGTTTTTTGATTTTGTTTTTAAATGTGTGGAGGTTAATTTTTTTGTTACATATGTGCGGAAGGTAGTAGCACCACATGCGCATTTCACTTAAAACAAAAAAAATTACTATTTTAAATATTTTTTTATATATTTAAAATTTTTATTTTTGTTTTGTTTTGTTTATATATATATATATATAATTCAGCATAATTTTTCTTCTATTTAATATCCAGTAGTATTACCATTACAACAGTCTAGATTCTGATAGAAACCATCACCCAGGTCTCCATTTTATAAGAGGGCTTGCCCTGGAAATTATTTTGCATTTTTGATGTGGGATTTAGGTTCTCCCTTTCCTGCGTAGAGCATTTTTCATCTCAGATTAGGATTCAGAAATTTTTCATGTATGTGGATTTAAAAGACTATAAAATATAAACTACAAGACCAATATAAATGAAAATTAAAAAATTTATTAAACATATAAGAAATAGTTGAAAATAAAAATAATTTCGTAACAAATGTTGATGAAAAACAATTTATAAGCTTTCAAAGCCACCTATATAAAACTTAAAAATGTTTCTAGTAAGTGACTTTGAAAACCTAAAAAATATAAAATATAAGACCAATATAAATGAAAATTAAAACATGGATTTAACATATAATAAATAGTCGAAAATAAAAATAATTTCAAAAAAAATGTTGATAAAAAATAATTTATAAGCTTTCAAAGCCACCAACTTGAAACTTAAAAATGTTTCAAGTACGGGACTTTGAAATACTATAAAACATAAACTATAAGACCAATATAAATGAAAATTAAAACAAGGATTAAACATATTAGAAATATTTGAAAATGAAAATAATTTCATAAAAAATGTCGATGAAAAATAATTTATAAGCTTTCAAAACCACCAACTTGGAACTTAAATTTTTTTCAAGTATGTGGCTTTGAAAGACTATAAAATATAAACTATAAGATGAATGTAAATGAAACATAAAACATGGATTAAACATATAAGAAATAGTTGATAATTAATTAGTTAATTAGTAATATAATTATTAATTATATAATTAATTAGTTAATTAGTAATATGATTATTAATTATATAATAATTAATTATTAATATAATTATTAATTATATAATTATTAATTGTATAATTATTAATTGTATAATTATTAATTAGTTAATAAGTAATTATTAATTATTAATTATTAATTATTAATTATTAATTATTAATTCTATAAGTATTTATTATATAATAATTAGTTAATTAGTAATATAATTTTAATTATAATAATTAGTTAATTATTAATTATTAATTAGTAATATAATTATTAATTATACAATTAATTAGTTAATTAGTAATATAATAATTAATAATTAATAATTATATAATAATTAGTTAATTAGTAATATATTTTTTAATTATAATAATTAGTTAATTATTAATTAGTAATTAGTAATTAGTAATTATTAAATATATAATTAATTAGTTAATTAGTAATATCATTATTAATTATATAATACCCAAGAAAGTTCAGGACTCGAGCAAGACTGGTCCAAAAAATTTATTTAAGAAAATATATATACAGCGAAACACAATAAACATGTGGCATAAAAGCACCACCAAACTAGAAGAGCGACAAAATAATGCAACCCAAAAAATCTAAAGTCCAAAGACCCACACACTAACACCCATAAAAACACAATGTGACAGACTCAAGGCCCAATGCCCCGCCTGAATCGTAGCTCTCACCATGCAAAATCTAGCAATACCCAAATCTTGCAATAATTATAATTAATAATTATATTACTAATTAACTAATTAACTATTAACTAATTAATAATTATATCACTAATTAAATAATTAACTATTAATAATTAATTAGTTAATTATTAATATAATTAATTATTATATAATTAATAATTAAAAATTATAATTAAAAATTATATTACTAATTAACTAATTAATTATTATATAATTAATAATTATATTACTAATTAACTAATTAATTATTATATAATTAATAATTATATTACTAATTAATTAATTACTTATTAATAATTATTAATGAATAGTTATAATAAATAATTATAATTAATAATTATATTACGAATTAACTAATTAACTATTATACAATTAATAATTATATTACTAATTAAAAAATTAATTATTTTATAATTAATAATTATATTAATAGTTAACTAATTAATTATTATATAATTAATAATTCTATTACTAATTAACTAATTAATAATTATATATTTAATAATTATATAATTAATAATTATATAATTAATAATTATATTACTAATTAATTATTATATAATTAATAATGATATTACTAGTTAACTAATTAATTATGTTATTAATAATGAATAATTAATTATTATATTACTAATTACTAATTAAATATTATATAATTAATAATTAAATAATTAAATAATTAATTATTAAATATTTCTTATATGTTTAATCCATAATTTAATTTTTATTTATATTGGTCTTATGATTTATATTTTATAGGCTTTCAAAGTCACAAACTTGAAACATTTTTAAGTTTCAAGTTGGTGGCTTTGAAAGCTTATAAATTATTTTTCATCAACATTTGTTACAAAATTCTTTTTATTTTTGACTATTTTTTATATGTTTAATTCATGTTTTAATTTTCATTTATATTAGTCTTATAGTTTATATTTTATAGGCTTTTATAGTCACATACTTGAAACATTTTTAAGTTTCAAGTTGGTGGCTTTAAAAGCTTATAATTCCTTTTTCATTAACATTTGTTATGAAATTCTTTTTATTTTTTACTACTTATTATATGTTTAATCTATGTTTTAAGTTTCATTTATATGTATCTTACAATTTATATTTTATAGTCTTTCAAATCTATGTACTTGAAACATTTCTGAATCCCATATCAAAAATGTAGAATATTCTGCACGGGAAAGGGAGAACCTGAATCCCACACCAAAAATGCATAATGATTTCCAGGGCAAGTCCTCTTATAAAAGGAAGTTCTGGGTGAGGGTTTATGTCAGAATCAAGACTGTTATAATGGAAGTACTGCTGGGTATTAAATAGTAGATAAATTCTACTAAATTTTTTTTATATATATATGAACATAATAAAAAAAATAAATATATTAAAATTATATTTAATAGTAAAAAATAATTTTAGGGGAAAAAAAGAAGTGCGCCTGCCGCCTTTCACACATATTTTTTAAATTTTTTTTTGAATCGCACACATTTAAAAAAATCAAAAAACACATAAAAAACTCTATGGGGGATGGGTTCCACATGGAACTATTTATCCGCTTTAAAAACATAAGGATATAACAATGACTATTAGATCAAATTAATATGCAATGTCTGATTGATATAGGAGATCTTCTTCAACATACTCACATAGAAGGGTTCATGTACATCAAAAGTTATGCATGCTAAGAAGAGGATGTCCTCGTTCATGCTTATCTTGATCATGTGATACAATCTTGACATAAAATTGATTTGAATCATCATGTATGGTTTCTGTGATGCTTAGGTGATTAGAAGTTTGATGAATATGCTAAAGCTGAATATAAGACACAGTTGCAGGAGGTTGTTTGTACATCCAATATGAAAGGATGAGTTTGAAATATAAGGAGGAGCATGTGATTATCATCACATTCATGTGAGGATCTTTAGCATAAGAATAAATGCCACAATTATCAGTTCTATAATGTTTATAAGAATAAAGAAACTTGTGTGATGTTTTAAAATACCAAAGTCTTCAATATTTCATGGGATTTTAAAACGGACTCAATATGACATGAAAGGGGATTTTTTTAATGGGTTTTACAAATATTTTTTTTTAAAAATGGGATAAGGTTCCAAAATTT
Organism: Viscum album; assembly: GCA_963277665.1. Lineage (NCBI taxonomy): Eukaryota > Viridiplantae > Streptophyta > Magnoliopsida > Santalales > Viscaceae > Viscum > Viscum album. The sequence continues at coordinate 239,031,419 of OY728158.1, forward strand.
TTTAAAAACGGGACTCGTGATGCGTGAACCGTGTTCACACATCTTTACTCAACAAGAAGTGTGAATGGTGTTCACACTTCTTGTGCGATTTTTTTTTAATGAAGAGCGAACCTCGTTGACTGTTCGTCCAGTTTTTTTTAGTTTTTTCTATTTTTTTTAAAAAAAAATTATTTTATTTTATTTATATATATATAACAAAAATTTTCAGAAGAATTTATCTAATATTTAATATCCAGTAGTACTGTCATTAAAACAGTCTGAGTTCTGATAGAAATGTTCACCCAAGACTCCCTTTTATAATAGGGCTTGCCCTAGAAATCATTCTGCATTTCCGATGTGCGATTCAGGTTCTCCCCTTCCTACACAAAACATTCTAAATTTCTGATGTGAGATTTAAAAATGTTTCAAGTATGTGGATTTAGAGGACTATAAAATGTTAACTATAATAAAAATATAAATAAAACTTAAAATAAGGATTAAAAATATAATAAATAGTTTAAAATAAAAATAATTTTGAAAAAATGTTGATGAAAAATAATTTATAATCTTTCAAAACCACAAACACGAAACTTAAAAGCGTTTCAAGTATGTGACTTTGAAAACCTATAAAATATAAACTATAAGAACAAAATACATGAACATTAAAACGTGGATTAAAAATATAAGAAATAGTTGAAAATAAAAATAATTTCGTAAAAAATGTTGAGGAAAAATACTTTATAAGCTTTTAAACCCACCAACTTGAAACATAAAAATGTTTCAAGTATGTGACTTTGAAAGCCTATAAAATATAAAATATAAGAACAATATGAATTAAAATTAAAAGATAGATTAAAAATATAATAAATAGTTTAAAATAAAAATAATTTTTTAAAAAAATATTGATGAAAAATAATTTATAAGCTTTCAAACCCACCAACTTGAAACTTAAATATGTTTCAAGTATGTGACTTTGAGAGACTATAAAATATAAATTATAAGACAAATATAAATAAAACTTAAAGCATGGATTAAACATATAAGAAATAGTTAATAATTAATTAGTTAATTTTTTAAAATAATTATTAATTATATAATTATTAATTAGTTTATTAGTAATATAATTATTTATTATTAATTAATAATTAGTTAATTAATTAGTTAATTATTAATATCATTAGTAATTATATAATAATTAATTAGTAATATAATTATTAATTATATAATAATCAATTAGTTAATTAAAAATATAATTATTAATTATATAATAATTAATTATTTAATTAGTAATATAATTATTAATTATATAATAATTAATTATTTAATTAGTAATATAATTAATAATTATATAATAATTAATTATCTAATTGATAATATAATCAAGAATTATAACTATTCATTATAATTATTAATTATTAATTATTAATAATTAATTACATAATAATTAATTAGTTAATTAGTAATATAATTATTCAAACAGTGCAAACCATGGAATACTCCATGGACCTAGAAAATTATTATAATAAAAAGATTTAAACAGGTGAGGAAAAGAGGGATGGGGTCAATGTGGAAAAATAGGCCATCAAACAAAGAAAATACACAACATTCAACCTCTATTTCTACCCCTACCACAACAGCCGCCGCATCCTCTTGGATGCCTTCCCCTCCTCTACTGCTTCGGGGTTTTCCAATCAGTACCTTGACCATCAGCATCCTCAACCACGTCATGATCACTAACTGGATCATCTTTTATAGGAGAAATACCATATACACTGTCCCTCTGGACTGTCAAATATGCACTTGAGGATTTCCCACTCAACAGATCCTATTTGGCATCCTGAACCAAAGCAGAAGGATTAGCAACATGAGATATAAAGGATTTATTACCTTTTCAGTCTTGACTCTCCATGTAGAGTGCGTCAAAAGCTAGAGAATTAATCGACTCTAGCATGGAGAAGAAGTTGGATTTCACAAAATCATTAGCTTGTATAACAATATGAGTCTTCTCAGCTATAACAGAACTCAAAATAGGTTGGGAACCTGCATGAGAACCTGCATGAGCAGGCAACAACAAGCTATCAGCCTCCACAGATTCTTTATTAAGCATTGCAGCCTCCAAGTGCCCAGTAGAAACATTGACATCCAATGAAGCAGGACAAGTAGGATGGGTATCCCCATTAACTCGTGCAACAATATGTACATTTGAATCCATATGAGTACCCACAATGGGTTCATCATTAGGAGCATATATCTGCACATTCCAAGCTTTCCCAGAGTCATTAACTATAGTCACAACTAAAGAAACTACCAAATAAGTTCTACTATACACAACAGTAGTAACATGTGTAAAACCCGAGCTAAACTTCCCTTTCGAGTGGAACAAATCCTCCAACAAAGTCACACGGTCAATCTTAGCATCACTTTAGGGTTCATCATTGGACACATCATCCCATTTCAAGAGGGAACCTTCCCCTTGGTGTAAAAAAAATATTAGATGCTTGGGAAGCCCCTGAAGAAACTGGTGGAACACCCACATTACCATCAACTTTATACGTAGGAGGAGAGTGCCCAGATTTCCCAACCAAAATATCAGCAAAAGCGGAAACCCCCCTTTTCTAGAACCATTCACCAGAGAAACCGTAGGATTTAAAGGCCGGGTATCATCTTACACACCAACAGAGGCAATCATTCTTACCAATAGATGGCATTTTGAATTTAAATTTGTCAACCAAGTGTCCATATCATCTACAATTAGAGTATTACATCCCCCGATGACAATTATCCTTAGTATATCTAATGGATAAACAATTGAGGAAAAATTCAGGGACATATTCAAACCCTATATCAAGTTCAAATTTAAAGTCACCAACAATTAAGTAAACAGTCTCAACAAGAGGCAAAGAGAGATCAAATTCGATCAGTTGGTGCGCAAAATGACCATACATGATTGATCCAGTCTTCTTATCAATCTTCATTGGAGTGCCAACATCCATGGCTACATCCCAAAGGATATTGGGATTCCAGAAGACCCAATTCAACCCTTTGATATGGATCTAGGATTGTACAATGATATTCTTAGATTGAGATGGGTCAAACCATGGATCCTAGTTCTGAAACTGAAGGATCCCTAGTTTGAGATTAATAAATCCTCTACTCCACGTCCTTAATTTCAAATCATTTGAATGAAAGGTAATATGAAAGAAATCCACCCCAAGAGAAACAATATACCAATCACTAAAACTCTAAATTTAGACAAGATGTAACCTTATGTCTTCAAGCTTCCAGGATCCAGATGCTTGTGAGCTGAGCTGGGCCATGATCAAATGTTTGCACGCTTCAATTATTTCCTCAAAGAACCTAGGGTTTGATTCAATGACCGCAAGGGAATTGCCTCTCGAAATGCAATTGTGAGTAGAGAGTTCGCCATCCTGAGAGCCAAAGAAGAATCAGTTAGTGATCTTAAGCCGAAAATCAACCACACCACCAACAAGCCCACCCAAATTAGATGGCTTTTCCAGATCCACAATGGGAGTCGCATCACATATTGGGCCAGACACAATTACAACCGTCTTTGAGGGGCCGACAAAAACATCAGTAGGATTGAAGAACTCATCAAGATTTGAACTCATCATGGAAAGAAGACCTAGGCGCCATATTCATAGAGAGAGTTTCTCTGCCCGAAACACCATGATGTTATGTATCAACATATAAAATTCTTAGCAATATAATTATTAATTATATAATAATTAATTAGTTAATTAGTAATATAATTTTTAACTATAATTATTAATTATTATTTATATAATTAATAAATATATTACTAATTAAAAAATTAATTATTATATAATTAATAATTATATTACTAATTAAATAATTAATTACTATATAATTAACAACTACTAATTATAATTAATAATTATATTACAAATTAATTAATTAATTACTATATAATAAATAATTATATTACTAATTAACCAGTTAATTATTATATTATTATATTACTAATTAACTAATTGATTATTATATATTAGTAATTAATAATTATAATTAATAATTATATTACTAATTAAATAAATAATTATTATATAATTCATAATCACTAATTATAATTAATAATTATATTACTAATTATAATTAATAATTATATTACTAATTAACTAATTATTTATTATATAATTAATAATTATATTACTAATTCACTAATTAATTATTATATAATTAATAATTATATTACTAATGAACTAATGAACTAATTAATAATTAATAATTATAATGAACAATTATAATTAATAATTATATTACTATTTATTTATTTATTTTATAATTAATAATTATATTACTAATTAACTAATTAAATATTATATAATTATATTACAAATTAAAAAATTAATTATTTTATATTAATATTAATAATTATAAATAATAATTATATTACTAATTAACTAATTATTTATTATATAATTAATAATTAATAATTATAATAATAATCATATTACTAATTATAATTAATAATTATATTACTAATTTAAGAATTAATTATTATATAATTAATAATTATATTACTAATTAACTAATTAATTATTATATAATTAATAAGTAATAATTAATAATTAATAATTAATAATTATAATGAATAATTATATTGAATAATTATATTACTAATCAATTAATTAATTATTGTATAATTAATTATTATATTACTAATTAACTAATTAATTATTATATAATTAATAATTATATTACTAATTAACTGATTAATTGTTATAAAATGATATTACTAATTAACTAATTAATTATTATATATTAGTAATTAATAATTAATAATTTATAATTATATCACTAATTAACTAATTAATAATTATATAATTAATAATTATATTACTAATTAACTAATTAATTATTAACTAATTCTTATATGATCAATCCATTTTTAAGTATCATTTATATTTTTCTTATAGTTTATATTTTATAGTATTTCAAAGCTACATACTTGAAGCATTTTTAAGTTTCAAGTAGGGGGTTTTTGAAAGCTTATAAATTATTTTTCATCAATATTTTTTACAGTTTTTTTTTATTTTCAACTATTTATTATATTTTTAATAAATGTTTTAATTTTCAATTATATTGTTCTTTTAGTTTATATTTTATAGGCTTTCAAAGTTACATACTTGAAACATTTTTAAGCTTCAAGTTGGAGGTTTTGAAAACTTATAAATTATTTTTTTATCAAAATTTTTTACAATTTTTTTTTTATTTTCAACTATTTCTTATATGTTTAATACATGTTTTAATTTTCATTTATATTGGTCTTATAGTTTATATTTTATATTCTCTCAAATCCACGTACTTGAAACATTTTTGAATCCCACATCAGAAATGTAGAATGTGCTGTGCAGGAAAGGGAGAACCTGAATCCCACATCAAAAATGCAGAATGATTTCCAGGGCAAGCCCTCTTATAAAAGGGAGCTCTGAGTGGGGGTTTCTGTAAGATTCAGACTGTTGTAATGGCAGTACTACTGGATATTAAATAGAAAATAAATTCTACTGAAAGTTTTTGTTATATATATATATAAACAAAACCAAACAAAATAAAAATTTTAAATAAACAAAAATAGTAAAAAAAATTAAAAAAATCTAGAGGAAGAGTGAACCCCATTCACGCATCCTTCATCCACTTTAAAAAGGATGTGTTAATGGGGTTCATGCATCTCACACCGCGCCTAGGGTTCGAGAACCTCATTCACACATCTTCCTGGGATCGAAGATGCGTGAACGGGGTTCACACATCTTAGGACCTGTTTTTACAAATATTGGGAATCCTATCCCATTTAAAGAAAAATATATATTCTTAAACCCATTAAAAATCCCATTAAAGCTCCCCTTATAAGGTTATGTAAAGGCGGTGATTCTCACCCATAAAAGGATAAGCACCAAAGGCTGAAATAAGTTATTGCAGCTCACATTATATCAAAAAAATCTCTTTTTTTTTGTAAAAAAAGAGTATCTTCATGCTTCTCTTATGCAAGGATGAAGTTGTGTTGGCCTCTAGGCTATGTGAAGAAGTGAAGTTCCATGTAAACCAAATTGCGTGAAAGAAGATAACCATTCAATGATCTACATGAAGAAGAAAAACCACAAAAATTTGACTTGTGACACACACTCTACATGTTTTATGAAGAATAATTCTGTAAGCTAGTGTTTGGGTAATATACTCCCACCGTGTTATGCAATGAAAATTGTGATTGAGTTCTACAAAGCCTTAGAGGTTTACATAGAGATATTTTAAGAAGAATAAACCAAGAATATTGCACGAAGGAACAAAAAGTTTAAATAATTATTATATTGTGTGCTTGTATCCTTACGTGAAGGGACAACAAGCTTAAAGAAGGTAGTTCACGTGATTCACCAGGTTTATGCGAAGGAGAAAGACAATGAATGCATGCATGGAATATGTGGATGTACATTCATAAGTGGTTCATGAAACATATGCGGTTTAATATAACCAAACCATTTGAAGAAAACTGAATCTAAATACAAGATCTCCCATAAGAGATGGTGAAGAAGGAGATAATAATAGCTCATAAAATATAAAGAATTATATCTTTTTTTTCAGGGTTTGCATGAGAGTTCCAAGCAATAATTACATGAATTTAACATCACACGAAATCTCACCCCTTGAATCAAATGTGTAACATTCCTGCCTTTATCAAGTATGGACCATTTTTAATTTCTTTGATATCTAATTCTTTAAGTGACCCAGGGCGCGTATCTGCGCACCTCGCTGCAGGTCCCGGGTAGCTTTTTAAGTAATTCAAATAAATACAGACATTTGATGAAAAATGTTATGTCGTTCTTTAGCGCAGTGTTCAGGATTTAAATAATTAATTAAAGGTTGAAAAATAATAATAAGATATTTAAATAATATTTAAAATAAAGAAAGAAAGGATAAAAATAAATTTTGAAATAAAATAGAAAGGCAGTTATGGGAAAAATAAAAATAATTAAAATGGGAGATTCCTATTTTTAATTATTTTAGTAATTTTTCCTTTCCATCCTTTTATTCTATTTTATTTTCTTTTTATTTTCCCTTTTTCCTTTTCTTTTACTTTTCTCTTTTTTTTCTTTTCTTTTCTTTCTTTTCTTTCTTTCTTTTTTTCCTCTCCTCTCTTCCTCTCCTATTCTTCACGTCGCACCCCCTCTCCCCCTGGGTGGCGCACCCCTCTCCTCCTCCTTCAAAAGACCATAGATCCTCCATCCATCATCTGATTACTTCATTTTCAGGTGTGCAGTAAACCTTAGAGCAAGGCTAATCTTGTGCAATTGGAATCATATGTTTTCATTGAGTATTATGTGCGCAGTTCATTGTAGAATATTTTTACCTTATTTTGGGGTTTTTCTAAAATCATTTGTTTCTTCCATTTTAGGTCAAATAAAATCCTACCACAGATCTTAGAGTCATCTACAACTACAAGGTATGGTGCCTACTTACTTTCCCTCCATTTTTTGTGGTTTATAAAAACGCATCGTTTTTCCGTTAGTCGGTGCCTACCGGCTTTGTGCAATTTCACCAAATTTAATCAATTTAGTTGATCGCCTAATTAGCTGAGCCTTAGCTATCTTAATTTAATTTGTTTGAATTGTTTCAATAAGGTCAAACACCCCTTTGGGCGTTCTGACATGGTCGGTATATTTTTCTGTTAGTCGGGATTATAGTTTAATTAATTACAGGTGTTGTGCAACCCCTTTTTATTGTAATTAAATTAAATAAATAGTTTCATTGAACATGAACTTTGAATTGTTGGATAATTGGTAATTGTTTTTTCTGAACTATTTATTTATTTAAAAAAATGTATTATCTGCTTATGTTGATATGGTATATTTCCTTTTTAAGTTGTTATACTGTAATGTTTAATTTATACCTTGTGATGCATGAGTATATCTGGTTAGTTTTCAAGCTGCGATTTTATATGTTGATTATTTCATATATGCTCTTGTGAAAATTTTTATTAAATTTAGGGAAGAGAAAGGAGGTGGGTCTCGTATTAAGGTCTACACTTAGATCCTCTGTTCCTGATTGTTACCATTATGAGTCAAGAGGCGGTGTATTTGTCTTTGCTGGACTGAGACTTCCCAGAGATTTTAATACTTATGAGTGACATTGGTTCCAAAAGGGCCCATAAAGATGGATCTGTTGGCAATGTGGCCAATCTAGCCTCGAATGACACTCGACCCCTTTTTGTGAAATTGGGACGGACTCAGGGTAAATCCATGTCTCGAGCGATACTTGGCCTTTCTAAAGATGGCCTTGGATGGGCTCAGTGGTATTGGTTAAAATTGATGGATGTTCCATAGCGATACATTCAGGACGGTCTTGGACTCCAACTCTCAACTTGAACCTTAATAATGATGCACTTAAGGTTTATATTATTTCCATTTGAGTCTCTTGAGAATTTAAATGTTCTTCTGGTATTTTTAAGCACACTTAGTTGACACTTGACTTAGACCCCAAGTTAAAGAACAAGCTTGGGGTATACATCTTCCTTATTCTACCTTACTTTTCTGAGTTTTATATATATACATGTACGTTCATTCTACTGACAGGTACCCTTTTAGACTACTGTCTTAGACTGAAGCAGGTGATTAGGTACGGGTGCTGTTTGGAACCCGGACCGACTTATTTATTTCATTGCACTTAAATTAACTTATCTAAAATAGTTATGTAATGGAACACTACATTTTTATCTTTTCATGAAATGGAAAGGTTTAGAAAATATGGGTACTGTCCTACTGGGATTTTATTTCACACCCTGATCGGGCATCATTGACACTCGAGTAGACTACATGCTCGCAGGTATTGACAAGTGGAAGCATGCTGCTTCTGATGCTTGATTGTTCTTTACTGCTAAGGATGGAGACTAGGGAATAGGACTGAGCCTTTCTCATGATTCTGCTACTTCTTTGTGTCTTTTATTTTAGTTTACTATGTGTTTGTGTTCTATTTTCCGTACTTCCAGTTTAGACATACATCATGGCATGACATCATTTTTTGAGCTTCCGCACTTGATTATTATTATTCAGTTGGATTATTTATATTGCTTCTGCTACAGCTTATTCACTTATATGCTTCCTCTATTTATGATTAGTTGTTGTATACTTCTGTTGTGATATTACATATTACATATGAGAGTATAGTCCCCCCCTTAGACATAAAAAGGCCCTTGCTGCTAGTCGGCAGCCTCTGGAGTTCAGGGAGATGCGCTTGAGGTCATGTGACCCACCGGTCCAGCCACCATCTTAGAGGGGAGCCAGGTCGGGATGTTACAAAGTGGTATCAGAGAAGGTTTTTCATTTTGTCTTAATGTTTGGGTTAGATAAAAGACTAGGATATATGGATTTTGAATGTACTCTATGCTTGGACATAGCTAACGCATGTACAGGGGAAAACCCAAATTTCTGGGATGGGATTACAGTTATTGATTATGCTAGTTACTGTGGATATGATTTCACCGTAGGGTGACTCCCTTGTTTTGTGTTGGTATTTTTAGAATAATGGGTTTACCATTGCAGCCTGATGATATGAGGGCAATACATTACATGCATCATAATAGGCACTACAGGATTTAAAATGTCATGCATATTGCCATGCCATATCTACTTTCAGTATGCATTTTCGTGTTTGCATGTGAGTGTTGTTATGCCTAGTGGTAATATTTTGAAATTATGGTTTATTGAATATAAAGTTGATATAGTCTGTTAGATGTTAGCCTGAATTAACCTAGGAGTGGAATGCAGAACTTGTTTAGAAATCCTTTTGAGTTGTCTCTTCTATATCAAAACCCAGCTCTTGAAGCGGGTTGTCTGTTGTTTAGTTCTCATAGGCAGGATATGTACCTAACCTATTTTTGAGCCTTACTTGTTTTCTTACCTTCTTTACTCCTTGTATAAAGGTGTATGTTTGTCTGTTGTAGACAAATGTCGTCGCGACGTCTTCATGTCATGCCTCAGGAAAGTGGCAATGAGCACATTCCAGAGATGGTGGGTCCTGAACCACCAGTGGTACCTCTCGTAGATCCTCCTATGAAACTGTCTCCTATTGATCTTCTGAGGGACCATGACGCTCAGTTCTGGGATAGTATCCTCAGTTTTATGCAGTCAGTTTAGAATATCCCCAGACCTACCCTGTCTATGGAAGACCTCATGTGGGACTTTCTGCAGCAACACCCTCCCACCTTCTCTGGGAGTAGCGTCCCTCATGCTGTAGAGTCATGGATAAAAGCTATAAGGTCTATCTTCGACCACCTCAAGATGCTTTTAGAGTGAAGGGTCAAGCTTGAAGTCTACATGCTCTGTGACTCCACCAAGCATTGGTGGGACGTTGTTTCTCAGGCTGAGCAGACCAGTGACATGGCTTGCAATGACTTCCAAGAATCTTTCTATGACCCCTTTTTTCCACAGAATCTGAGAGATGATCATATGTTGGAGTTCCTACATCTTCAGCAGGGATCTATGATTGTGTTAGATTATTATACTTGTTTCATAGAACTTTAGAATTTTTACCATCTCTGACTGGCGACGCATAGACTACTGCGAGACGTTTTGAGGATGGACTTGAGTATACTATATGCTCACAGATGAATGACTTCCATTTGACCACTGTTAGAGAGATCGTAAATCAGGCTCTGATCTCAGAGCGAAATGTTAGGGAAGCTAAACCAATGAGCCAAGGAGGTTTAGTTCTGAGACAGGGTGATGGCTCTTCTGGTAGCATAAAATGCCGTTTTGAAAGTGCATGTGGTGAAAATATTAGCCAAACAACACATCTTGATAGCTCTGTCACATGTTATAAGTGCGGCAGAGATGATCACAAGAAGACATAGTGAACGAGAGATCTGAAGGAGTGCCGAGCATGTGGAAGGATGGGTCACCTTCATCATTTCTTCCATTCCTTCTCTTTAGCATATAGGGGTAGAGTATCCGCACCTACACCTCTGTCAGGTATGGGATCTATGACTCCAAAGTAGGCTGGAAGTTATTTTTTCATCGACCGATCAGGTTGAGGTAATGGTGGAGGTCATGGTCAAGGAAATCAAGTTCCAGACTATCAGAATCAGTAGAGTTGGCCTTCTCAGGCCAACCGGGTAGTGTATCAGGGTCGTGGCTCAGGTCTTATATACATAGTGAAATCAACACCATAGGAACAGAGTGCAGGACCATCTATAGTGAGAGGTACTATTCAATTAGTATCTACCTTAGTTTTTGCTCTTTTTGATACCGGTGCATCACACTCCTTTATATCTGCTACTATTTTTGAAAGTATTGTTTTTTCCAATTGAGTACCATTATAGCGTCTTGTCTCTCAAAACTCCACTTGGGGTCAGGATAGAGGTCATACGCCATTTCCAAGAGTGCCCCTTGAGATAGGTGGGTACCATTTTATTTGTAATTTATATATCTTTGACATGTCTGGAACCGAAGTCATTCTTGGTATGAACTGGCTTGCTTCTTATCATGCTCAAGTGGATTGCTATCATCATTGGGTTTCCTTCACATCCCCTGAGGGTGACACATATCTTTACAAAGGAGAATGGGATATGCGGGAAGATCAAGCTAAGACTAAATATACAGGGTTGGGCAGAGTGACATCTCATTTGGAAAGTCTCTTTATGAGCGATCAGGGAACACACCTAGCTGAATTCCCTTCGGTGGTGGATCTCTTCAGGGACGTCTTCCCTGACAATTTCTCTGGCTTACCTCCTATGAGAGACATGGATTTCACTATCGAGATCATGCCAAGTGTGGCACTAGTGTCTTTTCCTCCTTATTCTATGGCACCAATAGAGCTGCAGGAACTCAAAAAGCATCTTTAAGACCTTAAGGATAAGGGTTTCATCAGACCTAGTACATCATTGTGGGGTTCAACTATCCTTTTTTCCAAGAAGGCAGACAATAACCTTAAGTTATGCATGGATTATCATCAACTCAACCATCTCATGGTAAAGAATCGATATCCATTGCCTCGTATAGATGATCTCTTTGACCAGCTCTGGGGAGAAACTATTTTCTACAAGATTGATCTGAGGTTGGGATTTCACCAGGTGCGTGTGTGACCATCTGACATACCACGTATGACATTCCGAAGTATGTACAGCTTGTATGAGTATCTTGTTATGCCATTTTGCCTCACGAATGTGCCGAAAGTCTTCATGGCTTTGATGAACTGGGGATTTCATCCATATCTTGATTTTTTTTGTTGTAGTCTTCATGGATGACATCTTAGTGTATTCGAATTCTAGAAAAAACCATGCAATAGATCTTTATATTGTTCTGAGTACACTGAGATAGCACCAGCTATATGCTAAGCTTAGCAAATTTCACTTTTGGATTGATAAGGTACACTTATCTGGCCATATTATATCTGAAGCATGGGTATCAATTGACTTATAAAAGGTGAGCACCATGGTTTCATGGGATCAGTCCAAGAGTTACTTCAACATCCGCAGTTTCTTAGGGATTTCTGGCTATTACAGGCATTTCATCCAGGATTTCTCCTACATAGTAGTGCCTCTTACATCCCTGACTAAGAAAGGTGTACAGTTCATCTGGTCAGAAGTTTGTGAAAATTCTTTTTAGGAATTGAAAGGAAGACTAACCTATGCCCTAATCCTGATTTTTCCTAAACCTGGTAAGAGCTATACAGCTTATTATAATTCTTCAATAATCGGACTGGGTGTAGTTTTGATGCAGGGTGATCGAGTCGTGGTTTATGGATCCTGCCAGCTAAGACCTCATGAGCATAACTATCATACCCATGACATTGAGTTGGAAGTTGTGGTTCATGCTCTATGATTTTGGAGACACTATTTTTTGGGTGAGAGATTCGTTGTTTACACGGATCATAAAATCTTAAAATATATCTCCACTCAATGAGACTTGAACTTAAGGCAACACAGGTGGGTCAAATACTTTTAGTCATTCAACTTTGATCTTTCTTATACCCCTAGTAAGGGTAATGTTTTGGTGGATGATTTAAGCCGTAAGACACAAACACAGGCCGTGCAGGTAGCCGACAGTGAGTGGAATATGATGGTCTTGTTTTCAGAGATGCATCTGGAGGTTCAAGAGCAGAGTGGACAACTAGTTCTAGAAGCTCTTATAGTGACGTCCTCTCTTCTAGAGAAAGTCTGCAGGCAACAGTTGACTGATACTGAGGGACTCATTTGGAGGAAAAGTTTTACAGGAGAGAACCCACCTCTTGGTTGGGTTATTGATGGAAGTGAAAATATCCTTTACCATGGCCATGTATGGGTACATTTAGGTATATGGGAAGATTTGATGAAGGAATCTCACACCTCTGTTTGGGCAGTTCATCCTGGTATGACCAAGATGTACATAGACATGTGTCGATGGTATTGGTGGCCTATTATGAAAAAGCAGATAATAGGTTTCATCACTCAGTGGTCCACCTGCCAACAAGTGAAGATAGAGCACCAGTGACCTACAGGAATCCTACAGACTCTATCCATTTCAGAATGTAAATGGAATGACATCACCATGGATTTCGTTATAGTCTTTCCAAGATCTCCTCAAGGCAACGATGAAGTATGGGTGGTTGTCGATAGGTTGACCAAGGTTGCACACTTCTTGCCTATCCGAGAGACCTTTACTATTGATGATTTGGGAAGGTTGTATATCTGGGAGATTGTGTGACTTCATGGTGTACCACATTTTATTGTCTCAGACAGTGATGCCCACTTTAATTCACTATTTTGGAAAGGGTTGCAAAAGGCACTAGGTTCACAGGTACTTCTGAGTACTTCATATCACCCTCAGACCGATTGATAGTCCGAGAGAACTATACAAGTGTTAGAGGATACGTTACAGGCCTGTATCATTGATTTTAAAGGTTCATGGGAGAATAATTTACCTCTTGTTGAGTTTACCTATAATAACAGCTTCCAGGAGATAATTAAAATGGCTCTTTATGAGGCCTTCTATGGTAGACCATGCCGTTCAACTTTATAATGGCTTGAAGCAGGTGAGGAAGCTCTGTTGGGTCCTCATCTCATTCAAGAGAATTTTGATCAAGTTCAGATGATTCAGAAGCATATGACTATAGCTCAGTCCAGAAAAAAGTCTTATACTGATCGATGCCGCAGACCTCTGGAGTTTGATGTGGGACATCGAGTCTTTCTGTGTGTTTCTTCAAGGTTGGGTCACAGGAGGATCAGGAGACATGGGAAGTTATCACTGAGATACATCAGGTCGTTCGAGATAGTGGAGAGTGTTAGGCCGGTAGCTTATCAGTTACTGCTACCTCAGAAGTACCATGACATGCATGACGTTTTACATGTATCTTAGCTCTAAAAATATCATAAAGACCCATCTCATTATTTTGACCTGGATGACATTGAGCTTGACATTGATGCATCCTTTACGGAGCATCCGATCCATATTGTCGACCATAGAATGAAAGTCCTCCAAGGCAAGTCAGTCCCTCTAGTATGAGTGTTATGGAAACGCGGACGCGTTCAGGATGAGACATGGGAGTGAGAGACGGATGTATGTACGCAGTGGCCAGAACTTTTCTATGGTGACGTTCCACTACCCTCGGAAGGGCAAATCGGGGACGAGTTGTCTTAAGGAGGGGAGGTTGTAACATCCCGAACATTATCAGGTATGGACCATTTTTAATTTCTTTGTTGTCTAATTGTTTAATTGACCTAGGGTACGCGTCTGCGCACCTTGCTGCAGGTCCTGTGCAGCTTTTTAAGTAATTCAAATAACTGCAGATGTTTTATGAAAAATGCCATGTCGCTCTTTAGCATGGTGTTCGAGATTTAAATAATTAATTAAAGGTTGAAAAATAATAATAAAATATTTAAAGAAGATTTAAAAAAAAAAATAAAGGATAAAAAGAAATTTTGAAATAAAATAGAAAGGGGGTTACGGGATAAATAAAAATTATTAAAATGAGAGATTTCCATTTTTAATTATTTTAGTCATTTTTCCTTTCCATCCTTTTATTCTATTTTATTTTATTTTTATTTTCCCTTTTTTATTTTCTTTTATTTTTCTCTTATTTTTCTTTTATTTTATTTTTCTTTCTTTTCATTCTTTTTTCCTCTCCTCTCTTCCTCTCCTATTCTTCATGTCACACCCCCTCTCCCCCTGGGTGGCGCACCCCTCTCCTCCTCATTCGTAAGATCGTATCTCCTTCATACATCATCTGATTTCTTCCATGTTAGGTGCGAAGTAAACCTTAGGAAAATGATATCCTTTCTCAATTAGAATCATATATTTTCGTTGAGTATTCTGCATGCAATTCGTCACGGAAGATTTTTACCCTATTTTGGGGTTTTTCTAAAATCCTCAGTTTTCTTCTGTTTTAGGTCAAATCAAAGCCTACTGTGGATCTTAGATTCATCTAAGACAACAAGGTAGGGTTTCTAATCTCTTTCCCTCCATTTTTTTTTGGTTTATTATAACGCACCATTGTGTCGTTAGTCGGTGCCTACCAGTTTTGTGCAATTTCACCCAATTTCATCAATTTAGTTGATCGCCTAATTATTGCAGCCTCAGTTATCTTAATTTAATTTGTTTGAATTGTTGAAACAAGTTTGGACACCCCTTTGGGTGTGATGACATGGTCGGTATATTTTTCTGTTATCTGGGATTATAGTTTAATTAATTTCAGGTGTTGTGCATCCCCTTTTTATTATAATTAAATTAAATAAATAGTTTCATTGAACACGAACATTGAATTGTTAGATCATTGGTAATTTTTTTGATGAACTATTTATTTATTAAAAAAAGTTCATTATCTAATTATGTTGATATGGTATATTTCCTTTTTTATGTTTTTATACAGTAATGTTTAATTTATACCTTGTGATGCACGAGTGTATCTGGTTAGTTTTCAAGATGCATTTTTATATGATGATTATGTCATATCTACTATTGTGAAAAATTTAATTAAATTCATGGTAGGGAAAGGAGGTGGGTCTCATATTAAGGTCCACACTTAGATCCTTTGTTCCTGACTGTTACCATTATGCATCGGGGGGTAGTGTCTTTTTATTTTCCAGACCGAGACTTCCTTAGGCTTTTAATAATTATGAGTGACACCATTTCCAAAAGGGCCCATGAAGACAGATCTATTGGAAATGTGGATAATCCAACCTTAGATGACACTCGATACCTTTTTGTGAGATAGGGATGAACTCAGGGTAAAGCCAGGCCTCAAGCGATACTTTTCCTTTCAAAAGATGCCCTTGGATGGGCTCAGTGGTATTGGATAAAATTGATAGATGTTTCGTATTGATACCTTCAGGACGATCTTGACTCCAATTCTCATCTTAAACCTTAATAATGATGCACTTAAGGTTTATATTATTTCCATTTGAGTCTCTTGATAATTTAAATGTTCTTCCAGTTTGTTGAAGCGCACATGGTTGACACTTGACTTATACCCCAAGTTAAAGCACAAGCTTGGGGTATACCTCTTACTTGTTTTACCTTGATTTTATAGGTTTTATATATATACGTGCACGTGCATTCTGCTAATAGGTACCCTTTCAGACTACCGGCTTAGGCCGAAGTAGGTGATTAGGCACGAGTGTCATTTGGAACTCGGGCCAACTTATTTATTTCATTGAACATAAATTAAATTATTAGAAATTGTTATGTAATGGAACATTGCATTTTTATCTTTTCTTGAAATGGAAAGGTTTAGACACCGTGGGTGCCAGCCTATTGGGATTTTATCTCACACCTTTTTGGGGCGTCATTGACACCTGACTAGATTACATGCTCGTAGGTATTGACAAGGGGAAGCGTGTTGCTTCTGATGCTTGATTCTTCTTTACTACTTAGGTGGAGACAGGGGCAGAGGAACGAGCCTTTCTCGTGATGCAGCTGCTGATTTGTGCCTTTTCTTTTAGTTGGTTGTGTGTTTGAGTTTTGTTTTCCGTACTTCTAGTTTAGACATACATCATTCCATGACATCATTTCGTGAGCATCCACACTTGATTATTATTATTCAGTTGGATTAATTATGTTACTTCTACAACAGTTTATTCATTTATATTCTTCCACTATTTATGATTAGTTGTTGTCTACTTCTGCTGTGATATTACCTATTTCCTATGAGGAAATAGTCTCCCCCTCAGACACAAAATGTCCCTCGCTGATAATCAGCAGCCTCTGGAATTCGGGGAGATGCGCTTGAGGTCATGTGAACCACCGGTCCGACCACCATCTTAGAGGTGATTCGGGTTAGGGCATTACAAAATGATAACAAATTGGTCCAATTCATAGGTGGGAAAATGACTCCTTACAAAGATTTGATTATGCAATCTAATTATTATGATGCTTGCAGACCCAGAAAGGGGTTTGTAGATTTACAACGAGGCATGTTTAGTGATTTACCTTCAGTTGATAATGCAGATACATGCATTTTAAATTCTCTCTAGGATGCATATGGTGGACTGATTGAAGCACCAACAGATGATCAATGTGTTGATGAGGCTGTTATTCAGGACTCCACTCACTACGACAGATATAGCCTTTCAAAGTGCTAGAAAAGGTCATTTATAGTGCTTAAAAAATAGATATTAATCAAGGCATTGATAAAATGGGGGTCCCTTTTATTAGTGTTGAAAAAAATCACTAATAAAGACCCTTTTTATCAGTGCTAAAAAATGCTCATAAAAGGATTCTTTTATCAGTGCTAAAAAAGCACTGATAAAAGGGTCTTTTATGAGCGCTTTATTTTAGCACTGTTAAAAGACCACTTTTATTTAAAAAAATTAAAGCACTGATAAAAGTTAATTTAAAAAAAAATAAAATAAAAAAATCTCCAATCGAAGGGGTTTTTAAAAGCGCTTGACCCCCTGCAACAACGTTATGGAGAACCCCACCCGCCCGCACACCCCTACCACCCCTGCATGCCCCACCCCATCCCAACCCTTAAACAACGCTAGCACCCCCCCCTTTAACAGTGCCAGCACAACCCTTCACCGCCACGCACACCCCTGCCCCCCCATGATTCGAACTAGAGACCCCCCACTATGCCTTTGGACCCTTTACCACTCCTCTATATTGATTTGTTTTCCATTTAATGATATATCTATTTATTTATATATATATATATATTTAGTTATATTTATTCATATATTAATATATATTTATATTAAAATATATATTTAGTTATATTAATATATATATATATATTAATATATATATATATTAATATATATATACAAGTATAGTTATATTTATATATTTGTTCATATATTAATATATATATTTATATCTATCTATTTATATGTATTTAGTTATATTTTGTATCCATATATTTATTTTTATATTAATATATATCAGTTTGTTAATACAGATACACACAAATAAACACACACACACAGATTATATAGGTATATAAATATTCATATATTTGTATTTTAAATAAAATGGATATTAGTTTTTTATTTAGATAAATCTTATTTACTGAGAAATATATTTTATATGTAAATAAGTTTAATTATTTATTTATAAAATTAAATTTTTTATGTGTGAATATATAAAAAACATGTATATATTATTATATATTTGATTATAAATAACAGTAAATTGTGAAAAAGGATAAAATTTAAAATCCATAATATCAATATAAATTTAATCCCTTAGAATAAATTCAATCCCTGATGAAAAATGGAAGAAGACCCCTGAAACGAGGTTAAAATTCCATAGAATGTTAAAACATTTGGGTATCCTAACTAAAAAATTAGTTTTGGAGGCTTTTTTGGCCTTTAAAAATGTGATAGAAGGTTTCCTTGTGTCTCCAGCACATAGAGATCATCACATAATTCGATTTGATATGATATAGAGCTCAAAAAAACACTCGGATCAAAAGTTATGGTCATTTGAATTTTGAGTTATCTTTTTAACTTATTTTAGATCTTTTATTAATTTTTTAATTTTTTGTGTCTTTAAATTGTTATTAAATGACTATTACTCAATGATAATTAGAAAATTATTAATTAATAATATTTTTAAAATATTTTATAAGCCATTTTTACTACATAACTTATATATTAAGTGTAAATTTATATTTATACTCATCTAAAACATAGTTAGAAAATATATATTATATTTATATAATTATAAATTTAAATATATTTTATTTTTAATGAAATATAATTTTTTTAAATATATCCTTTATCAGCGCTAGTAAAAAAAGTGGTGATAAAGACCATCCTTTATCAACACTACTAAAAAAAGCGATGATAAAGGGGTCCCCTTTAACACTGCTAAAAAAAGCACTGATAAAGGTACTCCCTTTATCAGTGTTTTTTTAGCGTTGTTAAAGGGTAGCACTATGAAAACCCATTTTTATGGTAGTGGCTGATCAATATATTATGGTTGAATAGAGGATTACAACTAGAGACCACAAAGGTAAGAAAAACTTGAATGTTGAAGCTCCTAAAAAAATAAAATCATTACAAATTGTATAGAAGCCTATGATGAAATCCAAACATGTTTTTAGCTAGAGTGACTCTTTGAGGGTTGATGTGTCTCTATCCCAAGTACATCCAAAGTCTCTGAGAAAAATTCTCATGCTTTTAAGCCTAGTTTTACCTCATCCAAGTTAACTGTAGTAGATGAGAAGCGCTTCCAGATGTTTCCTTTGAAAAAGACCAGGTCATCTTCTATGTCGGGATAGGTCTCTCCAATTCTGTTTGCTAAAGAGCTAGGCTTATCCCCTACCATGAAACATATTTAGATAGAGTCTTCATCTCATATCCAGATATATGGATAGGTCATTACTATAAAATATAATTTTCTTCCTCAATTTACTGATCTTATGATTAATGCTTATGAATCCTTTGGTTTGGCATTTGATCAAGATTGTGAGGCTGCTAGAGCCCAAAAGAACAAAAATTAACATTATAGTAGAGATCTTGGAAGGGGAAAGACTACCAAGTGGTCTTTTTAAAGATGACTCTGAGTGGTTTGATTCATAGATTGAATTTATTCATTCCAAAATGAATCTAGAAAACTTCATTTTTAAGAACTACCTTATAGAGGTGAAATTATTAACCATAAATATGGAGGAAAGATTTTGAGGTAACTTAGAGTTGAACACTTTAGATCTTTCATGGAAGTATAAGAGTTTCTATGTCTTGGAAGATTATTCTGATTCATCTTCAAGTGATTAACATAATACCTCTCAAGAACCCAAATCAGGGAGGCAAGGGCATTATCCTCATAGCAGAGGCAAGTAACTTAGGAACATGGGTTCTAGAGTGAGTCATTAGTGTGTGCTCTTCTTTTCACTTTGGGTCTTTCTTGTCTTTTTGTACTCACATTTTCACTTGTAACATTTTTTCTTATTTAATTGAGAGGCCATGCCTCATCTTTTGAAAAATAAATTGATTTCATGTTAATTAAGTGAGGTTGATATTTGACTGTAATAAGAAAGAACAACTTGCCCGATCACTTGATTGACTGAGAATCTGATACTAAAAACAATTCTATATTGCTTTTGTAAAAGATCAGAGGCAGAAGGAGAGTTGGTGAACAAGTTGATAGTTTAAAATTATCATTTGGGTTGAAGAATAATGATATAGGAGAACCAATACAATAAAAATGATTGATATTGTGTATTTAGGATGTCTGAGATTTCAGTCCATAGTAATATTCACATCATTGAGAATGAATAAGAGAAAGAGTTTTCTTAGCTATCAATTGATTATTATTAAGGATATAATTAAATGTGATGATTTTGATATAAACTTTTATTATTTCTATAATCACAGAGGATATTTTTTATTCTAGAAAGACCAAACATTCAGTTTACTGAAAGGAAGAAGAAAGGTTCTACCATATACCAAATAAATTTGTTATTATCATTTGGTATCAAATGAACATGGTGAAGATGAAGAAGAATATTGAGCATATTTCATGTTTCTACTATGAAAAAGGAAAGTTTCTTAACCACTACTATGAAAGTAACAATTGAAGAAGTAGATAGAGAAGAAAAAATAAGCATTATGACATCCATTAGAAGTCTTAGCAGGCAGAAGAATTTCTTGATGTTACAAAAATTTAAGAAAGTGGAGACTGTATTTATTTGAATTATAAAGAACCATCCAAGATATGTAAAATTAGAACTTTCATTTCACTATAGTGCAACACAGGTGAATAATTATTCCCAGCTTTCTATAACTAGCTCAAAGGATTATTTTATAGTGGTTGTTTGACACTGGATTATTTATAAACCATGCTAAGGTATAGCTACTCTTGTTGATTATCGAAACTTGTAAAAATATCACGTGTCGTTGTTTATATAATTTCATATAATTTAATGAAGTAAATAAAATAGAATAGGTGAATAAATTTCCTGATAGGCCTGAGAGGTAAAGGGATAAAAATTTATAATTATTGAAAAAGTTTCCAACACTGATTCACTCTTAGTGAAAAATTCCCAACACTAATTCACCCCCTATCAGTGTATATTTTATCCTGAAGTGGTCCTCTTAATTGTTATTAGAGACATGTTCACCTCTATTGGATTCTCTACATCACGGTTATTCTCTTTTAAATATTTTTGTTTATTTCCTATACAAATAATGAAGCGTAATTTTGGTAAATATTTAGTTATCTCTGAGAAGAAGTCTATATCTACCAAGACCATGATGAATAAGAGAAATAAATAGAAAATAAAACTATAAAAGAAGTACCTCTTATCTAAATAATAGAAAGTATCAGTATCTATATGCATTTCCAATAATGAATACATATCAGGATTGTAAAGTAAAGAGAAGGTGGCTTAAGTTTCCACTAAGGATAAAGATAACATTCCTAACTTAGGAGATCATGTTGTATGTGAAAATTATTATACCAAATGTACTCAAGGAGAAGTTCCTACCATAAGTGGTGATGATGATCGATCAAAAACATATCAAGATATATCAGTTGATAGATTAATAGATACTATGTATTTTATTCCCACAGAAATAGTCTCTCTTGTTTGTGGAGTCGTTCAAAGTATGCAAGAAGAAATCACCCAGCTAGAAGAGGAAATAGATTTTATAGAGAAGGATTTTCAAGGAAAAATTCTAGAATATTTAAAGATGTATAGTCAGGTTGGATATTTTGAAGTAATAAAGAGGGAACTTGAAATAAGTTCCTCAAAATGGCTCAAATAAGTTGAAGAGAATGATTAATTCAAGAAGTATCTGGAAGAATAGATCCATTCACTTGAAGAAAAATTGAAAAATAGAACTAATTTTAATGATTTACAATTGGAAGAAAAATACAAAAATATCATATAACTTGACTCTTTATTAAAAAAAGTTAAGATACTTGAAGAGAAAGTTAAAATAATGAAAAATATTGTGAATATAAGGTTGTTATGATTAAAGATCATAAAAATTCCCTCAATATGAGATGTCTCAAATTGGAAGTTTAGTTTTCCAATATTGAAAAGGCACAAATTGGGACTTCACAAAAGAAAGAGATTTTTTTTGCTTCTACTCAATTCTCAATGGAGGATTCTAAGGTTAAAAAAACTTCAACATGTGATAACAATATCATTAATTCATTCAATGATCTATCTTATGAATAAGTGATGAAAGATTCACCATCCATACCATCTTGTAATAATATTTCTAAATATTGTTTCATGAACAATATAGGTTTGGAAATAAAATGTGTAAATGTATGAATAAAGAAAGGTGATGAGAATACCACCACAATGACTAGGGTGTATATGAATAAGAGTATGGGAGGTGGTTCCCTAGGAAGATACCAACAAGCTATGAAGAATACCCAAAAACTTCATACAAAAGAAATAAGAAGATAAAGTTTTGTGGGTCAATGTTAATGCTGCAAAAAATTTGATCAATGTGGATTAGATTTTTGATAAATTTATTTAAATGAAAAATAAAAAATGAATTCTATGTTAAGGGGTAGAAAGATAAATATGGATAATAAGCATCCACAGGTTAAGACAAATCTATACAGTGTAAACAGATTTAAAAAAATTGAAAATATCTCTGATGTATGCAATGGTTTTGGTCACAATAATGGTACATTCTCATCTCAACATGTATCAAAAGGTTATAAAAAAATAATACCATAAAATTTGGTTAATAAATAAGAAACATTCCTAGGTATTAATAAGAAAAATGATATAAAAAAATTCCCAAGAATATGTCAAGTAATAAAGATGATAAGACCTTGGATTCCAAATCCAAGAAGCTAAAGTTGATTTTATCAACTAAAAGAACTAATAAGAGGAAAGGAACTTAGAAGAATTCATTTGGACAATCCCAAATTTATACCAATGTTCCTAATTACTTGTTAGTAATCTGGAAAAAATATTTGTAGAGAATGAGAAAAATGGAATAATCACATAGTAATTCTAATGTGAATGGAAAAGAAAAGGTTCCACATAAAGAAGTAGATGTTTTGTGTTTGAGGTGTAACATGAATTGTCACACTCTAATAAATTGTTCAACAATAATTTAATCACAAGACTAATTCTTTAAGAAGTTACATGTTTCATCGTGTCATGCAAGTGATTTAAAAGATCTTGAGTAAAGAAGGTTTAAACACAAAAGAAATTAAATAATTGAAATGATCCACATAACCTCAATCAAAATTGAAGATCAGATGTGAAATTGTGAAGAGTAAAGGAAATGGATCAAATTTTTTGATAAAACCATATCGACCTTTCTATTAACATTGATAAAGTAAGAAAGATCCACCTTATTAACTTAATATTTTTATATTTTATTTTCTCTTATAATGTAGATAATTGAAGGTGAAGAATGTTCTAAGGGGGATAACCTAAGAAATAGTGAGTGCTATCAATTATTGATATAAAATATAAAGAATTCATCATACTTGAATGATTCTTCAATTTATATTAAAATAAAAATATGATATAGGACCATCCTTGATTAATTTGAATACTTTTTTTTCATTTCATATACAACAAGGAGAAAGAAAATAATATCTTGTTTTGATCTAATTTTTGGTATCCTAAAAAATAAATTATCAAATAAGATCATCCATGGTGAAGTTGTGGAAGTTTTAAAATTAAACAGTTAGAAGTTGAAGATCCATTTTGGTTTATTCTCTATATTGGAACATCTTAAAATATATTCTTGAAGAGATCCACCATTATGAATATTTTGAGGAGTGTATCCCTTAAGGGGGAGACAAATGAATAAATGTTAAGATGTTTTTAGAATAATTTTTTTAGTTGGTATCAAATCTAATAATTCTAGAAATTACTTAAATATAATATCATTAACAAAGATATGCTTTTTCTTAATCTCTCATCCTTGGTTATCAAAAATAATAAACTTAATAAAATGGGAAAGTAATTGAATTAAATAATGACATAAGAAAATTGAAAGTATGGAAGTACTCCAAGGCCTCTTATCTTACTTATTACACTTGAATGTTTTTGATATGTTTGTTGAAGTGGGTGTAGGAGTTTTAGATTTATTGTTCTTACAAAATATTTATATCTCATTTAAGTATCTCTATCATAGAATAAAAGTGAAAAACCATCAAAGACTAGTTTATGAGTTCTCATTTCATATGGTACCAAGATCAATTCATAAAGGACAACTTTGTTTTCCAAATCAAATCATGTTGTTTTCTACATCGAGCATAGATCACATAGACATAGGGTGAAATGATATATGAAACATTTCTTAAGTATGGACTAATATACTTTTCCCATGAAATTCGTATTTATTTTAAGTAAGGGGAAGAGAAAGTGAAATGAAATTCTAGAAGAGTAAAGGGGATAGATTCACATATTGACATATTCATTTAGAAATAACTTTGAAGGTATTGACAAAAAATAAAAAAGGGGATATTGAAGAGCCCACTTTGTGTATGGATTTTATTTTTTATCAATGATTTTTATTAGTTTTCAATGGTTTTCGTTGAAATAGAAATATTTTATTGATGTTAATACATTGAATAAGTTATAATAAATAAATTTATTGAAGTATCCAAGATATCCAATCTTGATAACAAAGTGAATGTATCTTGGATAACTGAATGAAAAAGAAAGTACTCATGTCATATTATATTAAGTAAATTATTTTAAAGACTTTGAGTTTCTAAGTTTGACAATTATTGAAATGATCTTTATGTCAATGACTTATGTCAATGGTGACACATTGTTTACAAAAATTAAGTGATATTTATAGTTGACATTTCATAAGTAAAAGAGGAGGAATATAAAGACCATAAAAAATAATATTTTGTATGATGAATAATTTGAAATTAATTATAAGGCCATACAATATTTTGTTATTTCATGTGTTTTATTTTGGAGTTGGTGGTTTGGAATTTGATGGCAAGATATAGCTTGATAATATATTCTACACTTAAAAATAATCTAAGTATTATTTTAGTTGTCCTTTATTAAAAAATTAACCCAACGACCAGTTAACCAAGGGGACCTTGTAGCTACTGCCTAGGTGGGTAGGGTCAACCCTCATCTAGCCATAGTGGTGTAAGAGGATGAATTACATGCACTTAGTACATGAAGATTTCTCATGGGCTATACAATGGGGTGGCACTGTCCATGTGGTCAGTGTGTGTTCAATGTATATTGGTTTTGACTTCGGTGTCATGGATTGAGATGAATGTGGAATGAAATTATTTATATTGAAATACCAGAACATGGAAAAAATCAATGCGGGATGGGTTCCACGTGACATTTTTTGTCGACTTTAAAAACATATAAATATAACCATGGTCATTCTATCAACTTAATCCACACCGAATGATCAACACGGGTGATCTACTTCAACCTCCCAACATTTGAGGGATCTTGTACAATAGAAGTTCTACATGCTGAGAAGTTGATGTCCTCGACCCTACTAACCTCAAACTTGTGATGAAATATCACAATAAAATTGATTTGAATCATCAAATATGGTTTCTATGATGCCCATGCGGTCAGGAGTTTAAGGAACATGCTACATTTGAATGCAACATATAGTTGTAGGAGGCTATCCATACATCCAGTATGCAAGGATGGGTTTTAAATTTAAAGAGCGTCATGTGATCTTCATCACATGCACATGAGGCATCTTCACATAAGAATATATTCTATGATTATTGATATTAAATATTTATTAAATATATGAAATTACTCCCATCATATAATTATCACTTAAAAATGATTAATTTCTGTTCAATGTTCATGTTTTGACCATAAACATATATAAAGAGCATTGTTTGAATTTCTTTAATAAAGATTCATTTTAATGTTTTAATCATATATTTAAAAATAATAATCCAAATGACATGATTCTTCTGTTTTAGTATTCCTGATTTAAATTCCAACAAATCACTAAACTAAAGCATTGACCAATTAGGCCATTTGAAGGGTCATATGGACCACACAAAAAGGACCAAAGAATCATTCAAGGAAACCAGACTAGCAATGATGTTATATTTTCTAGGATCAATCCATAAGAAAAAATTCATTAATTCTCCACCAGAAGTCCAAGGGAAATAAATTGAAACTTTTATAAAAATTTCAATTTTGAAATGAAAAAATAAGGGGCCCAATTGATCCATGAAATTCCAGACCACCATTCTATCTGGGATTTCAAAGAGGCACATAATCATAGATTGTTATCCCAATATAGACATCAAATTGAGATGATATTTTGTGGTGTTAAATCCAAGATATAGGTTCCAATTTTTTTTTGAATAAATGGTTCAGATTTGAGGGCATCTTCCAGCTTAAAACCTCATTCACATTTTGACCTTTGAAAAATTCTGGATAAATATGGACAGTAGAATATTGTTTAATAAAACAGCCATAAATTTGGTTAAAAAAAATACAATGGACACTAAATTTATATGATTTACTTTCAACATATATATCTATAAATTTGAAGAAGAAGATATCACAATATTAGGCTTTCTAAAGGGTAAAATTCTTGATCCAAATTGAGAGGTAGTTTTGGAAGGAAAATAGTCCACCACCTTGGGCTATAAATACATCCTCCTCTTCTCCTTATAATGGGTTGACATTTCAATACTTAAGGAGAATATTTTTCTTGACTAGAGACTTCAAAAGAGCCTAGTAGGACTTGACTTAATATTTTTTCAATAAGATATATATCTCCTCCACTTTCAATTTCTTGTTTGTTTTCACCTGTTTTAAACTATAATTGTGTAAGTTCGTTTTTATTTCAATTAAATATTAATGCATGTTTCTTTATATTCATCTCTAATTATTAACCACATTATGTTGTGAAATATTAATGGTCTTAAAATAGTTTAAATCAAGTAAAAATACATTTCCTCTTTTTCTTTCTCATTCAACAAAAAATGTGTTTTAATTATCTTCACTATTCATGTGTGTGTTCAGTACAGTACTCTTATCTTGTCCTATTCTTTTTATTCTATTTTTAACTTGATGTTGCCTTAAAATTCATGATTTTTACACATATTTTTATTATTTTTTTAATCATTTTAATTAATTAATTTGAAACTTTTGTTAATTAATTTCATTTTTGTTATTTTATAATTTAATTAATCAATTGAAATATTTTTATAATTAATTTTGTGTTTTTAGTTTTAAAATTATTAATATTTTTTATTTTATTTTTTATTTAATTTTATTTAATTTTTTATTCTTCTTAATAATTTTTTTTCTCTTTTTAATTATTAAGAAATTTTTTAATCTTTTATATTAATTAAATCTTTAATATAATTTTTAATCTACTAATTTTTCCTTAATTTAATTTAAATTTTAATATCAATGAAAATTTTTAATTTAATTTCAATTATTAATATAAATATTTTTAAATTGAATACTTAAATTCAATTTATAATTTTATTATCATTTGTTTTAATTTTTCTAATTGCTAACTATAGTTAGTTTTTAGTTTAATTTAAGTATTCAATTTAAAATAACAACAAAACCCTATTATAGCTCTTAAATCCAAACCGAACACCACTAGATATAGAATCCTCATGCCACCGTTGCTGCATACGAGATCCACTGGGAAGAAGAAAATTGAAGCCTCGCCCCTTGGAAAAATCCGATTGAGGTCGATCACTGCCCATACCCAAGCCCCACCGCTTACCAGTCGATGCATTCAAGGTCTTGAAGGAGGCTGCACTACGAGATCTAAAGGTTCTACCGAATCATCACCGCTGATAGCCAAGCCGATTCTTCGAACCTAGATGTGGAGTCGCTGCCGTCCTGTGAGGAGGAGGAGCTGTCATGCGCTGTCTCCGTTGTCTGAGATCTTACCAGTGTTGTGCCATCGTGCAAGGAGGAGGAGTAGGATGGAGAGATGACGCCACTCGCGACTTATAAAGGAAGAAAGACCCCCCCCCCCCCCGTGTAGAAGAGAAGAAAAGGGACCGGGAAAGATTAATTAAATTAATAAAAAAATAATGATAATAATAATAATTAAAATGTAATAATAATTAATAATTAATAAAATTATTTAATTAATAAAATTATTTATTTATATTGAATAAATACTAAATAATAGTCTTAATAAATTTATATAATTATAATAATAATTTACAAACCTAATTAAAATTAATTTAATAAATTTAATAATAATAATATATAATAAAATTAATAATTACTAATTATCTTAACAATAACTTCTAATAATTTTAAAATAATAATAAAAATGATTAAAATTATTAAAAATATTATCTTTAATAAAATAAAATAATAATAATAATAATTAATGCTTTAAATAAAATAATTAAAATAATATTAATAGTTAATTAAAATAACTATTAATTGAAAATTATAATTATTATAAAATAAATTACAAAATTAACTAATTAATTGAATATTTATAAGTAATATTATAACATTATAACATCTAAATACTTGTTATGTTTTTCAGATGCAGAATGACCACAAATCACATCGACATGTATCCCAACAACTTAGTTGCATTCGGTTATGAGGATTTCTCAAGTGAGAAGGATAATAGGAGGGTGCAACACATGGATGATATAACAGAGAGCATGAAATATAGTTGGAGCTGACCTTTGGTGACAAAGTGGCAGATGAAAAATGAATTTAAAAATACTATAGCAGTAGTGGAGAAGGGGGATCTCTCACTCATTGAATATTCTTGATTTCGTATTCAATCATTGACAACACACTTCTTCCACTGGGAGAAAGAAGTAGGAGAGGTACACAACGTTCTATAGACTAGGAGAGATCGAGCGAGAACAGGAGTAGAGCAATGCCAGTATAGTTCTTAGGGGAGATCTCTTATCTTATATTATTCTTTCTCTCTATTATGTTCATTTTTGTAATTCCATTTTTCTTTTAAGTTCAATATGACTGTTAGTTAAACAATTTCTTTTTCAAGGGATTTTTAACCTTTCAGTCTTTTCCTTTTTTTCTTCACATCATTTTTTTTAATAATGAATTCAAAATTGATCGACAAGATCAATTTTGAATTCATTAATATTGTTTCATGAATCTTTTTCCAAATTCCAAAACATCAAGTTCAATTGGGGAGATTGATCTTGAATTTATTTCTTAAAATCTTAAAGTTCAAATCTTGGGATAATACAATGAATTTTATTCCTTGAATACTTTACAATTTTCATTATAGTTTATAAATATTGGAGTGGAGAACTCCAAGATTTCATTTTTTGTGTGTTTAATATTCTGGTGATGAAGATTAAACTAATATTTTTCTGAGTTTGTTGAATAATAATGTTTTAGTGAATAAGATATCTTTATATACCTGTAATGTTATAATTCCCTGGGAATTTATTCTGATTTGTTTCAACTCAAACTCTACCCTTGTTTACATATAATGCTTTCTCTATTAATTCATCAAAGCTCCAATTACAACCTAGTTCTATAAAAAAATCATTGTGTTTCTTTACCACTTCATATCAAAATATATATATATATAAAGTAAAAAAGTTAAAAAGAAAAATCCACCCACTATTAAAAATAGTTGAGTATGTTTTGAAAAGTTTTAGTCACTCAAACTCTACTTTTTCCTTCCTTTGGGTTTGACCATACTTATCACTATACAATAGTTTGCAGGAAATATAAATTTTTAAACATTAACAAGTATTCAATGACATATGGGTCATGTTTTTGGTGCCATGGCTAGGGAATTATACAGGAGAATACTTTTCATTTCTACAAAAAACTTTTCAAAAAAATTCACATATAAAAAAAATCATAAAAAAATTGAAAATTTGAAAATTGTTAAAAAAAATTATTCTGTTAATTTCTTCATGTTTTTGTTTTTGTTTGTTCTTATCACTTTCAATCTGCTTTTACTATCTTTTTTCAACTTTGAACTCTTAGTAATTAATTTCCTCTACTATCCACTACATGATCATAAGAGAATCTTTTGACAGATTAAATCCCATATACCTTGAAATTGAAAAACATCTAATTACTATAAAAAATAAAAAAAATCTAAAATGGAAAATTTAGATGAGAGAGTTCCTATTAATAACATTCAAAACCATCAACTTGAAATCTTAAATGAAATTGAGAGGACTAGAATGAGGGAGTTTCAAATCCCTCAAGTTTCAAGAAACCCATATTCCATTAGACTATCTCCCAGAGCCATAAACTATGAATTGAAATAGTCCCACTTGTCACCATTACCTTCATTCAATGGACTCTCTAATGAGAAATATTTAGCCTTCATTATATATTTCTACAATATAGTGCAACAACTACCACTCTTAGGACTCATTGAGAATGAGATTAGAATGGGATTATTTCCCTTTTTCCTTAAAGGGAATGCTATAAATTGGTTTTTGAGTCTAGATGAGAATATTTTTGAGAATTTGGATCATGTCTATAATTCCTTAATCATGAAATTTTATCCCCAAAGACTTAAAGGAGAACTTAGAACGAAAATCACAAGTTTCTACCAAGAGGATGAATAATCCTTTCAAGAGGCTTGGGATATATTTAGGGACCAATTAGATAGTGTCCCCATCATCAACTCCCATCCCATGTCCTCATAGACACCTTCTATAAAGGACTCTCTTCCTCTGGTCAGAACCTAGTTGATCAATCTTCTAGGAGAATTACAATGAGAAAACATATGAAGAGTTGAGACAAATTTATAACAACCTTGACTTAAATTCTCAACATAAAAATTCAAGAAGGAAGAGAGTGAATACAAATGTTAAAAACACTGGTTTAGGAGTAGATACTCAATCTCAACTTACTGAAATCACAAATCAACTTCAATCATTAATGAACCAAAATGGAAAATAATCTGTAAACCAATTAGGATATCAAAACCAAAATTAATCTCTTAGAGAACAATTCTATCAATGTGGGATGCTCAAGAACACTGAAAACTATTGTCCAAACTTTAACATGCTATACCAACAATAAGAAAATTCAAATTTTGTTAACTATGGTCCTAGGATACCTGCCAAGGACAACCCATTTTTAAACAATTATAATCAAGGCTATATAAACCATCCTAACCACTCTTATAAATAATAAGGAATTATAATAAAACCACTACCCTTACCTACCAAAACCAACCAAGGACAAACTTTCAAAATCAACCGAGGGGTGAATTTTCTAATTCACAAGGAGATTTTGAGGATCAAATGTTCTCTAATATAGATCAAATCTTAAACAGAATGGAATCTCAAGATGAAAAATTCATGACTCAACTAAAAAAACAAGCCCAATATGAATATGATAAAATCAAACCTGATGCTAACATGGAAAACATGGAAACTAAATTAGTCTAACTAGCTAGAGATATGACATCTAGGGGTAAAGGAAGGATACCTAGAACAACTAAAATTAACCCTAGGGATAATGTCATGGATGTTGTAACAAGAAGAGAGATAAAAACATAAATAAAACTTTAAAAAGACTTTAGAAATGGGCAAACTAAAAAATTAAATGAATTTGGAAACAAAAATCTATTGCACACACAATCTGGAAATCCATCGAAAAGTGATAAAAATAAAAAAAATTGAATTTTCCACCAGAAAATAAATCTAATTTTTTTTACGAAATTAAAAGGAAAAAAATAAAGAAAAAATTTAGAAGTGTTAGAGGATATTCCTACTATACTTAGGAACTTTTCCCCACCAAATCCCTTTCTCAAAAAAATGAAACCAAAATGAAACAACAAAGCTGAACTTCTTCAGTTCCTTGGGCTTTTGACTAAGCTCTAAGTGAACATCCCATTTACCTTAATCCAAATTCAATCATATTTGAAATATCTTAAAAAAATTGTTTCAAATAAAATTACACTTGAATAATTTTCCATATACAACCTCACTGAAGAGTGTAGTGATGTACTCCAAAATAAAATCCCTCCCAAGCTCAAAGACCCAGGTAGTTTTATCCTACCATGAACCTTAGGGAATTCCATTCCACTCAAATGCCTATGTGAATTAAGTGATAGTATCAACCTTCTCCCAAAATCACTATTCCAATAGTTGAGATTGAGTGACATTCAACCCACCATAGTCATCCTTTAGTTGGTTGACCACTCATTCACTCATCCTGTAAGGAGGGTAGATAATCTTCTGGTAGGTGTATGAAAATTGTTTCTACCTACTGAATTTCTAGTGCTTGATATGGAGTGTAGCCAGGAGGTGCCCATCATTCTGGGTAGGCCATTCTTGTCCACTGGTTTAGCTATCATTTATGTGTCTAAGGGTTAGTTAATCTTTAAATTTGGAGAGAAAAAGAAGAATTCAATGTCTTTTAAAATGTTAAAGGAGTAACTTTTTTTGGAAATTTTCTCTAAGATAGAGCCTATAGAAGATCAAAAATCAATTGAAAATATTGAAGAATATAAAAATAAAAAAATTTCTGAATAAAAAAATCTAGAATCTGAAAATTATGTTGTATATAATATTGAATCTGTTCAAACTGAGAATCTGGAAAATTTTCACGAATTAGAAAACTATCTAGTTTCTGCTTTTGCTGGAGATGTATCTTCTACTTTTGAACTAAAATAATTATTGAGGGTAGTTGAGGGTGATTCTGTTTTCACCAGCACTTCTAAAAAAATTGATAAAGTAGAAGGAAAACTGATAAAACAACTTGATGATTTTTCTTTGATAAATATTTAAAACTCAAATATGGAAACTTTGGATAGTGAGCTGTCCACTTTGGATAGTAGTGATTTGAATCCTAAAACTGGTATGGATATTCAAAATATTTTGTCTTTTCAAACTCTTTACAAAAGACATATTGAATACATTGGTCCTCCCATGACCAAGATCCTTCCTTAAAGTGAATAACCACACATTCTTTAGAGAAAACCACTTCTTGAAAATTTAAAATATTAATTTTAGGAGATAATTCAACACTTCCTGTCATCATTTCTTATCAAGTGGAAAAAAATCAAGAAGATTTTTTTTTGGGTTTTTAAAAAAAATTAAAATCTTCCATAGGTTGGTCCATAACTGATATCATAAGTATTATCCCTTCATTATGCATGCATAAAATCCCTATGGAACCAGACCACAAACCTAGAGTATAATGTTAAAGGAGACTAAATACCAACATAAAACATGTTTTTAGAGAGGAAGTAATTAAACTACTAGATACTGGAATTATATATCCTATCTCTAACAGTACTTGGGTCTGCTCGGTCCAAGTTGTCCCTAAAATGGAGGTTTTACTATTGTCACTAATGAAAAGAATTAAGAAATTCAAGTGAAGAAGGACACCAAGTGGAGAGTATGCATCAATTATAGGAAGATTGATTCATACACTAGGAAGGACCATTTTTCAATTCCCTTCCTTGATCAAATTCTTGAGAGGCTTGCTAAAAACGAGTTCTTTTATTTTCTGGATGGGTATTCTGGTTACAACCCGATTCTAGTATCTCTAGAGGATCAAGATAAAACTACCTTTACATGATCCTTTGGGAAATTTTTCTACTAAAGGATTCCCTTTGGTTTATGTGGTACTATAGAAAACTTTCAAAGGTGTATGATGATTATCTTTTCTGACATGATTGAGAGGATTATATAGGTTTTTATTTATGATTTCTCTATAGTTGGTAACACATTTGATATTTGTTTGAAAAATATGGAGTTAGAGTTAGAAAGATGCTTAGAGATCAACCTAGTTCTTAATTGGGAAAAATATTAGTTCATGGTCACTGAAGGGATAATAATGGGACATAAGGTGTCTAAGGGGGTATTGAGGTAGACACTTCCAAAGTTGAAGTTATTCAAAATCTACCACCTCCTGAAAATGTTAAGGGTGTTAGGAGTTTTTTAGGGCATGCCGTTTTCTATGATAGGTTTATCAAAGACTTTTCTAAAATAAAAAATCCCTTGTATTCCCTTATTGTCAAGGATGACCCATTATTATTTGATGATTTTTTTTGAAATAATTTAATTTTATAAAGGAAAAAAACTCACCTCATCACCTATCATCACTGAACCTGGTTGGAAACTCCATTTTGAACTAATGTGTGATGCTAGGGACATAGCTGTTGGAGCTATCTTAGTACAGAGGAGTGATAAGAAGTTTCATGTGGTCTATTATGCTATTAAGATTATAGATGTGTCTCAAATGAATTATAACACTATTGAAAAAGAGTTATTAGATGTGGTATTTTCTCTAGATAAATTTAGGCAGTATCTTCGAGGTTCTAAAGTCATCATCTTTACTGATCATTCTACCTTAAAATATTTGTTGACTAAGAAAGAGGCCAAACCTAGGCTTATTAGATGGATCCTCTTATTTCAAGATTTTGACTTGGGAATTAGAGATAATCTGGGAGATTAAAATTTAGTTGTATACCACCTTTCTATGATTCCTAATACCCACTTTCAAGATCCAAGAGAGATAGACTCTTCCTTTCCGGATGAAAAGATTTTCACTATTTCAATAATGTAGCTGGATTGGTTTGTAGTCTTTTCTAATTTCCTAGAAGCTATTTTCATTCCAAAATACTTGTCAAATAAATAAAAGAAGAAATTAATTTCATAACTTAAGTATTTTATTTGGGATGTCCCCTTTATCTTTAGGATATGTGTTGATGGAATTCTTAGATGGTGTGTTACATTGGAAGAGATGTTGCCTATACTAGAGAGTTATCACTCCTCACCTTAGGGAGGATATCATAGTGGAGAAAGGACCACCCAAAAGTTCCTTCAATCTATATTTTATTGGCCCGCCTTATTCAAGGATGCTATGAGTTTTGTCACAGGATTTGATAGATTTCAGAGGTTGGGTAATATTGGGAGGAAGAAAGAGTTACCCAAGAAGGGTATTTTAGAAGTTGATATTTTTGATGTTTGGGGTTTTGATTTTATGGGTCCATTTCCATAATCTCATGGGAATGAATACATTATTTTTTTTGTAGATTATGTTTCTAAGTGGGTTTATATAGTAGAACTACCCAACAATCAGACCAGTAGTGTTATCAAATTTGTTAAAAAGAACATCTTTTCAAGATTTGGAGTGCCGAAATATTTCATCACTGATAATGAAACACACTTTAAAAATTAAAAATTTAAGGCTTTAATGGAGAAATATGGATGAAACCATAGAATTGGTACTGCCTATTATCCACAATCTAGTAGATAGGTTGAAATTTTTAATAGGGAGCTGAATCAAATTCTAGAAAAAAATGTCTCAAATTCTTGGAAGGATTGATCTCTTAAGTTATATGAGGCTTTGTGGGCATAAAAAATAGATTTTAAGACCCCAATTGGTATGTCTCCATACAAGTTGTTATTTGGTAAATGTTTTCATTTTCCTTTGGAGTTGCAGCATAAGTCATATTGGGTAGTTAAATCTTTAAATTTTGATTTTAAGAGTGATAGAGAGAGAATATTTATTGATCTAAGTGAGATGGATGAGATTAGGAGAGAGTTTTATGAAAACTATAGGATATATAAAGAGAGGTCTAAAATTTTTCATGATTCTTTCATCCAAAATAGAAAATTTAAACCTAGACAGAAGTTCCTTCTCTTTAATTCAAGACTCAATATCTTTAATGGAAAGCTAAAATCTAAATGATATGGGCCTTTTATAATTGTTAGAGTGCCGAAAATGGTATTGGTGAGATTTTTTGACAGAAAAAAAAGTCTATGGTTGTTAATGAACAAAGAATAAAACTATATTTTTAAGGGAAACCAAAGGGATTGGATGCATTCATTATGCTGGAAAACTAAATTTAAATAAAGTATAACTGAAGAGTTAAATTTTAGTGCTTCATGGGAGTCAACCCATGGTACTTGCTATATCTTTATTTTTTTTACTTTCATTCCCGTTTTGTTTTTGAATAAAGTGTTTCTTGCTATTTTTCGTTCCATCTATTTATATAGTGGATGTGTGTTTTTGGTCTTGCTAGTTCTATTTTTCAGAATAAGAAGTATGTTATTGGATTCACAGAGGAGTAAAATTCCCCTTTTTCTTCAATTTTCTTGGAGTTACATGTTGTAGAATCTATAAATACATATAATCAGGTAAGTTCTTTACTTATTATTTCTACATATTTTTTCTACTCTTTCTCTATTACTATATAAAAGGAAAAACAAGTCACTGTTAAGTAACTATTCCATTGTACAGTTGCGATTCCTTGACTCACCATTTCACTTGAGCCACCATTCCACTATTGGTGGTGAGTCACCACAACGGTGACTCACTGGTAAGGTAGTAGTGGTGAGTCATTAATAATTTTCTATTACTAGAAAAATCCTTCTACATGTGCCGGTATACTAGAAATTTTACTATATAGTTAGATTGTTGCTGGAATTTGAGTTTCATTTATTTTAAAACTCTTTACTGTATGAAACTAAGTGTTGGGGTGTAATAACACCCTTTTTTCTCACTTAAAATGGTTGTGCTTTAATTTTTTGGGTGTTTAACATGAATTTTTTTCAGCTCAACTGTAAATCTAATTGAATAAATTTTTCAATATTACTTAAATTCATTTCATTGTGTACTTAAATATTTTCACATGATACCTTTTGAACTTAATTTTAAAAAAAATATTCATTGTATTTCATTAAAATTCAAGTAATCCTATTGTTAAATATTTTTGTGGCAAACACTTACTGTTTGAGTTTCAATGAGATCCTTGTACATTTAATTAATCTACTTTATTGAAAATATTTTTTGAACTTTCAATTTAAATTGTTTTAACCGCCTTTGAATTAAACATTGGGGACTAAGTTGGGGTTTAAGTGTGGGGGAGGGGGTCAAATTATGTTGAGTTAATCTTTGCTTTAATGGAATCCCATCAAATACCTCTGCCTTTAATTTTTTTGTTAAAAAATATTCAATTTGTTTTCAAAATTATTACACAAATTGATATTCTTTAGGCTTCACATTGTACGTCAATCTATCTTGCTTAAGGATAATACCTTATTGGTAGTTAAGAGTTACCTTGAATCTGAAAATTTTGAGGATGAATGATTGCTGAGTGAATTTTTTTAGTGATTTTATGAATGTTCTGTTTAGGAACTAAGTTTGAGAGTGATATAGGATTCATTTTTGTGGAGTTATTCTCATAACTTTAGGAACTGGAAGATTTAACTTTATCCAAAGGGGCTCACTTTTTAATTATTAAAAAAATAATCACTTTAGTGAGGCAATTTCAATGGTATTCATATAAATATTTTGAAACTGGAGTAAAAATGGGCATTTGGGAACCCATGGTGAATCTCTGAGACACTAGGAACTAATTTTGTGTGAGTAAGCCCTCTGTAAAATTCTAATAAGTGCATATGAATAGTGATTAGCACATGTTACATGGTTGGGAAAAATTAAAAAAAACAATAAAGTTCCTAGTTTTCAAAAACGATTTCATTAAGGCGAGGGGAATTTTGAACACCGGATGAATAAGGGGACAATTGATTTGTATGAAACCATTTAAGTTTTATCAATAAGGGGATTAAAAAAATTAATTTAATTTTTTCCTTTTGGAACCTAGTTGAAGTCAAAGCATAAGGTGCCTTTTGTTAAGTTCTTAACTACACTTATTTTTAACTTATTATCATTTTTGAATTTAGAACTTGAACATGAATTTAAATAAGACATTAAATGAACTCATATATGAGGCATGACATCCTCATAAGTATATGTTTCTTTTTTTCCTTAACCACCTAATAAGAATTTGATTTAAACAAGATTTATTTTGAGACATTTCATTTCAAATGCCTAATACTCAGTTTTTTTCCTATGATTTTAGACTATTTATATGATTCTTTTTTGATATGTTTAACAAAAACATACTTATATTTTTCAAAGACAATAAAGCATAGAATTTATTGAGGATGATCAATGCTTAAGTTTGGGAGAATTTGATGTGGCCTTAAAATTCATGATTTTGCCACATCATTATATTAAGTTTTTAATCATTTTAATTAATTAAATTTTTACTTTTTTAATTAATTTCATTTTATTATTTTATAATTTAATTCATTAATTAATATATTTTTATAATTAATTTTGTATTTTTATTTTTAAAATTATTAATATTCACTATTGTGATTAATAAATATTTGTTTGTCTCTTTTTAATTATTAAGTAATTTTTTAATTTTTTAAATTAAGTTAATATTTAATATAATTTGTAATTTATTAATTTTGTCTTCTTAATTTAATTTGAATTTTTTATATCAATTAAACTTTCTAATTTAATTTCAATTATTAATTTAAATCTTTTTAAATTCAATTTAGTATTCTATTATCATTTGTTTCAATTGTTCTCATTGCTAACCATAGTTAGTTTTTAATTTAATTTTAGTTCTCTGTTTTTAATTTATTAATTAGTTAATTGTTTTAACTAACTCATTTTTTAGTTTCAATTTTATTTATTAAATTAATCTAATTACGTTTTAAAATTTAAATTTCTTATTTTTAATTGTTTTAATTTTATTAAATTATTTATTAATTAATTTTTATTTCATAGGTCAAAATTTGATTCAATTTTTGAGTGCAACGGTGTCTACAATGAGTCACCTCCAGAACCTTGAAACGGTGACTCAACAAGTCACCCTTACTACCATCTTTTCCCTTGCTTTGACACACAACAACCAGCCACTACTGCTACTTTAATTCAAAGGTGACTCAACGAGTCACCACTATATCTGGAATCCTCATGCCACCGCTGCTACATCCGAGATCCATCAGGAATAATACAATCAAATCTTCCCCCCTTGGAAATGTATGATTGAGGCCAATCACCACCCAAAACCAAGCCTCACCGCTTACTAGTCGATGAAACCGAGGTATTGAAGGAGGCCGCACCGTGAGATCCGAAGGTGCTGCTGAATCATCGTCGCTGATAGCCAAGATAAGCTATCAAATCTGGATGTGGACTCACTACCATCGTGTGAGGAGGAGGAGATGTCGTGCGCTGATGACACCATCCTAGATCCTTACCGGTGTCATGCTGTCATGTGAGGAGGAGGAGCAGGATGGAGAGCCAAAGCCGCCCGCGACTTCTAAAGACCCCCCTCCCCGCAGAGAAGAGAAGAATGGGGGAGATTAATTAAAGAAAATTAAATTAATATAAAAAATATATAATAATAATAATAACAATTAAAATGTAATATTAATTAATAATTAATAAAATTGACAAATCAATATAACTATTTAATCATATCGAATAAATACCAAATAATAATCTTAGTAAATTGATATAATTATAATAATAATTTATAAACATAATTAAAATTAATTTAATAACTTTAATAGTAATAATATTTAATAAAATTAATAATTACTACTTTGCTTAACAAGAAATTTTAATAATTTTAAAATAATAATAAAAAAGATTATAAATTATAAAATTATTATCTTTAATGAAAGAAATTTTTAATAATTATTAATAAACGATTTAAATAAAATAATTAAAATAAAAATAATATTTAATTAAAATAAATATTAATTTAAAATTATAATTAATATAAAATAAATAACGTAATTAACTAATTAATTGAATATTTATAAGCAATATTATAACGTCATAACATTTAAACACTTGTTATATTCTGCTAAGGCAGACTCATCCCGAATCACGTCTAGGTGTATCCCAACAACCTGGTTGCATTCATTTACAAGGATTTTCTCAAGTGATAGGGATAATAGGAGGGTGCAACACATGGATGAAGTAACAGAGAGTGCCGATTGTAGTTGGAGATGGCCTTTGGTAACAAAGAGGCATATAAGAGAGGATTTTAAAAATACTACAGTAACAATATAACAACCCTGCTCTTTATTACACACTTAAACATTATTTATTACATAAACTTGAACTTAATACAACTCTGAGTATTGATTGGTATAGTGTATTGGGAAATTAAGAACAATACATAACAACATAGAATATAAAACCCAACATCTTTATTGAAAACTTCTTTTACATTACCACAACATTCCTTCGTACTTACCATTACATGGGATAACCTAAAGAAATGCATTACAAAATGGGGAGCTATAAAGCCCAGTAAGGGAGTAAACAAATAGTAACATGAAGAATATAGTAAATTTTAGGCAATAGACATATCAATAGAGTATAAGATAAACATGAACATAAAGGCATGATATAACATGATTATCATAACATGGAAATATGGAAACAACATTTAACATGATATTAGCATGATCCAAGGATTATTTCACATGGAGCATGAGTAAACCCTCATTTCACTTGAATTAGAATGATTAAACCCTCATTTCACTTGACGTATAATGATACTAATCTTTACCTAAAGCATTGGAGCGCTATTAAGGTACACCCTTCTTAATCATTTCATTTCATGCATAAGTGTGCACATAGATCATACAACAAATATTCATTAAACATCATCATTTTTTCCATGATAAAAAATGTGGAATTAATATATGAACCTCTATAATCAATAAGTAAATGTGCATAATGGTGAATACCATTGATAGAGAAATGGACATGGTATTCACTACAAAATGACTTTGGCTTGTAGAATCATGGTGCAATTTCGGCAGTATAACGGCGTGACATAGGAATTCATAAAAATAGCTGATGAGAGAGAAACTAGTATCTCATAATATGTTTATTAAATGGAAATTAAGGGATGGGGTTCATATAGACACATGTCCCAACATATGTAATGGAATTTAGATGCATAATATAAAAGGATTACTTGAATATAAATGAGAAGAGATAAATTCCTTAGGGAACTTTGGCATGGTAACAGGTGTGCATGGGACACATTAATGAGAGAGAAAGAGGTCTGTCATCTTTCAAAAAAACGAGGGAAATATGGGTGAGGTGCAAAATCATACCCCAACATTTGGAATGAAAAAAAGGTATAACAATATAAAGAAATTTGGATAAAAATGAGAAAGGAAGAAATCCCTTACTTGGAAGTGTGATCCCAAAGGCTTGGGAGAGGCTTGAGAGAGGCTTCTTAGGAGTTTAGGGCACCTTGGGAGGATTATATAGAGAGGAGGTCAGAGGTTGGTTGATCTATAAATGGTTTGAGTGAAGAGGAATGAGAGATTGAGTGGGTTTATATAGGAAAGGAGAGTGAATTATTTACTATTTAGGTTTTTGACACCACAAATTAAACTAATCAAAACAACAAACCAAACCCTGGTTTTTGCCCATGGTTTTTACCAAAGTGGAGTGGAAAACATTATTTTATAAGGAAAATGGCCTAAATTATTAAAATATTAGGATTTCTTATGTTTAGGTGATTCACACTCCCAATGAAATCATTTTAAAATGTTAAAATGTTTTGTAAGTCTTGGAGGGTCCACTAAGGATTTTTAAAATAAATCAAACAAGACTAAAATCATATTATTTTAAAGGTAAAACATATATTGGCTGAAAACTCATTTATAATATTTTATTTCATCTCTATTAGGTCATTATGATGTCAAAAAACACATTATATATTTAAATGGTATTTAATTTTTACCCAAAAATTTGTCTGTCTAAGATAATTATGAAAAACTCACTATTAGATAATTTCGATGTATTAATTATAAAAATAATATTAATTTTATCTAAATAATTTTCTAAATATGTGAAGTTTTAATTTTAAAATAAAAACCTACATTAATAGAAAATTCATGGGTTTTGAAAAAAACAGCTTTCAAACCTTAATAAAAATTACAATTGTATTCATAAAAATTATACAATCATTTATATTTAATAAAAAATAATTTAGTAATAATATTTTATTAAAATATTATTTAATTCAAAAATACTTAAATTCATAAAAATATATTTCTTAATTTAATATTAACTAAAAACATTATTTGTTCTTTAAAACCCATTTAAAAAATAAATGCATATTCTTTATACCAAAAAATAAAGAACACAATAATAGTGCTAGAGTCTTGTTACCATCCATCCAATAGCCCGAAGGCCTTCATTTTTTTATTGATTTTTTGATAATAGACCTTAAAAGGGGTGAGGTGGAACCCTTACAAGGCCCGTAGGTATAAGTATTACATGGCCCGTAGGCCTTAGAGGAATTAATTTTCCCGTAGGCTTCAAACATTACATACAACCCAGACTAACTATTTGGAACTGCTCTTCCCCAACATCTTCATCGTGAAATCAACTCTCCACCTTCGCATGACTATTCGGCTAGGCATTTCCGTGCATGCACAGGCTTTTCCCGATGGCAGGTGTCATACCCTCTCATTCTTGCAATCTGTTTAGCTTCTGATATGGTGAAAGCTCCTTGCTCATCCTCATTGTAGAGCTTGTTCTTTGTTGGTCGTCTAGTTTGCATCTGCACTTAAGGTGGCCCGAAGGCCTTGAGGTGGCCCAAAGGCCTTACTGACCCGAAGGCCTAGGTGGCCTGAAGGCCTTAAAGGACTCAGGGACCAAATCGGTGGCCTGAAGTACCAAACGGGGGAATATTTTCAGCTGCTACAGTTCCAAACAGTAACTGCTACAGTACTGCACAGTTCCCACTACAGTACCTGCTACAATACTACTACAGTACCCCCAGAAATAATGTCTCTAATTGGATTTGATCTCGGGTATCCCAGATGCACTTAAAAATTCCTTACCAACCGGGATAAGGCTCATCTGTTAGAGTCTTGTTACATATCCCCTTTAACACCCACATAAGTCCTAAAGGTAAGGTGTGCGATGGTGACACACTCTTGGGGTGGTTCGGATAACATCGCTCAAGTGGTAATCTCTCTCGTAGGTGGTTCTGTTCAATCTTAATGTGTTGAAGCTCGAATGGGCTTACTCAAGAGAGAAGCCCAATGAGCCACCTCCTTTCAGAGCTCTGACAAATTGGCTTTGTATGAAGCAATTCTACTAGATGAGGTCATCACTTCCTTTGTCTGAGTAAATTGGATTTGTTAAAGCCCTATATTTTTACTAATCATGTGATCATTGTTCAACGACTATATTAGCAATGATAACAATTCTTAATGGTATTTTGAAATCCCAAAACATAAAACCAAGGAAGTGAATATGTTTTATACAACCATTTTACATAATAAGACATTTAATTAGATCAAGAAGAATTTTCATTAATAAAAGTTTAGGTCATTACAATCTTCCCCCTTAAGAAATTTCACCTTTAAAATTTCCTTTTACCACACTAAAACAGATGTGGGTAGCTTTGCCTCATCACTTCCTTCAGTTCCCACACTACTTCTTCAAAATTGTGGTTTCTCCACAACACTTTCACGAGGGACATTGTCTTATTTCGTAGAACTTTTTCCCTACGATTTAAGATCTTCACCGGCTTCTCTTCATAGGAGAGGTCATTCTCCAATGGTACCACCTCTGGATTGAGAACATGTGATGGGTTAGGTATATAATTCCTTAAGAGTGATACATGGAATACATCATGTACTTGAGATAGGTTCGGTGGGAGTGCTAGTCTATAGGCTATTGCTCCAATGCAATCAAGGATCTCAAAAGAGATGATATACCTTGGACTAAGCTTTACCTCCTTCTAAAATATTATAACTCTCTTCCATGGTGATATGCAGAGGAATACCATGTCTCTAACATAAAACTCTAGGTGTCATTGATGATTATTAGAATAGATCTTTTGTCGACTCTGAGTAGCTTTAATGTGCTGCTGGATGGTCTTAACCTTCTCCACCATTTCTTCGACCATTACTGGACCTAGGAGTTTTCGCTCCCCAAATTCATCTCTACATGCTGGTGTTTTACACCTCTTCCTATAAAGGGCTTCATAAGGAGCTATTTTGATGCTTGAGTGGAAAATGTTATTTTAAGAGAAATCAACTAGAAGAATATGTTGATCCCATCCTCATTTGAAGTCCATTGAGCATGCTCTCAACATTTCCTCAAGTGTTTGGATAGTCCACTTAGATTGGCCATTAGTTTGAGGATGATAAGATATAATGAAGTTTAGCTCAGTATTTAGAGTATATTGAAGAATCTTCCAGAACATAGAGGTTAATCTTGGATCTCGACTAGATATAATAGATAGTGGTACTCCATGCAGCCTAAAAACTTCTC
Source organism: Viscum album (assembly GCA_963277665.1). Taxonomy (NCBI): domain Eukaryota; kingdom Viridiplantae; phylum Streptophyta; class Magnoliopsida; order Santalales; family Viscaceae; genus Viscum; species Viscum album. The sequence goes on from OY728158.1 coordinate 239,075,906, forward strand.
TGATATATATTCATGCCAGTTGATCCAATGAAAAATCCTCTCTAATTGTAATGAAGTGTGCAGTCTTTGTAAGAAGATCCACAACAACCCAGAGAGAATTGCTTCCTTGGGATATCTTCAAAAGTCGGGTGACAAAGTCCATAGCGATGTTCTCCCATTTCCATGCTGGTATGGGTAATGGTTGCATCACCCCCTTAGAATTCTGCCTCTTATCCTTCACTTGTTGAAATACTAGGCACTTTGATGTATACTCAACAATCTCCTTCTTCATGTCATCCCATCAATAATTCTCTCAGAGATCTCAATACATCTTTGTGTTTCTTGGGTGAATGGAGAAATTTGAACTATGTGCATCATCTAAAATTTCTTTCTTTAACTCTGGATTTGATGCAACACATAGTCATGACCCAAATCTTACAATTCCTTCATCATTAACATTGAACTATGAGGATTTCCATTTTCTGATAGTTTCTAATTTATTTTGAATTCCCACATCATCCTTTTGATCATTCTTTAACCTTTCTAAAAAAACGATTGAGAAATAATTTGTGAATGGATTGATGATGTTCCCTTCTTTATGATTCCCATGTCCATCTTCATCAAATCTAAGAAGATTGGATCCTTTTCAATTCTTATCAATGAAAGAGTTGCTGGATCCTTTCTACTTAGAGCATCCACCAACTTGTTCTCTTTCCCTGGATGTTAGTGAATTTACTAGTAATAGACATTGATTATATCTAACCATATTCATTGGCGCATATTAAACTTTTTTTGTGTGAATATATACTTGAGGATTTTGTGATCTATATATATTTTACACTTCTCCCCAAAGAGGTAATGCTTCCAAATTTTAAAAGTGAAGATTACTGCATCCAACTCCAGATCATGTGTTGGATAGTTTTTCTCATGAACTTTCAATTTCCTTGAATCATAGGAAATGAATTTTTCATTTTGCATCAACACACAGATGATTCCATTCTTTGAAGCATCACTAAATACCACAAAAAAATCTCCAATTATGGTTATTATGAGCACAGACGTAGTGATAAGCATCCTTTTAAACTTCTGGAAGCTCTCTTTGCATTCATTTATCCAAGAAAACTTTACTCCCCTTTGAGTTATCTTGGTAAGAGGGTTTGAAAATCATGAGAAATTTCTCACAAATCGGCGATAATATCCAGCTATCACTAGGAAGCTATGGATATCCATCATCGATCTTGGCCTCGATCATCCCTTAATTGCAGCTATCTTGGAGGGATCCACAGATATCCCATTGCTTGTGCTGATATGACCTAATAATGGGACTTCCTTCAACCAGAACTCACACTTGCTATACTTTTCATAGATATTCTCCTTTCACAAGGTCTCTAGTACAATGCTTATATGCTCCTAATACTCCTCCTTGGTTTTAGAGAATATTAGAATATTGTATACAAAGACTACCACAAATTTGTTGAGGTAATTTTTGAAGACTCTATACATCAAGTTCATGAATATTGTTGGAGAATTAGTGAGTTCTAAATACATTACTATGAATTCATAGTGGCCATATCTTGTATAAAAAAAGTATTGGGGATATCCTCCTTCTTCACCCTTACTTGGTAATATCCCAACCATAGATCCACCTTGGAGAAGTATTGTACTCCACATAGCTGATTGAACAGTTGATCAATTCATGCCAGAGGATACTTGTTCTTTATCGTGATTTTGTTGATCTCACGATAATCAATGCAAAGGTGCATTGACCCATCCTTATTCTTGATGAAGAGGATTGGTGCACCCCATGGTGAATCACTTGGGAATATAAACCCTTTATCTATATTCTCTTGTAGTTTTTTCTTCAGCTCCTTAAGATCCACAACAACCATTCTATATGGAGTCTTGTATATTGACAACTCCCTAGGTATAAGATCAATCGAGAATTCAACATATCTTATAGGAGGAATACCAAAAAATTCCTCAGGAAACACTTTAGTGAATTCCCTCACAATAGGCATGTCTTCATGGATGGTTTCTTATTTAGATTGAATCATCTGAGCAATATACGCCTACTCATAGGGAATTAATATCCACACTTGAGATGATGATGCTAAAGAAGATTCACCCACCTCCTTGCACTTGTACAGAATCAGGGGTCGATTCTCCATATGGAGAGTTATTTCTCTCTCATGGAAATTTATGTTAGATTTATATAGGGAAATCCAATCCATGCCAATAATTGCATAAAATTAAACTAGAGGGAGTATTAAGAGGTTTTTCAAAAAGTTTAGTACACCAATTGTGATAGGGGAGGAGTTATATTCACAAGTTTCAATGATTTCCCCATTTTCCATTCTCATTGACATCTCTACTTCCATGATTTATGGTGATGTTGGGATTGTTATACTAAAATTTTGGAATATAAAAGAATGCGTAGAACTAGAATAAAAAATTATGTTCGCTATTATTGAATGAATAACTAGTGTACCTGTCACCACTTCGTTGTCGAGGTTCTCTTCGGTAGTAGTGATGGAAAAATCTCACACTTGCTACCTTGAGATTGTTGGTTGCCTCTGAAAACCATTAGCTTAGGGCACTGGTTTGCAAAGTGCTCTGAATATTTGTAGTTGTAGAAATGAATAGTGTGTTGAGGTTCAAACGAAGAATTCCCCTCCTCTATCATAGTAGCAGGTTTTTCTTGCCAATAGTTAATATCCAGGTTCCACTCTCCTCCATGCCTAAAGCATTTCCTCGTCTCCTTCAGCCAATTTTTAGGGTTCTTATTTCCAAACCTTTAGAAAGTGGGGTGCTAGAATTTCTTAGCACCATTGGATTTATCCATTAGGCTGCCAAAATTAAAGTCCACATTATGCTTATTATCCCCATGATACCCCTAATATTCGTCGATATCCATTTTGACTTTGAGGGCACATCAAACAATTTCCTCATAGCTTTCGAAGTCACAAATCACTAGGGATTTCTGTAGGCTAAGTTTTATCCCACCAAAGAAGTGGTCAACCTTGCATTTGGGATTAATGACAAATCTAGAGGCATATCATGCAATCCTTTTGAAGTTTTTCTCATAAACTTTGATGGATTTATCATCTTTTTTCTTGAGGGAAAGGAAGTCCATTTCCATCTTAAGTCGGAGGGTGTAAGGAAATTATTTATTGAAAAACATTTTCTGGAAATCCTTCCATTCCAACACCTCTATCTCCTCCTTAGGATTTTCATTTTTGATCAATGTCCACCATTGATCAACTTCACCCTCTATACGATAAGAATCCAGAAGAACCTTCTCTTATTCGAAACATTTAGGGATGGAGAATATCTTTTCAATGGAGTTGATCCATTTTTTTGGCAATTGAGGGATCAAATGATCCATTAAAAGTAGTAGGCCTTTGTATCATGAATCTATAAATTGAAACATGTTATTTCGTGGGGGGGGGGGGGTTGAATGTTCTTCTTGACCCATGTTTCTATTCAAAAATTGAGTTAACTGTGAGAGTATTGTGACAAATTTTGCAATTCCCGCTCCCATAAGATTGGGAATATCATTAGAAAAATCGTCACATTGATCTTCACATTGGTTGTTAGCTTGAGTCCTCATATTACCGACCATTGTCTGGAATAAAAAGAAAGTTAGGGGTAACACATAAAGTGGAATCCAAAGACAGAAAGGTATAACTTATAAATTACTTTTATTTCCTTAACTAATGAATTTATAGGATTAAATCTATGTTATCCATGATCTAATTCCCAACATATATTCTTAGGGGATTTTTTTATTCCCTTAACAATGGTTCCTACTATGATTATGAATTTACCAATGCATATCCCCTAGGAGTGTCGTACTCAAGAGTGTAGAAAGGCCCGTTGTCATGCACCAGTTCTCATTCGAGTCTAGCTCAAAGTGGTGTTTTCGAGTTTTAACCCTAGATACATCTATGCCAGATCCATCTCTACCTGCTTGTATCCAGATAGGGATGTATTTGGTTGATAAAGCACTTAATAAATACTCACCAAAATTTAGGTATGTTTTTATTATACTTAGTCTTATCCATAAGGATTTCACTAGGGTTTTCTAATCATAATCCCAAGAGCAACTAAACCTATCCTCTAATACCAACTATAACAACCCTGCTCTTTATTACAAACTTAAACACGATTTATTACATAAAAATTAATATAATAAAACTTTGAGGATATAGATGTATAATGTATTGGGAAATTAGTAACAATACATAACAACTTAGAACATAAAACCCAACATATTTATTGAAAACTTCTTTTACATGACCACAACATTCCTTGGTACTTAGCACTGCATGGGATAACCTAAGGACATGCATAAGAAAAGGGTGAGCTATAAATCCTAGTAAGAGCCTAAACATGGAGTAACATGAAGAATATAGTACATGTTAGGAAATAGGCAAATCAATGGAGAACAAGAGAAACATGAACATAAAGGCATGATATAGCATGATTATCATAACATGAAAATGTGGCAACAACATTTAACATGATATTTTCCTGAGCCAAGGCTCATTACATATGGAGCATCAGTAAACCCTAATTGAACTTGGATTTGAATGAGTAAACCCTAATTACAATTGATGTATCATGATACTAATATTTACCCGATACATTGGAGTGCTATCAGGGCTCACCCTTCTTAATCATTTCATTTCATGCATAAGTATGCCACATAGATCATACAACATGGATTCATTAAACACCATCATTTATTCCATGACAAAGGAATGTGGAATTAATACATGAAACTCTATAATAAATAAGTAAATGTTCATAAAGGTTAATACCCTTGATAGATAAATGGGCATGGTATTTACTACACAATAACTTTGGCTTGGATAATCGCGGTGCAATTTTGGCAACATAACAGTGTGACATAGGAATTCATAAAAATGGTTGATGAGAGAGAAAGGGGGATCTCATAATATGTACATGAAATGGACAATAAGGGTGGGGGTCATATATACACATGTATCAATATATGTAATGGAATTTAGATGCATAATATAAAAGGATTGCTTGAATATAAATGAGAAGAGAGAAATTCCTTAAGGAATTTCGGCATGGTAACGAGTGTGCATGGGAGGAATTAATGAGATAGAAAGAGGTCTCTAATCATTTAAAAATAATGAGGGAAGTATGGGGAAGGTGAAAAATAATACCCCAACATTTTTAATTGAAAAAAGGGTATAACAATATAAATAAATTTGGACAAAAATGAGAAAGGAAGAAATCCCTTACTTGGAAGTGTAATCCCAAAGGCTTGGGAGAGGCTTGATAGAGGCTTCTTGGGAGCTTGGGGAACCTTGGTATGATTATAGATATAGGTTGGAAGGGTTTTTTCTAGCTTTAAATTGTTTGAGTGAAGAGTAATGGGAGATTGAGGGGGTTTATATAAGAAAGGAGTGGGAATTCTTTATTATTTAGGTTTTGGTCATCACACATTAAACTAATCAAAACCACCAACCAAACCATGGTTTTTTCCAAATTGGATTTGAAACCATTATTTTATAATTCTAATGGAATAAAAGTTTAAAATATTATGCTTTATTATGTGGAGGTGAGTCACATTCTGAAGGAAATTATTTTAAAATTTTAAAATGTTTTATAAGTTTTGGAGGGTCCACTAAGGCTTTGTAAAATAAATTAAACAAACCTAAAATCACATTATTTTAAAGGTAAAACATATATTTTCTGAAAAAACCATTTATAGTATTTTATTACATCACTATTGGGTCATTATGATGTTATAATAAACATTTTATATTTAAACGGTATTTAATTTCTACCCAAAAAATTTGACTATCTCAGAAAATTATGAAAAATTCACCATTGGATTATTTCGACATCCTGATTCCAAAAATAATATTCATTTTATCTAAATAATCTTCTAAATATGTGAATTTTTACTTTTAAAATAAAAAACGTCATTTATAAAAAATTCATGGGTTTTGACTAAAACAACTTTCAAACCTTGATAAAAATTACAATTGTATTCATAAAAATTATACGATAATTTATATTTAATAAAAATTAATGTAGTAATAATATTTTATTAAAATATTATTTAATTCAAAAATCCATTAATTAATCAAAATATATTTCTTAATTGAATATTAACTAAAAATACTATTTGTGATTTAAAAACCATTTACAAAATAAATGCATATTATTTATACAAAAAAATAAAGTACACAATAATTGTGCTAGGGTCTTGTTACACATCCCCTTATAACACTAGCATAAGACCTAAGGGTAAGGTGTGCGATGGGGACAGACTCTTGGGGTGGCTCAGATAACATTTCTCGGGTGATAATCTCTATTAACTTCCACTTCTCCCATAGGTGGTTCCGTTCAAGTTTAAAGTGTTGAAGATCATATTGGGTTTGGTCAAGAGCGAAGCCCAGTGATGCCACCTCCTTTCTGAACTCTGAAAAATGGGTTTTGTATGGAGAAATTATTCTAGATGAGGCCATCGATTTCTTTGTTTGAGTAAATTGGATTTGTTAAAGCCCTATATTTATACTAATCATGTGATCATTATTCAACAAATATATTAGCAACGATAACAATTATTAACAGTATTTTGAAATCCAAAAACATAAAACCAAGGAAGTGAATATGTTTTATAAAACCATTTTACATAATAAGATATTTAATTAGATCAAGATGAATTTTCATTAATAAAAGTTTGGGTCGTTACAAGTAGTGGAGAAGGGGGATCTTGTAGAGACCCGAAGCTTGACATACATGGACATTACATTACTTTTGCGGAATACTTAGTACATAACAAACACACACACACAAGGATCGTAATAGTTTAGTGTCTTTGGAAACTCGGAATATAATATTCTAATCGTGGTGAAAGATCTTCAACATCTCCCATAAAGATCTTCCTTTTTTTTACCTAAAACCTTTCTTTATATCCTGGGGAAAAGAAAACATAAAAGGGTGAGCTCAAATGCTCAGTAAGGGTAAACAAAAGAAATATCAATCACATCATTTTCATAAGAATATAACATTTTGGAAATCTTAACCTGCAAAAGAGAACATAATTTTATAACATGGGATAAATCATAGTAGTGAATTGAAATCCCAATAATCATAACATAAAACATGAAACTTTGTGGCATACACACATAATCATAGAGAATCATATCTTATTATTCAAGACTCATTGCCAAGACTATCTTAGTGGACAAAGTCCATTTCTGAACCGAGTCACCCTCGTTTCAGTCCTGTTTCACTGAATCGGTATAACCTACCATTCCATCCATGTCTATCTCATGAGATATAAAATCTTTACCCAATGCATTGGAGGGAGATATAGGTCCCACCCGTCTCATAATGATACCATTCTTATGTGTTCCACAAAATCATAAACCATACATCATAGCATAACCCATGTAATAAAAATGGGAATATTAAACATCATGACATCATAAAACAATTCATATAAGATAAAATAATTCATAAAAACAATTCCATCACAACATAATCAAATCAATGTAATAATAGGGATAAAAACAGAACCCTTTATTATCTTAGATGGAAAATAATTTTGATAAAACACTTGAACTCAATTCTTGAGGAAAATATCCTTTCTACTTCAAAAACATTTTTCCTTTCTTAACATGTCAAACAATTTTAAACTAAAAGAATTTTATTAAAAACAAACTTGAAAACTTGTAAAGTAAGCTTCTTGGAAATAATGTTTTAAAATCCATTCATTCCATATATGTTAAAAAAACATTCTTCTCCTACTTTTGTCGGAAAAGTAAAAAAGTACCTCGTACGAAAAATGACAAAAGATTCCTTTCATAACTTTTACTAAAAACTCACCGAAGGGTAAAATTGGATTTAAACAATTGTAGGTGGATGGAAATAATATTACATATTGAGGAAACATGGATGTGGATGATAAAATACACCCCAGTAAATTTCAAAGTATAAACAATCTCGGATAAAAATGAGATTGTGATATTTTCCCTTACCTTTGGTCCGATATGCTTTGTACGTGTCCGAACCTCTTGTATAATGATTTAAATAATGTTATTGACTTATTACAGAATCATAATTATTTTTATTATATCATATATGGTCATATTCTTAGCTTATTATTAGTAATATTTCATTACTACTTGTTATTCGGGTGTTTATTACTTTTTGTTCTTATGCGTGTTTTGTCGAATTAATTCTTATTCTTCTCTTTAGGTTATAGATACCTCATTTACAGAATGGTATTAGTGTAATATATATCATATTCATTCATTAAATTCATTTATATAATCATTATGAAATGAATATCATGTAGAACGAGTCGCATCACATCATGGAGACGGTATTCCGTACGTACGCACGAGTGATGATATCATTCCTATGATCGTGGAATTATATTGGAGTGTATGTATACTATTTCAGAATCAATATCACTTTATAATAGTCATATATAGTCATTATTTACACCTTATACCCATCCAAATAAGGTGGTGGTGGAAAATAGATTTCACCACGGCGTGGAGACGGTATTCCGTACGTACGCACGCGCGGTGATTTCTTTTTCCGTAGGATGGATAGATGGTGAAATAGGGTTGTTTCATACTTATAATAACATATCCGTATATGAGTGATACTGATGTTATTACTTCATAATGAAACAACTAAAGAAGAAGAAGTGGAAGAAGAAATAAAGATGAAAGAATCGGTAATGGACATTACCTCTTCTTTGAAGTGCTTCTTTGAGACCTCCTTTTAGGGCACTAAAATAGGTCTTTGAAGAAGACCAAAACCTCTATGATGTTTATAGGGAAGTGGAGAGAAGAAATTGGCAGGGTTTGGCCGATATTGAAGGCTCAAAGTGGTGTGAAGAATAGGGGGAGGAGGTGCCCTTTTATAAGGGAGTAGAGGGGCACCTTTGGAATAACTAAAAATATTATTTTATTATAAAGTCAAGTTCGGTTTTAAATAGCTCCAAATTGAGTTATTTCCAAGATAAGGTGGGGTTGGGTCTAAATAATCTCATCCAATAGAATTTAGACAAGTTTAGGTCATTATATTAACCTTATCTTTTAGTTTTAACTCTTAGTTAATTAGATTGACATTTACCATGTCGCTTTGTATTTTTATATTATATAGTTAATAAACTTACCATATACATCCAAGAGACCCCCAAGTTGTGTTTTATTAATATATATAACCTTATCTAAGTCATTTGGCCTAACCTTAGATTTTTAGGAATAAAATAACAATTAATAATATAATATTTGTTTTAAAAACTATTTTATGTCAATTTTGACACTATTCAATAGTTGATTTTTTTGAAACTCATAACAGAATGATTAGTTCTACCAAAGTTAATTAAATAAATACTAACATGTCATATTAACCTAGAAAATTAGTTTTGTTCATTAAAAGTCTCAAATTATATTTATTTGGGTATTTATAACATCAATTATGTCAATATTTCATTAATAAGATAATTACTGTATCATCGTTGTGTTATAAATAAATTAAATTATTTATGGTCTAAAAATTAAAATTAAAATACCATTATGTAGGAAATCTTTTTATCTTTCTAATTAATATTTATAGTCGAATTTATCTTATGTATAAACCCATATTAAAAATGATTTACTTATTAAACTTTGATTTTAACTATTTTAACCCTTTTTTAAATAAATTAATAATAAATGTCCTAATCTAATCCAAGTGGGCCTCAATGGTCATATTTTATTCCTTAGGTTGTTTTTGGTCGAATTACACTTGTCCAATAGAATTAGGACATATGTTAGGGTAATTATAATATCATTTTTACCCTTAATTACCCTATTTACTTTTAACCGTGGTAAAAAAAAGTAAAAAGTTACTATTCACCAAAAATTATTTTCATCTCATTGAACCAAATTTTAGTCCTTGATATTAACCGTGTCTCTAGGATTTTTGAAATTCTACTCACAGAAGCGGTAAAATTAAGTTTTATGAAAAATTCAGTTTTTTAACTACCACTTAGTGGTTTCACTATTCATCAAAAAATGAAAGTTTCCAGAAAAATACCAAAAATTAGGCCGAAGCTATATTTGATATTAAGAATTCAAAAATGATGTCTATTTTACCAAATTCAGAACATATCAGTTGCATTAATTAATTTAAAAATTAGTTCCCGTCGTCAAAACAAATAGCATGTTTTTAAGAGATAATAATTATCAAAAGATTGACACTTGTTTATAACTGGTTTAAATGTGAAATTACTTCCAATGACCAACATTGTATTAAATTGTAAAAATATATTCTAAATATACTTTAAAACCACTCAAATTAATAATTTATCACTATTAATTATTTCGATTTAAAAATTTGTTTTTAATTATAATTTAGTAATTTTCACTATTCATCAGAATATGAAAGTTATCCGAAAAGTACCAAAATTTCACCCTAAGCTAATTTTGATATTCCGAATCCAAAAATGAATTCCATTTTGAAAAATAAAATTTAAAAAATTTAAAAAAGTGGTTATTACTATTCATAACGGCTAGTTTTAATATTATTTTAATAGCATATTGTTGTTTAGTGAAACTCGTTATTGCGTACTACACACGCTATCGAGGAAGGTCGCGATTGTGTGTAATGCAAGGAAAGTCAAGGATGCGTGTTGTGCAAGCTCCTTTTGGTGTAGCGTACAACACAAGACATGAAATTAAAAAGAATATTTTTCATAAAATCTCGGGCTGTTACATTCTACCCCCCTTAAAATGAATTTCGCCCTCGAAATTTGTTGGGGTTATAAGTGGTTTACTACTCGAAAGTTTCTTTAATAGAAACCCACATCGTAAAAAAGAATACCAAAACTTGGCTTTAAAAACTAAAGTATGAAATGTAACGATTACCCAAATAAACTAATCACTGGGTTTCCACATAGGTGAAAATATGGATATGGAAGAGAAATCTAGCCATCATGTTTTGATGGAGAGTGGTAGAGAACATGGCTATGGAAAAGCCAAAAATCACAAAGCCATAAATTTGTGATGATCTAAGGTATCATCTGATTCATCATATATAAGAGCACTAGGACAACATTTTTGGTTTTCAAGATCATTTCCCTAAAGTTGATGAAATTGGAATTAGAAGAAATACTTTCGTGATTTTGGTATAGTCTCACCGTTTGTCGTTCATTGGACAATTTCCACTTTATATCTTAAAGAAATGAAGTTGAATTTGTCATTCGTGATGTGTTAGCAGATCATGTGATAGAATGATGGGTCATTCCATCTGTCTCAAACAAAACGTTAGAAAAGTTATCAAAAAATACATAAGTCCATCTATAGTGAGATTAATCATATATAGTTCCTAAAATGGACTTATAATTCATATATTATACTGCTTAATATAATAAAACTAGTTTCTACTAAACAGGGACTTCCTGTAGGCCAGTGGCGGGCGATAAAGGCCAGTCACACTTCGGTTGTGGGTTCGATTCCCGCAGCCTTGTCTGACGTGATGGGCTGTCGCCCGTCCTGTAGGTTGTCCTTTTTTCTAAAACTACATTACTATAACATCACATAAATAATATCAAAAAAAGTTCTATCCTTAAACAATACTAACTTATGGTTAACATAATCCATTCCAATCTTTAGGCTTATCTAAAATACTTCGGTCCAAGCTCATAGTATAAAGAAAACGATAACTTGAAATGTCGTCAACCAAGCATGTGAATACCATAATTTATCCCCCATATATCTTGTTGGTCACATTCCAATCATGTGAATACCTTAATGATTTATTCTTTTGAAAAATGAATACCCATTAAACCTTAGTGAAAACATGAATGCTGTCAAAAGTTAACTCTTTTCACATACCAAAATCCAAAAATTCTATATACTCAAACCATGATATAACCTTCTCCTTATATCATTCATGAGCTCATGAATACTATCAAACATTTAATTTTATCCTTATCCCTTAATTATGCGCATATCATCTACATTCCAAAAATATCTGAATAACCTTTCATGGATACTGGTAACATTAATCATACACTTTCAAAACTCAAGGAAAGACAACAGTGTAACAATCCTTAGATGTCTCTTTATTCCATAGTACCATGATATTACTTATACAACATTACACATGATAAACATGTAATCATTCCACTAAATTCTTAAACCATTGACCGAGCTTCAACAATTCTTTCATCTCACATATCATTTGTAGTCTCTTCATCATCATCCACATAAATACTACCCATACGACTATACTGATTCTCTTCATGAGACTTTCCCTTAGGGAATTGGTTTTCATAATGCCCGTACATTCCACATTTAAAACATTTAACCATTGTTGATGTCATAGCAATACCATTATCCTCATCCCTGGTGTTAACTGAACCTTTGCTTTTGCACTTACTGGCTTTGTGTCCTTTTCCACACCCAAAGCATCTTCCAGTTCCTTTGAAACAATCTCCTTGATGCCTCTTCCCACATGATTTACATAGGGGAAATTGAACTTTCTTTCCTCTATGATCATCATGAAACTCCATCATTCTCTTATTAGCCGAGTCAGGAAATTTACCAAATTTTACTTTATTGATCATATTATGAGATTGCTGATTCGGCATAATAATGATGTTTGGACTTCCAAATCCCATTTCATTTGGTTGCTCATGAAGAATATCATTCCATTATCCATCATATCCTCCATTATCGTGAATCATCTTGTTTCCAGCCATTTTCTAAAACCCAAAAAGAATAGTATGAGAGGCAAAAATCATAATAAAGGGGGAGTAACTTCAATATCTAACATCTTTGGTTTAATCTAATATTGTTACCATAGTTCTAGGACTACATCCTATACGTATACTTATCCTTAGGAACATCCCTTGACATACCTTGGAAATATCTCTAGGGATCTCACTAACGTTTTCGCATCCTAGTTTCCAAAGGTTGACTAAACTTTTCCTCTGATACCAACTGTAGAGACCCGAAGCTTGACGTACATGGACATTACATTACTTTTGTGGAATACTTAGTACATAACAAAAACACACACATAAGGATCGTAATAGTTTAGTGTCTTTGGAAACTCGGAATATAATCTTCTAATCATGGTGAAAAATCTTCAACATCTCCCATAAAGATCTTCCTTTTTTTTACCTAAAACCTTTCTTTATATCCTGGGGAAAAGAAAACATAAAAGGGTGAGCTCAAATGCTCAGTAAGGGTAAACAAAAGAAATATCAATCACATCATTTTCATAAGAACATAACATTTAGGAAATCTTAACCTGCAAAAGAGAACATAATTTCATAACATGGGATAAATCATAGTAGTGAAATGAAATCCCAATAATCATAACTTAAAACATGAAACTTTGTGGCATACACACATAATCATAGAGAATCATATCTTATTATTCAAGACTCATTGCCAAGACTATCTTAGTGGACAAAGTCCATTTCTGAACCGAGTCACCCTCGTTTCAGTCCTGTTTCACTGAACCGGTATAACCTACCGTTCCTTCCATGTCTATCTCATGAGATATAAAATCTTTACCCAATGCATTGGAGGGAGATATAGGTCCCACCCGTCTCATAATGATACCATTCTTATGTGTTCCACAAAATCATAAACCATACATCATAGCATAACCCATGTAATAAAAATGGGAATATTAAACATCATGACATCATAAAACAGTTCATATAAGATAAAGGAATTCATAAAAATAATTCCATCACAACATAATCAAATCAATGTAATAATAGGGATAAAAACAGAACCCTTTATTATCTTAGATGGAAAATAATTTTGATAAAACACTTGAACTCAATTCTTGAGGAAAATATCCTTTCTACTTCAAAAACATTTTTCCTTTCTTAACATGTCATACAATTTTAAACTAAAAGAATTTGATTAAAAATAAACTTGAAAACTTGTAAAGTAAGATTCTTGGAAATAATGTTTTAAAAATCCATTCATGCCGTATAAGTTAAAAAAACATTCTTCTCGTACTTTTGTCGAAAAAGTCAAAAAGTACCTCGTACGAAAAACGACAAAAGATTCCTTTCATAACTTTTACTAAAAACTCACCTAAGGGTAAAATTGGATTTAAAAAATTGTAGGTGGATGGAAATAATATTACATATTGAGGAAACAAGTATGTGGATGATAAAATACACCCCAGTAAATTTCAAAGTATAAACAATCTCGGATAAAAATGAGATTGTGATATTTTCCCTTACCTTTGGTCCGATATGCTTTGTACGTGACCGAACCTCCTGTATAATGATTTAAATAATGTTATTGACTTATTACAGAATCATACTTATTTTTATGATATCATATATGGTCATATTCTTAGCTTATTATTAGTAATATTTCATTACTACTTGTTATTCGGGTGTTTATTACTTTTTGTTCTTATGTGTGTTTTGTCGAATAAATTCTTATTCTTCTCTTTAGGTTATAGATACCTCATTTCCATAATGGTATTAGTGTAATATATATCATATTCATTCATTCAATTCATTTATATAATCATTATGAAATGAATATCATGTAGAACGAGTCGCATCACATCGTGGAGACGGTATTCTGTACGTACGCACGAGTGATGATATCGTTCCTATGATCGTGGAATTGTATTGGAGTGTATGTATACTATTTCAGAATCAATATCACTTTATAATAGTCATATATAGTCATTATTTACACCATTATACCCATCCAAGTAAGGTGGTGGTGGAAAATAGATTACACCACGGCGTGGAGACGGTATTCCGTACGTACGCACGCGCGGTGATTTCTTTTTCCGTAGGATGGATAGATGGTGAAATAGGGTTGTTTCATACTTATAATAACATATCCGTATATGAGTGATACTGATGTTATTACTTCATAATGAAACAACTAAATAAGAATAAGTGGAAGAAGAAATAAAGATGAAAGAATCGGTAATGGACATTACCTCTTCTTTGAAGTGCTTCTTTGAGACCTCCTTTTAGGGCACTAAAATAGGTCTTTGAAGAAGACCAGAACCTCTAGGATGTTTCTAGGGAAGTGGAGAGAAGAAATTTGCAGGGTTGTCCAAGCTTGAAGTCTCAAAGAGGTGTGAGGAAAAGGGGGAGGAGGTGCCCTTTTATAAGGGAGGAGAGGGGCACCTTTGGAATAACTAAAAATATTATTTTATTATAAAGTCAAGTTCGGTTTTAAATAGCTCCAAATTGAGTTATTTAGAAGATAAGGTGGTTATGGGTCGAAATCCTCTCATCCAATAGAATTTAGATAGGTTTAGGTCATTATATTAACCTTATCCTTTAGTTTTAACTCTTTGTTAATTAGATTGACATTTACCATGTCGCTTTGTATTTTTATATTATATAGTTAATAAACTTACCATATACATCCAAGAGACCCCCAAGTTGTGTTTCATTAATATATATAACCTTATATAAGTCATTTGGCCTAACCTTATATTTTTAGGAATAAAATAACAATTAATAATATAATATTTGTTTTAAAAACTATTTTATGTCAATTTTGACACTATTCAATAGTTTATTTTTTTGAAACTCATAACAAAATTATTACTTCGACCAAAGTTAATTAAATCAATCCTAACATGTCATATTAACTTATAAAATTAGTTTAGTTCATAAAAAGTCTCAAATTATATTTATTTGGGTATTTATAACATCAATTATGTCAATATTTCATTAATAAGATAATTACTGTATCATCGTTGTGTTATAAATAAATTAAATTATTTAATGTATAAAAATTACAAATAAAATACCATTATGTAGGAAATATTTTTATCTTTCTAATGAATATTTATAGTCGAATTTATCTTATGTATAAACCCATATTAAAAATGATTTACTTATTAAACCTTGATTTTAACTATTTTAACCATTCTTTAAATAAATTAATAATAAATGTCCTAATCTAATCCAAGTGGGCCTAAATGGTCATATTTTATTCATAAGTTTGTTTTTGGTCGAATTACACTTGTCCAATAGAATTAAGACATGTGTTAGGGTAATTATAATATCATTTTTACCCTTAATTACCCTATTTACTTTTAACCGTGGTAAAAAAAAGTAAAAAGTTACTATTCACCAAAAATTATTTTCATCTCATTGAACCACATTTTAGTCCTTGATATTAACCATGTCTCTCGGATTTTCTAAATTCTACTCACAGAAGCGGTAAAATTAAGTTTTATGAAAAATTCAGTTTTTTAACTACCACTTAGTGGTTTCACTATTCATCAAAAAATGAAAGTTTCTAGAAAAATACCAAAAATTAGGCCTAAGCTATATTTGATATTAAGAATTCAAAAATGATGTCTATTTTACCAAATTCAGAACATATCAGTTGCATTAATTAATTTAAACATTAGTTCCCGTCGTCAAAACAAATAGCGTGTTTTTAAGAGATAATAACTATCAAAAGATTGACACTTATTTATAACTGGTTTAAATGTGAAATTACTTCCAATAACCAACATTGTATTAAATTGTAAAAATATATTCCAAATATAATTTAAAACCACTCAAATTAATAATTTATCACTATTAATTATTTCTATTAAAAAAGTTGTTTTTAATTATAATTTAGTAATTTTCACTATTCATCAGAATATGAAAGTTATCCGAAAAGTACCAAAATTTCACCCTAAGCTAATTTCGATATTCCAAATCCAAAAATGAATTCAATTTTGAAAAATAAAATTTACAAAATTTCAAAAAGTGGTTATTACTATTAATAACGGCTAGTTTTAATATTATTTTAATAGCATATTATTGTTTAGTGAAACTCGTTATTGCGTACTACACACGCTATCGAGGAAGGTCGCGATTGCGTGTAATGCAAGGCAAATCAAGGATGCGTGTTGTGCAAGCTCCTTTTGGTGTAGCGTACAACACAAGACATGAAATTAAAAAGAATATTTTTCATAAAATCTCGGGCTGTTACAGATCTATCACTCATTGAATATTCTTGACTATTCATTCGATCATTGATGACACACTTCTTCCATCAAGAGAAAGAATCAAGAGAGGGACATAACATTATGGATTCCAAGAGAGCTCGAGCGAGAACATTATTAGAGTAACACCATTATAGTTTTTAGGGGAGATCTCTTATCTCCTATTATTCTTTATCTCTATTATGTTTGTTTTATAATTCCATTTTTTTGAGTTCAATATTACTATATGTTAAATAATTTCTTATTTGGGGGATTTTTAACCTGTTGGTATTTTACTTATTTTCTTCACATTATTTTTTAATAATGAATTCAAAATTGAATGGTGAGATCAATTTCAAATTCATTAATATCGTTTTAAAAATCTTTTTCTAAATTTCAAAACTTCATGATTGATTGGTGAGATTAATATTGAATTTATTTATTAAAATCTTAAATGTCAAATATTGGGATAATAGGGAGAATTTTACTCCTTGAATACTTTAAAATTTTCATTATAGTTTATAAATCTTGGAGTGGAAAACTCCAAGATTTCATTTTCTGTGTGTTTGATCTTTTGATGAGGAAGATTAAACCAATCTTTTTCTGTGTTTATGGAAGAATAATATTTCAACAAAGAAGATATCTTTATAGACCTATAAAGCTAGAAATCCCCAGGCATTTATTTGGATTTGTTTTAACTCAAACTCTACCCCTGTTTAGGTATACTTCTTTCTCTTTTAGTCCATAAAAGATCCAATTACATCCTAGTTATATAAAAAAATCATTGTGTTTATTTATTGATTTATATCAAAAAATATTTAAAAAAAGTAAAAATTTAAAAAGAAAAATCCACCCACTATTAACAAAAGTGGAGTATGTTTTGAAAATTTTTGGTCACTCAAACTCTACTTTTTCCTTACCTTGGGGTTGACCCTACTTATCAAAATATAGTAGTTTATAAGAAACATAAATTTTTAAACTTTGACATGTATTCAAAAACATGTGGGTCATAACCCATCACCATAATCATATTAAACCATATTAATAACCATCTCAATGGATGAGTAAATCATCTAATGGGGTGAGTCATAATTTGAATATGTTAAGTGATTGAGATATTTTCTCATTGAATATTCTTGAGGTTAAAATTATGTATGTTTGATATAAAATGTCATGGATTGATGACATGTTTTGTTTAACATGTGGATTCCATGCATTATTGGAACCATACATACACTACCATAAACAAGTTTTTATTCAGATTAGAACCCTTGTTAATTTAAGTGTTGGATTAAAGCCTTAACACTTAGGAATTCTAATCAAAATAATCTTGTGAAGTGGGTGTTAATTTAATATAATATGAATCAAAGCTCCAGGATATAATAATATTAAATCTACAATAATTAAATCACCCCAATATTTATCAAATTTTTAAATAAAAAATCATACAACAATCAATTTAATTTTACTCTACAAAAACCCCCATTAAAAAGGTGAATCAGAAACAATCAACTCTAAAATTTGTACCACCACCGAGGATTCGACCCAAGTGATGCTATACACATTAGTAGAGCACCCAAACTTTGAATGATCAATAGGAGGAAATTGACCACACTTCAAATGGTGTTGTTTTTTGGGATGGTGAAACTAGTATTTGGTAGTTTTTTATTTTTACAAAAAAAATTAAAAAAAATACAAAAAAAATATGAAAAAAATAAAAAGAAAAAACTACCTTCCCATAAAAATCATAAACAAAAAAGAAACTGCAAAGAAAAATCTACCTTCCTCATACTTCAAAATATCTCTAAATTCTCCGGAGCCTCCAAAAAAATATATCAGATTTGTTTAACCCATAAACTGAGAAAACTCTTCATCGAATTAGGAGGGATATTAGAGATAATAAAATCACCTAAGAACCATTTATTTCCCATCCAATTGAACTAGATATGGTCAATCCAAGGGAATAAACCTTAAAATTACTCGTTTCCCATTATATGAATTACCGAACCCTTGATATTCAATATACAAATTTTGAGGCTTATTTTAAACTCAAATTGGGTTTTATCCATATTATACCATATTTCTAGGAGCTAGCTAGTTAGTATTCACATCTTTACCTAAAATATTTCCAAGTGGGGTGCTCTACCATTAAGACTCAAGGGGTTTCTGAAGAACAAATCAAACTTTGAGCATTCCCTTTCACCCTAGCTGAATCTACTAAGTCATGGATCTACTACCTCCCTCTTGGTTCCATAACCACATGGAATGACCTAAAATGATTCTTCTTAGATAAATCTTTCCTAGCTTCTTGAACTGATTCTATATGAAAAGAAATAAGTGGTATCTATCAATTCCTCAATGAATCACTTCATGAGTACTAGGAGAGGTTCAAAAATCTTGTGGAAACCTTCCCACACCACCAAATACCCGACCAACTCTTGATCCAATAATTCTATAAGGGTTTATTGTCTATATAGATAACTCTCATTGATGCCATAAGTGGCAGTGATTTTATTTAAAAATATCCTAAAATATCATGAGATATCATAAGAAACATGGTTGAAAACACGGAACAATTCCAAACTTGAGAACATGCTCAAGTGAAAAAAGTCTAAGAGAATCAATCCATAGATACCAACAAGATGAATTAGTGGATGAGTGGACTTAAAGGTCTTATTAAACAACTAGATGTGGATGAAAAAGACTCAAACTCATCTTCTCCACAATCTATGTTATCTGGACCTATCAAAAATTGTGTAATCTATAGCGCACTAGTTCATCCAACTAACACATGTCCACAACTTCAAGATGATTCATCTGATTATTCTAGTCCAATGGAGCTCAATGCAACTTATGTTTAGTGAAACACCATCCTTCAACAATCAGGGCAGTTCATTAGAAACTCCACCCAAACCCACACAGATCCCTTCTATTCTACCTATAAACTTGGCTTGAGGTATGGTAATCTTGTTTCTCATCCCCCTCATTTACCTCCTAAAAATTCCAACCAATTCCAATATGGTTAAGGTGGTGGTAACTTCCAAAAACCTTATCCTTTTGTTACTCAAACTCAAAGGAGAAAACCTCATCTTGATCCTCCTAGATTACAATATCCTAATGAACCTTCCCAATTTCAAACCCAATATAAGCACTTTACCAAGAACCTAAATCACGATAATCCCAATGTGGGACATGCCTCTTTTTCTAAATAGCCGTGGGAAAGTGTTATAGAAGATCTTGCCTCCTTCATCCATTCTAGAATTAAAAAAATCGAAAACCAAATTGGTTAACTTGCATCCCACCTAATTTAGAAACAAAAAACCAATTCATCCAAACTCCTAGGTCAACCGTTTCCCAACCCCAAGGAAAATTTATGTGCAATTGCACTTGGATCTGAAAATAAAATTGCTAGGCCTCATGATGAATCCTCTAACTCCCCTTTGAATGTTGATCTGGAAAAATAAAAGAAAAATAATCTATAAATATAAATTGAAGACGATTCCTCACCTCATTTCATTCTTCTAAGAAACCCAATTACTTTTACTAAAGCTATATATAAGCTAAGGAAGTCCTTTGAACCCGATACTGAAATGCTCGTCATGTTTAGACGCATTGAGGTCAATAATCCCATATTAGATTCCATCAAAAAAATTTCTAAGTATATAGATTTCTTAAGGAATTATGTACCCATAAGAGACAACTTGGGACCATTTAAAATGTTTTAACCCAAAAATACTTTCCCATTAAGTGCAAAGATATGGGTACCTTTATGGTTCCATTCTAAATAGGGAGTTACAACTTTGATGATGCACTCATAGGCATAGGATCCTCAATAAATTTCATTCCCAAATCCATATTCTCCAAACATGGTCTAGGTACCTTACACCCAATGAGTGTTGTCATCCAGTTATCCAATTAAAGCACAACTAGTCCTAAGGGAATAATTGAGGATGTCCTTGTCCAAGTTAATGATATTATCTTCCCAGCTAATTTCTATGTCCTTGACATGGAAGGTGAGATGAATTATTCTCTATATCCCCTAATTACAGGAATACTATTCCTCATGACAGCTAGAACTAAGATTTATGTCCAATTAGGAATCCTATCCATGGAATTTGGTGACCAACTATCTAAGTTCAATATCTTTTAAGCCATGTGATACTCATCAGAGGATCACTCTGCATTCTTTATTCATGCTTACAAGGACACATCTGAGAGTAGATTCACCCCCATTCCGTCATGTTCATCATGTTATAAAAAGATAGTAGTTTGTGAAATTGTCACAATGATTAACCAATTCATAAATGGGGAAGTTGATGTTGACATTTCATTCATAGACTCCATCAATCTAGAGGATCTTGGAAAATAACTTGAATCTCATATCAACGATGATCTCTATTGTTCCACCTTATATAATATTAATGAAATTAAATCAAAATAAACTAAAATACATTCATTTGTTCATAAGTTTTCTAACCCCAAGTAAAGGATGAAACTAATCTGAAACCTTTCTTGAACACCTGAAATATGCATTCCTTTTCCATGATCACTCTTATCCCTTCATTATCTCTACTGTACTTACTGAAAATGAGGAGTCCAAACTTGTTCAAGTGTTAGATGAAAATAAAAAGGCCTTAGGTTGGACCCTATATGACATACCAAGAATCAACCCTACCCTTTTCATGCATCACATCAATCTAGAACAATTATCCAAACTAATTAGAAAACCTCAAAGAAGACTCAATCCACTCATACTTGATGTAGTTAGGGAAGAGATTACCAAGATTTTACAAGATGGTATTATTTACCCAATTTCTAATAGTGAATGGGTTAGTATGATTCATGTAGAACATAAGAATTTTGGGATAACTATTTTAACAAATGAACATGGAGAGGTAGTCATAACTCTAGTGAAAAACAAATGGTGTGTGTGCATTGATTATAAGAAATTGAATGTCAAAACATGAAAAGATCACTACCCTCTTCCTTTAATTAATTAAATGCTATAAATATTATCCAGAAATTCAAATTAATACTTTCTTAATGGATACAATAGCTACTTCAAAATCCCAATTGCACCTCAGGACCAAGAAAAAACTACATTCACTTACCCCTTTGAAATATATGCATAGAGGAGAATGCCTTTTATCCTTTTCAATGATCCTGCAACATACCAGAGGTGTATGATGAGTATTTTTTACAAATTCATTAATCATTTCTTGTAGGTCTTCATGGATGACTTTACCATTTATGGTGAGTTATTTTAATTCTTCTTACATTCACTCTCTCTATTCCTACAAAAGTGTTTTAAATGTAATTTTTTTCTTAATTATAAAAAATTTAACTTCATGTTTACTATTAGGATTGTTATAGGGAACATAATTTCATAGGAGGGTATTCAAGTCAATCCTACCAAAATTGAGGTGATCTAATCCCTTCGTGAACCTACATCATTTTGACACATTTGTTCATTCCTTAGTCATTCTATTTTCTATCAGAGATTCATTAATAAATTCAATAGGATTAACTCTCACTCACTCAACTACTCCAAAATTATTTTACATTCCATTTTGATGAGTCTTACAAGAGATCATTCATTGAACTCAAAGATGTTTTTACATATTATATGAAAATCCAACCCCTAGATTGTTCTTTACCCTTTGAATTGATGTGTGATTCTTCTAATAGGGACATTGTCGTTGTTCTTGGTCAAAGAAGAGAAAAAATTCCTCATTTCATCTATTAAGCCTCAAAAACATTGGATGAAACTCAATCTTACTACAATTTGGTTGAAAAAAACTTTTACCTGTGGTTTTTTCCTTGGATAAATTTTGTTCCTATCTCTTATGTGTCAAAATCATCATTTTTATAGACCATTCAGCTTTAAAGTTATTAATTTTGAGAAGTGATTCCAAATTAAGGATAATAAGATGGATCCTAATGATCCAATAGTTTTACACTGTGATTAAAGATTGACCTGGAAAATAAAACCCTGTGGATGATCACTGGCAAGTCATTTTACCAAAGGTATGTTATTAGTGTCCCAAATTGTTTTACCCTAACGAGTATAGTACTAGTAAGGGGTCGATCCACAGGAAAAAAGAAGTTATTTTTTTCTTGCTTATCTAGTTTTTATTTCTGTCGTAGTGAGGTGTACTGAATTTAGAGTTGATTTTTAATGTTTGGATAGAAAGGTAATTAGATTTAAATTTCGTTAGGAAATTACTTAATAGATAAAGGAAAATATGGGAAATTGGATTTGATGAAAATATTGAGGAAAATTCATTGGGGTTGTGGATTATTAAAAGGTTTTTTATTAAATAAAATTTAATATGAGGTCGTGTTGTTCATAATAACCCAACACTCTGGGTTTTAATTTGTATCAAGGTTTCCTTGGTCCGATAAACTTATGTCTAGAGATGAGGAAACAGACTCCTTGTTCCAGTAGGAAGTGTTTCATAATTCTTTATTTGGATTAGTCCATTTATGAGTTGATGAATACTTCCAATGATCATGAAGGTATTCATTTTTATTCTTCTTTTGAATCCCTGAAAATTCTACCCTTGGTCTGGCTCAAAAATGTTTGTGATAAAATGAAGTGATTAAAGAAGAATAAGAAGAGGTTAATAGAACAAAAACATTCATAACAACTAATCAAAATCACAACTCTTTAATCTCCCGAAAACCCAACACATTGGGTATTTATTTATAAATAGAATAAAAGATAAAAAAAGAACCCTTGATACCTGATGTGATCATCATAAAAACTTCAACATAAGATTGGCTCTTTAGTAGAATGGTAGAATGGAAAAGTAGTTGAATGATAGTAGAACGATAAGAGAGATTCTTTTTTTCGGACCTTCACCCCATCTTCCTCTCCTCGATAACGGAGGCCAAGGATTCTATTTATTGAAAATAAAAGTACACGGTGTGTGGAAAAAGTACACACTGTGTACTTTTGACAACATGCTTTTGTCATCTTTTTCTCTGCCAGTAGGTGGCCTAACACACCATCTTTGACTTGGAACATGGTGTTGCCTGGCAGGTGGGTATACACAGCATGTAACACCTCTATACATGGCATGTAATCTATTTTATCATCCACCAACCACTTCTAGAAAGGAAGACATGACGTATAGATGATGTACACAATGTGTCCCTGTTAGCCGACCACATGGGCGTGTAGACTTCTTCTCAACCACCAACCAATTCTAGAATGTTATACATGATGTTTAGTTTTTTTACATGGTGTGTAAATGATTTTGGTAACTTGGGAATGTACTTGTCTTATCCAATCCGTGTCTGATTCTGACTATACATGGCGTGTATATATGTACACACCATGTAGTTGTAAATTTTTATCAGTTTTCCCCCAGTTTATGTGTTTGGATAGAAATCACCTGAAAATGAACAAGATCACCAAAATCAAAGTATTTCCCCAATAATTAGTATGTATTTGATGAAGAAATGTTCTTATTTTAGATAAATTATGTGGAAATGTATACACAAATCGAGTGCATCAAACTCCCACATACATAGTCATTTTCTTTCCCTCAAGAAAATATCAACATCTAATTAAAAGAGTCTATATTTTAAAAATTAATGAATTCAGTTAATCATAAATGTAAATGATATAGTCACAAGAGAAAATTCTAAAAAGGTATAAAATAGTTTCAATTCATAAGATTTTATAATCATGCCTCAAATACAATTTAATTAACTATTTCATCCCCCTTTAAACACACATTCCGACCTTTCAAAAATAAGCAAGCCACCTGATGATCTACCTCACCAATAAAATAATCAACACTAAATATATTTTAAATCAAATTTATACTCGATCACATATATATACACTCTATTCATAGGTTTTCAAGAAATCTAGTTCTCTACTTTAGAAAATTGATTTACCAAAATCATGAGGGCTTTTCAATAAGGATTAGATGTCTCTGTGGCTAAGGGTTGGTAGAAAAAGATGTGAAAAATAACTCTGAGGCTTGAAAAAAGAGGTTAAATTATTTAAATAGTAGTTCTTGATATTCAAAATTAAGATCAGTGTAAAATCATTCTCAACAAACTCTGTCAAATGATCTCATCACCACCATATCCTTTAGTTAGGTAGGGTTCAAAAACCAATAAGTGAGTATAAGGTTCCTTTGTCTGTATTTTTTTTAATTTTTAGAACAAAGGGGACCTTTTATATATTCCACAAATAGGGTTTTGGAACTCTTTTTCCCCTAAATGATCAAGATGATCTCCCCCATACTTAATGTCATGACAATTCACAAAAATATGCCATGTACTACCAATTCCTTCTCTTAAGCTCAAGTAAATAATCATGCAAAATTAAAAAAATGAATTAGGGTAGGAAGAGAAATAATCTTGTAATATGGCTTATTATAAAGGTGGTTTATGGTTTTTAGGGGCTTCACAAAGATCAAATGTAGGGTAGGTATCAAGATAAATGGGTTGAAACAATTTAAGGCCCCAATCATTTTAATGTAATTCAAAAATTATTCATGTTTTGAAAATAAAACCTGAAAATTTTGGTAGTTATTTATATCCTAATAATCTCTCAAGAAAGAGGGTATTAGAATGAATATGAAGATGGGTTTAGAATACCTCTTAGGAGTGGGAAAAACAAATAAAGAGACAATCAGTTCGTGACTTCCTTATAAATGATTGACCTAATCAATGTAATTATCCAAGGATTTTAAGTTGTGATTTAAACTATATCATCAATCATTTTAGAACACTTAAGAACAAAAATAAGCATGCAGCTTTTAAAAAATTCCCACTTTCAACTTTTATTATTTGGAAATATGATTAACCAAAATTTCTTCATGTTTTCAAATATATCTTCTAATATTGATGTCTCCTAGATGATGGTAAAGACAAAGTCTAAGGTGGTCAAGAGATGCTCCCCCATACTTAATATCACACATGGTCCACCAAGTGCCACATAAAGGTGGAGAAGGGAATGTGGGGACACAAAAATGGACTAGAACGAGGGAAAGTAAGGAAAGAAATAAATCAAGAAAAAAAAAAGAAAACAACATAATATGTGAAACAATACTCCCATCATGTCTAGGTGAAGAAATATGAGAAGTAGTAGAGAAGTACAACCCAAAGCGTGATAGTGTAACTGTGAAGGTCATAGAGAGAGAAAATTGCAAGAATTCACAACATACACAGGAGAAAGATATCACAAAAATATATATAATGGAAAATATATGCCCAAAAACCAGTCAAGGGGTCACCTTAGAAGAGGAATCATCTGGTACAGAAATAGCTGGGGGAGCTATGGAAACAAGAGGCTCAGAATCTACACTCAGAAGAGAATTCATAGAAGTTAGAGCCATAAAAGTTGGACTCAGAAGAGAAGGCTCGACAGCAATCCCTGGACTAGCAGCAGTAGTGGCAATAGCTGGGCCCATAGTGGAGATGAGAACTGAATCTGTGGACAGTGTGGTAAACGGTGGTGGAGCCACAGAAGATGGTTCAAGAACCGAGTTAGGGGAAGGTGGTGGTGGTAGTGGAATACCATGATGCTGAAGAAGAAGCCCCAACATCTTTTCAAGTCATTCCTGACGTCGATCGAGACGAACCAAGTGCTGCACCACCACGTCTAGGAAGAGAGAAAAGGGGAGATCAAATGAGGGTGCAGAGGTAGGGGCAGTAGATGGAAGAGAATAAAAAGGTCAGAAGAAGGGGGGTGGGGTGGGGAAGCTAGAAGGGGTGGGGAAGGAGGAGTAGGTGCGTTGGTAGGGGTAGGAGGGTTGACAGGTGGTCGAGGTGGTGCCTGGGAAATGACATAAGCACCCATACTTCCAGACCAATTCCATGCGAATAAGCATGAGAAAGTCCATCTACTGGGGTGAACCTAACAGGTCATGGGGAAGAGAAGGATCAAAAACCTCGAGGTGGTTTGCAAGGTGGGTGGCGTAAAACCCACTGTTCAGGTTTCCCTAACGGCCGGTAAACATGGTGTGTAAATAGGAGGAGACAAGGTAAGGGAGGTCCGAGTAGTCCTGCCAGATGTCACAAGTGAGGAGCTCCATGTCACGGCTGGTCACAACCCCCATATCCTTATGGCGGGGAAAAAGGATGGCGCTAAAGCACCAGTGGGTAAAGCGGTGGATAGGTTCAACAATAAGGGTACTCTTTTGGGATGTGGGGGTGTATCGGTGGTCAGGCCCAGTGATATCCCACCACATGGAAATGAGCTCAGAGCACTCATGGTGGGTCAGGGTGGAGAAAGGGGTGGGGTGACGGGAAGAGGATAGAAACTGAACCCTTGGACAAACTCAGTCATAGTAAGGGAGAAAGGTCGACCGCCTAAAAGAAACCGGACCACCGGGATCGCATCGCCAGGTGTCTCCTGGTATTCGGGCCCATCAAACTCGAAGGAAGCAACAAACTCCAAAAATAAATCTATGAAAATATGACTTCCAACATGGAATATCGTGAGTAACGGTGTGTTCCCAAGGATATCCTCCAACTCTCCCCAAATACCCAACTGTGAGGGATGCTGTTGTTGTGATAACGACTACTCAATGGGATCAGGCAGTGAGAGAAATTCCAGACTCTGTCACGCACCATCTCTATGATCAAAAACACCATGAAAGGGTAGGGTACAGCTGCAGAAGTTGGCCCAGGTGGTACAACAGTATGGTCTGGTTCTGGGGGAGGAGCGACTATAGTAGATGGAGGCCCACTGGATGGGGTGGCTGATGAGAGATCAACTGAAACGGAGGAGGGATCAAGTGGTGTGGCAGTTGGTGGGGAAGAAAGGGTGGCATTCAGAGGCTTTGTGCTGGATGGCAGAGGTGCTCCAGTACTAGGACCAACACTTGATGAGGTGGTGATTGGTGAAAGGATAGATAACGGAGGAGGCTGGTACACCAGATAGTCTAGAGATGGTGTTGTCACTGGCCGGAGTCGGATCTAACAAAAAGTGGGCCTCTATCCCTCAGTGGATGAGGCGGGCCGCTTCCCATGCAAAGGGTCCATGTCTTCCATATCCTGAAAAAGAATGAAAAACCAAACAAAAGAAAAGGAAAAGAAAAAGCAAAAGAAGGAAATGTGAGAAAACTGAAAAATAAAAAAGTACATGGCATGTATATCCAGATTACACGGTGTGTAGTAGAAGTGGGTTAGCATCCCGTGTTCTTTGGATAGACATGCTGAGTGAACATTGAAAAGGGTGTCTACACAGTGTGTACCGAACATACACATTGTTTATGTGCAAAGTGCTCATGGTCATGTGGTCTAAAGACATAGACACCATCTGAGTAGAGATAACAATACAGTACACGTTGTGTGAAGGAACAATACAACGTGTGTAAGATTAGTGGTCATACAGCCGTGTGAAGTGCTAGAAACAGGCTGGACAAGAGAAATGGTATACACGACATGTACCAAATAGGCACACCATGTGTAGGAACATGGTGTTCGTGGCCATGTGAATAAGGTACTCAGGCACAATGTGGGCTGGTACACATTGTGTATCAAACATACACACCATGCATTTTCAAATTGAAAAGTATTCCATGTGTGGCCATGTAAAGAAGTACACGACGTATGTTCTTCAAATCATGCCCATGTATTGAGGAAGCCGAAAAACCAACTGATCCAAAAATCACCCTAAAAGACTATTAAATCTTGAAATAAAGGATGTATAAGGGCGTACCTGGACTGAGGATCACAATGTAATAGAAATCAGAAGCTAAAATGCATTAAATCCATAGATTTGGGATTGGGGAGGCCGAACAACATGTGGGAGAAGAAACAAGGAGGGGGGGGGGTCTGCGTAACATATGCTCAAGTCGGGTGGGGCGTGACTTTTATAGCCGTGGTACACGACATGTATCAGTGGCCTACATGAAATGTACCACAATTTTTTAGGTTATATATATATGTATATAGACATATAATTATTATAATAAACTATATAATAATTAATTTTAATAAATAAATGAAATATATATATATATATACACACACATAATTTAAAAATAAAACTATACATATAATGTATTGGGAAATATACTTCGTGAGTTCTAAAATTGGAAAAAGAGAAGTACAACCTTTGGTCTGGTGCTAGGGGCGAGATTCGAACCAGCGATCGGTCGTTCCAAACAGAGTCCCTCAACCACTAGAGAAAAGGTTTTACTACTTCTTCTATTTATTATTTAAATATATTTACTGTATAAGGCATATACTAAACGGGAGGAATGGAATGCATGACACATGGTTTTTAATTATACAAAAAAGGATTAAGTAAGGGAGATTAGCCGAGTTCGAACCCGAGTCTTTTAGATCCAGGGCTGAAACTCTGGAAATCTACCAACTTCACCCACATGTATTTCTTTGTGTTGAAAATAATTTCGGTTTAGTAATGAAAACATGACGCACATGATGTATATTGAAATACATGTCGTGTGGTTTTATTAAAAGGACAAATGATGGAAATGGGGTAGTTGTTAGGATTCGAACCTGGGTCTTTTAGAATCGGGTTACGACCCTGGAAAATCGATCCATCCCCATCATGGGTTTTCTTATAAGAATATATATATATATATGAAAAATACCACACATGCCATGTAAGAAGACACAAAGATAAAAAGGAGGAACCCCGTGTCGAAGGTTGGTTGGGAGGGATTCGAACAAGTGATGACTCAGATAAACTCCAGTGAACTTACCATAGGCACTAACATCATCCCTATTTATTACTTAGTTAACCTATATATTTATAATATAGAAAGAATATAAATGAAAAGGAATCAGTACACGCCGTGTGGATAAGGGGTACACGACATGTATCTACTGGGTTGCCTCCGGGGAAATTTCTTTGTTTTAGGTCATTGGCTCTACCGACTTACCTATGTGTACCTGAGATGTATGGTGGATAGCATTACCATCGTGTCCTATATGTGATAGTAAATCTTTAGCCGCTGTCCATTCACCTTGAACGGTTGACCATCCTCTCCAGAAATTTCCACCACTCCATGATGGAATACTCATATGACCCGAAATGGTCCCGACCATCTTGACTTTAACTTCCCTGGGAATAATTGAAGATGAGAGTTAAAAATGAGTACCTGATCACCAAGTTGGAAAGCTTTTCATGAAATCATCTGGTCGTGGATTTCTCTTGTATTCTCCTTATACAACTTGGCATTCTCATATGCCTCTAATCAGATTTCAACAAGTTCCAATAGTTGGAATTTACTCTTCTCGTCAACTACCTTTAGATCAAAATTTAGGGCCTTGATGTCCCAATTGGTTTTTTACTCCAACTCTTCTGGCAGATGGTGTGGCTTTCCATAGATGAGGAGGAATGGGCACATCACCAGTGGTGTTTTGAAAGAAATCCGATATGCCCACAAAGCATCGTCTAGCTTCTTGGACTAGTCTTTCCTCAAAGTGTTCACAATTATTTTTCTAGAATCTACTTGAGATCACGGTTGGATAGCTCCACTTTTCCACTGGTCTAGGGATGATATGGCATCCCCATATGATGCTTCACTCCATACTTAGACAGTACTCCTTTCATCAATGTGTTGTTGAAGTGGGTCCCTCTATAACTGATTAGTATATGGGGAACGTCGGAACTACTGAAAATATGTGTCTTTAAAAAGACCATGACTACCTTGTCTATGTCATGTGTTGTAGCAGTGGCTTACACCCATTTGGATATGTAGTCGACGCAGACCAGGATGTGATTATTCTTGAAAGATGGGGGGAATGGTCCCATGAAATCTATGCCCCAGACATCGAAGATCTCAACCTCCAGGATGGGGTGTTGGGGCATCTTAGCATGAAATCCCACATTATCTGTTCTTTGGTATCAATCACAACAGGAAACAAAGGATCAGGCATCTCTATACATGGTGGGCCCAAAAAAAAAACGCGACTGCAAGATATTTTCTATAGTATGGTTAGGACCATGATTTCCCCCAACTGGCGAGGCGTGCCATAATTCCAGGACTCCATAAACTTTAGTTTCCAAGATACAATGATGGATCACCCCATCTCCACAGGATCGGAATATAAGAGGATCTTCTGATAAGTACCTATTGACATCATAGAGAAATCTCTTACTTTGCTGGAAGGAGAGGTCGGGGTGAATGACACTTGTAACCAGAAAATTAGCAATATCATCATACCAAGGTTTAGGTATTTCATTGAATGAAAAGAGGTGATCATCAGGGAAATCATCTCTGATCTCTTGACATTCCTCCTTCTACAAATGAGGCAGATCTAGGCAGGAGATAAGATCCGAAACAACATTATCACTCCCTTTCTTATCTCGGATCTCTAGATCAAATTCTTGTAAGAGGGGTACACATCAGATCAGTCATGGATTTGAATCTTTCTTATGTAGCAGGTACTTGAGTGCTGCATGGTCAGTGTAAATAATAACTTTAGATAACACTAATTAATAACAAAAACTATCAAAAGAAAACACCACTTCCAGCATATCCTTTTCTATAGTAGTGTAGTTCACCTGCACCTTGTTGAGCATCCTACTGGAATAATAGATAGGTCGAAAAATTCAGTCAAGCCACTGGCCCAAGACTGCTCCTACTTCATAGTCACTGGCATCACACATCAATTCAAATTGTTCCTCCTAGTTGGGAGAAACCATTACTAGAGATTACATCAGGAACTACTTCAAGTGCTCAAAATTTATGGTGCATGGATCATCGAACTCAAATATGGCATCCTTGGTCAAAAGGTTTGTGAGGGGCTAGGCTGTCTTTGAGAAGTCACGAACAAACTGCCTGTAGAAACCTGTATGCCCCAGGAAGCTGCAGATGTCTCTGACGGAAGTTGGAATAGGAAGTTGTGAAATAACTTATATCTTTTCTAGGTCCACCTTCATCCCCTTCACCAAGATTTTGTGGTCAATTATGATGCCACTTTTCACCATGAAATGAAACTTTTCCCAGTTCAAAACCAGGTTATTGTTCTCAAATCTTTCCAAAACTAGCTTCAGGTGCCACAAACAAGTGGTGAATTATTTTCTATAAATGGAAAAATCATCCATGAATACCTCCAGGATCTATTATGCTATGTCATGGAAGATAGCCAACATACAACAATAGAAGGTGGTGGGGGAATTTCACATGCCAAAGGACATCCTTCGGTAAGAAAACGCACCATAGGGGCAAGTAAATGTTCTCTTCTCTTGATCCTCTGGTGCAATGGAAATCAGAGTGTAGCCAGAATAGCCATCGAGGAAGCACTAAAAGTTGTGCCCTACTAGTCCCTCTAGTATCTGATCCATAAAGGGTAGGGAAAATGATCTTTCCTCATTGCGTCATTCAGCTTCCTCTAGTCGACACAAACTCTCCGGCCCGTGATAGTGCATGTGGGGATGAACTCATTCTTATCATTTGAAATCACAGTGATACCCCCCTTTTGGGTACCACTTATAGGGGAATCACCCACGGACTATCCAAGATGGGATAAATGATGCTCGCATGCAACAAATTAATTACCTATTTCTTCACAAATTCCTTCACGAGGGGGTTCAGGCATCATTTTGGTTGCTGAGATTGCTTCTCACCTTCTTCAAGTAGCACCTTGTGGGTGAAAATGGTAGGGTTGATGCCTTTCAAATCTGCAACTGTCCACCCAATAGTGTGCTTGCGCTATTTCAAAACTTGCAGAAGTGCATCCTCTTACTCCTATGAAAGTGCTGCACTATGTTTGACATGAAATGTTTGATTGTATCCCAAATACTCGTACTTCAGAGAAGATAGAAGAGGCTTCATTTCAAGTTTAGGTGACTTTAGAATCGAGTACAAGTGGTTTCACCTTTTCCCTCTCCAGAATATCGGGTATAACTACACGTTGCATGTAGTTGCCACCCTGAAATTCTAGGAATTACAGGTCCTCTGGTGATTCATTTAGTTGAATGTCTGGATTAACCAAGTCATCTGAGGTAGAAGAACATACCAGATCACCCCCTTCTCTGGTCAAGTGTTCATCCATGGTGGTCACTACAAAACAACCCTCATGCTCTGAAAATGATTCATGCTTGACAACTT
Source organism: Viscum album (assembly GCA_963277665.1). Classification (NCBI taxonomy): domain Eukaryota; kingdom Viridiplantae; phylum Streptophyta; class Magnoliopsida; order Santalales; family Viscaceae; genus Viscum; species Viscum album. The sequence goes on from OY728158.1 coordinate 239,108,944, forward strand.
TGAGGACATTATAGGAGACTCTCTCATCTTCTACCCAGAAAATTAACTTCCCCTGGTGCACGTCGATCAATACCTTCCCAGTGTCCAAGAAAGGCCTTCTCAAAATGAGAAGTGCCTCTTGGTCTTCCTCCATGCCAAGGATGATGAAATCTGTGGGGAGGATTAGCCCACCCAATTTGACTAGAATGTCCTCTAGTAGCCCCTTAAGATATTTGATGGATTGGTCGGCAGGCTGAAGGGATACTCGGGTAGGATTCAGATCATTGAGCCCTAGCTTCTTAAAAACTCTGAGGGGCATGAGGTTGAAACTATACCCTAAGTCATAGAGGGCCTTCCCAAACTCACATGGTCCAATAGTGCATGGAATAGTGAAGCTACCTAGATCCTAGAGTTTGGGAGGAATCGAATGATGGATGGCCATTGAAAACTCCTTAGTCAGTGAAATGGTGCCTAGATCCTCCAACATTATTTTGTTGGATAGGAACTCCTTAATGAATTTCACATAAGTGGGGATCTTCATCAGTGCCTCTGCAAATGGAATATTGATGTGCAGCTTCTTGAACACGTCCATGAATTTTCTGAACTGGTGGTCTAGCTTTCTCTGCTTCATCCACTCTAGGAAGGGTAAGATGGGATTGAAGGGTTTGAAAACCTCATTTTCTTTTCTCTGTGAATCCTCCTTTAGTGGGATTTTATATGAGGAGGGTTATGTAACTGTATCTTCATCATTATCCGGGGGTGCAGGTGCACTTGGATGTGTTGGTTGGTTCTGGTGTAACTCCCTTCTACACCTTAGTGTAACAGCATGGGCCTCCTCCCTCGGGTTCTTCTCAGTGTTACCTGGTAGTGTACTGGGTTTCCTCCCTGATATTTGGTTTTCCACCTGGCCAATTTGGTTCTCTAGGCCTCGAATGGAAGCCTCATGATTCTAGAATTTTCTCTTAGCAATAGATATAAATTTATTCATGAGATCCTCTAACCTTGAGTATTCTGCTGCTGAGGTGGTTGTGCAGATAGTGGAGGTGGGGGCTGCCACGACTACTAAAGGTGAGGGTTTTGATACCCTTGCTACTGATAAGAGCCCTATTGGGTCTATTGTTGCCTCAGATACTGGTTCTGAGAAGGAGTTTGACTATAGCCGAGCAGTCACTGGGGTGGAGGATTCTGCTGTTGTTGGCCCTAGCCTGTGTTCTGTTGATTACACTATGTCGGGTTCTGGTACTGCTAGTACTGGTTTGGCCCTCAGTTTTGGGCAACATAGCTCACCTCGCTCGTCTAAGGTCCACCTATAGGTCTTAGGAATTCTCCCATGATTTGGTTATCACCACATTCGTTGCATTCTGGATGGTTTGTTGCATGTACTCGGGATGCACCCTTCAGGATTGAGCGCGTTGATCATTTTGGACACAATGTCCAACTGGGTATATAGAATAGTTGTGGAATCAATATTATGCATACCTAATTTCTATTTACCCCGCTCAGAATTCCACTCGAAGCTGTTGGCAGACATGTCTTCCAGTAGTTCGAACAACTCTTTTGGAGACTTCCTCATAACTGTACCCACAACAGCAGTATCCACCACAGACTTTTTATTCGTCGTCAGTCCTCCGTAAAAGGTTTAGACCTGTATCCAAAGTGGTATTCCATGGTGTGGGAATTTTCTCAAAATCTCTTTGAAGTGCCTCCATGATTCGTATAATGAATCCAAGTCATGTTGCTGTAAGTTGTGTATTTCATTCCGCAGAGTCACCATCTTCAAGGTTGGGAAGTATTTAGATAGGAATGCTGATTAGTCACTGAAAGTGGCTAATATTAATTGTGAATATCTTTATATTCATTGTTCCAAAGTCCATAAACATTATTTTTATTGCATTACATAAATAGAACTTCATTTCTCATCTTAAATGCAATTCATGTTTAAAATGAAAATTTGGGCCCAATCATTCATTTGTTTGTTGACAATATTATATTCATTTTCTGAATTTGAAATTTTGGGATATAATTGATCACTTTGTTTGGAACATTTTATCTTTTAGGTCCGATGGATGAATCCCAAAGGAAGATGGAGAATTTTGTGCCTGAAGGCAGAAACTTGCTGGAAAAAACATAATGGGCCTAAGGCCCATCAAACAAATGGATCTGAAGTTGAGATTTAAATGGTGGACCCGACATTAATGCACAGAAATCCGTTCCACCATTTAGACCATAACTTCCAAACGGCTGAGACAAAGTTCCTGAAATTTTGAGAGCTTCTAGAAGACACATGGACGAAGATATGTTATATTTATGACACCTTCAGATTCGGCCGTATGAAGTGTCAAATGCACACGTCAAAATGGAGGATGAATCTGGCTGGTTTTGTGGTCAACTTTGTAATGTTAATTTCCTTTTGATTCTTCACCCTTCATTTTGACTCTCTTAATTGTTGGGGGGTGAATTTATTTCTGGGGGTGGACATAAGGCTCCTAATATTCCTATATAAGGAGCTGGTGGTGAAGGAAATAATCATCTAACATTTTCCTTTGAATCCAAGTTTTTCTTTCAATTGTAATTTCCCGCTTTCGTTTTGTAATGGCATCGTCAATCTCTCTAATGTATGTTTTTCATTCACGTTTAGTATTTTAATAAAATTTATTCTTTTTCACTTATTATTTTCCTTTTCTTCACACGTTGATACCGTTGAATCATAGTGTGAATTTATTCACACCCGCACTTGTGAATTCATCACACAACGGTGGAGTGTTCATTTTGATTAATGTTTTTTTTCTTTATTCTTCAATCCCGCTTCTTTAAGTCAATTACCCGCTTCCATTGATAGAATAGCATCAATGGAGGACTAAACTTTTATGGGTTGATCCTAGGGAGTTGCATGAGTTGTATTGAATGTTATTTGATGTTCTTAAATTCTTGAATTTGTTCTTTATTTTAAGAGTTCCTTTCTTTGATTTATCTTCTTCTTTGTCTTCACCGAATTTAACGACGACACATTTTGAGTGTTAGTACGATCCAATTCCTTGGAGTGCTCATTTAATTGATCCTCTAAGTGAATTGGTGATTATCCTTGAAATTTTGTATGGATTAAATCGGAGAATGATATTGAGGAATTATTTCATTTAATGGATACCTGTTGAACCGATGAACAGAAAATCAAATGAAAAATAAATACATCCAATAAATCCCAAGAGACAACCTAGGATCGAATCACCTTAATTATTTGTTTTAATTCAAGTAATTTTATTTGTTTTGTTTTTTAAATTAAATAAATATTTCTTCAAATCAATCAACACCATAGTTGGCCACTTCATAACCAATCCCGCTTCTAATCAAAGTGTCTTAAGGTTTCTTCTTCGGTCCCTGTGGATTCGACCCCTACATGTACTACATCGATCGCTTTTACCAGTAGGGTAAATTTGGGCGCAACCAAATTTTGGCGCCGTTGTCGGGGACCCTAGTAAGTTTTCTTAGACACCCACCTTCTATTCTCACCTAACTTCTCTTTTCTCACCTCTATTTCTCTTTTCTTTTCCCCTTTCTGTTTTTCCAAAAAAAAAAAACAAATACAAATCCAAATTTCATTAAACTCCAATGAAGTATCACCAACAATTTCCTTTCATAAACTCAGGCTGGAATCAAATAGAAAATCAACAATGGGAATCCCCTCAGATAAAAATTACTTTGATCAACACTTGAATGATTACCCCACACCCGATAACATGAACAATCAATGGGATGCTGAATGTTTAAAAGATCAATTTCCATACCTATCAAGAATGATTGAAAAGATAAATAATGAGGAAGTCCATGATTTAAAAACATATATCAAACCTAATCCTGAAAAAATTCTTGAACAATTGTGTGAACAAATGGATAAAATGAATTCAGAAGTTTCATCTTTCAGATTAGAATTACAAAACATTGAGACTTATGAAGAACCCATTCCCACTTAGGATTTCCTTTCCACATCACTTATAGAAGAATCTTGTTTCCCACATAACTCATGTGAATTTAGTAAAGAACCCACTTTAAAATCTTGGAATACAGAGTTGGATAATGAAGAGATTTGGTCAGGTAATGTTGAAATTCAAGATAAAGAACATGAAGGAATTGTTAATGAGTATTTAAATCAGGATGAAATTGATTTCATGAATTCACAAGAGGGAAATTATTCTTCAAGGATTGAATGTCCAGAATATTGCACCAAAAATGATTTTTTAGAATCACCAATCATTGAACCATTAGGAGAGTTAACAAATATTGAGTCTATACCCACTCCCAACAATCAAAAGGAAAATTTTTGGGAGGAATCATAATTTCAAAAGGAACCAATTATTTCTAAATTTTATGGAGAAGAAACTGTTTTTGATTTAAATTTCCATTCTTCTTTTGTAAATTTTTATCAACCTGAACTCAAAATTTTTCTCCTTTCTTCCCCACTCTTAAATGTGGATAACCAATACCATGAAATTTCAATTTATTATCCTCTTGAAACTAAAAAATTGGGAATGTTTATTGATGTCTTAGGCAATACTAGATATTCAATTCAATCAACCATTTTTGATATTACATGGATTTTACCGCTCATTATAGAACAAAGGATTTCACATGAAAAATATTTCAAACAAATAATAAATCTCAATATTATTCAAGTTGAGAAAGATGGGTTAATTAAAATTTTGAAAGTTGGAATTGGATAAGTTGGGGGGTTCAAGTCGAGCTAATGACATTAAACAAAAGCGCTGCATGGGAGGCAACCCATGGTTTTCATGTTTTCTAATCATTTTGAATCATTTTCTTTTTCATATAATAAATTACCATAGACTATTGACCTGTTCTTATTTTATGAGTAAGGATGGGTATGAAAGGGGAGCGCCATATTCATCCGTGTCACGTGGTGTGATCTCTGAGTAATACCTTACCCAGAAATCTAAAAAGAAGACAATGTATCATCAGTTTATTTTGTTTTGTTTATTATTATGTTTTTATAGGCTAAAAAATAAAAGGACATGTTGTAAGTCATATGGAGAATCCATTCACCACCATCCAAGCTGCTGAGACTCAAATCCATGAGTGAAGGGAGACTGTGGCACACACTATCATCATCAACCACCAGGTGACTTCATTCCATGATTATCATTTACTCTTTGAAATCCTCCACCTCCCTTCTAACTTTTCTTTTCTTTAAACACTGGGGACAGTGTCATTCTAAGTTGGGGGGAGATAAAAAATAATTTTTTTATATTTTGTGAATAAAAACATGCATGAAAAGAAAAATTCCATTAACCATAAACATGATAAACACACATTTCAAACTCTAAAATTGGATATCAAATAATTTTTTCATGCCTTGATTCTGATTTTAATGCAAGTTTAAGTTCATGAGCATAGTTTTTGGAAAGTGCGGTTGTCCGATGTGATTTTTCAATGTTTACAATTTCATCCTCTTAATAAAAATGCCACAATGCACGTCTACTGGATCGTGGGTGTAAATTTGAGTTCATGGGTCCCTATCATTATAGCATAGGGTTCTGGGGTCACTTTTAGTTTAATTTGAGTATAAAAAAAAACAAAAAAAAACAAAAAAACAAAAAACAAAAAAACAAAAAACAAAAAAAAGACCACATAGAGCAATGTTTTGTCCAAATGCGTGGCGTCCGGCACTTGGGGATCGTGACTCCATAGTTGTCTTGCCCAGAGTTAGGCTTTATATCTCTATTGTAGAGAATGAAGTTAACAATATGTGTGGCGTCCGGCACTTGGGGATCGTGACTCCATAGTTGGCTTGCCCAGAGTTAGTCTTTTCATATCTATTGTGGATAAAAAAAATAATCAAAAAAAAAAAATAAAAAAAAATGGATACTCATCTTAAGTTTTAATGTGATTCCCACCTAGCGCTTCCATTTTTTCCCCTTGAACAATAAAATGGGCCACATATCTTTTGTGATGCACAACAGTTTATAATGCTTAATTGGAATTTGATGAAATGTGGCGATGAATTTGAACAAAGGAATGGGCTTGGGCTTGGGATATGCTTATGGACCTAGCTTGTTTTAAATTATTTTGATGGGTTCCATAATTTTTTTGGTATGATGTCTTTGGGTGAGTAATGTGTATTTAAATGTTTTTGGAAAAGGGGATTTGAATTTCATATTTGTAATTTATTTTGCTCGGGACTAGCAAAACTCAAGTTGGGGGGTGTGATTAGTCACTGAAAGTGGCTAATATTAATTGTGAATATCTTTATATTCATTGTTCCAAAGTCCATAAACATTGTTTTTATTGCATTACATAAATAGAACTTCATTTCTCATCTTAAATGCAATTCATGTTTAAAATGAAAATTTGGGCCCAATCATTCATTTGTTTGTTGACAATATTATATTCATTTTCTGAATTTGAAATTTTGGGATATAATTGATCACTTTGTTTGGAACATTTTATCTTCTAGGTCCGATGGATGAATCCCAAAGGAAGATGAAGAATTTTTCGCCTGAAGGAAGAAACTTGCTGGAAAAAACATAATGGGCCTAAGGCCCATCAAACAAATGGATCTGAAGTTGAGATTTAAATGGTGGACCCGACATTAATGCACAAAAATCCGTTCCACCATTTAGACCATAACATCCAAACGGCTAAGACAAATTTCCTGAAATTTTGAGAGCTTCTAGAAGACACATGGACGAAGATATGTTATATTTATGACACCTTCGGATTCGGCCGTATGAAGTGTGAAACGCACACGTCAAAATGGAGGATGAATCTGGCTGGTTTTGTGGTCAACTTTGTAACGTTAATTTCCTTTTGATTCTTCACCCTTCATTTTGACTCTCTTAATTGTTGGGGGGGGTGAATTTATTGCTGGGGGTGGACATAAGGCTCCTAATATGCCTATATAAGGAGCTGGTGGTGAAGGAAATAATCATCTAACATTTTCCTTTGAATCCAAGTTTTTCTTTCAATTGTAATTTCCCGCTTTTGTTTTGTAATGTCACCATCAATTTCTCTAATGTAAGTTTTTCATTCACGTTTAGTATTTTAATAAAATTTATTCTTTTTCACTTATTATTTTCCTTTTCTTTACACGTTGATACTATTGAATCGTAGTATGAATTTATTCACACCCGCACTTGTGAATTCAGCACACAACGGTGGAGTGTTCATTTTGATTAATGTTTTTTTCTTTGTTCTTCAATCCCGCTTCTTTAAGTCAATTACCCGCTTCCATTGATATAATAGCATCAATGGAGGGCTAAAATTTTATGGGTTTATCCTAGGGAGTTGTATGAGTTGTATTGAATGTTATTTGATGTTCTTAAATTCTTAAATTTGTTCTTTATTTTAAGAGTTCCTTTCTTTGATTTATCTTCTTCTTTGTCTTCACCGAATTTAACGACGACACATTTTGAGTGTTAGTACGATCCAATTCCTTGGAGTGCTCATTTAATTGATCCTCTAAGTGAATTGGTGATTATCCTTGAAATTTTGTATGGATTAAATCGGAGAATGATATTGAGGAATTATTTCATTTAATGGATATCTCTTGAACCGATGAACAAAAAATCAAATGAAAAACAAATACATCCAATAAATCCCAAGAGACAACCTAGGATCGACTCACCTTAATTAGTTGTTTTAATTCAAGTAATTTTATTTGTTTTTTTATTTAAATTAAATAAATATTTCTTCAAATCAATCAACACCATAGTTGGCCACTTCATAACCAATCCCGCATCTAATCAAAGTGTCTTAAGGTTTCTTCTTCGGTCCCTGTGGATTCGACCCCTACATGTACTACATCGATCGCTTTTACTAGTAGGGTAAATTTGGGTGCAACCAAATGCCTTTGTGATCTCCTCCTAGGTGAGGATAGATCATTGTGGAAAACCTTTAATCCAGTCTTTATCCTTATCCCTTAGAGAGAATGGAAATAGGCGAAGACACATGGTGTCCGTGGACACTCCGTGGTAGAGGAACGTGTCACAAACCTCTAGAAATTTGAGAGATGGGCATTGGGGTCCTTGCTGGGCAGGCCACCAAACTGAATGGTATTTTGGATTAGCTGCATAATGGTAGGCTTTATCTCGAAGTGTTAGGCCTGCATCGGGGGACAGACGATGCCCGTGTCAGCTCCGTGAATAGATGGAATGTCGTACTTCATAAGAGTACAAAGTGGAGGTGGCTGCTGAGGGAGTGTATGTGGCATGTATTGATGTTCTTGAGGGGAAAAGTACAGCCCTTTACCTGGTTGTAAAAATGGAATCCGCTTCGATTGGAACTGTTGGAGCTGCTGCAGGCCATATCCTGGAGCAAGTAGAGCTTGCTGGTTCCAGTTGTCATTTTGAACAAATGGCTCTCCAGATCCTTGGACATCATCTTGATTTCCTTATTCGTTCGGTGCCATGGGATTGTTTTGGTTGTGGTCGACCATGAGTGCTTGTCTTTGACTCAAGAGCATATGTTTGATTTCTGGGTCAATTGGGAAAAACCCTAATGACTCAGCGTTCTTAGAACGATTGAGGTAACTGATCATATGCTTATGGACTTTCACAATACTAAACACACCAAGAATAAATGAGAAAGAAGAAAGATAAACAGAAATGAGATTAGAAAATATATTTTTGGGAATTTATTATTTTTATTTCCACTAAAATTTGATACAAACTTAATTAAAATAGGGACAAAATTAACTTTTCTTACTCCCCAGAAATGACGCCAAAATTTAACGAGTCATTTTACCAAAGGTATGTTATCTATGTCCCAAATTGTGTTACCCTAATGAGTATAGTACCAGTAAGGGGTTGATCCATAGGGAAAAAGAAGTTATTTTTTTCTTGCTTATTCAGTTTGTATTTTTGTCTTAGGAAAGAGTACTAAATTTAGAGTCAATTTTTAATGTTTGGATAGTAAGGTAATTGGATTTAAATTTCATTATAAAATTACTTAATGGATAAAGGAAAATATGAGAAATTGGTTTTGATGAAAATATAGAGGAAAATGCATTGGGGTTTTGGATTCTTAAGAGGTCGTTTATTAAATAAAATTTATTATGAGGTTGTGTTGTTCATAATAACCCAACACTCTGGGTTTCAATTTGTAACAAGGTTTTCTTGGTCCGGTAAACTTATGTCTAGAGATGAGGAAACTGAATCCTTGGTCTAGTAGGCAGTGTTTCACAGTTATTTATTTGGCTTAGTCCATTTATGATTTGATGAATACTTCCAATTATCATGAAAGTATTCATTTTTATTCTTCTTTTGAATCCATGAAAATTCTACCCTTGGTTTGGCTCAGAATTTTCAGTGATAAAATGAAGTGATTAAAGAAGAATAAGAAGAGGTAAATAGAACAAACACATTCATAACAACTAATCCAAATTACAACTCTTTCATCTCTCACAACCCCAACACACTGGGTATTTAGTTACACATAGAATAAAAGATAAAAACAAAACCCTCGATACCTTATGTGATCATCACATAAACTTCAAGGGGAGATTGGCTCTTTGGTAGAATTGTAGAATGGAGAAGTAGTTGAATGATGGTAGCATGGTAGCAGAGCTTCTTTCCTTTGGACCATCACCCCTCTTCCTCTCCTCGATACCAGAGGCCATGACCTCTATTTATAGAAAATAAAAGTACACGGTGTGTGGAAAAAGTACAAGCCATGTACTTTTGAAAACACACCTTTGTCATCATTCTCTCCACCAGTAGGTGGCCTAACATGCCGTCTTTGACTTGGAACATGGAACCACCTTGTAGGTGGGTATACATGGCGTGCAACACCGCCATAAACAACATGTACTCTCTTTTATCAGCCACCAACTGCTTCTAAAAGGGAAGAAACGACATATAGATGATGTACATGACGTGTCCACATCAGCTAGCCACATGGGCATGTAGACTACTTCTCAACCACCAACCGCTTCTAGAATACTATACATGGAATGCAGTTTTTGTACATGTCGTGTACATGCTTTTGGTAACTTGGGAATGTACTTGTCCTATCTAATCCGTGTCTGAGTCTTACTGTACATGGCATGTATATATGTACACGCTGTATAGTTGTAAATTTTGATCAATTTCCCCTGGTTTGTGTATTTGGATAGAAATCACATGAAAATGAACAAGATAACCAAAATCAAAGTATTTTTCCACTAAGTAGTAGGTATTTTCTAAAGAAATGTTCTAATTTTAGATAAAGTATGTGGAAATTTATACACAAATTAGGTGCATCAATCACCTAAGAAGAATTTATAATTCTTCTCATTCTGAAATAATTGATCCTAAATTTCCAACTAAACACCTATCATATATCAGACCAAAGTTACCATGGTATTCCCTAACTGTAAATTACATATTTATTTGTGTTTTTCCTAATTTTTTTAAAAGAAAAAAAGTGAAGCTGAAAAGTGATTCAAAATTCTATTTTTGGGAAGATAATAAAATTCTGGAAACTAGGGCTAACATGGTAATTAGGAGTTGTATTGACGAAGATGAACATTCATCTGTCTTAGAATTCTACCACTCAATTACTTAAGGTGGCCACTTTGGATCACAAAGGAACTCTTGAAAGGTCCTTAACTCTATATTCTTCTAGACTTCACTCTTAAAGGACTCATATGAGTTTTATCAATAATTTCACACTTTCCAAAATTTTGTCACAATTTCTAAAAGAAAGGAAATTCCCCTAAATCCTTTATTATTCTGTGAGATATGTGATGTTTTTGGAATCAATTTCATTGGAACATTTTGAAGGTTTCGGGCGCAACGGAAGAGCGTGTGTGGATGTGCCCACTCGGCTTTTTGTCATTAACAATGATCAATCTAGGATCAATACAATGATAAACACCAGTCTCCACAAATCAAATCATAGAAATGGAAAAAGAAAAGAAAAGTCCCGGAACCACAAAGTAGGATCGTTACAGGTTGATTATAATTAATTTAATCAATTGAAAACAAATACCTTTTGGGTGTTCTTTCTTTGTTGATGTTCTTGATCACGTTTCGATGTGATTCTTCATTGCATCGCAGAAGCTAGCTGTAGACTTCCTCTAGTGGTGATCCACACATGTACCTCGTATCTCGGGACGTCACCAAAGGAGTCTCTAGGTGCTAGCGTGGAGAAACCTTTGCTTGCGTTGTACGCTTTAGATCTTCTTGATCTGATGGAAGAGGATCTCTCTCGGTCTTGAGAGCGTTCTTGGTGGAAGAAGTTCTTTTGGCCTTGAAAGAATTCTCTTGTGTGTGTTAGGAAAAGAGTTGGGGTTGTGAGGATATTTATAACCAGGTTTGAGGTTGTAGAGTTATGACAATAAATAAACTCATTACGCGTTTTATTTATTTCATTAACTCCCTTTTGAAAACCCCATGTCGAGTCATCAATTCCTTGACATGCACCCACACTGATTATAATAAATATCATTTAATAAAACGATATTTTCCTCAAAATACTGACTGAAAAAACTACATGGCGTGTACTTGTTTTTCATTGCAAACAACACGGTGTGTACATTCAATGTACATGGAGTGTATATCTTTTTTTTCATTTATTCATTTCCTTTCATAATGAAAACTACACGGTGTGTACATTTAATAATACACGACGTGTACTTGTTTTCTAAATAAAACTACACAGCGTGTAATCATTGATACACGGTGTGTACTTGTTTTATTTCATTCTTCCTCCAACATTAAAATGATTTAGGCTTCCTTGAATAATTATTAAACCATGTACGGGAATAATATTTATTCTACTTGAGATACTTGAATACACTTAGGGTGTGACCCTCTAGGCCTCTTTCTCATTGGCATTAGGCATGCTTTCCTAAAGTTCAAGATTACTGTCTAAAAATGGGTCAAGGCACCCAAGAGAAAGAGGTTGACACCGCATTGACATATCACCTCATACGAATGCTTACTGTGTAATTTAATTCATTTGTCTCAATATCTCATCAAGCAGGTTTCATGGCAGTGTCATAAACCTTTATGCTTGATCCATCATTATTTGACTTCCTAAAATAAACTCGTCGTTTACACCATGGCCATGGAATTTAATGTGACAGTTCTATTTCAATCAAAGGGCCAAGATATCAACTTACATAAATGATAGGGAAAAATCATTTCTCGACTTATCCATTTACAACATGTCACTCATGACGCACCCAACGTACCCTACTTCCCACCAACTGTCTGCATGATAGTTTTCGTCAGTAAATATAAGTGTGCGAGTTATGACATTAGTTAATGATAATCTTCCAATCTAATGACCATTACACATGCTCGTAGATAGAAATGTTCGATGACACCAAGACATGCAGAATTGCTACTGGTGGGTCTGTTCTCATAATCTCCCATCTTGGAGATTACCAAGTTCGAACTCCATGAGAGAGAGTCTCATCTTCTTACGAGTACTCACACATGACGGTCTGTATAATATGTGTCCTATCATAGTATGTCATCCAATCACATAACTTTATTTATGAATATTGTTATAACATTTCAAGGTTCTCATCATAGCGGAGATCTTCCATAACCTTATCAATGCAACAAATATTCCAGGACATTATTATATTATAGTCATGCAGAACAATGAAAAAAATATAATAAGAGAACATTCATGTAATCAAAGTACAAAACAGTTGGTTCCCAGGACACCAAACCTTACAAACTCCCACTTGGACTAGAGCCAACTGCCTACGACTTTTAGTCTGCTATACCTCACATGATGATCATGTTTCTGCTGAGTCAAGGCTTTAGTCAAGGGTTCCGCCACGTTGTCTTCCATGGAAATACTGCTCACTGTAACTTCACCTCTCTGAGAAAAATCCCTCAAGAGATGATACTTCCGAAGTATGTACTTTGTCCGCTGATGTGACCTTGGATATTTTGTAAGTGCCACCACTGTAGTATTATCACAATAGAGTGTGATGGGATATTTACTGCTCGATACTACATCCAGCTCTTGGACGAAGCTTTGCATCCATACTGCTTCTTTAGCTACCTCAGAAGCTGTAATATACTCAGACTCTGCTGTAGAATCTGCCACCACACTTTTCTTTGAGCTCTTCCAGCTCACTGCACCTCCATTCAAACTAAAGATGTACCCATTCTGCGACTTCATGTCATCTTGATCAGTCTATAAACTAGCATCTACATATCCTCTAATGACTAGTTCCTCATATATTCCATAAACCAGGAACATATCCTTAGTACGCCTCAGATACTTAAGGATAGTCTTGACTTCCATCCAATGACGGTCACTTAGATCAACTTGATATCTGCCTACCGCACTTAATGCGTAAGCAACATCTAGCCTCGTACATAGCATAGCATACATGACTGACCTAATCGCTGATGCGTAAGGGGTCCTTGCCATTATCTTTCTTTCCTCATGTGTATGAGGACAGATTTTCTTGGAAAGATGAATGCCATGTGACACTGGCAACAATCCCCTCTTGGACTGTTCCATACTGAATCTCTTCAGTATCTTGTCAATGTATGTACTTTGACTTAGGCCTAACATTCTATTGGATCTATCATGATGGATCTTGATCCCAAGAATATATGCTGCCTCGCCCAAGTCTTTCATGGAGAAGCATTTATGCAACTATGCCTTAACTGACTGTAGGACAGGTACTTCATTTCCAATTAGTAATATGTCATCAACATATACAATTAGGAAAATGACTGCACTTCCACTAAACCTTTTGTAGACACAAGGATCACATTCATTCTTAACAAAGCCAAATTATGTTACAGCTTCATTAAAACGAATGTTCCATGACCTTGATACTTGCTTTAATCCATAAATGGATTTCTGCAACTTGTATACCTTGTTGGCATCCTTTGGAGTCACAAACCCTTCAGGTTGTGTCATGTAGAAATCTTCCTGGAGGTTCCCGTTAAGGAATTCTATTTTGACATCCATTTTCCAAATTTCAAAGTCATGGTAAGAGACAATGACCAATAGGATTCTGATGGATTTCAGCATCGCAACCGGTGAAAAGGTTTCATCATAGTCAATTCCTTGACGCTGTCTAAAACCTTTGGAAACCAGTCGTGCCTTATAGGTGCTGACTTTCCCCTCCATGTCCAGTTTCTTCTTGAATACCCATTTATTACCAATAGGATTTACATGAACTGGAAGATCTACCAAAATACAGACTTTGTTTTGGTACATGGAATCCATTTTAGAATTCATGGATTCTTGCCACTTGGCAACGTCTGTGCGTTCAGCTGCTTCCTTATAGGTAAGAGGATCATCATTGTCAACCAATAATGAGTCACCGTCCTCGGTGACAAGAAAACCATATCATTCTGGTTCTCTCACCTCTCTCGTGCTCCTACGCAGTTCTTGTGTCTCTGGAATAGATTGTTCTTCCACGGGGCTTTGTGGAATCTGTTCTTGTACCAACTCCTATGTATCTTGAGCCTCGACTTCATAGAAGTCTATCTCGCTCCCACTATCTCTTTTGGAGATGTGCTCCCTCTCAAGGAATATGGAATGTCTTGACACTGTAACCTTTTTTTCTGATAGTTTTTATAGGTAATATCCCCTTGTTTCCTTGGGATATCCTATAAAGATACACTTTGTGCCTTGGGGTGAAAGTTTGTTACCTGAAGAGGCCTTAACAAATGCTTCGCTACCCCACACATGTAAATTCGATAACATGGCTTTGCGTCCACTCCATAACTCATATGGAATACCATTTATTGATTTATTTGCTTCTTGGTTTAGTATGTGTGCTACTGTTTGTAATGAATATCCCCAAAAGGATAATGGAAGACTCGCATGACTCATCATTGATCTCACCATGTCCAACAGGGTGCGGTTCCTCCCTTCACTTACACCATTCCACTGAGGTGTGTAAGGAGGAGTGAGTTGAGATAAAATCCCAAACTCCCGTATGAAATCAATAAAGTCCTGATTAAGATATTATCCTCCTCTTTCTGAGCGGAGTTTCTTAATCTTCTTACCAAGATGGTTCTCAACATCATTCTTGTATTCTTTGAACCGATCAAAAGAATCTAACTTATATCTCATTAAGTAAATATATCCATATCTACTAAAATCATCAGTAAAAGTTCTGAAGTACGAGAACCCACCCCTTTCTTCAACTGGAAATGGTCCACACACATCTGTGTGAACTAATTCTAGAAGCTCTTTATCCCTTTCACCTTTCCCACTAAATGGGTCTTTGGTCATTTTGCCTTGTAGACACGCATGACATACACCAAGTGGTTTTAGTTTGAAAGAATCTAAATACCCATCTTGATGTAATTTTGTCAAACGTTTCTGATTGACATGACCTAGCCGGTGATGCCAAAGTTGGGTGTGGTATGAGTCATGTGAATTAACTTTGTCATCAATTGCCACTACTTGGTTTGTGTTGTCTAAAACATAAAGGCCGTTAAATAAATGTGACCTACCAAAACAAATGCTATCTTTATAAAAGTAGCAACATCCACTTCCAAACTTGAAGATGAATCCATAAGTATCTAATCTAGATACTGAAATAATGTTTTTGGTTACAGAGGGTACATAATAACATCCTTTCAAAACCAAGACCATCCTAGTAGGCAATGTGAGGTGGTAGTCCCCGATAACTACAACTACAAGTCTGGCTCCGTTGGCTGGTCTTAGATCTACCTCCCCTCGATCAATCTTCTTGAATCTACTTGGTTCCTGTATTTGGATAAATATGTGAGCACTAAAAGCTGTATCTAATACCCAATTTTTAGAAACAGATAGATTGCATTCGATGACAAATGCACCTGAAGCTTCCCCTTGCTTCCTTGGCTGGGTGTAGTTTTTCTTCCAGTGGCCCTTCTTGCCACATGCGAAACAAACATCATTCTGTTCCCTTGCCTCCCCTTTGGTCTTCCTTTTCTTGGAAGGCCTTGAAGAAGCTTTGGGATTAAAGCTCTTCGTCTTCCCTTTCCATTTATTTACCATGAGTACAGAAGGCTTTTCACGCTTCATGTCATTGTCCACTTGGTGAATAAGGATAAGAAGATCAGACAGAGACTTCTCAATGTTGTTCATGTTGAACTTCACAACAAAGTTTGAGAAGCTCTGGAGGAGTGATGCGAGAATGAGATCGGTACCAAGTTCTTCGGGGAGTTTAAACCCTAGAGCCTCCAAGCGCTCAATGTATCCAATGGTCTTGACTACATGAGGCCCATCTAGGGCACCCTCTCCAAGCTTGCTCTGGAATAGAGCCTTAGAGATATCAAACCTTTACTATCTTGATCTCTCCTGGTATAGACCACGGAGGTGCTCGAGCTTGCTGAAGGAATCCATGTCTTCATGAGACTTCATGAGATCACTATACATTGATGACAACATCAAATATTGAACATCGAGTGCATTGCTCAAATGTTGATCATAGACCAGGAAATCTTCATCACTCGCCCCTTGGGCAGGTGGATCAGGAAGTGAGGACTCCAACACGTAAAACTTTCGTTCATGGCGTAGGATAACTCGAAGGCACCTAAAACATTCCTGAAAGTTACTACCTATGAAGATATTGTCTTTATCCAGAATTGATCACATAGAAAATGTGGTTGAGGAGTTTTTCATTTTAATTCTAAAAATTAAAAGAGCATATTTATCAGTACTTTCTTGATTACATTTTATGAGAAATAATAAAAAATTTATTAAGTCTCCCACTATTTTATCAAGTCCCAATGGCCCTCACCATTGAACTCAGAATGTCTAGTTGCTTTGAAATTCTAGTGTCAATGATCCATATTCCCATTCACATAACCCCAACAAGGGTTGGTCAAGCTATTTGAAGGTATTTAGGTAGGCAGGTCTTTGAGAACTGTGAGCTTACAGTTCCTTGATCTGTTGAGTGGACTCCCCAATCCTGAAATCCTGACTTGGATTTCCTCAACTCTTGCCTCTAATATTACATCAAGTCTAGAAAGGGCTACTCCTCTTAAAGTAATATGGTTAAGTCAACCCAAAACCTTTCATAAGGGCTTCCTTTATAAAAATAAGTGTCCTAACAAGGGTTGGTCAAACACATAGTTTTATTGAGTCTTTCCCTTAATCAAGTAACGAAAGTCTTGGTCTGACTTAATATGGTATTTGAGGGATTTTATTCTTTATGCGTAGTTTTTCATTATCACGTGCTTGTTAATATTAAGTGATGCTTGCTTAAGTGATTAACCATGTTCTGATAATGTTTACGCATAGTCCAATTTTTATTTTATTCCCTATTTGCTTGCTTGTTTATTTCATTAATTATTAGATCGTGAAAACACATACATAATAAATAAAACATGCAATTAGATAGAAATAAAATAATATGGCATGATCGTGAGCTTCTATTGGTTAGCTTATCTAGCGGTTTGATAAGCTAACCCTGACCTAGGGAAAAACACCTTGAACCAATGGTTTGTGTTTTGCAGCTCCCACCTGTCCAACTTTGTATCTTATTGGGTTGGTTTCACCTCAGCTTTGGGTTTTGAACCGTCTCCTCTGGCTTGAGAGATCCTCCATTACATGGGGTTTACATTAAAGAAACCATGGGCACGCAGGCCCTACATTTTATTGGAAGAAGGATCACAGGCCAACGAATTTAAATTAAACAAATTTAAAAGAAAACATACACACATACAAAGGGTATTTGGTCTAGCTCATGATCATCCATAGCATGCAACGACATTTACACATATTTAGAATTCAAATTCTTTTAATCGTTCTATTATTTAAGATAATTCACGCTTGAATTCAATTAATTATGATCTTATAATTAATCAATTATTTATCTTAAATTTCTTTCTGAATTTCCTTGAGATTCTTCTCATCCATATTCCTTGTACAGGTCTTTGTACCTTTGGAGGAAACTTGGTGAAATTTATGGAAAGTACACGGTGTGTAGTTTATATTTACATGACATGTATTTTTTTCAACCTTTATCCAAAGTACACACCAGGGGATTTGACGTTTTTTCTCTACTTTGGAAATTTTGGAGTACACGACATGTAGATAAATCATACATAGAGTGTACTTCCTTGTTACGTGGTAACTGGATTGGCAATCCTGTGTACGTGGAACACGGCTTCTCCTTGTACACGGTTCTACCTAGACCAGATCGGACTACACGACATGTTGCTCCAACATACACGTCGTGTATTCATGTTTTCCATGTGCCATTCATTTCTGGTCAACACGGTGTAATCCATACTTAGGCATACTCAATTCACACTGTGTGGTTTAGCGGACCAGTGCCGGTTCGTTGAACATAAGTACACATCATGTAGTTTTTATTACAAGCCGCGTATTCACGTGTTGTACAGACAGAAAGAGCGGTTCCTCCGGATGAGATCCTCATTTTTATTGTAATCAAAATTAAAATTAAAAGGTCGTTTCTGTGATATGAATCGAGAAATTAAGGAGGAAGAATAGATCTCATTTATTCAGATTTATAGAATAATTTAAATCCAATTGAATCAAATATAAATGCGTAAATTATCAACGAAAATTAAATAACTATAATCAACATTGTAACCTCGCTCTGATACCATTTGAAGGTTTCAGGCACAGTGGAAGTGTGTGGGTAGATGTGACCACTTGGATTTTTTTCATTAACAATGATCAATCCAGGATCAATACGATGATAAAATCCAGTCTCCACAATTCAAATCACGGAAATGGACAAAGAAAAGAAAAGTCCCGGAACCACAAAGTAGGATCGTTACAGGTTGATTATAATAATTTTAATCAATTGAAAAGAAATACCTTTTGGTTTTTCTTTCTTCTTTTATGTTCTTGATCACATTCCGATGTGATTCGTCGTTGCGTCGCATAAGCCAAGTGTAGACTTCCTCTAGCGGTGATCCACACGTGTACCTCGTATCTTGAGACATCACCAAAGGAGTCTCCGGGTGCTAGCGTGGAGGAACCTTTGCTTGCGTTGTCTGTGATAGATCATCTTGATCCAATGGAAGAGGATCTCTCTCGGTCTTGAGAGCGTTCTTGGTGAAAGAAGTTATTTCGGCCTTGAAAGAATTCTCTTGTGTGTGTCAGGAAAAGAGTTGGGGTTGTGAGGATATTTATAATTGGGTTTGAGGTTGTAGAGTTATGACAATAAATAAATGCATTATGTGTTTTATTTATTTAATTAACTCCCTTTTGAAAACCCCATGTTGAGTCATTAATTCCTCGACATGCGTCCACACTGATTATAGTAAATATCATTTAATAAAATGATATTTTCCTCAAAATCCTGACTGGAAAAACTACACAGCGTGTATTAATAAATACATGGAGTGTACTTGTTTTTCATTGAAAACTACATGGCGTGTACATTCAATGTACACGGCGTGTATATATTGTTTTCATTTATTCAATTACTTTCATAATGAAAACTGCACGGCGTGTACATTTAATAATACATGACATGTACTTGTTTTCTAAATAAAACTACACGGCGTGTAATCATTGATACACAACGTGTGCTTGTTTTATTTTATTCTTCATCCAACATTAAAACGATTTAGGATTCCTTGAATAATTATAAAAACACATATGGGAATAATCTTTATTCTACTTGAGATACTTGAATACACTTAGTGTGTGACCCACTAGGCCTCTTTCTCGTTGGCATTAGGTGGGCTTTCCTAAAGTCCAAGATTACTGTCTAGCAACGGGTCAAGGCACCCAATAGAAAGAAGTTGATTCCAAATTGATGTATCACCTCATACGAATGCTTACTATGTAATTTAATACCTTTTCTTAAATATATCATCAAGTAGGTTTCATGGCAGTATCATAAACCTATATGCTTGATCCGTTATTCTTTGACATCCTAAAATAAACTCGTCATTTACACCATGGCCATGGAATTTAATGCGACAGTTCTATTTCAATAAAAGGGATGAGATATCAACTTCCATAAATGGAAGGGACAAATCCTTCCTCAAATTATCCCTTAACAACATGTCACTCATGACGCACCCAACGTACCCTACTTCCCGCCAACTGTCTGTGTGACGGTTTTCGTCAGTAAATCTAAGTGCACGGGTCATGACATGAGTTACTGATAATCTTCCAGTATAAGGACCATTACACACTCTCATAGATAGCAATGTCCGATGACACCAAGACATGCAGAATTGCTACTGGTTGGTCTGTTCTCATAATCTCCGATCTTGGAGATTACCAAGTGTGAACTCCATGAGAGAGAGTCTCGTCTTCTTACGAGAACTCGTACATGATGGTTTGTATACTATGTGTCCTATCATAGTATGACATCCAACCGTAGAACTTTATTTAAGAATATTTTTATATCATTTCAAGGTTCTCATCATAGCAGGGATCTGCCATGACCTTATCAATGCAACAAATATTCTAGGACATTATTATATTATAGTCATGCAGAACAATGAACAAAATATAATAAGTGAACATTCATATAATCAAAGTAAAAAACAATTGGTTCTTAGGACACCAACCCTTACACATTTCCCCCTTCCAATGGATTATCATATATTCTTATGGTTGTTGACCATATTTTTAGGAGGGTCGAGGCCAAACCCACTAGGAAGGATGATGCACATACTGTCAGTAAGTTCCCAAAAACCAATATTTTCCATAAATTTGGAACACCACATGCCTTGATAAGTGACATAGATACTCATCTCTCTAAACAGGCCATGGAATATTTTTGAAAAAGATTTGGGTTATACATAAAACTTCAACTGCATATCACCCGAAAAAAATGGCATGGATGAACTTTCTAACAACAAAGTGAAAAGAGTGCTTGATAGAATTGTAAAGCCCACCAGAAAAGACTAGCCTCAAAGACTTGGTGAATCACTTTGGGCTTATTGAACTGCCCATAATACACCTGTTGGGATGTCCCTATTTAGGATAGTATTTGGTAAAGCACATAATTTACCATTTGAAACCCATCATAAGTCATTTTGGGTTGTCAAAACTTGTAATTTTGATTGTAAAAAATCTTGTGAAGATAGATTATTTTAGTTGAATGAACTAGAAGAGCTTCATCTAGATTCTTATGAAAATTTCAATATCTACAAAGAAAATTATAAGGAAATCCATGGAAAAAACATCCTATGAAAGGTATTCAATGAAGGTGAAAAGGTAATTCTCTTCAACTATTGATTTCAGATTCACCCAAGTAATCTTAATTCTCACTGGGAATGTCATTTTATTATTACTAATTTTTACCCATTTAGTGTAGTGCAAGTCCAAGAACCCTCTTCCAAAAGGACATTCACAGTTAATGGACATTAGTTAAAGAATTACCATAAGAGGAAACACATATCAGGAACCACATTGAATTCCACCAGATCCCCAACTATTGCAGTAGACCCACCACTAGATGGAAATGATGACCCACCAAATCCAAACCAGGGGGAACCACTTTCCCTTTAACTCTCTTTCTCTCTCTCTTCTTATTCCCTCATTTTCAATTTTTTAACCACTTTTTTCATCAAACCCTTTTTTCCTCTTTCTCTTTTCTATGGGTCTGTATTTAAAAAACCAATAAAAAACAAAACAGAAACCCAAAAAAAAAAAACAAAAACAAAAACAAAAACAAAAAAAACAAAACAAAACAAAAATAGTCATAATTACCCACCATTATATTTTGAAATTTTGTACAACCTTTTTGGGGATTCTGATGAATTTTTTTCATCTCAATTTTTTTTATTTTCATTCTAAATTTGGATAAATAATTTTGTGCCAAGATCAATAAATTTTTAATGCTCAATTTTTGATTTGGAAAATTATTTTCTCCAACCACAAGGAACGACATTAGATTTAATTCCAAGGTCACCTATGGTCATATTTTCATATTGTGTGTCTTTTACCCCCAATTTTGAGTATTTATTTTTTATACCTTCAAGATAAATTTTATACTTTGACGTACATTAATATGACAGAGGCATTTTCTGAACCACATGAGAATCACAATATCCAAATAGCCTCCCATTACCTTTACATTGATCTTCCTTTTGAAAGCCTTTTTGAGCCTATGATTTTTTTTTGATATCCACATTACAGGACAAAAATATTGTCCAACACAACATCTAAATGGATTTAGATTTCATAATTTATTGAAATTTATGTGTGGGGAGAATGAATTTCATTTTGGGTACCATTTTCTTGATTTTCAATGGGTTATCATGTGGTTGTGGGCAAACATACATTTAAGTACAGGGGATAGGTTTTCATTCCATGAGTTTTGGAAATGTATATATGTTTTTGACATATTTTAAAAATGATATTGAAAATATTTCAAAAAAATATATGAAAAAACAAAAACAACAAAAAAATGAAAAAACAAAAAAATGAAAAAAAGAATGGGTTGTGTCTTGGGCGGGTAAAAAATAACTCTTCCTCAATCTTTGATCTTGTTATAACTATTATAATTAGTGTAATTATGAGATCAAAAAATGTTTTATAGAAGAGTGTGCGATTTATTTCAAGCTAAAATTTCAAAAAAAAAATATTGAAAAAAAGAAGAAGAAAAAAACTTGTATCATCTTTTCTTGTGATGTTGGGATATTTTTTGTGTTTTGTACATATTTAATCCTTTCATACCCTTAAAATTTTATTCCTATATTTTATTATTTCACACATTCATGCCATTTTAAATATGTGTTACCATTTCCTTTCATGTTTCATTTAAAAAATTGTGCATTGTTTTTTCCATATTGGTGTTTTACCCCTCTTTTCCACTCTTTTGTAAATTATATTCCTACCATCCCATAGAAATTGAAAAACCTGTAACAAAAAACCTCTTGAATCTTGTGCACTTGAGAATAATGAATTAAATATGAGATATATTTCAAAATCTATGATTTTCACTTTTGGTTGGTGAATGAGTGAACCTCTATAAATAAATTTTTATCATCTAGAGAGGAGTAAGTTATGAGTGCCCACATTCTCCATTTCTAATTTTGAGCATGAAAAATTGATTGTTTTTTGGAAAATTTTATTTATAACAATTTGTGGTGGAATTAATTATGGATGAGTGAACTAGTATAGACATCCCCTCATTGGTAAAAACAAAATTTAAATATTTTTGGGCTAGTAAAAATGATTTTTTTTTGTTTTTGTATTTTTGTGCCTAAGGGAATGCACTATCTTAAGTGTGGGGGGTTTGATATTAACTATTCATTAAATATATTAAATTAATCTCATAATTGAATTATCACTTAAAAATTATTAATTTCCATTCAATATTAATGTTTTTATCATAAACATATATAAATAGCATTGTTTGAATTTCTTTAATTAAATATCAGTTTAATGTTTTAATCATATCCTTAAAAATAATAATCAAAATGACGTGATTATTGTTTTTTAGTGTTCTTGAGTTAAATTAAAAAAAATTATTAAACTAGAACTTTGGATAATTAGGCCATTTGAAGGGTTATATGGACCACACATGAAGGCCTAAAAATTTTATCAAGGAAATTAGACCAGCTATGATGTTATATTTTTTGGACTCAATGAATAATTCCAAATTATCCGATTCTCCACAAAAATTACAAGTATAATACATTGAAACTTGGATAAATTTTTTAAATCTCAACTCAACCAATAAGGGGCCCAATTGATCCATCAAATTTCATCCCACCATTCTGATAGGGATTTCAAAGTAGCACACAATCCTTGGCTTTTCTCCCAATCTTGAAATCAAATTATGCTAATATTTTCTGGTGATAAATCCAAGATACAGTATCCCAATTTTTTTGAAGAAATGGTTTGGATTTCAGAGAATATTACTTCTCAAAAAGAAATTCCTATTATGACCTTTCAAAAATTCGGGATAATAATGGAAAATAGAACATTGTATAATAAAATGACCATATATTTGGCTAAAAAGTCCAGTGGAAGCCAAATTTGGAGGGTCTATTTTAAATATCCATATATACAACTTTTAAGAAGAATATATCTCCATATCCAGCCATATAAAGGGTCAAATGGTCGAGCTTACTTGAGGGTATGTTTTGGATGGAAAATAGTATAAGGACCCAGCCTTAAAACATTACATAATCATTAATTAAATGAATAATTCACATAGAGGATCTTTTCAGGTTTAGAGTTTTAGAGAATTTGGACATAACTATTACATCTCAAAAGATTACAAAGTAGACACTTCCACTAAGTTTCCATAAAATAAAAACTCTTAAAAAGAAACATGTCTAGTTCCATGATTTAGATAGCATGTATTTACTTGATCCCATCCTTGACCCTATTCATCTTTAAGTCCTGTGGAGAATATTTCAAAAACTTGGGAGGACCATAAAAAGCCCAGTAAAGGATACACAAAGAATGAAAACTGTTAGTTTTTCAAAACAACAAGTAAAACAAGAATACTTTATCAAAGTAATACTTTTTACCTTTATGAATTAGTAAATAAACTTCACTAAATAAAAGATCACTACTTATCCTTTGTAACCAAAAGATTACCATAAACCCATATAAAGAACACATAACATATAAAGGTAACTTGGGACATAAACATACTTAAATGGAATAACCATACGGTCGACTTCCATAAATATCACTACATGGAATATCCATACAGACGACTTCCATACCCAATGCATTGGAGGTTATAATTTAACCACCCATCCTGGTATTCATGGCACCACCCGTCATATGGTTTATCACGTAACCACCCGTCAAATGTCCAAGTACCATAACAATTATAAAAGAAAGAAAACATTTCCACATTTCAATCACAATATATCACTTAAATATATTGAAATAACAAATACATTATCAAAAACATTTTAAAAACCAAAATATATAAAAGATTATATGGTATTTATTTACTTTTAAAAACATTACAGCTTTTTGAGGAAGCCAAAGATCAAATAATACTCGCGGCGGCAGAAAGGTAGTTGTCACCGCGTACGTTAAAAAAGAAACATACTTTTTGTCATTTAGTAAAACACTTCCTACAGAAAAGATTCCTTTTGAATAAAAGTAAAAGTCAAAGGGGTTTATACACCGTAAAAAAAGAAAGTTTTGTATAAAAAAAATATACCTCAATGAAAGGAGATTGAGACGAAGTCCCATTCAAAGACGGTATCCTTAGATTAAGGATAAATCAATTATGTAATTATGTGTGACAAATATAAATACACCCAATATAAGTGGATATTAAGTGTAAAACAATCAGAGGTAATTCACACATATTCATATCATGACATGATCAAGAATTAGAGTTTTAACCCAATGAATTGAAATTGGGTTAAGACGTTCCCTTATAAAAATTCGACAGCCTAACGGCGTCACATTAAAATTTAGGAAAAGAGTTGATGAGAGAGAAAATGGTATCTAATAACTTGTACAAAAAATTTACATCAATAAGGATATATAAGAGCATATCCAAACATAATAAGTGTAAATTAAAATATATAAAAAAAACGAGTCTTTTAAAAAAGAGGCGGGTGAAAGGTTCCCTTACTGATTTGGTAACTTACAAAACATAAGCCACATGAAAGAAGGATCATAAAATGAAGATTTAAATACCCATAAATTGAAGTATATTACATAATTAATACACTAATGGGAAGTATATACACCACACAAAAGTAAATAGTGGCAAATGTAGGATGAATCTCATGGGAATAAAAGTGAGATGAAAAATCCCTTACAAAAACTCGGCAGCCTAACGACACCACTTAAAACTTCCAAAAATGGATTGAAAAGATCAAATAGGGTCTCTCATCATAGGAACATAAAATTTATAGTAATATTAATATAAAATAACATCCCCCAACATATGAAATATGAGCTTGAAGGAAATGACATAAAAGTGAGTACTTAAAAAGAAAGAGAGAGGTAGGATCCCTTACCTCAAGTCCAACTTATCTTGTTCGTTTCTTTATATTCATGAATAATAAAATTTGGTCAATTTATAATTGCTTAAGGAACTCATTTAAATATTATTATTCAGTTCATATCACATATTATAATGTTATAATAATTGATTAATAATGTGAGTTCATATCAGACGTTTTTGTCGATGTTCGGTACATGAGTAAAAATTGAACTTGTAGGAAAAGAAATTTCCATGTAGTTATAGGTACATCATCTCCAGAATAGTATTAATGATTTAAATATCATATATATCCAGTATATATTCATTTTATACTATTCCATAACATTTGGAGATAAAAAATGAAATGCACCATTCATGGAGATGGTAGGCCGTACGTATGCATGAACGCTACTTTCATTTCTTTGTCATATTAATGGAATTAAAACTAAATGGGATATATATATATATATTATAATTAAAGAATTATATACATAATTTAGATGTAATATATGACATATATATCCATTATATATATGCTCTTATAATAGTACATAACATTTGGAGATAAGAAATGAAATGTACCATTCATGGAGACGGTAAGCCGTACGTATGCATGAACGCTACTTTCATTTCTATTTCATACTTTAATGGAATGAAAAAAAATAATGATACATAGGTATATTATAATTACAGTATAATATAATATATAACATCATTAAATCCATCCTTTATACATCCCACATACGGTATTAATGATTCAAATCACTTGGAGGGGGCGGTAGTCTATACTTCCTAAAATGAAATTATCACGTTTACCCATTATGGAAACCATAAAGGTATGGAATAAATAAAAAATACAGAAGAATAAAGAATACATAAACATAATTTATATATCATATATAAATACAGCGACATCTTATTGGCCACCATGAGAGGTGTTAAAAGAAGATTGAACAATCATCATTTCGTGAGGCAGTAATTCGCCACCCACAGAAACAATATGTTCTTTAACCATTAGATGGAAGTGTGTATTAGTGTAGCTAGAATTCTCCTCATAAAAACATCCTAGTATATTTAAGATACTGGTTTTTTTAAGAAATAAAGGAATAAAAAGAGTTTAGGGGGTTGGAGAAGCAAAATAAAACAAAAGAACATAAGAGAATACATTACCTTCAAATCGGATAACTCTTTTTGATTTGAGCTCAAAGGCTTCCTTGGAAAGACTTATACCCAAAGTGAAGCTTCTAGGAGTAATATAGGGATGTGGAGAGACAATATGAGTAGAGTTTGGACAAGAAAAGGGCTTGAGAGGTGTGGGTAAGGTGGTAGATGTGGGAGCATTTTATAAGAGGGAGGAGGGGCACTCTTGGAAAGTCTTGAGAAGTTACTTTATTATAAAATGATTTTCGGATATCAAAGGTCCCACAATTATATCTTTCGAGGATAAGGTGATAAGGGTTCGAAATCCACCCATCCAATAGGTTTTTGACAAGTTTATGTCTTAGATTTTACATTATCTTTTCATTTTATTTAAATCGTTCATTAATGAGGTAATCACTGCATCATCATGGTGTCATAAATAAATAAATTTATTTAGTGTCTAAAAATTATAAAAAAGTACTATGATGTAGGAAATATTTTTATATTTCCAATGAATATTTATAGTAAAAAATATGACTTGTATAACTCCATGTAAAAATTGTTTTAGTAAAATAATACATGTTTGTGACATTTTTATTTTAACTTTAAATAAAAAGTTATTAATGTCCTTTTCTTACCCAAGTGGCTTCATGGGGTCCCCAAGTTGACCCATGGATTTTCTTGGTCGGCCATGACTCATACAATAAGGGTAGGACATGTGTCAAGGTCATTTAATATTATTATAACATTATCTTTACCTTAAATTACACTAATTACCTTTAATCACGATTAATAAAACTTAAAAGTTACTATTCACCAAAAAATATTTTCATCCCATTGAACCACATTTTACATACTAATGAAAAACATGTATGTCAGATTTTTAAAATTCAAATCACAGAGGTGGTAAAATTTCATTTAAAAGAAAACTCAGTTTTTTAACTACCACTTAGTGGTTTCACTATTCATCAAAAATTGAAGTTTTTCAGAAAAATAACAAAAATTCCTCCTAAGGTATATTTGATATTCCGAATTCAAAAATTATGTCTATTTTACAAAATTAAAATCATATAAGTTGAATTAATCAATTTAATAATTAATTCCCATTGTCAAAACAAATATCGTGTTTTTAAGAAACAAAATATATCAAAAGATTGACACTAGTTTAAGTCCAATGACAAACATTGGATTAAATGGTAAAAATATATTATAACTACACATTAAAACCAATTAAAAAGATAATCTATCCATATAAGTAAATCAGATTAAAAGGAGGTTTTAAATTAAAATACAACATTTTCACTAAAAATGATCTTTATCAGAAGAATAAAAAAATTTTACACAAAGTAAATTTTGATGCCCAGATTCTAAAGAAAGATTTTATTTGGTCCAATATAACATATAAATTTGTCAAAAAGTTGATTTATAAAGGGTTTTCCATCAAAAGGCGGTTAATCGACCTTTTAAAGAATATTCGAATATTTACACTTAAAATTGGATTCATTCTCATTTTAAGCCTCTAATATTTATTGGATAAAAGTAAAAATATTTGAAAAACATATATAATCATTTTTTAGTTAGTTTTGTTCATTCTCGCCATTACAACAGTTAGGCGTTAAAAATAATATTATTATATTATTAGTGTGCAACATAAGATTTCAAAGAAACTCGTTGTTGCGTATTGGGTACTCCATCGAACATAGAATCCCCTTTAAAGTAATATTAATATTTTATTCACAAATATTAATAAATATGAAAATGTAATATTATTTATTTACCTGGGATGTTATAAATAGTCCACCACCTTGGGCTACAAATACATCCCCCTATTCTCCTTACTAGGGGTTGGAATTTCATCACTTAAGGAAGATATTTTGAATGACTAGAGCCTTTCCAAGGTCTTGGTAGGAATTTACTTAATTTTGTTTCAACAAGATATACATCTACCCCAATTTCTATTTCTTGTTTGTTCTCGCTTGGTTTTAATTGTAATCAGGTAATTTTGTTTTTATTTCAATTAAATATTAATGCATGTTTCTTAATATTAATCTCTAATTTTTATCCAAGTTCTATTATAAAATATTAATGATCTTAAAATAGTTTAAATTGAGATAAAATCACTTTACTATTTTACTTTATGATTCAATAAAAAGGGCGGTTTAATTATCTTCATCATTCATGTTTGTGTTTTTGCACTACTCTTATCTTATCCCATTCCTTTTATTCTATTTTTAACTCATCGCCATAATAATATTTGTAAAACTGAGATGTTTTTATGAAATATTTTCTTTAAATAATTTTAATTATTCAATTGCTTGCATTGCATGCGATCATGAGTTTAAACAAACCATGAGATTCCCTTAGTATAAAATGACCATTTTAACCTAGCCATTAGGTTATCAAGAATAAATACAACTAACTTATGAAAATTTATGGTGAAGTCATTCACTACCAATTATTTATGAAAAATATAAATCAATTATATATTTTTATTTTATTCATTAATTAATTGAGTGAATTACTATTAG
This sequence comes from Viscum album, assembly GCA_963277665.1. Lineage (NCBI taxonomy): Eukaryota > Viridiplantae > Streptophyta > Magnoliopsida > Santalales > Viscaceae > Viscum > Viscum album. Next base: position 239,138,431 of record OY728158.1, read on the forward strand.
TAAATTAAATTAATGAAATATATTTTATATACTTAATATTTTTTTATATTCATCTTATATTTGTTTCATAGGGTATGAGTAAACCCTATTTTATTTTTAAAAACCTATATTTTTAGAAGGGAAAATTTACCACCTTTTAATGGAAACCCCTTTTTAGATTTTGATTTTGAAACATTAACAATTTTTATATGACCCAAAAAAACTTTTTCTTTGGAAGCGGGATATAAAAATTTACTTTTTACGAATTTTTAATATTCTTTTGTTAACTTTCAAATTTTTATGAATAGTAAAAATACACTAAATTTTAATTGAATTTTTTTTCATCGATATAATTTATATGGTAAAATTATAATATTTAATGTTTTTTAAATTATATATAGAATATATTGTTTATCATTCAACATAATTTATGTCATTAGCATTAATTTTATAATTAATACAGATATAAATAAATTTCAATCTTTTGCAATGTTTTAACTTTTAAAAACGCGTTCTCTCTTTCTGAAAACAAGAATAATTTTAAATTAATTAATACAACTTCTATGTTTTGAATTTTGAAAAATGGATTCCATATTTGGAGTTATCAGGTTCAAATTATGTAAATAGATTTGATTTATTTTTAGGCATTATGAATAGTAGCTTCAATAATTTTTATTAATACAGTAAAACGGTTAATAAGGTAATTAAGGGTAAGAATACTATTGTAAAATTACCCTAACACTTTTATTAATATCATTGGATGAGTGTTTATTTACCAAAATAATAATTGGGTTGAAATGGTGTCCTTTGGAAGCCACTAGAATGAGATTAAGACATGTAATTTATTTTATTTAAATAAAAGATAAATATGCCTCACTCAAATTTTAATAAAAAAATAATTTTTTATATAATTTTATACAGAAGATAAATTATAATATAAATAATTATTTAAGATCTAATTTTTTATTTATCATGGTATTTTATTTTTAATTTTTAGGAAATAAAAAATTACCTTAAAGACTTATACTTTGATGATGTAAAACTTAATTAATTGGTGAGAAATAAATAATTTTTTTATTAAAATTATAATAACCATAAAAGGTCCCAAAAACTTGAAAAATCTTATTTTTCATGTATATCTCGACCATAACCATCAAAGGGTAGAGTTAGTGACCATTTGGAGCCTTATATAAGAGATTTGGATACTTCTATTATCTTATTTAAAGTGATATTAAAGTTGTCACATTCATAATTTAATGAGCATAACATTTTAAATGTTGGATTTTTTTGAAGATAAATTCTACTAAATATATTATTATTAAATATAGTAGATTTATCTTCATAATAGTATTTTATTTCTAATTTTTATTCAAAAAATAAGTATATTAAATAATTACACAAAATTGATGTAGTAATTATTTTATTAATTGAGATAGAAAATAAATGTTATTAAAAATATTAAAGTAAATATAATTTGGGATAATTAATATGTTTAATTAATTTTATATGTTCCATTTACCTCATAGTAATATAATAAAATAGTTTGTTTGAATTTATTTTGTTATATTAATATTTTTAAAAATCAATGAATTGAATAGTGTCTAAATTGACACCATTGATTTTTTTTATCAAAATAATATTTTATTAAATTATTTAAAAATCATAAAACATTTTTTAAAAATTTATAATATTTATTATATAGTCTAAAATGTTCTAATGTATTTATTTATGGTCTAATTGACATCAAATAAGTAAATATGACACCCTTTTAATATTGAAATATGTGCTACCCTAGTTAAAAATTAAATAAGATAACTAAGTGTTAATTAAAATGATACGGTTTAAATTGATACAAATACTTGTAAAAAATTTATTTTTCATGATATGTAAACATTATCTAATTTAATATTCTAATTTGGTTCCTTTTGGAGGTTTTTTATGGGGTTTGATTTTATTATAAATTAATATTTTTGGTGATCCCAAAAGTTCCCTCACCTCAATTATGAAAGGGAACCTCCTCTCTCACATCTTCACTTCACTTTGAGCCTTAAAGATCATCAATACCCTGAAATGTTCCCTTATAAACTTCCATAGTTATATTCTAGAGGTTTTTTTCTTCTTAAAAGACCAAATCTAGTACTCTAAGAGGAGATTTAGAGGAAGCACATCGAAGAAGAGGTAATCTCCACTATCGATTATTTCAAACTTCTTTCTTCATATAATTACTGTTCATGAGTTGTTTCATTATAAAATAGTAACTAAAGTATCAATTATATACTTTGATATTATTATAATTATTAATCATCCATATTCCACCTTCTATCCATCCAATGAAAAACGAAATCACCACACGTTCGTACGTACGACTTACCATCTCCACACCGTTGTGTAATCTGTTTTTCACCACCACCTTACTTGTATGAGTGTAATGATAGAAATAATAACTATATATGATTATTATAACATTATATTGATTATGAAATATTATACACCATTCACTTCAATACCATTCTACAATTATGGGAATGATATCATCGCTCATGCGTACGTACGGCCTATCGTCTCCACGATGCGATGTGATTCATTCTACATGATGTTAATTAAATAATGATTATATAAATGTATATAATGAATAAATATGATATATATAATGTTAATATAAATTTTTAATCATATAACTATTAACTATGAAGGAGAACCATAACTTATTTTACAAAACATGCATAAGAAAATGAAGTAGTTAATACCCTAATAATAAGTAATAATGAAAAATTATTAACAAATGTATGATTATATGATCATATATTATATCATAAAAATTAATATGATTCTGAAATAAGTAAATTAAATTATTTAAATCATTATATAGGAGGTTCATATATATACAAATGAAATCAGACCTAAGGTAAGGGATAATTTTGCAATCTCATTATTTTCTGAGATTGTTTTATTGGGGTTTATTTATCATACACATACATGTTTCCTAAATATGAAATATTATTTATATTCTTATACAATTTTTTAAATTTAATTTTACCCATTTTTTAATTTTTGAAATAGTATGAAAAGAATCATTTGTCGTTATTTGATATGAGGTACTTTTTTAACTTTTTGAGCAAAATTTTGAGGATAATGTTTTTTAACTTATACGACATGAAAATATTTTTTCTTATTCTAAACACCTTATTTACATGAAGCTTAATCTATAATATTTCAAGTTTATTTTCAAATTAATTCTTTTTCTTTTAAAATTTCATGGAATTTTGAGAAAAGAAAATGTTTTTGAAGAAGAAAGGATATTTTCCTCAAGAATTAATTTCAAGTGTTATATCAAGATTATTTTCCATCTAAGATGGAATTATTTAATAGTATTATATTTTAAGTATAATATCTTTATTTTTCATATGACTTTATTATGTTTATTATGGAATTATATTTATTAAATCCATTTGTTTTTCATGGATTATGTTATGATGGAATGATGTTTGAAGAAACCAATTTTATTCCTTTGGTTATGATGAATGATTTTTATTATTGTGGAAAACATAAGAATGATTTCATTATGATATGAGTGGGACCTATATATTCCTCTAATGCATTGGGTAAATATTTATATCTCATGAGATATACATAGATGGAACAGGAAATGATCTTAGTTCAGTAATATAGGGCTGGAATGAGAAGTTAACTTGGTTTAGTAATGGAATTTGTTTGCTATGATGGTCATGGAAATGATCCTTGAATAATATGAAATGATTTTATATGATTATTTGTATGCCAAAAAACATCATGTCTTATGTTACAACTCTTGGGATTATGTTCATTGATTCTTATGAACTTTCATGATTTATCCCATGGCATGATATCATGATCTTTCATATACAGGATAATATTTTCAAATTTTATGTTCTTATGTATTATGATTATGATATGATTTATATCTCTCTTGTTTAACCTTACTGGGAATCTGAGATCATCCTTTCATATGTTTATTTTTCCCAGGTCATGAATAAGGGTATTAAGTAAGATATGTTAAAAAGGGGTCTAGTTATGACCAAATAAGTGAGAGATAATAAAGATGTATTATGAACTAGTTGTATATGTTTCCCAGTTTCTAAATACACTATACCTATATGATCCTATCATGGATTTAATATATTTTGTAACGAATATTCTTCAAATTTGAAGTAATATTAATGTATGTAAATTATGGGTCATTATAGTTGGTATCATTGGAAAGGTATAGTTAACCTTTGTAAACAAGGATGAGAAAGCCTTAGTAAGAACCTAAAGGATATGTCGAAGTATAGGTTGCAATCCTAGTGTTTTAGAAATGATCATGAATAACCTAGGATAAAACCAAAAGTGTCCTAAATTGAAGTTTTATTCCTGATTATGTGGTTTTCCTATTATGATTAGTGTTGCTCACACTATGCTTCTTGGTTTTAGTAAATGGCTTGAACTTGAAGGAACCACGTTAATGTTGAATGTGATTGGATTATAAGCAACCAAATGTTATGGGAGATGGAATGAATAATTTTGTAGCTATGATCCCACAACTTTGTCAAGCTATAAATCATACAAGAATTCAAAACAAGCATAAGAGTGAAAAACATTATGTTGAGTCCTTCATAAGGTAGTGTCCACCTTCTTTCAACAGGTCTTCTAATCTATTACTAGCTGAACAATGGATCAGTACCACTAAAAATATATTTTTAGTTATCTAATGTTCAGAACTTGATAAATTCATCTTACTAGTCTATTATTTGAATGGTGAAGTAGATCAATGATGGAACCTTATCAAGAATACGAGGCAAAGAGATGAAATTGAATCCATGGAATGTATGAGTTCAAGAATTTTTTTTTCAACAAGTACTTTTCTTGTATTATTCAAACAAATATGGAGAAAGAGTTTCTCGAACTTATGAAAAAGGATGATGAATTCATTAGTACCTACGAATAAAATTTTACAATAATTTCAAGGTACACCTATGGAATTATTATCCAACCTGAGAGTAAAATTGATCAATTCTTTAGTGGTCTAAAACCATGTCTCCAAAGGGAATTATCCACAAGGGACTTCAATAGCTACAAAGAAATTCTTCAATGTGCTCTCAAGGTTGAGATGGAGATTGTATTATCCCATCAGTCCTATGGGTTTGATAAGAAGAGAAAAATGGAATTCAAGGGAAAATCTAAAGACCACACTGAAAAGAAGATGATTTTTCCCTTATGCTCAAAGTGTAGAAAGAAACATGGAGGAAATTGTCTTAAAGGGACTAGTAAATGTTTTAAGGGTTGAAAAGAAGGACATCAGGCAGTTGAATGCTGAAGTGATGGAAAAAATATTTCTAATGATGTGAGTAGAGAAAAGGATACAAATAATGCATCTCATACACTTCAATGTTACAAGTGCAGGGAAATGGGGAATTATTCCAATCAATGCAATAATCCAAGGGTTACTGATGTTGATTGACGTCAGTAAACTGTTAAGGATAAAGAAAAAGGAAAGTCATATAAAATCACTATTGGTTATGTGGAGTATGATAATGAAGTAGTGAAAGTCACACTTACCATCCACTCTAAAGTAGAAAATGTTTTATTTGATTTTGGATCCACCCACTATTTTATTTTTGAATAATTTTCTAAGGGTATCACCGTATTAACTCAACAATTATATGTTGAGTTAGATGTGAAAAATTCCAATGGCACAACAGTCACATCAAAAGTTTATAATTCTTCTTTGGTTGAAGTTTGTGAGAAAGTGCTTCCTAAAAATATTGTGATCCTTCCTAAAGTGGAATTTGATGTGATTCTTGGCATGGATTGGATTTCTCTATATGGATCTCATATTAATTTCTAAGGGAGGGAAGTCAAATTTCATATTCCAGATCAATCTATGATTATCTATTGATGTATAGATGAGTATGAACTTCCTGTAGAAACTTCTTCCATCCTATGGATCTTGATCCCTATAAATGAAGGTTATCTATCTCAAATGGTTTGGGAGAAACTCACAATTAATAATTCACCCATTGTACGAGAGTTTGATGATGTATTTACAAATGAATTACCAGGTCTTCCACAAAATCATGAAGTTATGTTTTCAATATAACTCATACCAGGTGCTAATCCTATTTCAAATGCACCTTATAGAATATCTCCAATTGATTTGTAGGAATTGAAGAAGAAACTCCAAGAGAATCTGGACAATGGATTTATACACCCTATTTTTTCACCTTGGGGTGAATCTGTTCTATTTATTAAGAATAAATATGGATCAATGAGACTCTGAATTGATTATCAAGAACTTAACAAGTTCAATATCAATAAAACATATCCTCTTCCTCACATTGATGAATTATTCAACCAACTACACGGAGCTCAATACTTTTCCAAGATTGATCTTCATTCAGGATATCATCAATTAAGGGTTAATAAGGAGGATAAACTAAAGATGGAATTTTGTACAAGGTATGGACACTATGAATTTATAGTGATGCCTTTTGGTCTTACTAATTTCTTAACTATCTTCAAGGATCTAATGAACAGAGTCTTTAAATACTATTCTGATCAGTTTGTGGTAGTCTTTATAGACGATATTCTTGTCTATTCTACGAGCAAGGAAGAACATTAAGATCACTTGATAATTGTACTGAGGACCCTGATAAAGGAAAATATTTATGAAAAAGTTAAAAAGTGGATCCATCAAAAATAGAAGTTATTGAAAGTTGGTTGAGACCAAAAATGGTAACTAAGATCCGAATTTTTCTTTATTTGGATGGAAATTATTTCTATTTTATGAAATATTTTTCATGATTATCTAATCCACTCACCAAGTTGACTCAAAAAGGAGTTATGTTCGTGTGGATAGAGGAATGTGAAGATAATTTCAAAGAGATCAAAGGAAGGTTAGCTAGTGTACTTGTGCTCACAATACCTTGAAGTAGAGAAAGGGTTGTGATCTACAGTGATGAATCCAAAAAGGGATTGAGTTGTTTTCTTGTGAAAAATGATATGGTGATATTTTATGCCTCATGACAATTGAAAATCCATGAGCAAAAACACCTAACTCATGATTTAGAGTTAGCTATGGTAATCTTTGTACTAAAGATATAATGGCATTATCGTTATGGTGAAATGTGTGATATATATACTGATCACAAAAGTTTAAATTATATTTTTGCACAAAAGGATATGAATATTCATCAAAGAATATGGTTGGAGTTGATTAAAGATTATGACTGCTCAATACACTACCACCCTAGGAAAGCGAACATGGTTGTAGATGCTTTGAGTCAAAAGGACCATGCTAGCCTATCCATTATGAGGATTATAAAAGATATAATATTTATTGATTTTCATATGATGGATCTTGAAATTTTAAAGGAAGGGGATAAATCTTATCTTTCTCAATTGAATGTTCAACCATCTATACAAGTGAAGATTAAGGAGGTGTAAATGAAAGATTTCAAGCTACAAAAAAGGTAGGTTATGTTCCTAAATTCAACATTGATTGTGATAGAATGATAAGGTTTAGGAATCAAGTTTGTATTCCTACCATACCATAATTAAAGAAGGATATATTTTATGAGGCTCTTAGTTCTTCATTCTCTATTCACCTTAGAAGCATAAAGATATATAAGGATGTAAAAGAGTATTTCTGGTGGGATGGAATGAAAAGAGATGTTGCTGAATATGTCTCTTGGTTCTTGTTTTTTTATTAAGTTAAGGCTAAAATACAGAATTCTAAGGAAATTTTACAACCATTACCCATACCATAACAGAAATGGGAAAGCATCACTAAGAACTTTGTCATCGAACTTCTCAAAACATCTAAAGGACATAATTCTCTATGGGTTATAGTTGACCGACTTACGAACTCACCACACTTTATTACTACGATAGAGGATTTATCTCTTGATCAGCTTGATAAGATATATGTAAAGGAAGTGGTAAGATTTCATATAGTACCACATTCTATTATATTTGACCAGGATCTGAGGTTTACCTCAAATTTTGGGTGAAGTTTTCAGTAGGATCTGGATACAGAGGTAAGTTTCAACATTTCTTATCATCCTCAGATAGATGGTCAGTCTAAGAGGACAATTCAAACTTTAGAAGTCATGTTGAGAGCTTGCTTTATATATTTAAAAATTGATTTGGATAAACACCTAAATTTGGTGGAATTTTCTTTCAATAATATATTTTACTCCATTATTTAGATGGCTCCTTATGAACCCCTATTTGGAAAGAAGATCTGAACCTAGACTTGATAGGATGAAGTTAGGGAAAGAAAGCTATTAGGACCTGATATGGTTGACGAAATGGAAGAAAAGGTCTGATATATTCAACAACACATAAGAGTATATCAGAGTCGACAAAAAAAATTACACTAAAAACCAAAGAAAATATCTTTACATTAAAGTGGGTGATAAGGTATTTCTATGTATATCTCCCTAGAAGCAAGTAATGAGATTTGGAAAGAAGGTAAAGCTGAGCCCTAGGTATATCAGTCTTTTTGAAATTATGGATCGTGTTGGGAAGGTATCTTACCAACTGGATATTCCACCGAATATCTATCAAGTTCACAATGTGTTCCACATATCTCTCTTGAGAAAGTACATACTTGTTCCTTCACATGTACAAAATTCGGAAGTTGTACCACTGAAGAAATATATTTCTTATAAAGAACAACCGATAGAGATTTTGGATTGTAGCAAAAAAGTTCTGCAAAATAATACCACTCTCTTGTATAAAGTTTTGTAGCGGAACCACCAATTTGAGGAAGATATGTGGGAACTTGAGGATGTGATGAGGGAGAGATATCCTCATATTTTTTTATATAAGTGATGAATTTTTAGGGTGAAATTCAATTTAAGGGGGGTAGAATGTAACACCCGAATGTTTTTATGAAATAATTTATTTAAATAATTTTAATTCTTCAATAACTTGCATTGCACACAATAATGAGTTTAAACAAATCACGAGATGACCTTAGTATAAAATGACCATTTTAACCTAGCCATTTGGTTAGCAGTAATAAATATAACTAACTTATGAAAATGTATGGTGAAGTCATTCACTACCAATTATTTATGAAAAATATAAATCAATTATATATTTTTATTTGTTGTGTAAATAAATTGAGTGAATTACTATTAGTAAATGAAATTATTGAAATATATGTTATATACTTAATAAAATATTTTTTTATATTCATCTAATATATATATTTTTTCATAGGGTATGAATAAACCCAATTTGATGTATAAAAACCTATATTTTTAAAAGGGAAATTTTACTACCTTTTAATGGAGAACCCTTTTTAAATTATGATTTTGAAACATTAATAAATTTTATATAATTTTTTTTTTATTTTTAAGCAGGATATAAAAATTTACTTTAGATTAATTTTTAATATTTTTCTGATAACTTTCAAATTTTGATGAATAGTAAAAGTACACTAAATTTAAATTGAAAAAAAAATTCACCAAAAAAATTTATTTGGTTAATTTATAATATTGAATAGTTTTAAAGTATAAATAGAATATATTTCTATAATTAAATATAATTTATGTAATTATAATTAATTTTACACTGAATTTAGATGTAAATATATTTCAATCTTTTGCAATGTTTTAACTTTTAAAAACTCGTTCTCTCTTTCCGAAAACAAGAATAATTTTAAATTAATTACTAAAACTTATATGTTTTGAATTTTTTAAAATGTATTCCATATTTTTAATCATTAGGTTAAAATTATGTAAATAGATTTATTTTATTTTTGGGCATCATGTATAGAAACTTAGGTAATTTTCATTTATATGGTAAATGGGTAAATCAGGTAATTAAGGGTCAGAATACTGTTATAAAATTACCCTAATACTTGTATTAATATAATTGGATGAGTTTTCTTCTACCTAAATAATCATTCCGTTTAAATGGTGTGCTTTTTAAGCCACTAGGATGAGATTAGGATATGTAATTTATTTTATTTAAAGAAAAGTTAAATATGTCTCACTCATATTTTAATAATTAAATCAATTTTTATATAAGGTTAAACTAAAGATAAATTTTATTATAAAAACTCATTTTAAAGTTAAAATATTTTTATTTATCATGGAAATTTATTTTTAATTTTTATAAAATAAATAATTACCTTAACGACTTATACATTGATGATGTAAAAATTAATTAATTGATGAGAAATTAATAAAACAATTTTTCTTAAAATTATAATAACCATAAAAGGACCCAAAAACTTAACCAAATATTATTGGTCATGTATATCTCAACCATAAACATCCAAGGGTTGAGTCAATGACCATTTAGATCCTTATAGAGGAGATTGTGTCACTTATATTATTTTATTTAAAGTAATGTAAAAGTTATCACATTCAGAATTTAATAAGTATAACATTTTTAATGTTACATTTTATAGAAGATAAATTTGACTAAATATATTATTATAAAATCTAGTATATTTATATTCATAATATTTTTTATTTTTATTTTTTATTCAAAAAATAAGTATATTAAATAATTACACAAAATTGATATAGTAATTATTTTATTAATAGAGATAACAAATAAATGTTATTAAAAATGCTAAAGTAAACATAATTTTGGACAATTAATATGTTTAATGAATTTTATAGATGACCTTGACCTACTAAAAATATAATAAAATATTTTTTTCTATGTTATCTTGTTATATTAATATTTTTAAAAATCAATGAATTGAATAGTATCAAAATTGAGACTATTGATTGTTTATCAAAATAATGTTTTATTAAATTATTTAAAAATCATAAAACATTTTAAAAAATATATAATAATTATTATATGGTATAAAATTTTATAATTTGTTTATTTATTGTCTAATTGACATCAAATAAGTTAATATGATAACCTTTTAATATTGAAATATTTGTTAACCTAGTTAAAAATTAAATAAGATAACTAAGTGTTAATTAAAATGACAAGGTTTACATTGAAAAAAATACTTGTAAAAAATTTACTTGTTGATGATATTGAAACATTATCTAATATAATATTAGAATTAGGTTCATTTTATAGGTTTTTTATGGGGTTTTATTTTATAATAAATTAATATTTTTGGAGATCCCAAATGTGCCCCTCACCTCAATTATAAAAGAGAACCTCCTCCCTCACCTCTTCACTTCACTTTGATCGTTCAAGCACATTCATACCCTGAAATTTTCCCTTCCAAAATTTATTATTTACATTCTAGAGTTTTTCTTCTTCTTCAAATGCCAACTCTAGTGCTTTAAGAGAAGATTTTGAGGAAGCACGTCGAAGAAGTGGTAATCTCCTCTATCGATTCTTTCAAACTTATTTCTTATTCTACATCCTCTTCATGATTTGTTACATTAAAAAGTAATAAATAAAGTATCAATTATATAGTGAGATATTATTATAATTATGAAACATCCGCATTCCACCTTCTATCCATCCTACAAAAAATGAAATCACTACGCGTGCGTATGTACGACTTACCATCTCTATGTCGTGGTGTAATATGTTTTTCACCACCACTTTACTTGGATGGGTATAATGATAGAGATGATAAATATATATGATTATTATAACATGATATTTATTTTGAAATATTATACATCATTCACTTCAATACCATTCTATAATCATGGGAATGATATCGTCGCTCGTGCGTACGTACGACCTATCATCTCTACAATGTGATGTGATTCATTCTACACGATATTAATTAAATAATGATTATATAAATGTATATAATGAATAAATATGATATATATAATGTTAATATAATTTCTTAATGATATAAATATAACTTATTAATGAGAAAAAAAACTTATTCGACAAAAAAAGCATAAGTAAATGAAGCCGTTAATACCCGAATAACAAGTATTAATTAAATATTATTAACAAAATAATGATAATATAATAAAAAATGATATCATAAAAATGAATATAATTCTAAAATAAGTTTATTAAATTATTTAAATCATTATACAGGAGTTTCAGATACATACAAAGGAAATCATACCGAAGGTAAGGGATAATTTTGCAATCTCATTATTTTTTGAGATTGTTTTACTGGGGGTATATTTATCATCCACATACATGTTTCATAAATATGTAATATTAATTCTATTATTATATTTTTTTAATGTAAAATTTACCCATTGATGAATTTTTTAAATGGTATGAAAGGAATCTTTTTTCGTTATTCGATATGAAGTACTTTTTGACTTTTCCAGAAAAAGTACAAGGAGAATGTTTTTTAACTTATACAGAATGAATGAATTTTATGTCTTCTTAACGCCATATATCCATGAATCTTCCTATAAAAAATTTCAATTTTATTTTCAAATAAATTCTTTTCTTTTAAAATTTTGTGGTATTTTCAGAAAATAAAATGTTTTTAAGATGTAAGGATATTTTCCTCAAGAATTAATATCAAGTGTTATATCAAAATTATTTTTCATCTAAGGTGGAATTATTTAATAGGTTTATGTTTCAATTATAATATTCTTATTGTTACTATGATTTGATTGTGTTTATTATGGAATTATATTTATAAAATCTTTTTGTTTTACATGGAATCTGTTATGATGGAATGGTGTTTAAAGAAAACCATTTTATTCCGTGGGTTATGATGAATGATTTATATTATTTTGGAACATGTAATAATTATTTCATTATAAGATGTGTGGGACCTATATCCCCTTCAAATTCATTGGGTAAATATTTATATGTCATGATATAGACATGTATGGAATGAGAAAATATCATGGTTCAGTAATACAGGGATGGAACAAGGAGTGAACTTGGTTCAGTAATGGACTTTGTTTGCTATGATGGTCATGGAAATGATCTTTTAAAAATATGAAATGTTTTTCTATACTTATGTGTATACCATAAAACATCATGTCTTATGTTATGAATTTTGGGATTACATTCATTGATTCTTATGAACCTTCATGATTTATCACATGGCCTAATATCACGATCTTTTATATGTAGGATAAGATTTTAAAATGTTATATTCTTATGTCTTATGATTATGGTATGATTGATATCTCCCTTGTTTAACCTTACAGGGAATCTGAGCTCATCCTTTCATATGTTTCTTTTCCCTAGGTCATGAAGAAAGGTATTAAGTAAGATATATCAAAAATGGGTCTAGTTATGACAAAATAAGTGAGAGACAGTGAAGATGTCTTATGATCCAGTTGTTTATGTTTCATAGTTTCTAAAGACACAATTCCTATATGGTCCTATCATGGATTTTTTATATTTTGTAATGAATATTATTCAACTTTGAAGTAATATCAATTTAAGTAAAGTATGGGCTGTTATAATATTAAACCATATTAATAACCATCTCAATTTATGAGTAAATCATCCATTGGGATGAGTCATAATTTGTGGATGTTAAGTGATTGAGAGCTTTTTCTCATTAAATATTCTTTAGGTTAACATTTTGTATGTCAATCTTAAAATTTCATGGATTAATGACATGTTTTGTTTAATGTGTGGATTCCATGGATTATTAGAATCATAAATACACTACCATAAATAATTTTTGATTGAGTTTATAACCCTAGTTAAGTTAAGTCTTGGATTAAATCCTCAATACTTGGGAATTATGATCAAAATAATCTTCTGAAGTGGGTGTTAATTTAATACAATATAAATCAAAGATCAAGGATTTCATAAGATTAAATCCAAAATAATTAACTCACCCCAATGTTTATCACATTTTAAATAAAAAATCATGCATAAAAAATTTAATTCATCTCTTCAAAAAACCCCATTAAATAGGAAAATCAGAAGCAATCAACTCTAAAATTTATACCATCTCCAAGGATTCGACCCAAGTTATGCTTCCTGCATTAGTATTGCACCCGACCTTTGAACAAAAGATATGCGACAATCATCCATGCTTTAAATATTAGCTTTATAAATCTTATAATAATAATTAAATCCATGTGGAGTTTAAAATTCCAAAATCATTAATAAGATATATTTTTTTGGGATTTTAAAACAACCTCAACATGACATGAAATGTGGGATGCCAAGGTGGTGTAAAGTATGTGATTCTCTATAATAAAAGGAGAGGTACCCAAGTATGAAATAATTTATTTTTGGTTATATTATATTTGATAACTCTCATTTTTCTAAAAAATAGATTATCTTCATGCTTATCAAATGTGAGGAAGTATAGTGTTCCATGGGACTTTAGGCTACATGAAGAAGGGTAGTTCCATGAAAACCAAATAACACAATGGAAGATAACCATGAACTGAACTGTGTTAAGAAGAAGAACTATAGGAATTCGACTTGTGTTAACACACACTCAACTTGTTTTGAAAATAATAGTTCCATGAGCTAGTTTTTGATTAATATACTCCCACTATGCAATTAAAATAAAATTGTGTTTGAGTTTTATAAAGACTTGGGGGTTTTCATGAAGGCACGTCGAGAATACTAAAAAAATACTCATGCATGAATGAACATGAAGAGTGAGGAATTATTATACTAAATGTTTGTATCCTTACACAAAGGGACAATAATCTTGAAGAAGGAAATTCATGTAATTCATCTAGTTTATGTGAAGGAGGGAGACAATGTATACATGCATGAAATATGATGATGCACATGAATAAGAGGTTCATGAAATAGTCTGGGTTCGATACACCTAAACCATTTTAAGAAAAAAATATAAATACAGGATCTCCCATAAGAGGTAGTGAAGAAGAAGATGATAATAGGGCACAAGATATTAAATAATTATATATTATATATTCTAGGGTTTTATGAGAGTTACATGAAACAATTTCATGAAGTTAACCTCAGATGAAATATTAATTTCATGTTAATTAAGTGAGGTTGATATTTTAATAGAAGAAGGATAAACAACTTTCTAGAGCACTTGATTGACTAAGAAGTTGATACAAAAACAAAATTCCATGTTTCTTGTGTAAAAGATCATACGAAGAAGAAGATTTTATGACCAAGTTGATATTTGATAATTATCATTTGGGTCAAAGAATAAGAATAGATGAGAACTGATATAATAAAAATTGTTGATATTGTGTATTGAGGAAGTATGAGATTTCATTCCACTGTAATATTCATATCATTGAGACTAAAGAAGTGAAAGATTTTTCTTAGATATTAATTGATTATTATTTGAGAAAAAAATTAAATGTGATGATATTGAACTGAATCCCTTGTTTTCTAGTCACTCAAGGTTAGTGTGACATCTTAGGGTTTTGTTCCTTTCATTTTACCCATTTTATAGTGGCATTTATATTTTAAGTACATGGATATTTATTAGGTGTATGTATGTATATTTTATTTTCAGTTAGATATGTTTTCATTTATAGTTGTAGATATTTTTTTGTATGGTGATGTGTATCTACCATATCTTATATAGGCTAAGGAATCCTATCATGAGATATGAATTTTTGGTTCTAGTCACTTTCCCATGTCCTATTGGAGGAAAACATGGACTGGCACACTCATCTCATCACTAGCCCAAGCGGGTACCTAGTGGGTCAGGTTATAAAAGATTGGAATTAAATAGAGGTTTATTATAGGTATGAAGTTTGGATATTGGTGTCTGATGAGTTTGGTTTGGGAAATATAGGGTGACAATGCTTGGAAGTGATTATTTTTGGTTGATATACCAGGGAACCCAGCTAGGGTGTGGCAATTGATTCATTCCTATCCAATGACTCTAAAAATATACTAACTAATCTAATTTATTAGGGATTTTTTTGGGTTTCATTTAATTAGGTAAAAGCGTCATATAGTGGTCAATGCATTTTTTTCATGGCATGAAATACTACCTTCTAAGATGACATTATGAAATGAGGATTCTGATTTCCCTCATGAATATTATTTTGATAGAGGTTTGAGATGGACTTTTTGGGATGATGGGAGAAATATAATTACTCACATATGTGTGATTTTCATGGGTGATGCTCTCTTGATATTCAAAGTGTTATAGTTCCTTGAGGTTTTATCTTTATAACATGATGAAATTCATGCATGATGGTTAGAGTATCCTCATCATTTGGGTTGGGTTGGTATCCCCCCATTTATCCTAGGCATTATATCCTCTATTTATTGGTCATTTTTATTGGTAGGTCTAGTATCAGACGCTGTATACTTAGGGTTCATGATCTTATATCTTCAGATTTAGTATATTTACATATAAGAGCTTATTTTGGGTGTAAAATCCTCTACTAGGGTTAGTAATCCATCGTCTAAGGTGTCTTCCAGCAAGGCACAAGTCCCCCATATTATACCATAGAGTTCGGTACTACCATGCAGATATAGGGGCACTGAATACTATCCATAAGGCATGGGTCCTCCATTTAGGCATGAGGTTTTATACTCCTTCAATCCTGATGAGGTGTGGGTCCCCCATACTATAGTTGGGTCAGCACTCCCCAATTAGACAATTCATAGGTCCTCTATTTCAATAGTGAATCCCATTCATAGGTACATGGATTCTTTTCTCAGGCATGAGGTTGGTAATCTCTTAGTACTGATGAGGTGTGGGTCCTCCATACCATAGAGGAGTCAGTATCCCCCTATTTCAAGGCATGGGTCCTCAATCTGTAGAGTTTGATGTTGTTCAAATTCACCACTACTGAGGTCAGTACTCCCTTGACTGGTTTGTGGAAACTTAGTGATGTGTGGGTCCCTTACCATAGTTCAGTGATTAGAAGGTGTTTTGTTGATGCGAATGTTTGATAAAAATCTTCTGTTTGAGAGTGAGACTTCAACATGATCCATCAACATGGGTTTGTGTGGCCTATTATCCTCTTTCATATAGAGGAATATGGGTGTGATGATCTAGATGTTGAGATTAGAAAACTTGTTTGGATGGGATGTTCCTCATCATGTGTGTGAGGCATCCTTTGGGAAGATATCCTAGTAGAGTTTTCATTCCATATAAGTGTGACTAGAGACTCTTACTAGAGGAAAAAACATGTCCTTGTTTCCACCGTTGGTGTGAGATGGCATTGGAAAAGATGTTTTCCTAAGACTCTCCTGTGGTTGAGTGGGGGCCCATTGATGAAATCATTGGTGGAAGATGATCATCTGTAGCCTATGTTTGAGTGGATGGTTGTCTTTTTGTTGTTTTTGTGATAAAAAAGATAGTTCATGGTCCACTTAATGGGAAAAAAGGATCAAGGCGATGACTAGGGACAACCCTCAGAAAGATGAGACTAGTTTTTCCACTGGTTAGTGATAGTAGATTTGTGTTTTTTTGGATGTTTTGGAGGATAAATCATGCATTTACAAAGCTAAGATTAGTCATTTCCTCGGAAGATATCCCGAATGAGATCAAAGATCTAGATAATGAGCTTTTGGGAATGAAATGTTTTTGGGATTACTAAGTACCTTTAATAGAAGTGGATATATCAATAGTAGAAAAAATTCTTTTAGCGACTTCCAAAATTTGTTGAGAAATTCCTATTAAAGCCGCCCAACAACCACTAAACGGTGGATGATTTTGTATTTTATTTATTTCATATTGAGAATTCAAATTGGTGGTTCCAATAGGCTATATTGGGGAAACTTATAGAGACCTATATTTGGAGGAATCTATAGTGGCCACTATGTTGAGATATTTTTATTTTAAAATTTGGATATGAGAGAGAGAAAAAAAAGATAAGGTATTTTGAAAAGGAGTGAGGTGTAAGATTTTTTAGAAAAAATATAACGATATTTTATCCACTTATCTTGTGATTTTGGTTTGCACAACTCCTATAAAAGGCCATGACATGGTGATATAAGAATATATTTGAATAAGAATAGTAGGAGGGTAAATAAGATGTAGTAGCTGTGAGAGATAACAGGGAAGGGGGTGACACCTTTGTGGTTGTCCAACTGTCGATGAAGTTGAACAAATAAAATGATATGGAATGTCAATAATGGATCATATATGAAGTGAATGAAGTGAATAAATAGAGAATTAATCATGGAGATCCATGTATATAAATTCATCTTGGCTGTGGAGATCAATTGGCATGTCCTGATTGTGATGATCAATGGTACAATGAAATGGTGTATCCATGAGTGCATGATAATTCCTTCGGGTCAGTTGTAAAAAAATATTTACGTTAAATTTTAAAATTCATTCAGGTAATGTGTAAAATTATTTCATATGGAAAAATCCTTTGGGTGAATTTTATAGTGTTTTTGACTACTTTTTCAATGACGTTAGGCTCCACCCCCATGAACTGGTATCAAAAGAGGTTCACAGTTCTGACCTAAGAAGATTTGGAAGTAGCGATGGATTCACATAAAGGATTTAATCAAATATATGAAAAGATGAAAACTATAACGGTACCAATGAATCATTCTAGTTTCACTATGGATGATCTGATGTAGATGGAGATCTGATTAAGGTGGAGTTGATGTGATAGATTTCATCATGCAGGAGTCGATGATGGTGGAGTCAGATAATCACTATGGTGATGGTGGTGGAGATGATGATGGATTATTCGAATTTGAAATCAAGGAAGATATTTTTTTTGATATTTTTATTTTAAAATTTTAATATAAAATATATAGATAAAAATAGACATGGGAGTTTGAATAAGGGAGATGCATGAGATTTTTTTGGAAAAAAATAGAGAGATATTTCTCCCCTTATCTTGTGAGTTTGGTTTTCCCAAATCCTATAAAAGGACTTGTCATGGAAATAAAAAAATATAATAGATGAAGAATATGAGGAGGTTTAAAAAGATATAGATTATGTGAGAGAAAACAGGGAATGGGGTGATGCCTTTTCAGTTTCCCAACTTCCAATGAAAACGAACAAAGAGAAGAGGATGGCGTGTCGATGATGGAACATTAGTGAAGAAAATGAAGCAAAGAAATAGAGAAAAAATCATGGAGATCCATGTAACGAAATTCCTCTTGTTTTAGAAGATCAAGTGACATGTCCCAATTATGAAGATAAGTGGCAGAATGAAATGGTATGTCTATGGGTGCATGAAAAATTCCACCAAGTGAGTTATAAAAAATCCTTTTGGTGCACTGTAAAATTCATTAGGATGATGTGTAATATTCCTTTGGTTGGAAAATTTATTTGGGAGAAATTTCTGCTTTTTTTTATTTTTCTATAATGTCAGGCTCTACCCCTAAAACACTATAGCAGCCGCTAAAGGATGACCTGACCAGGCCTTTAGTGACTGTCATATGGTGGCCGATAAAGGGAAACTTGGATTGACCTATAAAATTCTCCATATAGTGGTAGTTAAATATTTTATTTTATGTTTATAAAATAAACTAAAATTTAAAATACCAAAAAAATGATGATAATTGAAAAGTTTGATAAATATATCCATGATATGTAAAATCAATCACTCATAAATATCTTTGTCCCATCATCTTCCAATCTATATGCCCATCATCAAATAAAATTGAATATAAAAAATTTAATAAAATAATTAGTGCATTAAAGAATTAGCAAAAAATAATAATTGAAATTCAATATTATATTTCAATTAAAATTTAGTAGAACAATTCAAGAACATTTGATTATAAATATATTAGTAGTTTTTATTTTTTTTAATTTAGAACCACATGTTCAACCGTTCCAATCATAATTCATGTCTGATTATTGTGTATTCATATTTTACATGTCATAAATAATAATTAAAGGATTTTACTATGATTTTACAAAATTTAGAAATCATTTTCTATGTATATAACTATAAAATACCCATTTTGTAATTTGAAAACAACAAAATAGCATTTCAGGTCATCCTAAGAAAATGACCCATCTGATTGATGTTCTGCCTGCTATACCATTTAGAAATTCACTATATGTTTTTTTTCTAATTTCAGGGAATTCAAATATCTTTCAGTTGGTTTTGACCCCTGGATGCATGTTTTTAAAGAGTGTGAAACCTTTAAAAACAACATATTCAGTCGTTTTAGGCAGAACAAACATCCAGTTGATATGATATCTGCTATCACACATCAAAAATAATAACAAAATGGTTTTCCTATGATTACATCTCATTTAAATATTTTTTTCAATGTATCTAACCATTAAACACATGTTTTGTGTTTTAAAACAACAAAAATGTGTTTCAGGTCATCCCAGGAAAACAAAACCTCATATTGACATTTTCTATACTTGAAAATTTCAATATTCATTGTATGGTTTTTTAGTCTGATATCATGGAATTCAAAGGTTGTTTAGTTGGTTTTGACCCCTAGACACACATTTTTAAATGGTGAAAACCCTTAAAAACATCATATTCGATCGGTCCAAGAATACCACATGTCCGATTAACATTAAATTTTCTCATATAGATAAAAATAATAATATTTTGTTCTTATGATTTACAACATTATGAGATCTTTTGTTGTGTATCTAACTATAAATGCACATTTTGGCATTTTAAAACAACAAAATTTTGTTTCAGGTCATCCTGGGAAAATGACACCTCATATTGAAATTTTGTTGGCTCTACCTTTTCTAAATTTAATTTACAGTCATTTTCTTATGATTTCATGGAATTAAAATATCATTCGGTTGGTTTTGACCCTCAAACACATGTTTTTAAAGGGTGTTAAACCTTTAAAACTGAATATTTGGTCATTCTAGGTAGACCACATGTCTGATTGATGTTTTATCTACTCGTACAAATAAAAAATAAAAAAAATGATTTTCCTATTATTTTACATCATTCCAAGGTTGTTTTATATAGATCCAACTATTAGAAACATGTTTTGTCATTTTAAAATAACAAAAATGTGTTTCAGGTCATCATGAGAAAACAAAATCTTGGGTTGACATTCCATATACATGATCATTTGAAAATTCACTATACAGTTTGTTGTCATGTGATTTCATGGAATTCAAAGGTCATTTGGCTGGTTTTGATCCCCATATACATATTTTTAAAGGGCGTCAAACCCTTAAAAACCACATATTCAGTCATTTTGGCCATACCACAAGTTCTATTGATACATCTTCATCTCCTACATGTAAAAAATAATAATAAAACAATTTTTCTATAATTTAAATTCATTATAAAATCATTTTCTATAGATCTAAATGTTAAACATACATTTTGGTATTTTAAAACAACAAAAGTGAATTTTGGGTCATCCTGGGAAAACAACACATCATATTAACATTATTTATACTCAACCATTTCACAATTCATTGTATGGTTATTGTATTTTGATTTCATGGAATTCAATGATCGTTCGGTTGGTATTGACACCCAAAATGTATGTTTTTAAAGAGAGTCAAACCCTTAAAAACAACATATTTTGTCATTAAGGGAAAAAAACATG
Source organism: Viscum album (assembly GCA_963277665.1). Lineage (NCBI taxonomy): Eukaryota > Viridiplantae > Streptophyta > Magnoliopsida > Santalales > Viscaceae > Viscum > Viscum album. The sequence continues at coordinate 239,159,767 of OY728158.1, forward strand.
TCTTATTGACATATAATATACTCATACATGTCAATAATAATAATATAGATTTCATATGATTAAACATCATTCATAACCCACTTAATATGGATCTGACCATTAAATGCCCGTTTTGGTGTTTCAAAAACAACTAAAGTGTGTTTCAAGTTATCTTGAGAAAATGACACAATAGATTGACATTATGTATAACAAACTATTTCAAAATTCATTGTATGGTTTCTGTCATCCGACTTCATGTCATTTGGTGGTTGTTTTGTTTCTTTTTACCCCCAGAAACATGTTTTTAAAGGATGTCAAACCCTTTAAAACCGCATATTTGGTCAGTTTGGGTAGACCTCAAGTCATATTGATGTACCATCTACTCATACACATAAGAAATAATAATAAAATAGTTTTCTTATGATTTCACCTCATTATATATATTTTATTCGTATCTGACCATTAAACGCATGTTAAGGCATTTTAAAACAACAAAAGTATGTTTCAGGTCATCGTCGGTAAAAAAACACCTCAGATTAACATTCTATCTACTCAAACATTTCAAAATTTACTAAATGGATATTTTACTATGACGTCACAACATTCATAGGTCATTCTATTAGTTTTTAATCTTAGACACATGTTTTTAACTGGCATCAAACCTTTAAAGACTATATATTCTATTGTTCTAGGTATAAAACACATCTGATTGACATATCATTTTCTATTAGATGTAAAAAATATTAATAAAATGGCGTTATTATGATTTCACATCATTACAAGATTTTTTTCTATGGATCGAACCATTAAATGCCCATTTTGGCATTTTAAAAGAACAAAAGTTCATTTCAGGTTATCCTAAGAAAATAAAACCTCAAATTGATGTTTTGTTTTCTTTAAAATTTCATAATTCATCAGTAAGTTTGTATTTTTCTTATTTAATGGCACTTAGATGCTGTTTAGTTGGTTTTGACCCCCCAGACGCATGTTTTTAAACGGTGTTAAACCATTAAAACCCATATATTCAGTCATTTTGGGCAGACCAAATGTCTAATTGATGTTCTATCTCCTTTACACATCAAAAATATTAAAAAAAACATTTTTCCTATGTTTTAAATTACTGTTAGCTCATTTTCTATAGATTTTTCTATTAAATGCATGTTTTAGAACTTTAAAACAATAAAAGTGTGTTTCGGGTCATACTGAAAAAAAACACCTCAGAATAACATTCCATATGATCGAGCATTTCAAAATTCTCTACATGTTTTTTTCATCCAATTTCATAGAATTTAGAGGTCATTCAATTGGTTTTGACCCCCATACACACATTTTTTAAGTGCATCAAACCCTTAAAAACTACATTTTCAGTAGTTCTAGGAAATTTGCATGTTTAATTGTTTTTTATTCTACTTTTATAAATTAAGAATAATAATAACATGGTTTTCCTATGATTTAATGTCATCCAGAGCTCATTTTCTATGAATTTAACCATTAAAAACATGTTTTGACATTTTAAAACAACAGAATCATATTTTGGGTCATCCCTGAAAAAAGAAACCTTAGATTGACATTCCACCTACTCAACCATTTCAAAATTTACCATATGGTTTTTTACTATGATTTCATGAATTCTAGAGGTTGTTCAGTTGGTTTTGACAATTAGACATGCATTTTTAATGGGTTTCAAACCTTTAAAAAACATATATTCTATCAGTCCAAGAAGAAAACATGTCCATTAACATGTCATCTCCTTGTATATTTCAATAATAATAATATGGTTGTGTTATGTTTTCACATTATTCTGATCTCATTTGTTATGTATCTAACCATTAAATGCTTGTTCTGTCGTTTTAAAACAAAAAAAGCGCATTTTAGGTCATCCTAGAAAAGATACACCACATATTGATGTTTTTTCTTCTCAAACATTTCTAAATTTACTATATGGGTTTTTTCTTTTTTATTTCACCACATTTGGAGGTCATTTGGTTAGTTTTGACCCTCATACGTGCGTTTTTAAAGGGCACCAAACCTTTAAAAATCACATATCCATTCCTTATGGGAAGACCACGTTTCTGATATATGTTTTTTCTTTTTTTAAATGTCAAAAATAATTATAACACATTTTTCCAAATATTTCACATCATTATGATCTCTTTTTCTATGGATATGGTCGTTAAATGCATGTTTTGATGTTTTAAAATAAAAAAAGTGTGTTTTAAGTAATATCATAAAAATGGAACCTCATATTGAAATTTCCTATTTTCATCCATTTCATAATTCACTATACAATTGTTGTCATCTTATTTTGGGGAATTCATAGGTCGTTTAGTAGGTTTTGACCCCCAGGCACACGTTTTTAAAGGGCGTTAAACCCTTAAAACCACATATTCTATTGTTTTGGTAAGAACACATGTTAAATTGATGTTCCATATAATTTTAAAAAGTAATAATAATAATAATATGTTTATTTAATGATTTCACATTATTCCGAGCCGGTTTACTATTGATCTGACCATTAAGTGCATATTTTGGCGTTTTAAAACAACAAAAGCGTGTTTCAGGTCATCCTGAGGAAACAAAACCTTAGATTAGAATTAAATCTACTCAAACATTTCAAAATTCACTATATGGTTGTTTTTTCATGATTTCATTAAATTCAAAGGTCGTTCGGTTGGTTTTGACTCTCGAGCGACCCTTTTTATAGGGTGTCAAGCCCTTAAAAACTGTATATTCGGTTGTTCTGGGAAATACACATTTTTGATTGATTTTTTTATACTATTACACATAAAAAATAATAATAAAATTTATTTTCTATGATTTTGCATCATTCTCATCTCATTTTTTATGGATCTAATTGTTAAAGGCATGTTTTGGCATTTTAAAACAACAAAAGTGAATTTCAAGCCATCCTGGGAAAATGACACCTTGAATTGAAATTCCATCTACATGAAAATTTAAAAATTCACTATATAGATGTTTTCATCTAATTTTATAGCATTCATAGGTTTTTTGTTCAGTTTTGACTCCAAGACACACATTTTTGAAGGGGGTTGAACCCTTAAAAACTGCATATTCAGTCATTCCGGGCAGACCACTAACTGGATTGACTTTTCATTTGATTGTACACATAAAAAATAATAATATGGTTTCTCTATTATTAAAAATAATTTTGAACAAATTTTCTATGGATTTGACCATTAACCGCACATTATGGCCTTTTAAAATAACAAAAGTGTATTTTGGGTCATACTGATCAAACAAAACCTTAGACTGATGTTCTATCTAATTTACCATTTCAAAATTCACTATATGGTTATTTTTGTCTGATTTCATTGAATTTAGAGGTTGTTCAGTTGGTTTTGACCCCCGTAATCAAGTTTTTAAAGGGAATCAAACCCTTAAAAACCACATATTCAGTCATTCGGGACAGACCGCATGTCCGATTGATGTGTCATATACTCATACACATTAAAAATAATAATAAAAAGGTTTTACTATGATTTAAAATCATTATGAGATCATTTTCTATGGATTTTACCGTTTAATGTATGTTTTGGCATTTTAAAACAATAAAAGTGTCTTTTGGGTCACCCTAGGAAAATAACACCTTAGATCAATGTTATGTCTTCTTAAAACATTCAAAATTCACTATATGTTTTTTTCATTTGATTTCATGGTATTTGAAGGTTATTTTATTGGTTTTGACCCTTAGACAAATGTTTTTAAAGAGAATCAAACCTTTAAAAACCACATGTTTAGTCGTTCTGGGTAGATCGCATGTCTAATTGATGATCAATCTACTCAAACATGTCACAAAAAATAACACATCCTTCCTATGATTCCAATTCATTCTAAGATCATTTTCTATGGATTTGACTATTAAACACACGTTTCAGCATTTTAAAACAACAAAATCACATTTATGGTCATCTTAAGAAAACAAAACATCATATTGATAATAAATCTTCTTGACAATTTAAAAATTTACTATACAATTGTTTTCATATGATTTTATGGAATTTAGTGGTCATTTGGTTAGTTTGACCATCAGACATATGTTTTAAAGGGCGCCAAACCTTTAAAAACTATATATTCAATCATTCCAGGAACACTACATGTTTGATTGTTGTTCCTTCTACTCATAAATTTCAAAAATAATAATAATATAGGTTTTCAATGATTCCACCTCATTATGAGTTCATTTTCTATGGATCTGACTGTTAGATGTACGTTTTGGTATTTTAAAATAACAAAATTGTGTTCCAGGTCATCCCATGAAAACGACACCTTAGATTGATGTTTCATCTACTCTACCATTTCAAAATTAATTGTATGGTTCTTTCCATCTAAGTTCATGGTATCAAGAGGTCATTCGATTGGTTTTTCCCTCAGATGCATTTTTTAAAGGGATTCCAACCTTTAAAAACTATTTATTTAGTTATTCTGGGCATACTTCATGTCTGATTGACATGAACACTACCCCTACTCATCATAGATAATAATAATATGGATTTTCTATGATTTAACAAAATTATGAGGCTATTTTCTATGGTTTTTACCATTAAACAAATTTTTTGGTGTTTTAAAACATTAAAAGTGCTTTTCTAGTCCCCCTAGAAAAACAATATCTCAAATTGATGTTATATATACTCGACCATTTCACAATTCACTATGTGTCTATTATCATATGATTTTATGACATCCAGAGGCTGTTTAATTGGTTTTGATCGCCTAAAAAACATTTTTAAAGGGTATTAAACCTTTAAAACCCATATATTTGGTCATTCTAGGCACACTTCATGCTTGACTAACATTCCATCTACTCATACATCTCACAAAAATTAATAACATGGTTGTCCTAGGATTTCACCACATTCAGAGTCTATTTTCTTTGGATATGACAATTGAATGCACATTTGGTGTTTTAAAATGATTAATCCATGTTTCCCATCATCTAAGGAAAATATAACCTAAGATTGTTTTCCACTCAAACATTTCTAAAATCACCATATAGTTTTTTCTATCTAATTTCATGGAATTCAAAGTTCATTTAATTAGTTTTAACCTCAGGCACACATTTTTAAAGGAAATCAAACCTTTAAAAATTTATTATTTAGTCGTTTTGAGAATACATCATGTTCGATTGATGTGTCATCTACTAGTACACATTAAAGATAATAATAATACACTTTTCCTATGATTTCATGTAATTATAAGGTCGTTATCTATGGACATGGTCCTTAAACACACGTTTTGTTTTAAAATAATAAAAGGTTGTTTTCAGTCATCCTAGTAAAATAATGCCTAAGATTGAATTTTTTTCTACTAAACCATTTTAAAAATTAATGCGTGATTGTTTCTATCTGATTTCATGACATTTAGAGGTCATTGGCTTGATTTTGACCCCCTGATGCATGTTTTCAAAGGGTGTTAAACCTTTAAAAAATACTTATTATGTCATTCTGGGAACACCACATGTTTTATTGATGTGATTCCTAATTTTAGATTTAAAAAATAATACTAATATGGTTTTTCTATCATTTTACATCATTCTGAGGACTTTCTCTATGGATATGATTGTTAAACTCGTGTTTTTTTAAAACATTTAAAGTGATTTTTCGATCATCCTTGAAAACAACACCTTGGACTGATGTACCATCTACTCATACAATAAAAAAATAAGTGTATGTTTGTTTCAATCTGATTTCGTGATATTCATAGGTCATTTGGCTGATTTTTACCCCCAAATCCATCTTTTCAAAGGGCCTCAAACCTTTAAAAACTGCTTATTTAGTCATTTTGGGAATAACACATGTCTGATTGATGTGTTGTCTATTTTTACACTTCAAAAATAATAATATGGTTTTCATATTATTTCACATCATTCTGAGTCCATTTACTATGAATATGACTATTAAACATATGTTTTGGTGTTTTAAAAGAATTAAAAGTTTGTTTCTAGTCATCCTAAGAAAATGAAACCTTGAATTGATTTTCTACCTACTTGTCTATTGAATGAATCATTGTATGAATGTTGTTGTTTTATATCACTTAATTTAGAGGATATTTTCTATGATTTTGATGATTACACACATGTTTTAGTGTTTTATGACACTGAAAGCATGTTTTGGTCATCCTGAGCAAATGATACTTCTGAATGATATTTTTTCAGTTCAAACATTTAAAAAATAACTCCATGGTTGTTTTTTATGACTTCACTATAAATTAGGATCATTTATTGAGGTTTGACTATGAAACTATGGTGCAAGACACATTTTTTTTCTTTATTGTAATAATTTTAGAAATAAAAAACACATTTAAATTATTCATTTAAAATTAAATGTTAAATATTAAAATGGTAACATAAATTACCTAATGCATGAGGTGTATCCTCATCCAGATAACCAATTAAATCATGATGATTTCCATTAGTTGTATCTGAATCCTTCAGCATATAAAAGTATTATTTATCTTTAAAATATCAATAAAAGTCAATATGAGTACAATTTATTTTCTTTTTTACCTATGCCATCACTTGTGTATCATCAACAATACATTGCATCGTCACTTTAAATATAAATGATGACATCTATGAAAAAATATGGAAATAGATCATTTAAACCCCTTTCATTGTCTTTATCTATAGTACTCGGTAAAATATATATTTCACACATATAAATGTCTCTACATAATATGTTATCAAGTCAATAAAGTTAGAAACAAAATTTCTTGGAATTATCATACAAGTTTGAGAATGTGTAGTTCTTTATAACCATTGAAATATATCATGAAAAACAAAAAGGGAAAAAACAACACAATAATTACAATACCTATGAACATTATCGATACAATGCTAGTGAGGCCATCAACATCAATAATCTTATAGCTAAAAGAATAATATTTTGACTTCAATAAAGGAACACCCACTTCATGGACCAACTAAAAATAATATATAAAGTTATGATAAATAGAGTATATGTGTATAAGTTAATTAATTTATAATTTAAAGAAGTATTTTTCAATATAAGAATATCATCCAATGGTTCCTTATTTTTAATAAAAGAATCAAAAAAAATTAGTATTGGGAAAAAAATAAAAACATTTATACATAAAACATACCTAAGAGAATATGAAAAATATGGGTGAGGTGTAAATGATAAATTTATTGGGTAATTACCTAGATTGTAAGAGCTCATGTATTAATGGGTGGATTGATATTATAATCACAGTCTTTAGATGAAACTGAAAGAAATAAAAAATATATATATTAGTAATTAATTAATTAAGGTATTTGAATAATAAATTCTAACTAAATAAAATACCTATAATTTTTTATAAAATTCTCTAATAACCCCTTAATAACTATGAAGATTATAGTATATAAACTTAGAGAATATCCTCTGGTGATTAGATTTCAAATTTTTTGATTATGTAAAATAAGAATATCATAATGAAGCACATATTCGATGAACGAAATAAAAAAATTTGAAAGAAAAAAAAAATTAAACATGTCAATAATGTGTAGTTCTACATTATTTAAAAAAGATTGTAAAGGAAATATATAATAAGGTTAACTATGAATAAAGATAAAAAAGATAAAAAATTCAAAATTTTAAAATAAATATCACCAATTGTTTAATGGGTCAACTAGGATAATATTAGGATTAAACATCGGTAATGCAGAATTGAAGCTTGTATTGAGAATAAAAAAACTATAATGATGTAAATTCATGTAATGTTAGTAAAGTTTAACAAGATATTTAAGTATTAACAATGAATCAATATTAATCAAAATGGATTACCATTTGGTCATTTTTATCATATAGGTTTATTCAACACAACATTTTTTTCCAAAATCATTATTAGAATCATCAAATGTTTTGGATGCAACGGAGTTAGGGGTTGAAGAAACATTCCTATACATCAAATTAGTTGAACCTGAATGATAAAATTTTGATTATGTTATGATAATAAAATATTAAAATTAATTTATAACAATGATTATTTATTTCATTAAATAGGAGAATAAAATTATATGTTATTCTTCTCATTCAAGAATAAAAATATTCAAAATAAAAACTAATAGTTAATGATACTAAATTGAATGTGTATGTTAACTTTTCAAAAAACATGTGCCTACATTAAAAAATAAAAAAAATAAAAAAATTAATATAATAAGATAATAGTGTAAAGATATTTTTTCAAAAATATAATCTAGATATTTAGTGTAAACTCATGCAATGATCAAGTATTATGCAGATACAAAAAACACAGAATACATAGTATGATGCTACATATGAACACTAAAAAATTGATAAATTCCTAAATAAACTTAGGAATGATTTTAAATAAAACTACTTATTACTATACATGTCAAGGAAAAAATTAAATAACCCATAAATTTTAAGGGATTTATAAAAACACATTCCCTTTTAACGATGATGTTTATTCACATAGTGAGAATAAGAGTATATTGGAAACTTAGTTATCTATGGATGGGATGAATAATATACATAAGAAAAGAGATTCATTAGACATTAATTCACTACACATAACATGTATTTGTTTTTTAAAAACTCTTAATGGAATTAAACCTCAAATTATGGAAAATAAATGAAAAAATTCATTCCTTTATATGGTAAAAATTGGGAGAGGTGGAATTTTTTAGACAATGAAAAAAATATAGAAACATATAATTCAAAACTTCTAATGTGATAAAGAGATAACACCCACTAATATTATGTTTTTTGAGAATCAATGTAAATAATGAAAAATAATTGAACCTCATAGGGTGAAAAGAGGTCTCACCTTCTGATTTATAAATTTTTACAACTCAGAGTTGACAGTAGCTAAAGGAATTAAGTGCAAGGAATCACGAGGGGGGGGGGGGGTCTAGGGCTAGGGGGTCAACAACTAGGGGACTAGATGGAGGGAGATGGTTAGATACCTATAGGGGGATCCATGGCAAGGGAGGATTAGTGCATAGGGGGGATTAAGGGGGGGATGGGGGTCAATGAAGGGAATAAGTGGGGCGGTATGTTGGAGTCTCAATGGTGAGAGGACGGTGGGATGTGGGATCAACAATGGGGGTGGGATAGGGCCTGGATGATAGGGAGTCTCAACGACCGAAGGTTAGGTAGTGCGGCGGTGGGGGGAGGCTCGACAAGTGAGGAGGGAGGGGACTCAATAGAGGAGAGGGCTAGAAAAAATTTCAGGGTGGAGAAATTCCCAATGAACACCATTTGGAGGTCACTAATGAGATCAATAATGGCTAACATTTAGTGGTTGATTGAATCTTTCCTCCTTAAAATCCCATATTTCTGCTAGTGTATGATTCTGTTTTGTGGTTACTAGAGGATCGAACCACATGTTTGGTGCCAGGTGAAGTCCTTATTATTAGGCATAAATATATACTATGGTAGAGATGGGAAAGAAAGCATGAGTCTCTCTATCGTGAGTATCTGACTAATATGTATTCAATAATCTTGACTCGGTGGCCACTAGGGTAGTGTGGAAAGAGTTTCAGTGGAATAACCCTTATGTTATTTGGGATGTGTGTTGAGGTGTAGTGCTCCATAGAATTATGTTCAGAGATGTTTGAGTTTTGGGAAAATGATGACCTTAGATCCTGGAGAGGCAGATCAGGTCATCTGTGGTGAATGAGAACCTTACTAAGGTCGTTGGTTCATGTGTTTACCCATGTAGTTATTAGAAAGGAAAGTATAGTATGATCAATTATATACTTTTTTCCTTGGATATAAAGCTTCAATATGCATGATGGTCAGCTGATAATGTGTAGTTAAAGTGTGGTTGGATCCTATGATGCAGTACAACACCTTACAAAAGGAACATGATGATGGAATTTGGTGTTATCAGAATGTCTCCATAAGAAATTATGTTGGGTCTCCCCTTTTAATGTTGAGAATCATTATGACCCAATATTAAATGCCTCGGTAGAGAGACTATATTTAAGTTTTATAGATGGTACAAGTCATAAAATCATGATGGTGTTAATGGTAATGCCATGATTGGTGGGAAAGTATTTGGGAGGAATGTATTGATGAAATTTTCAAGGCGATTCATAATGGTTTTGGGAGATTCCCCTATGATGGGTTGAGGTGTTTTGTATTAATAGAGGAATGAAAATATTGGATGCGAAATCCCTAATATGAGTGATAGAAAGGTGATACATTCCTGAGTGGGTTCAATACCACAAATCGTTCTTTATCTAGCATTGATCATTAATAGCGCTAGACAAAAAGCACTGGTAAAGGGGTGGATTTTATCAACACTCACAAAAATCACTAATAAATTTACCTTTTATCAGTGCTAACAATAGCACGAATAAAAGGGAATTGTTTTTCAGTGCTTGTTTTATATCACTAATAAAATTCCCCCATTTATCAACATTTTTTAGTGATGTTAAAAGTGACCCCTTTATCATCACTTTTTTCCTGTGCTGATAATGGTCATAGTGATTAATTCAATTTATATATAAATATTTATATATTTTTAAATGTATTTGGGTTTGAACCTGAGTGGTAAACCCCATAATACTTCATCCAAAAGACTAGGGATCAAATCCTCGCAAGCCCCACTAGGGGGATTTACAATGTAGGTGGTGATGCAGACATGATGCAGGCAGACAATGATGTAGGCATGTAACACCCCGAGATTTTATGAAAAATATTCTTTTTAATTTCATTAATGTCTTGTGTTATACGCTACACCAAAAGGATCTTTCACAACACACATATTTGACCTGGCTTGAATTACACGCAATCGCGACCTTCCACGATAGCGTGTGTTGTACGCAACCCCAAGTTTCGCTAAACAACGATATGCTATTAAAATATTATTAAAACTAGACGTTATGAATAGCAATAACCACTTTTTGAAATTTTGTAATTTCTATTTTTCAAAATGGACTTTATTTTTGGATTTGGAATATCGAGATTATCTTAGAGTGAAATTTTGGATATTTTCGGATAACTTTCATATTTTGATGAATAGTGAAAATTACTAAATTTTAATTAAAAACAACTTTTTCAATCGAAATAATTAATAGTGATAAATTATTAATTTGAGTGGTTTTAGAGAATATTTAGAATATATTTTTACAATTTAATACAATGTTGGTCATTGGATGTAATTTCACATTTAAACCAGTTATAAACAAGTGTCAATCTTTTGATAGTTATTATCTCTTAAAAACACGCTATTTGTTTTGACGATGGGAATTAATTTTTAAATTAATTAATGCGACTGATATGTTTTTAATTTGGTAAAATATAAATCATTTTTGAGTTCATAATATCAAATATAGCTTAGGCCTAATTTTTGGTATTTTTATGAAAACTTTCAATTTTTGATGAATAGTGAAACCACTAAGTGGTAGTTAAAAAAACTGAATTTTTCATAAAACTTAATTTTACTGCTTCTGTGAGTGGAATTTCGAAAATCCAAGAGACACGGTTAATATCAAGGACTAAAATGTGGTTCAATGAGATGAAAATAATTTTTGGTGAATAGTAACTTTTTACTTTTTTTTTACCATGGTTAAAAGTAAATAGGGTAATTAAGGGTAGAAATGATATTATTATTACCCTAACACATGTCCTAATTCTATTGGACAAGTGTAATTAGACCAAAAACAAACTTAGGAAGAAAATATGACCATTTAGGCCCACTTGGATTAGATTAGGACATTTATTATTAATTTATTTAAAGAAGGGTTAAAAGAGTTAAAATCAAAGTTTATTTACTAAAACATTTATAATATAGGTTTATACATGAGATAAATTCGATTGTAAATATTCATTAGAAATCTAATAAGATTTCCTACATAATGATATTTTATTTATAATTTTTAGACATTAAATAATTTAATTTATTTATGACACAATGATGATGCAGTAATTACCATAATAGTGAAACATTAGAATAATTGATATTATAAATACCCAAATAAATATAATTTGATACTTTTTATCAATTCCACTAATTTTATAGGTTAATATGACATGTTAGTATTGATTTAATTAACTTTTTTTTAACTAATAATTCTGTTATGAGTTTCACAAAAATCAATTACCAAATAGTGTCAAAATTGACATAAAATAGTTTCTTAAAACAAATATTTTATTATTAATTGTTATTTTATTCCTAAAAATCTAAGGTTCGGCCAAATGACTTAAATAAGGTTATATATATTAATAATAAACAACTTGGGGTTCGTTTGGCTTCTTATAGTAAGTTTATTAACCTTATAGTGTAAGAAAACAAAAAGACATGGTAAAAGTAAAATTATCTAACTTAAAGTTAAATATAAATGATAAGGTTAAAATAGGAACCTAAACTTGTCTAAATTCTATTGGATGAGAGTATTTCGACCCATACCCACCTTAGCCTTGAAATAAATCAATTTTGAGCTATTTAAAACCGAACTTGACTTTATAATAAAATAATATTTTTAGTTATTCCAAAGGTGCCCCTCTCCTCCCTTATAAAAGGGCATCTCCTCCCTCTCTTCCTCACACAACTTTGAGCCTTCAAGCTCGGCCAACCCCTGCCCAAATCTCTTCTCCACTTCCCTATAAACATCCTAGAGGTTATGGTCTTCCTCAAAGACCAATTTTAGTGCCCTAAGAGGAGGTCTCAAAGAGGCGCTTCAAAGAAGAGGAGGTTCGGACACTTACAAAGCAAGTCGGATCTAAGGTAAGGGAAATATCACAATCTCATTTTTATCCGAGATTGTTTATACTTTGGCATTTAATGGGGTGTATTTTATCATCCACATCCATGTTTCCTCAATATGTAATATTATTTCCATCCACCTACAATTTTTTTAAATCCAATTTTACCCTTCGGTGAATTTTTAGTAAAGGATATGAAAGGAATCTTTTGTCGTTTTCGTACGAGGTACTTTTTTACTTTTCCGACAAAAGTACGAAGAATGTTTTTTTTAACTTATTCGGCATGAATGGATTTTTAAAACATTATTTCCAAGAAGCTTCCTTTACAAGTTTTCAAATTTATTTTTAATCAACTTCTTTTAGTTTAAAATTTTATGACATGTTAAGAAAGGAAAATGTTTTTGAATTTGAAAGGATATTTTCCTCAAGAATGGAGTTCAAATGTTTTATCAAAATTATTTTCCATCTAAGATAATATAGGGTTCTGTTTTTATCCCTATTATTACATTTATTTGATTATGTTGTGAGGGAATTATTTTTATAAAGTCATTTACCTTATATGATTTGTTTTATGATGTCATGATGTTTCAAGAATCCCATTTTTGTTACATGTGTTATGCGATGATGTATGATTTATGATTATGTGGCACACATAAGAAAGGATTCATTATAAGATGGGTGGGACCTATATGTCCCTCCAATTCATTGGGTAAAGATTTTATATCTCATGAGATAGACATGGCTGGAATGGTAGGTTATACCGGTTCAGTGAAACAGGACTGAAACGAGGGTTACTCGATTCAGAAAGGGACTTTGTCCACTAAGAAAGTCTTGGCAATGAGTCTTGACTAACAAGAAATGATTCTCTATGATTATGTGTGAATGCCACAAATTTTCATGTTTTAAGTTATGATTATTGTGATTACATTTCACTGCCATGATTTATCCCATGTTATGAAATTCTGTTCTCTTTTGCAGGTTAAGATTTCCAAAATGTTATGTTCTTATGAATATGATGTGATTAATATTTCTTTTGTTTACCCTTACTGAGCATTTGAGCTCACCCTTTTATGTTTTCTTTTCCCCAGGATATAAAGAAAGGTTTTAGGTAAAAAAAAAGAAGATCTTTATGGGAGATGTTGAAGTTCTTTCACCACGATTAGAAGATTATATTCCGAGTTTCCAAAGACACTAAACTATTATGGTCCTTGTGTGTGTGTTTTTGAAATGTACTAATTATTCCGCAAAATTAATGTAATGTCCATGTACATCAAGCTTCGGGTCTCTACAGTTGGTATCAGAGGAAAGGTTTAGTCAACCTTTGGAAACTAGGATGCGAGAACTTTAGTGAGATCCCTAGAGATATTTATAAGGTTTGTCTAGGGATGTCCCTAAGGATAAGTATACGTATAGGATACAGTCCTATAACTATGGTAACGATCTTAGAATTTAACCTAAGAAGTTAGATATTGAGGATACTCCCCCTTTATAATGTTGTTTTCCCTAGCATGATTTTTTCCTCTCACACTATTCTTTTTGGGTTTTAGAAAATGGCTGGAAACAAGGTGATTCACAATACTGGAGGATATGATGGACAATGGAATGATATTTTTCATGAGAAACCAAATGAAATGGGATTTGGAAGTCCAAACATCATTATTATGCTGAATCAACAATCTCATAATATGATTAATAAAGTAAAATTTGGTAAGTTTCCTGACTCGGCTAATAAGAGAAAGATGGAGTTTCATGATGATCATAGAGGAAAGAAAGTTCAATTTCCCCTATGTAAATAATGTGGGAAGAGGCATCAAGGAGAATGTTTCAAAGGAACTGGAAGATGCTTTGGGTGTGGAAAAGAAGAACACAAAGCCAGTAAGTGCAAAGGAAAAGGTTCAGTTAACACAAGGGATGAGGATAATGGTATTGCTACGACATCAACAATGGTTAAATGTTTTAAATGTGGAATGTACGGGCATTATGCAAACCACTGCCCTAAGGGAAAGTCTCATGAAGAGAATCAGTATGGTCGTATGGGTAGTATTTATGTGGATGATGATGAAGAGACTACAAATGATATGTGAGATGAAAGAATTGTTGAAGCTCGGTCAATGGTTTAAGAATGTAGTGGAATGATTACATGTTTATCATGTGTAATGTTGTATAAGAAATCTCATGGTACTATGGAATAAAGAGACATCTAAGGATTGTTACACTGTTGTCTTTCCTTGAGTTTTGAAAGTGTATGATTAATGGTACCACTATCAATGAAAGGTTATTCAGATATTTTTGAAATATAGATGATATGCGCATAATGAAGGGAAAACGAGAAAATGAAATATTTGACAGTATTCATGAGCTCATGATTGATATAAGGACTAAGTGATATCATGGTTTGAGTATATAGAATTTTGAGGATTTTGGTATGTGGAAGGTGTTAACTTTTAACTGCATACATGTTTTCACTAATGTCCAATGGGTATTCAAGAAAATACTTGATTAAGGCCTTTGAATGTTTGGAATGTGACCAACAAGACATATCTTATGATATATGGGGATCAATGATGGTATTAAATCTCTGTTAATCGTTTTCATTATATTATGAGAGTGGACTGCAGTATCTGGATAAGCCTAAAGATTAGAATGGATTATGTTGGACATAATTTAGTATTGTTTAAGGATAGAATATTTTCGATATTATTGATGGGATGTTATAGTAATGTAGTTTTAGAAAAAGGACAACCTGCAGGACGGGCGACAGCCCATCGCGTCGGACAATGATGTGGGAATCGAACCCACAACCAAAGTGCGACTGGCCTTTATCTCCTACCACTGGCCTACAGGAAGTCCCTGTTTAGTAGAAACTAGTTTTATTATATTAAGCAGTATGATATATGAAGTATAAGTCCATTTTAGGAACCATATATGATTAATCTCACTATAGAATGACTTATGTATATTTAATAACTTTTGCTAACCTTTTGTTTGAGACAGATGGAATGACCAGTCATTCTATCACATGATCTACTAACACTTCACGAATAACAAATTCAACTTCATTTATTTAAGAGATGAAGTGGAAATTGTTCAAGGCATGAACAACAGTGATATTGTACCAAAATAAAGTAAGTATTTATTCTAATTCAAATTCTTCAACTTTAGGGAAACGATCTTGAAAACCAAAAATGTTATCCTAGTGCTCTTATATCTGACTAATCAGATGGTACCTTAGATCGTCACAAATTTATGGATTTGTGATTGTTGGCTTTTCCATAGCCATGTTCTCTACCACTCTCCATCAGAACATGATGGTTAGATTTCTCTTCCATATCCATATTTTCACCTATGTGGAAACCCAGTGATTAGTTTATTTGGGTAACCGTTACATTTCATACTTTCGTTTTTAAAGATTGGTTTTGGTATTCCTTTTTACGATGTGGGTTTCGATTAAAGAAACTTTCGAATAGTAAACCATTTATAACCCCGACGAATTTCGAGGGCGAAATTCATTTTAAGGGGGGTAGAATGTAAAACCCCGAGATTTTATGAAAAATATTCTTTTTAATTTCATTAATGTCTTGTGTTATACGCTACACCAAAAGGAGCTTTCACAACACACATCTTTGACCTGGGTTGAATTACACGCAATCGCGACCTTCCACGATAGCGTGTGTTGTACGCAACACCAAGTTTCGCTAAACAACGATATGCTATTAAAATATTATTAAAACTAGACGTTATGAATAGTAATAACCACTTTTTGAAATTTTGTAATTTCTATTTTTCAAAATGGACTTCATTTTTGGATTCGGAATATCGAGATTAGCTTAGGGTGAAATTTTGGATATTTTTGGATAACTTTCATATTTTGATGAATAGTGAAAATTACTAAATTTTAATTAAAAACAACTTTTTCAATCGAAATAATTAATAGTGATAAATTATTAATTTTAGTGGTTTTAAAGTATATTTAGAATATATTTTTACAATTTAATACAATGTTGGTCATTGGATGTAATTTCACATTTAAACCAGTTATAAACAAGTGTCAATCTTTTGATAGTTATTATCTCTTAAAAACACGCTATTTGTTTTGACGACGGGAATTAATTTTTAAATTAATTAATGCAACTGATATGTTTTGAATTTGGTAAAATATAAATCATTTTTGAGTTCATAATATCAAATATAGCTTAGGCCTAATTTTTGGTATTTTTCTGAAAACTTTCAATTTTTGATGAATAGTGAAACCACTAAGTGGTAGTTAAAAAAACTGAATTTTTCATAAAACTTAATTTTACTGCTTCTGTGAGTGGAATTTCAAAAATCCGAGAGACACGGTTAATATCAAGGACTAAAATGTGGTTCAATGAGATGAAAATAATTTTTGGTGAATAGTAACTTTTTACTTTTTTTTACCACGGTTAAAAGTAAATAGGGTAATTAAGGGTAGAAATGATATTATTATCACCCTAACACATGTCCTAATTCTATTGGACAAGTGTAATTCGACCAAAAACAAACTTAGGAATAAAATATGACCATTTAGGCCCACTTGGATTAGATTAGAACATTTATTATTAATTTATTTAAAGAAGGGTTAAAAGAGTTAAAATCAAAGTTTATTTACTAAAACATTTATAATATAGGGTTATACATGAGATAAATTCGATTGTAAATATTCATTAGAAAGATAATAAGATTTCCTACATAATGATATATTATTTGTAATTTTTAGACATTAAATATTTTAATTTATTTATGACACAATGATGATGCAGTAATTACCATAATAGTGAAAAATTAGAATAATTGATATTATAAATACCCAAATAAATATAATTTGAGACTTTTTATCAATTCCACTAATTTTATAGGTTAATATGACATGTTAGTATAGATTTAATTAACTTTTTTTAACTAATCATTCTGTTATGATTTGCACAAAAATCAATTACCAAATAGTGTCAAAATTGACATAAAATAGTTTTTTAAAACAAATATTTTATTATTAATTGTTATTTTATTCCTAAAAATCTAAGGTTCGGCCAAATGACTTACATAAGGTTATATATATTAATAATAAACAACTTGGGGTTCGTTTGGCTTCTTATAGTAAGTTTATTAACCTTATAGTGTAAGAAAACAAGAAGACATGGTAAAAGTAAAATTATCTAACTTAAAGTTAAATATAAATGATAAGGTTAAAATAGGAACCTAAACTTGTCTAAATTCTATTGGATGAGAGAATTTCGACCCATACCCACCTTATCCTCTAAATAAATCAATTTTGAGCTATTTAAAACTGAAATTGACTTTATAATAAAATAATATTTTTAGTTATTCCAAAGGTGCCCCTCTCCCCCCTTATAAAAGGGCATCTCCTCCCTCTCTTCCTCACACAACTTTGAGCCTTCAAGCTCGGCCAACCCCTGCCCAAATCTATTCTCCACTTCCCTATAAACATCCTAGAGGTTCTGGTCTTCCTCAAAGACCAATTTTAGTGCCCTAAGAGGAGGTCTCAAAGAGGCGCTTCAAAGAAGAGGAGGTTCAGACACTTACAAAGCAAGTCAGACCTAAGGTAAGGGAAATATCACAATCTCATTTTTATCCGAGATTGTTTATACTTTGGAATTTACTGGGGTGTATTTTATCATCCACATCCATGTTTCCTCAATATGTACTATTATTTCCATCCACCTACAATTTTTTTAAATCCAATTTTACCCTTCGGTGAATTTTTAGTAAAGGATATGAAAGGAATCTTTTGTCGTTTTCGTACGAGGTACTTTTTGACTTTTCCGACAAAAGTACGAAGAATGTTTTTTTTAACTTATACGGCATGAATGGATTTTTAAAACATTATTTCCAAGAAGCTTCCTTTACAAGTTTTCAAATTTATTTTTAATCAACTTCTTTTAGTTTAAAATTTTATGACATGTTAAGAAAGGAAAATGTTTCTGAATTTGAAAGGATATTTTCCTCAAGAATGGAGTTCAAATGTTTTATCAAAATTATTTTCCATCTAAGATAATATAGGGTTCTGTTTATATCCCTATTATTACATTGATTTGATTATGTTGTGAGGGAATTATTTTTATGAAGTCATTTACCTTATATGATTTGTTTTATGATGTCATGATGTTTCAAGAATCCCATTTTTGTTACATGTGTTATGCGATGATGTATGATTTATGATTATGTGGCACACATAAGAAAGGATTCATTATAAGATGGGTGGGACCTATATCTCCCTCCAATGTATTGGGTAAAGATTTTATAGCTCATGAGATAGACATGGCTGGAATGGTAGGTTATACCGATTCAGTGAAATAGGACTGAAACAAGGGTTACTTGATTCAGAAAGGGACTTTGTCCACTAAGATAGTCTTGGAAATGAGTCTTGACTAACAAGAAATGATTCTCTATGATTATGTGTGAATTCCACAAAGTTTCATGTTTTAAGTTATGATTATTGTGATTACATTTCACTGCCATGATTTGTCCCATGTTATGAAATTATGTTCTCTTTTGCAGGTTAAGATTTCCAAAATGTTATGTTCTTATGAATATGATGTGATTGATATTTCTTTTGTTTACCCTTACTGAGCATTTGAGCTCACCCTTTTATGTTTTCTTTTCCCCAGGATATAAAGAAAGGTTTTAGGTAAAAAAAAGAAGATCTTTATGGGAGATGTTGAAGATCTTTCACCACGATTAGAAGATTATATTCCGAGTTTCCAAAGACACTAAACTATTACGGTCCTTGTGTGTGTGTTTTTGAAATGTACTAAGTATTCCTAAAAAGTAATGTAATGTCCATGTACGTCAAGCTTCGGGTCTCTACAAGGCATGACACAGACTTTGTGACGCATGCATGACATTGCTCTGGACCTTTGGGAAATGTTCATGGGCCACATAACTTAGGCCTTTAGGCTTTGTAATGAGTCTCCCTCTACTATGATAGAAAGAGGTCTTGGATTTCATAATAAAAAGGGGATTCAACCATATTTTTTTAAACAGAATAAATATATTTTTAAATAATATTTATATTACAATAAATATATATATGTAAATATAATATATAAATATAATTTATATAAATTTTAATAAAAAATAAATCTTATTCTCAGAATTTTATATATAAAAAATTATCGAATTTATATTAGTCAAAATGTTTAATATTTTATTTATATACATGAATTACAAAATGTGTATTTAATTAAAATAAATATATTATATCAATATTTTATTTAAATAATTATATAATATATATTTGAATATATTTATTTAAATATATATTTATATTACATATTAAATAATTTAAAATATATGTATGTATGTGTATGTGTGTATATGTGTATATGTATATGTGCATGTGTTCATTTAGATGTGTATGTGTAACGACCTGACTGTTATAGTTTAATTCTCCCTTTTGATTTAATTAAATGTATTATTATGTAATATGGTTATAGAAACTGCATGCGCCTATTTTGTTTTATTATATCTAATTGAATTTTAAAAAACCATTAAGTATCATTATTGTTGATAATGTAGTTATTGAACCATGATCACATCATTAGTATAAATATAGGGTTTTAAAAAAACTAATTGACACAGACAAAGGAAGTGATGGCCTCAACTTGTTGGATCATACCATATGAAGCCCATTTATTGGAGATTTTGAGGGAGATAACATCACAAGGCTTTTACCATGACTAATCCCAAGATGAGATCCAATAACTTAAGCATGAGAAAACCTGTTTATGGGAGAAGTTCAAGCTCAACGAGATCATGACCCAAACCATGTTCGCCGAACCACCCCATAAAAGTCCCACCATTACACACCTCACCCTTAGGGAATTTTATGGTGTATTAAAGGGATTTGTATCAAGACCCTATCAATATGATAATGTGAATTATTTTTTTGAGAATTATGAATATATTTTCATCCTATTATTTTTACTTTATAAATATTTTTTATTTTGATACGATAAATCAAAAATAGTATTTTTGGCTAATATTCAAATTAAATTAAAGATATTATTTTGATGAATTAATTTATTTTTTAAATAAATATTATTTTAATAAAATATTATTATTAAATACTTTTTTTAAATATAACTGATCATAAAAATTTTATGAAGTTAAATGTAATTTTTATAAGGGTTTGAAAACTGTTATTGTAAAAAACCCAAAATTTATTAATAAATTTAAATTTTATTTTAATAGTGAAAATTCACATATTTATAAAATTATTTAGATAAAATGAATATCATTTTTGTAATAATAACATCAAAATTATCCAGTGGTGAATTTTTTATAATTTTCCGAGACAGTCGAATTTTCAGGTAAAAATTAAATACTGTATAAACATACTTTCAATATTATGAAGTTATAATGACCCAAAAGTGATTTAATAAATACCATAAAGGGTATCCATGACTAAATATATTTTTTAACTTTAAAATAATGTTATTTTATGTTTATTTTATTAATTTTATAAATCCCTTATGAATCCTCCAAAACCATTAATATATTTTAAGGTTTGAAAACCATTTCTTTAAGAGTATGACTTAATATACATAAGAAAGGGTATTATTTTATAAATTTAGAACCTTTTAATTATAAAATAAGTATAACCACTCCCATTTGGAATAAAACATGGGAAAAACCATGGTATGGTTTGTAGTTTTGGTTATTTTATTATGTAAAGTCCAAAACCTAAATAATAAACAAATCCCCCTATTTTCCTATATAAACCCACCCAAGATTCCATTTTTCTTCACTAAAACTCTTTTTATAACATACTTACTCTTTCCTACACTCTATAGAGTCCTCAAAAGGCACCCCAAGCTCTCAAGAATCCCCTCCCAATCATTTGCAGTCACACACTCAAGTAAAGGATTTCTCCCTTCTCATTTTCATTCAGGTACTTATTTTATGTTATGTCTCTTAAATTTAATTTGATTATATTGGGATATGTTCTTCCATATTCACCTTAATTTTAATTTAATTTATAAACTATTATATCCCCATTTCACTCACATTAATCCCCCCATGATCTTTTATGTACATCTATTACCATGATGAAATATAGTTAGGATTCTTTTATTTATTCGAGTTTTTTCATGAAGTAATGCCTTATATTTCCAATTTATAATGTTGGGATATGTTTTTAAACATCCCTATTAATTATAATTTTATTTCTATGTGATGAGAGTCCCTATTATCTCTCATCAACCCATTTTTAAGAATCATTAAGTGATGTCATTATACTACTGAAATTTCACCGTGATTTTCCATGCCAAAACAACTGTGTAGTGAATACCACAACCATTTCCTATCAAGGGTGTTTACATTTATGAACATATAAATTTTTATTGGGAACTTACATATATTTATTCTATACCCCTTGATCATGGAATAAATTATGATGATGAATGAATCTAAGTTGTATGATCAATGTGGCACACTTAATCATGAGAATGAAGTGAAAGTGACGGGTGTGCCCAAAATTATATAGAACTCCAATGCATTGGGTAATGTTTAGTCTCATGAGACATCATTTTGGGACATGGAGTGAACCTGATTCGTTTATGCAAGTTTTACCACTATTATTTCTTAGCATTTTATCCTTCAACTATGTTTATGATGTAGTGTTTTAAGTTGTTGACACATGTATCATGTTATTATTATCATGCCATATCATGTATCATTGTTCATGTATATGATTCATACTCTTTTTATACCCTATTGATATGAATATTGTAAAACATTTATCACCTTATTCCATTTTTATTGCCTTACTAGGATTTTTAGCTCACCCCTTTCTTATGTTTGTCACCAGGTTATCCCATGCAATTTTAAAATCCTTGGAATTTATAAGAATGTTAAGGAAGTTTTTAATAATGTTGTTGTATCCCATGTTCAATTTGTTATTATATGTACCTAATTTCTAAATACACTATACTTGATGATCATTCGGGCTGTATTAAGTGTAAAATTATGTAATAAATCATGTATTACAATGAAATAAAGAACAAGGCTGTTATAGTTGGTATCATAGGAAAAGATTAGTTATTTTTGGAATTAGGATTATAAAAATATAGAGAAAGACTTAGGGATATGACTAAGTATAAGAAAACATCCCTAAATTTTAGTAAGTATAGAGTAAGTGGTTTATCAAGAAAATAAATCCATGTCTGGATACTAAAAGTGGACTTGGTTCCAACATATATGTACCTAGGGGTAACCACTCTGACAAGGTGTGTCGGGCCTCACTCAGTGTAACCTGGTATATGACAACGAGCCTTACTTCACACATGGTTTGAAAATCTTGTGGGATATGATTGGGTAAATTCATAAGATCATTATGAACCATCATTAAGGGAAAAATAACAAAAATTCCCATAATAATATATGATAGGAAATAGACCATGGATAACATATACTTAAGCCAATAAATTTGCAAGGTAAGAAATAAATGTAATTTATAAGTTATCCCTTTAATGTCATTGGATTCCACTTTATGTTTTTAATAGTTTAAAAATATTCATCCCTGCTTTTCCTTTTATACTAGCCAATGCTCATAAATAGGAGGAATCAGGTTAATAATCAACGTGATGGGTAATGTGATGACTATCCCAATGAGATTACCAACCCAATGAGAGTAGGAATCACAAACTTCATGATGATACTCTCTTGGATGACTCAGGTTCTGAATAAGAACCAAGATTAGGAGGAGTATCCAAATCCTCTTAAGAGAGAAAAAGATATGATTAAGACCTTTATGTGACAAAGGCCTCTAAATTTCAATGGATCATATGATTCTTTAATCGAGGAATAATGGATCAACTCCATTGACAAGATATTCTCTATCCTTAAATGTTTTAAGAAAGAGAAGGTTCTACTAGTTGTTTATCATATGGAGGGAGAATCTAATCAGTGGTGGACATTGATCAAGAATATGAAGCCTAAGGAAGAGATCTAAATGATATAATGGAAGGAATTATAGAAATTATTTTTCAATAAATATTTTCCTCTCACTCTCCATCTTAAAATGGAAAGGGACTTCCTTACCATCAAGAAAAAAGATGAAGAATCTATTAGGGAGTATGAGAAAAACTTTACAAGACTTGCATGATATGTCTTCGTCTTTGTTGTTACCCTCAAATACAATGTTTAATGCTTCTTTGGTGGGTTAAATCCTAGTCTACAAAAATCCCTAGTGATCCAATATTTTGATAGTTATGAGAAAATTGTATGATGTTCCCTCAAAGTCGAAATGGAGATCGGCGAGTATCAAAGGTATCACAGAGATAAGAAGAATAAAATGGAGTTTAATTCCGGTGTTTTGATGTAAAAATCTAAAGGTGCTAAGAAATTTATGCATCCCACTTGTCAATGGTGTGGAAAGAAGAACCCTAGAAATTACCTAAGTGGAACAAGTAAATGATTTAGGTTTAGGAAGGAAGGATACCTATCTAACGATTTCCAACATGAGAAACCCATGAATGTGATAGAGTGAAGTAATGATATGGTTAAACCTCAGTGTGTTTTTCATTACTTCAACTTCAAAGAAACAAAGAAGCTTTTCATATCAATTCACTAAGACAAGGGTTTTAAGAGATAACCCCAAACCTCCAAGGAAGCAAGGGGGGATTTTCTATCACAACCATTAAGGTGGGTCTCAATAATGAAGTGGTGACAGGTATGATAGTCATTCATTCAATAATAGTGAACAAACTTTTTGATTCTAGTTCTACGTATTTCTTCATATCATGAAAGTTTAGTAGAACTATTCAAAAACCACCACAAATCTTGGAAGTAGAGATGTTGGTAGAAATGGAAAATGGGGAAATTATTGCATTCCAACTGTATAACTCTTTCCCAAACACAATTTGTGGGATGAACTTTCCAGCGGACCTTTTCATACTACCTTTGGTAGAATTTGATGAAATTTTGGGCATGGATTGGATTTCCCTATATAAAGCCAATATAAATTTCCATGATAAGGAAATCACTCTCCATATTGTAAATCGACCCCTAATTCTGTACAAGTGTAAGGAGGAGGATGAATCATCAGTAGAACCAATATCTCAAGTATGGATATTATTTTCCTATGATAAATCATATATAGATCAAATGATTGAGTCTATGGAAAAGATCATCATTTAAGACATTCCCATTGTGAGGGAATATGCTAATGTCTTTCCCCAAGAATTTTTTGTCTTACACCCTATCCGAGAGGTTGAATTTTCAATTGATCTTATAACTAGGGAGTTTCTATTAACTAATACTCCATATAAAATGGTTTTTATAGAACTTGAGGAGTTGAAGAAAAAACTACATGAGAATATAGATAAAGGTTTCATAAACCCACGTTATTCACCATGGTGTGCACCAGTCCTCTTCATCAAGAAGAAGGATGGGTCAATTAACCTTTTCATTTATTATCATGATCTCAATAAGATCATGATAAATAACTAGTATCCACTACCATAGATTGATGACTTGTTTTATCAGCTACATGGATAATAATACTTCTCCAAGGTGGATCTGTGGTTGGGATATTACCAAGTTAGGGTGAAGAAGGAGTATATCCACAATACTACTTTTTGTATAAGGTATTATCACCATAATTTCACAGTAATTCCATTTAGACTCACTAATTCTCCAAAAATATTCCTGGACTTGTTGAATAATGTCTTTAGAGATTACTTTGACAAACATTTGGTAGCCTTTATAGATGATGTTCTAATATACTCCAAAACCAAGGAGGATCATGAGGAGTATATGATAATTGTGATAAGGACCTTGTAAAAGGAGAATCATTAGGAAAAGTATATAAAATGTAAGTTCTATTTTAAGGAAGTATCATTCTTGGGGAATATCATCACAAGAAATGGGATATATGTGGACCCTTCAATGATAGAATCAATTAAAAGACGGATGATTCCAATATTTATGACAGATATCTATAGTTTCCTTAGATTATCAAGGTATTATCATTGATTTGTGATAAATATCTCATGATTTTCAAACCCTATAACCAAGATAAGTTAGAAGGGAGTCATTTTTTCTTGGAATGAAGAGTGTGAAGTGAGAATCAGGGAACTAACAAGTAGTATTATCACTTACATTATACTAAAACTACCCAAAAGTATAGAAATTTTCCTAGTATTCAGTTATTATTTGAAGAAGGGATTGGGTTTTGTGTTAATACAGAATGTAAAATTCATAGCCTATGCTTCAAGGAAGTTGAAAGATCACGAAAAGAACCACCTAACGCATGATTTGGAGTTGGATTCAGTGATATTTTCTTTGAAAATATGGAGGCATTATCTCTTTGGGTAGAAGTGTGAAATATATAAATACTAAAAAAGTATCAAATATATATTCACATAGAAATAGATGAATATTATCCAATGAAGATGGTTATAACTAATCAAGGACTATGAATACTCAATCCACTTCCATCTTGGGAAATAGAATAAAGTGGAGGATTATTTAAGTGAAAGGCCCCAAAAATTATATCATTGATGAGAATTAATATGGATCCAATTATATTATAATTTGAAAGGATAGACATGTTAATTATAAAGGAAGGATCATCATAAATCCTTTCACAAATGATTGTTCAATCGTCACTTCTAAAGAGGTTAAAGGATGATCAAAGAGATGGTGTGGGAATTCAAAATAAAGTGGAAACTATAAGAAAAGTTAAATCCTTAGAGTTTAGTGTTAATGAAGGAGTTGTGATATTTGGGTTACAACTATGTGTACCATAAAATTCTGAGTTAAAGAAGGAATTATGTAGTAATGCACATAGTTCAAATTTCTCCATTCACCTAGAATGCACAAAGATGTATCATGATCTCTGGGAGCACTATTAGGGGTACAATAGGAAGAAGGAGATCTCTAAATATACATCAAAGTTCTGGGTATGTCAGTAAGGGAAGGCTGGAAGGAATAACTCTAAGAGGATGATACAACCATTACCCATACCAACATGAAAATGAGAAAACATCACCACGGAATTTATAAATGGACTTACTAAGAAACCTAGAGGAAACAATTCTATATGGGTTGTTGTGGATTTTTATATAAAGAATTATCACTTTATTGTGATTTGAGAGGATTTATCAGTCGATCAACTTGCATGGATATACATTAGAGAAGTGATAAGGATACATGGAGTACCACTTTTTATTGTATCTGATTGAGATATTATATTAACCTCCATGTTCTAGAAAAGTATCCAACATGATCTAAAAAATGTGATAAACTTTAGTACGAACTATCACCATCAAACTAATGGACAATTTGAGTGGACTATTCAGACACTGGAAGACATGTTACGATCATGTTCTATGGACTTAAAAGGAGGATGGGACCAACATCTACCACTGGTTGAGTTCCCTTACAACAATAGTTTACACTTTATTATCCAAATGGATCCCTATAAATCCCTTTATGGGAAGAGGTGCATAACACTTACATGTTGGGATGAATTTGGAGAAAGAAAAGTGCTAGGTCCTAAAATGGTTGAGTAAATGGTGGAAAAGGTTAAGACCATTCAATAGCACATCAAAGCTACTCAGATATGACATAAGATCTATGCTGAAAATAATTGAAGAGACATAGAGTTTGGTGTTGGAGACATGGTATTCCTCTATATATATCTATGGAAGAAATGGATGAGATTTTTCACAGCTTAGTCCAAGATACATTTCCCCCTTTGAGATCCTTGATCACATCAGAGCAGTGGCCTACCGACTAGCACTCCCATAAAAACTATCTCAAGTACATGATTTATTACATGTATCCCTATTGAGAAATTACATACCAGAACCCTCACATGTAATAAATCTAGAGGTGGTACCTTTAGAGAATGATCTCTCATATGAAGAGTATCCTATGATGATCTTATATCAAAGAGAAAAATTTCTACGAAATAAGATAATGCACCTGGTAAAAGGGTTGTGGAGAAACCAAAAGTTTGAAGAAGTGATACGAGAACCAAAGGAAGTGACAAAACAGAGTTACCCTAATATTTTTTAGTGCAGGAAATGAAAATTTTGTGGGAGAAATTTCTTAAGGGGGTAGATCATAATGACCTAAACTGTTATAAATAAAATTCCACTTTTGATTTAATTAAATGTATTATTATGTAATATGGTTATAGAAAACACGTGCACCTCTTTTATTATTATATACAATTGGATTTAAAAGTCTATTAAGTATCATTACCATTGATAATAGATTTATTGAACAATGATCACATGATTTGTATAAATATAGGGTTTTAACAAATCCAATTGATATAGAAAAAGGAAGCGACAGACTCAACCATTAGGACTTTACCCTATGAAGAAAATTTATTATATCTTATGAGGGAGATAGAATCACCCAGATTTTCACTTGAACAAGACCAATATGAGATCCAATAACTTAAGCATGATAAAAACTATTTATGGGAGATGTTTAATATCATCGAGATCACAACCTAAACCATGTTCAATGAACAACCCCATGAAAGTCCCACCACCGTGCACCTTAACCTTTGGTGAGTTTGCTGGTGTATTAAAGGGATATGTTTCAAGACCCTCAAAATACGATTATGTAAATTATTTTTATAGAATAATGAGTATACTTTCATCCTATTATTGTTACTTTATAAATAATTTTTATTTTGATATGATAAAACACAAATAGTGTTTTTGGGTAATATTCAAATTCAATTAAGGAACTTATTTTGATTAATTAATTTATTTTTTAAATAAATAATATTTTATTAAATTATTATTATTTAATAATTTTTATTAAATATAAAATATCATATAATTTTTATGAAGTCAAATGTAATTTTTATAAGGGTTTGAAAATGGTTATTGAAAAAAAACCCAACATTTCATAATAAATGTAAATTTTATTTTGAAAGTGAAAATTTACATATTTTTAAAATTATCTATATAAAATTAATATTATTTTTATAATCATAACATTGAAATTATACAACAGTAAAATTTTCAGAATCATCTGAGATAGTTAAATTTTTGGGTAAAAATTATATACCGTATAGATATACTTTTTGTATTATGAGATCATAATGACCCAAAAGTGATGTATTAAATACTATAAAGGGTATCCATGACCAAATTTATGTTTTAACTTTAAAATAATGTGATTTTTATTTTATTTTATTAATTTTATAAAGCCCTTATGAGTCTTTTAAAGCAATTATTATATTTTAAGGTTTTAAAACCATTTCTGTAAGAGTATGACCCATCTCCACATAAGCAAGGGTATTATTTTATTAAGTTAGACCCTTGGAATTTTAAAATAACGACTAAAAATCCCATTTTATAGAAACTATGGTTAAAATAAATGGTATGGTTTTTGGTTTTGGTTATTTTATTATGTAGAGTCCAAAACCTAAATAATAAAGAAATCCACCTCTTTTTTATATAAACCCACCAAGATCCCATTTCTATTCACTAAAACTCCTTGAATAATATCCATAATATTACCTCCACTATATTGAGTCCTCCCAAGGTTCCCACAATCTCTCAAGAATCCCCTCCCAAGTATTTGGATCCACACACTCAAGTAAGGGATTTCTCTTTTCTCATTTCCATTCAAGCACTTCTTTTATATTATGTATCTTAAATTCTATTTACTTATGTTGGGATAAATTATTACATATTCACATTACATATTCAAATTACATGAAATTTTATTTATAAATTATTATATCCCCCTTTCACTCTAATTAAGACTCCCATGATCCTTTATGTACACTCGTTACCATGTCGAAATATAGTTAGGATTCTTTTCCTTATTAAAGTTTCTTTATTAACTCATGCATTCTATTTATAATTTCTAATATTGGGATATATTTTTACATGTACTAATTAATTTACATTTTATTTACATGTTATGGGAGACCCTATTCTCTCTCATCAAACCATTTTATAAATCTTTAAGTGACGCCTTTATGCTGCCGAAATTTCACCATGATCTTCCATGACAAAACAATTGTGTAGTGAATACCATACCCATTTCCTATCAAGGGTGTTCAAATTTATGCACATAGGCCTTTTGATTTGGGGCTTACATAGATTTATTATACACTCTTTGATCATGGAATAAACTATCATGATGAACGAATCCATGTTGTATGATCCATGTGGCACACTTAAGCATGAAAATGAAATGAAAGTGACAAGTGAACAAAAATTATATTATGCTCCAATGCATTGGGTAATGTTTAGTCTCATGAGATATCATGTAGGGATGGGGAGTGAACCTGATTAATTTATGAGACTTTTTAAACCATTATGTCTTGGTGGTTTATCCTTTACCTATGTCTATGATTCAGTGTTTCAAGTTATTGTGGCATTTCCTTTGTTATGACTATCATGTTATATCATGTCTCATTGTTTATGTTTATGATTCCTATTATTTTTATGCCACATTGAAATGGCTATTTCTAACATGTATCACCTTATTCCATGTCTATTTCCTTAAATATATTTTTATATCACCCCTTTCTTATGTTTATCTTCATGTTATCCTATGAAATTTTGAAATCTAGGGAATTTTCGAAGCATGTTAATGAATTTTTTAATAATGTTGTTGCATCTCATGTTCAAGATGTTATTCTATGTACCTAATTCCCAAAGACACTATATTTCTCAATCTTTTGGGTTGGATTAAGTGTAATATTATGTAATAAATCATATATTAATGTGAAATAAAGAACAAGGTTGTTATAGTATGTGAACATATGTATGTCTATCATGTGTACATGTATGTGTGTGCACAAGTATATTTATTTTTTATTAAACAGCTAGTGGATTAGAGGCCCCTTTGTTAATGAAAAAATTAAAGAAAAGGAGGAACATGAATAACCAACCGAGTCCACAAATGGATATAAAAAGCAACAAATGGAATCAAATATCTTTGGAGTGAGTGCTCAAACTATGGTAATAGAATTTTCTACCCCTTCCATGAGGATGTCATCCCATCTTCTAGGTATTGACCTCTATCCATGGTCTCCCACCATCAACTAGAATTCCAAAATCAATAAAATCCCTCATATCTTCATCTCCATATGTTTCCATCACTTTTTTGTCTGTCTTCCTCACTACTAGTAGAGGTAAGCATCTCAAAAGAGTTACAATTACCATCATTTTTACCTTATTTTTAATAGGATGAGTAGAAACATTACTTATTATAGAAGAAGAAACATTTGGATTGTCTAGTCTGATGTGCTCCAATGTTGAAGTCTCAAATATTTCACTTCAAAAAACATGAGCTAATCATGTAGATTGTATACCAAATGGAACCAGAACACAAGGTATTATCCTTTTAGGTTCATCCAACCTCAACTCCAAATGAGTAGCAGTATGATGAACCATAAAATTATTAAGTAGGAACTAACCCCAATCTTGGTGAAACAATAGGTCGTTTATCCTCCACAGACTAAACATTAGAGATCAAAGGAGTAGAACCCAACTTTGATTTATCCACCAATTTTGGATCCTCATAACTCTCACTATCAAAGACATGAATAACACCGAATTACTATTTTCTGAAAGAGGCTATGATATCTATAATGGCCTCTTCGGCATCCATCATCACTGCACAAGAATGTTTATTGATTTAATATTAATATTTTTTGGTATTTTATTTATTTATTAATTTTTAAAATTTATTAATTTTTAATATAAATTTATTTTAATCTATTCATTGGGAATATATGTGTGTGTGTGTCAAATTTAATCTAATTTTATTTAATTATATTTAATTATATTTAATTTAAATATTAATATTTTTGTATAGTCAATATAATTCATTTTTAATAATTTTGTTATTTATATAATTAACACCATCTATTTATTCATTTTTTACATTTTTTATGTGTCTGTAATTCACGTAAATATTATGAATTCAATTTTTAATATTTTTATAATTTATTTAATTTTATTAATTCATTTATTATTATATATTAATTAATAATTTTGAAAATATTTTTAGTCATTTTTAATATTTATTTATTATACATGTAATATTTTCAATATGTTTGTAATTTATATAAATAAT
This sequence comes from Viscum album, assembly GCA_963277665.1. Lineage (NCBI taxonomy): Eukaryota > Viridiplantae > Streptophyta > Magnoliopsida > Santalales > Viscaceae > Viscum > Viscum album. The sequence goes on from OY728158.1 coordinate 239,191,554, forward strand.
ATTTATTCTTTTTTATTTATTAAGTCTTAACATTTAAAATATTCTTGAAATTTTTATAATTAATCAATTTAAATGTTTTTTAGTAATTTTTTAATTTAAATAGTTAATTTAAAATTATAAATATATATATATTTTTTTGAAAAAAATATTTATAAAATTATAAATAAATATATTTAAATAATTATAAAATTATAATATATATATTTAAATACTAAATATATTTATTGTATTTATTATTATATATATTTATATGTTAATATATATATATATAATTATATAATTATATATAAATATATATAAATATATAAATATATATAAATATATATAATTATATATAAATATATATAAATATATAAATATATATAAATATATATAATTATATAAATATATATAAATATATATAATTATATAAACATATATAATTATATAAATATATAAATATATAAATATATTTTTAATTATATATTAATACTTGATAAATATATTTGTTTATAATTATAATTATAAATAAATATATTTATTTAAATAATTATAAAATTATAATGAATATATATATATATATATATGTATATATATAATTATACAAATATATATGAATAGAGGGGGACGTTGTCGGGTTCTCTCATCTGGGTGATTCAATGGCGATTCACGGTGAATCCATGGATATCGTGAGGATCCCTTATCCTTCCTACTTTAGATGGATGATTCGTGTCTCATTCTAAAGGATATGGAGGTTAGTATGGAAAATTCTTTGGTTACTTCTTCAAGGATTCATTCTAGGGTTCTGCTTTGTAAACCTATAAATCCGGTGGTCTTGGATTTGACTTCAACTGATTCAATGAAAAATGGTGCTCTTTTTCCCAATGAAACTGATAGATCAAATAACATTAAACAAGTATCGTTTTCTCAAGTAGTGACTAGGTCTTCAAGTCTACCCTAACCCCGAGTTTCAATTTCTTCTCCTCATGCTTCAGGGTCTCATTTGGTAGTTTCTCAAGATCGTAAGAACAAAACCTTTGATGGGTTTCATAAGGATCCTAGGTTTCCATCTTATAAGGTAATCAAGAAGGGTGATACTACTTTCATGGAAGATAATCAAGGTCTCTTCTCTAACAAGATTCAAAAATGTAAGAATTTGATTATCATTCATTTTTCATTGTCTCAAGATGATAAATGGAATTTTTCTAAGTTATAGAAGAGACTAGATGATTTATGGGGATTTGATGGATGGAGTATGATGTCACTAGGGAGAGGGTAATTTTATATCGTCTTCCTAAATTCAGTCTTGAAATTAAATCCATGGGGTCTTTTATTTTCTAACCTGAAGCCTAGGATTGTAAGTATCCATTATTAGGACCTCTCCTTTAATCCCTTGATGGCGCATAACTCCATTACCCAAAATTGGATTAAAATTAGTGGGTTGAACTTTAATTTCTAGAACCCCAAAATTTTATGGGAGATCACTTTTTCTATTGGAGTTACAATCAAGATGGTAATGGATAATTATAGGTAAAGGTTTGGACACTTTGTATGCCTACTAGTGGAAGCTGACCTCAACTCCCCCTTATTAAAACCATCATTTTGAACTTTGATGACTTTCAACTCAACCATTCAATTGAGTATAAGAGGGTCCCCTACTTTTTCTCAGGGTGTAACAAAATTGGTCAAACTTTTGAAATATGTTGTCACAGTTTGGTTTGTGGAAAATTTGGTCTAATAGGATATACCTTTGACATGTGCAGAAGGAAGAATAAGAAATCCATGAGTTTGGATGCAAATAAAAAGAAAGATACTCCTGGGAAGGCTCATATCTTAGAACCTAATAGTGAGGGCCAGTTAAATCAGGCCTAGGGCGAAGGCGGGACAACAGTTATGATAGAAAAGGAAATGAATCAAGGTAAGGTTAGTACAGTAGTGGATATTAACCATATAACAATGGAATCTGTTGAAAATCATAGAATTGGTGTAAATGATCATAAGGAATCTATACCTGAAGATGATTTTTTCTTCTTTGATTCTCATCCACATCCAGACCAGAAGGATGCTTTCCACTCCTTGTCCAGAAAAAGGAATACATCATAGGAGGTGAGCTCCTTGTCCTCTGCTCAGCTCCAACTGAAACCTGAAAATGGTATGAAGTATGTAGGGTAGTCCAAGACTGCCTTCTTGGATGTTGTCTTGCTGCTGGGATGTACTGAACTGATATACAACCACATTAGGGATATTTTTCACAAGTTAAAATGGAGGCTACCAAAGTCAAGAGGAATTGAATTGATAATATGAATCGGCCTCTGGTTAATCATGAATACATTCAATTTCCTTTTACTAAAGGAAAAATATTTTAGTGGATAATGAGGGCTATCGTCTGGTCACCTATAAGAAATCCAGTTCGCGAACCTCCATTGCACCAACTCTCTAGGGTGAGGTCCCAATCAATATTCCATGTAGGTAAAGGGTTGAGGAAGATGATTATCCTACATTATTTGGTATTTTTTTACAACTACTACTGATGTCCAAAAAAATCTGAAAAGGATGAAGAAACTCGTCTTGAGGATGCAATAGACAATCTCATTACTAGTGGTTCATAGGAAGGGAAGGTGGTAACTAAGGAAGATTCCATTGTCCCACTATAATCTAGTCCTAGTAATAATATATTTAATTTGATTGACATTTTAAATAGATCTAATAGTAAGGAAGTATTCTGTGAGGAATTTGGAAATATTCATGGGCAGTTTTGAGTTGAAGGATCTTCAGAAATTGATAATGTCAAGGAAATAAGCAATTTGAGGGATGACCAAGGTGGCTCTATTTTGATATTAAAAAATGATATCATTGGACGTATTGAGCTTCATGATGAGGAAGAGGAATCATCATGCATGGATGATCAGGATGGCACTTGCCCGACTCCTAAGTAGTGGAAGAGAGGCAGGCACCCAAGAGGTTGGGTTGGCTCATGAGGAAGGGGAGACAGACATAAAAATGCAATTGTTGAATTATATTTTGTTTTTGGTGGCATTTTGTGAGACTTTTTACCTTTACAAGCCCACTTTTTTTCTTGTGTAATTTCTCTTTAAATAATAATTTTTTCAAGATAATGGGTTTTAACCAATGGTTTGCATTGTTTAGCCTATATAAATATATATAAATAAGTAAATATATTTATAATTATGTACAAATATTTTTAAATATATTTATTTATAATTATGATTATAAATAAATATATGTATTTTTAAATAATTATAAAATTATGATAATTATATTTAATATATTTATAATTATATATATTTATCAATAAATAAATATATATTTAAATAATTATACAACTATTATAAATATATTTAAATAATAAATATATTTATTATATTTAAAAATATTTATATTTATATATTAATATATATATATATATAATTATATAAATATATTTATAATTATAATCAAAGATAAATTTACATATATTTAAATAGTTATATAATTATAATAAATATATTAATTATATATATAATTATATATATTTATATATATATTAGGTCTTCGGAGGTACAATTACATTCAAACACACACACACACACACACATACACCCACAAATAGGCCATAAAGGCATGTCCTAGCCCCCCCAAGGGACAACCCACCCACCCATCACTATTTATTCATATATTAAATGCCCATAGGCCCAACATTTGATGGACTGAAGGCCCATTCATTTTGATGATTATGATAAATATATTTAAATAATGCAGTTAGGATTGTGCCTGAGTGGTAAACCCTGTAATCCTGCTTCCAAAAGACTAAGATTTGAATCAAAGAAAGCCTTTTCGGGGATTTATGATGTAGGTAATGATGTAGGCATGACACGGGTAGACAATGACATATGTATGATGCAGGGAGGTGATGACACAAACATGATGAAGGCCTACTGATGTAGGTAGGATGATGTAGGCATAATGCTACACTAGGCATTCGGGCCATGTTCCTGGGCCACTTGGCCATGGGCTTATGAGTTATGTAATGGGTCTCCCATTAACCGGATATAAAGATATCTTTTCTTTCATAATAAAAAGAGGATTCAACCCCAACTTATAAAAAAATTAAATAATAAAAATATATTTTAAAATATATTTATTATATTATTAAAATTAGGCCTTTATTGGTGTTTTTTAGTGATGATAAAGATTTATTTTTATCAGCGCTATAAAAGTATTGATAAAACATATCTTTATCAATACTTGAATTTTAGAGTTAATAAAGATTCATTTTATCAATGCTTACTATTTTAGTGATGATAAAACCACTGTTTATGAGTAATTTTTTTAAGAATTGATAAAAGGATTCCCAATATTTTAAATAGAACCCTAATAGAGTCCTCATGGCTTTCACCTTTCAAGATATTGCAAATCCAAATCATTCTCATCGCTCTTAATCGAACTTCTCAATGAATCAATCATCTCAAAATCTAAGATATATGATTATTTTTACTCTTCTTTAATTGTGATCCTTGAAATTTTCCTCTCCAATTTATTTTGTTAGTGCCAGAAGATCCACTATATCTCATCACGTGAAAAACAACTAATCAATCCTCCATTAGCCGTCCCCAATGAAAACGCCCAACTTCCTCCATTGAGACGCTATTCATTTACCTGAACCTGAGGCCTTCACTCTTGGAGGCACCCCAATATTATTTTAAAATATCAACCAAAGTCTCAACCAGACTTTAAGTGTGATTCTGTGGATGAATCCTCAATCGACTAGAACCATCATCTCACTCTCCTGCTCGCACTACAACCACCCCACCATTTACGAGTGGTTTGAGTCGACTACCATTATTGATGGTACACAAATAATAGTTTTCATGTTGTTTTTCTATTTTTCAGTTTTTATTTCATGTCATGATTATGATCATTATTCATTTGGGTGAATGAATTGAATTAATGACATTTTTAATAGAAATTCTGATTGCCTTTATAGTTTTTAGTTGTTCATATATATCGAAAATGGGCGTAGTGGTTCCGATTATAATCTTGGCGATCATTGCGGTGATTCATCTGATTTGGTGACCATCATTGTAATTTATAAACAATTTTAGTTATATGTTTGTAAATAATTTAGGTTTAAATATTTTTAAAAAAATTATTTAAATAATTTTGATAGTTGTTGAAATTTAAAGGTTTAAAAAAAAAATTTACTAATGATTATGTATAAATTTAAACTATATATTTTAAAATAAATAAATATATGATTTATTAAAATTATTTTAATGAATATGTGAATATCAATTTTGTTTAATAATTTTAAAAAAATTTAAATAAATTTATTAATATATTTGTCTTAGTTTAAATTTTCTCTATTTTATCTATTTACATTTGGTTTGTATTACATTTTTTATATATTTTATTATATTTATAAAATATATTTATTAATAATTTATTTTTTGATACATAACATGTTATTTTATAGATAATGAACTATTTTTAAAATTATAGAAAATCATTGCTCTCTATATTCTGATAGAATATTTCCCAATATACAATTATTTATTCTATAAATTTTATTTTTTATCTTAATAATTATATTATATATCTATATATATTATATTACTAAATTTAAATATTATAAATATTATTTCTATCTATTTTGGGTTATGTAACCTTTATTTTTAATTAATTTTTTTAATAAAGCTACATATGAAAAAAACTTTTGATAAAAAAATTAAACTCACATGATTTAATTTTTTTAATAGTCATTAATTGTTAGAGAGTTGAATAAGAATGATACAAGTTAATTCTTATTCTCATTGGTATATAAGTTTTTATTTTAGTCTCTTACCTATGATAACTAATCATACATTCTTTATATGGTCTCATTTGAACATAAGTCAATTGTGAGTGAGTTTTCTACATTTAGGTATTTTTTATCAAATAATTTTCTAGAATATTTATTGATATTTCATGAAATTATTTCAATTAAATGATAAAGGACCTATTTTGGGATTCACCTTTTTATTTTTCTAATTAAATAATCCCTTCGATTAACATTAATATTATGGTTTAGCCCCCATGTGCTATTAAAAAACCTTTTTAGCTGATTAAGTACATCATTTATCCTAAAGTCAAAATCTATCTTTATACTAAATTATTTATGATTAAGGATAGAGTTTCTTATTTAGTTTTAGTGAGGTGAGACATTTTTCTTCATTTTATTTTTTCTTATGTCATTCGATTATTAACTAATCAATTTAATAAGTTTCAATGTCATGACCTATTTAAAGTATGATTATGGGGTCACTATTGATTTCATTGTTGACTCAATAGGAGTTCTAGTGGGGTTGGGTCTTGAAAATTTTATTGTTTATGTTAAGTGATTAGTTATTTGAGCATATTTTTATGTTCTTAGTAAGGAGTGAGAGTGTTCAAATTCTAAAAATTTATTTTTTAAGAAGACCCATCATCATGAATAATTAAATAAAATTAATGTACATGTAAGGAAAATATGAATAGATTTTAAAGATAAAATTATTAAATTTAATATTTTATAAAGGTCAATAATCTTATTTTAAAGAACAACTATTTATCAAAATGATTCATTATATGTAAAGTATATTGTGCCAAACATTGAGAAATTTTTTGAAATATGACCAATAGTAATTTTTGTATAAAAATAGTTATCAAGCATTGATATAGATAGTTAGTTTTGAATATTTTTATTAAATTCCCTATGTTGATCACCTCTATGTTGAGTTCTGATAGGGGCAGTCTCTCTTGGGAACCAAATTAGGGAAAAATATGTTATATTAGGTTTTTATAATATATAAAATATTAATTATAACCCAAATTAGTAAAATCATAACCATTAATAAACCAATTTATGTCGTTAAAATCACAACCATTAATAATCATACCTTATATTAATATTTTAATCATAAGATTAAATTTTTCTATTAAATGGTTTTTACACTTCATTTGTTTTTTTAAATAATAATATTTCGAAATAAAATTAGATGGATATGAATTCAAAATGGATGGATGCCAATAATATGAAAAAATATTATGAGGATGGGGTGAAAGTGTTCATCAAGTTTACAAAATATCTTGCATATGACCTGTTAGGTCAATATGATAATGACAAAGATAAATACACAAGAGGGGGGGGGGGTGAATTGCAGTTTTAAAAAATTTGATAGATTTAGAACACCTATCTTATTATGTAGAAAAACTTTCCTTTTCTATTAAAGTCAAGTGAGTGGTGAAAAAAATAATGGAAATGAACATAGTGATGTATAGTGGTTCAGGGAACAATGATCCCTCCACCAACACTCAACTCTACATTCTTAGTGATTTTCACTAGGTCCACTTATCCGAAGAACATTAAACAAAAATTGAGTGAAAGTAGTTGATACCTTTATAATAATACTTTAAAAATCCTTTTGGTTATTTTACATATAACTTCAAATCCAAAACTAAGTGCAATAAGCCGACACTTAACCACAACTAAGTCCAAGTAGTTGAAACTCAACCAAATCAATAGAGATTTATTTTTTGGTGGATATAGGTTAAACTTCATAGTTATAGAAACATCTTACATTTGTATTCAGATCTTCAATAATGCACAATAGCAAATAGATCTTCAATGTAACATAGGCTTTTCTTTAAATAGTGATAGAGAAAAACACTAGACAAATGTTTAAACACGTATATCTCAAAAGTGAATCTCTAAAAAATACTTTATTATTATTTCATAAGAATATGTTACAATAAAATGAATTAGAAGAAACAACAATAATAGTGATTTGATAGATCAAAACATGTATGTATTCAAAGTGCAGTAATGAAAAAATCACACACAACTTTGTATAAATACTTTTCTGAGTATATTTTATTGTGTTGTATATCATGTATATTCTAATAAAGATAGTATTAATATTTATATAGCTGGTCAAACAGCTCTAGGTTAAATCAGATCTAGAAATATCACACAATAAATCATGAACATTTGAATTCAAAAACATTAAAGGGAGTTATAACTTAATTTAAGAATAGAAAAATATTTACTCAGTTAAATATGGGCATTTGAATGAGTTGTAAAATAGACTTTAATTGATCTTTATTTCTATCGACATCATTACATAAATAATTAATAATATATCAAATTTAAAATTCCTTCATTGAATAGTAAAACATAGGGTTCCTTCATGTGCTGAAAAACACAAAATGTAGGGTTGACAATGTACGATTGATTACAAAAGTAGGGTTGATGTACCATACCTTTGTTTCCTCAAACATAGGGTTTCATAACAACATTGGGTTTCTTAACCATATTTTCTCAACAATGTAGGGTATATGATCTATTTGTGTTGTTCCAAACATAGGGTTGATTCCTTACGTTACGCTTGCACACATATGGTGTGAAGAGTGTTTCAAAAATATGTAAAAAACACATCCTGAATACTTTAACAAGTATTTTCTGTGTATTAATGAAAATATGATTCCCGAATAAATATTATAAAAGATAATAATTTACTAAAATTCATTTAAATTAAATTTATTAATGTGGGAATTTGTGAGAATAAAAACAAAAAATAAATTACTAAAATTTTTGAATCAACATATGCTCAACAATATCCCCTCTTTTGATGATCACAAAACCCATTAAAATACATAAAAATTTAAAAACAATTTAAACTTTTCCCCCTTTATCTTTATAATATTTTTTAGTAATATTTTTCACAAAGAAAACTTCTTCCCCTTATTAAGATTATAATATAAAGTTTGATAATGTTTTATAAGAAACTTATCCAATTTCTTCCTATGATAGTAAGTAAACTAAAACTATAAAATTCTCTCCTTAATGAAAAATAAGAAACTAGAAACATCTCCCCATTTTTGTGACATCAAAAAGATAAGAATAGTAAAATTATCTCCCCCTAAATTAATGATTTAATAAATATATAAAATTTTAAACACAACAAGTATAATAAAATATTTAATGAGTAAAATTATTATTTTCTTAAAAATTCTGACATGTCATAGTATAAAAAATTTTCAACGAATTAAAACATTTTAGAACATTTTTTTTCATTAGTAATAAAAACTTATTTATGAAATAACTAAATATTAAGTACATGATTATTTAATATAACTAAAAAAATAAATTATGAATCAACTTCTAGAACATATTTTCACTAAACAACATATATTTAAAAATAGTAAATTTAAGAGAGAATAAAATTTATGGTTTAAAGAGTAAACAATTCTACTAAAATTTCCAAACTTCAAACTTGTTCACTTAAAGTAGTTAAAACTCTTGAAATTTCTTCTAATCTATTTTTAACATCTTATATTATTTGATAAGAATAGGGAAAACACTAATCAACCAGAAACAATTTCAACTTATCAAAATCTTTCTTGGTAGAATCTTATCTTCTAAGAAAATCTATTTGACTTAGCGTTTCTATATTGAATGCTTCAAAGTATTCTTTTGAGATCAAAATATCCTTCATATTATGATACTCCTTTTGTAATGAATCAAAAACTATTTTCGATACCAATGCTTTATATAAATCTTCAAATGGATTTTTAGATGAATCCAAAGCAACTTGTAGCTTCAATTTTTCTTCATTTAAGGTGTTGGATTTTACCAGAAGCCTTTCATAAGATATTTGAGAAAATGAAACTTCTAGTTCTTCATGATTATAAAATTCATTATTTTTTTGAAGACTTTTCATATGAAATTTTAACATACAAAACTAACTATTCTTCTAAAAAATCACAAGGATTACCTTTTGTCATTTTTTGAAAAATATTTTTGTCTAAGATTGTATAACTTTATCACTTTATCTTGCTAAGTTTGGTTTCCCCAAAACTTTTGAATAAGATATTCTGAAGAAGAAGATATATAAATAAATTTTTTTAAGAAGAAGATAAAATGTTTAGTTATGTCACCATGCAGATGATGTTTCATATTTCTTAGCTGAAAAACATAGAATAATCACTACAGATTTTAACTTTGGAAAATAATCATTTACGTAAAAAATATTTTCAAGTTTTGTAAAAAAATTAAATCCTAATAAATTTTAAATATAAATATTTCAAAATGGTTTAAAAGTGATCAATATAAACTATTCATAATCAAATTAATACCATATTTTTTAAAATATTTAAAATAAATTTTTAGAGATTTTTAAAAATTCAGTTTTATTCTATATCAAATTTAGAAAGAAATAATTCGCCCTCTGTATAAATTAATTAATACACCATAAGAATTTACGTAAAATGAAATACTTCCTAGATCAATGATTTTAGTATTAAGGTTTTTGATAATTAACTTCTTCAGAGTTCTTCACTCTCATAAATCAACTAATTAAATATTCCATGATACAACTTTATGGTGTAATCCTAAAAAATATAACATGGAAGTGCTTTTTGGTACCAATATTTTTTTGATTCCAATAGTGTTAGTAATTAAATTTCCAGGTAACCAAAATTGTTTACTTTGAGAAGAAATTCTACTTTTGAAGTTAACTAATTCATTTAAGAAATAAACATTTTTAAAATAAAACAATTGTGGTTTTCTAAAGCAGTAATCATTTTCATAATTACCATTATTACCATAATAAAAACATTTAACAATAGACATATTTTTTCTATTTAAACTATGAATAAAATAATTCATGTATATTTTTAGTCTTTCATCATTGTTTCCTATACCAATTTTTCCTTTCTAAAATTTATTTTTTCCAAGAATTTGATTTAAATATTTTTCTCCTTTTATTAGCATACTTGAGGATTTTTTAAAATCATTAACTTCAGATAATAATTAGTTAATATTAATATCATGAAAATCATAAGAAATTTTAGAAGCATTAGAATTTAACTTATAATATGTTTTGAAAAATTTCCTATATCTAATAAAACATCATCATATGATTTTTTAATTTATCTATGTTACTTTTTTTAGGATTCATAATTATCCTATATCATAAAGAAATATTTATTTAATTCATCATGAGATAATTTTTCATAACTAGAACTTTTAGAGTAAGAATATTGTTCCTCATTATCAATATTAGTCATAAGAAATACCATATGACTTTTATAATCAACCTCAAAATCTATATAAGATTCATCGTGTGAACTAGAAGTATTACCCTAGGTAGAATTTATAGCTTTCTTTACTTTTATCCTGTAATAATACTTCCTTTTTCTTTGATTAAAGTACAATTTTCCTTTGTATGACCTTTTTCCATAAACTTACAACATTTCTTTTCTCTAGTCCCTCTCTTCTTCTTTCTGTAAAATTTTTCAAAATTTTCAACAAGATCTGATAATTCATTGTCCAAATATAAGTGACATGAATCAGATGATTCATCCATAGTAGTTTTGAGAACAACATCTTTAGGCTGTATATGATTTTTAACTTCAATCTGCATCTCAACTTCTTACATCATTAAAGTCCCAATCAATTCCATCATAACTAAATTCTTCAATGTTGTAGATTGACATATAGCTGTAGATATTCCACTCTACTTATAACTATGAGTACTTTTAACACTTTATTTAATTATGAAATTGGATCTCCCAAAGAAGCAATATTATTGACAATATTTTCCAATATTTCAGTCATTTGAGTGATAGTTTCTTCCTCATACATTTTGAATGTGTCAAAATTTAACTTCAGAGTAGTGTACCTTGATTTCTTAATATTCCCAATTCCTTTATAGGAAACATTAACAGTATACCAAATCTCATATGTATTAGTATATTAAGACACTTGGTTGAATTCATTAGTTTATAAACCACACACAATAATATTCTTGGATTTTAAATTGAGATCATACTCTTCTTATTGGTCATTATTCTAATATTCTAAATCATATTTAAGAATCTAATAAGGTTTAACATTCTTTATATAAACCCTTATTCCAATATTTTTCAAATAAATAATCATACGGTCTTTCCAGTACCCATAATTGTTGCTATTAAAATAAAGAGCACAGATCATTGACATAATTTCTCTAGGATTAGACATTTCAATATGTATTTGTTTGAATATTTAAATCATCTTGTTAGAGACAATAAATATTCAATATATCCTTTTAATACCAAATTTTCCTATCAAATATAAAAATAATTTTTCAAGAATAGAATATACCAGTAGATCACTGCCTCTGATACCAATTTTTTATGCAAGGATGATAATGAAGAAGACAACGATATAAGAAGGTGGGGGTGAATTTTGGTTTTCAAAACATTGATAGATTCATAACACCTCTCTTATTATTAATGTAACCATTCCTTTTCTCTTAAAGTCAAGTGAGAAGTAGAAATAAATAAAAGAAATGAACAGAGTGGTATATAGTGGTTCTGGGTATAAAGACCCCTTAGTCCACTCCACCAACAATCAACTCCACGATCTTGGTTATTTTCACTAGGTCCTCCTATATAGAGAAATTTAAACAACTGAGTGTATGAATTTTACACCTTTATAATAAGACTTTTTAAATCCTTTTGGTTCTTTATAGGGAACCATAAATCCAGATCTTAGTGTAAAAAGATGATACATAACCACGAATGAGTCTGAGTAGTAAAAACTTGGCCAAATCAACAAATATTGATTTTTTTAAGGATATAGGATAAAATTTAAAATTGCAGCAACAACTGACTGATGTATTTAGATCTTAAATAATTCATAGTATCAAATAGATCATTAATGTCATGTAGGATTTTCTTTGAACATAGATAGAGAAAAATACCAGAAAAATGTTTAAGAATATATGTCTCTAAATTTTATATCTGAAAAATAATCCACTGTTCTTGAATAAGAATATGTAACAATAAAATTCAGTAGCAGCGATAACAACAGTAGTGGGAAAATAGATCAAAACATGTATGTCTCCAAAGTGAATCACTAACAAAAATGACACACAACTTTGAATATCTCCTTTTCTAAGTATATTGTACTGTGTTGTATATCCTATATTTTCAAAGGAAGAGCATCTTGATATTTATATAGTAGGTTGAACAACTCTATGTCAAAATTCTAACGGTCTATTCCCTCTCGATCTGTTACTTTGATGGTTTTGAGCATTAAGGGTGTTTGGGGGAGGTTTTGGGAGTTTTCAGTGGAAGATGGATGTGCAGTAGGGCTGTTGTAGGAAATAAACATCATGTAAACTTTACATAACAAGAAATTTGATTTCAAGGCTTGTCTAGGGAAAAGTCATGATGTTTATATTTTCATGGTTAAATAATAAAAAGGGGATGTGATTTTTAGAGAAACTAAACCCTGAGGATTACACGATGTGAAAGAGGATTACATGTTGTGTAAATCCCCAATGTAGTGCAGTTTTAAAAGTTCTATTCCAACCAAATTTTTATTCATTTAGTCATGTATTCTTCTTCCTCTTATTTTGGGTGAACTCTAGGTTCCCCAAGGAGTTCTTTAATCCCTCGTTTTTCCTCTTGGATCCATTGGTCCTAATGATTTTTTATTGGAAATCTATGTTAATACCTTCCTTATTCTTGGATAATTTTCTCCTATTCTTATTTGGGTTTTCTCTATGGAAGTGTAGTTTGGTTTGGTTTGTGTTTTTGGAATTCATTTTGGCGGTATTTGGTTTTGGTGTATGTTGATTAATGTTTTTTGTGGTGCAATTGTGGTTACTGGTGTTTCTTTATCACCCTACAGTGCGTAGAGAGGTGGAAAAGCTTCTTTGAGGTAGGGAATCACTAGTTTTTATTTATTGTGTATCATGTGGGAGGGGATTTATTTTGTTTATATATGGTTTAAGGTTGTAATGGATTAATCAAAGATAAATAATTTTTTAAATTTAAATTGAAAATGGTAAATGGGGTTTTATTTGAATTCTTTTACAGCTTTGATATAATTTGTGATATTATTGATTATATGGTATTTTGGCCTTGCTAAAAATTATGTCCATTGGGGGATCGTTTTGTGTTGGATGATATGTGTTGTGACTGTTTCAACTGTTTTTATTGTTGTGATATCACCCTAAAATGGAAATTTATTAACCACTTATATTTAGATAATGAAATGTTTGACCCAAGACTATGGATTGTGTGATAACACCCCTAAAATAAAGTGAAATGTGATAAAATACCCTTTTTAAATATTTAAAATTATCTTGATATGTTGTGATGTTTTCTATGATTTTGGGATGACAATGGGTGGTTGGAACATGTGGGGATGATGGTTTGTGGGCTATGCTTTTGGGGCAGAGAGGTGGTTTGTGGGTTGTACTTTTGGGGTGGTGAGGTGGTTCGTGGGTCATGATTTTGGGGTGGTGAGGTGGTTTGTGGGACTTAATTTTGGGGTGGTTTGGTGTTTTTTGTATGTGATTTTGGGGAGGCAAGGTGGTGGTGTCTTTGTGCTAGTTTCTTGAGTAGTGATGGAATAAATGATTTATAATGATTCAAATGGCATGGGTATATATGTTTAATGGGATGAAAATGGTTAATGAATAATTAAATAGTGGGTTGTGTGGTTAAATATAGTTTATTTTAAATAATGAAAATAATTAGATGATTTAAATAAATTTGATAGAAACATGAATGTGTCTTGTGGATTATTGTGTGGTGTTATGCATTTAGAGGTGGCAGCAAAAGTGACAGTGTTCTGAGTTGGTTGGTTTGTTTGTGAGCCCATAGGTTGGGATTGAGTGTTTTATATTATATATATATATACACTTTTATATTCTTTTGAAGCCTATATTCACCCCACCCATGTCGAGCACTACGTGTTGACATCCACAAAGTCCCCAGGGGGTGTTTTTCTCGACATATGATGAGAAGGATAGATGGATGGGTACCCACTATCTCTTAAATACGGGGTAGGTATTGCAAAATATATGATGACTGGAGGTTTTTTATTGTATTAAATGGTGGTTGTGATGGAACATGTGTTTTAAGGAGAGATATGACCATGCTTGTGGGGAAGCTTCTGGTGGGGGTCGTGCATGGTAGGAGGAGGGAAAATATTGATGTCCTACATGTTCATGATACCCCACTACCCTAGTTTTGGAAGTGGTTAGGTTTTAGACTCAGTGTTTTTGGGTGAGATGTGATGTGGGCATGCTTGTGTGGTGGCAAGCCAAGGAGTCTTCAGGTGAGGTTTGTTGTGACCATGTTTGTGGGGTGGTATGTTATATGGAAGAGATGGGAGTGCCAGTACATATGATATTGGCATGTGAGAGAGACATACAAGTGGGAAAGTGGTGCGGGGTACCCTTATCAACTTGCATCTTGTTATATTATATTACTTGGATTGTGTTATTTAATGAGCGTGCCTTGGTGAGGTTGGGTTTGGTTAGTATTTTAATATAGGTGTTGTTTGGTTATGTTGTTTTCTCATAGGTTCATTAGTATGCTTCTTTCATATGTGCTTGAGAGACTTTGGTTTTTCTTAATGAGTATACTTGTATTCTCTCCCTCTATATATAAACTATTTTTAGGTTTATAGAAGGATTATGTGAACCGTGATAGACATTACTAGCTTGGACCTTGGATAGCTATCATGTAACTTCTTTATATTTTCTTTTGTTTATTCACTTTGGAGACTTTTATTGTATTTGTTTCATTTATACATGAATTTTAAGATGGTTTGGAATAATTTTTATATTATTTTATAGAGTTTATTTTGGATGATTCATCTTATATATCATTAATATTTATATTATATAGGTTAATACCTCCCATACATGATATTTTTATACCCTTGGTGCTAGTTTCCAACCTAGGGACTACCAGAGACAGGACTCTAGGGTCATTATCTCTCTCCCCTTATTGATGTATCTTTGGAGGGATGGGACCACGACATAGTGGTATCAAAGCAGTGGTTGAGAGATAGGATGGAATTTAGAGTTACGAATAGTGAGGTTTTCATGAGTTGGTATGGAAACAGTTCTATTTGACCTTTGTGTGTGACATAGGTCGGAGAGACCGACTAGGACACAACATTTTAGGGCCCCATGGGATCCAGTTCACAAACTCTGAGCTTATTTAAAGACCAAGTGAAATGAACCTTCTTGTAGGTTAGAGACCTAGGAATGGTACATGCATCATAATTGGTTGTGTTTTTGTTTGAATTGGGTTGTTTTGGGATGATTTAAATGAATAAAGTGAATTAAAATGAAACAAAATAAAAATTATATACAATCAGTCTTAGGAAGTTCTTAGTTTTCCATAGATCTATGAATCCTATTCATCATCCACATGTGGCTCAGGAAGTTGAGGTTTTAAAAGTCCTATCCAGATGATTATCATAGGGTTGATCTAGTTTAGGAGGATGAGGATTGGTAGAGGGTGTTGCATTCTTTCTGGTGGTTGGATTTAGGAAATTATGAGGGAATTGTTTCAGATGTGAATAAATATAGATGGTTGGAGGATCTCTAGATATATTTCTATTTTATCTGGACCCTAATATAATAATGGGTCCTTTTGGAATTCATTCAGATGCAGGGATCTTCAGGTTAGTGGTGGGTGCTATATCTAGGAGAGCAGAAGGGGGAAAATTTTTGTGGGTCAACTTCGAGAAGGAGTTCATGATAGAGTTCCATTCATCAAACATGAAGGTAGAAAATAGGTAGGAGATCAGTTCTCTTTATCATGGGATCATGTCAGTGTGGGAGCTAGGAATTAGGTTTAATGACCTCATTTGTTTTTCCATATCTTTTTCTAGATGAGCATTCTTGCGTGATACGTCTTGTGGTGGCACTCCATCCATATATCCAGTATGAAGTCACTCATTTTTCATTTCCAATATATATATATAGGTTTATAAGAAGGCACAAGTGATTGAGTGGATGCACTCACAGGGAGTCTTTTCATGAGAGGGGAACCATATTGGCTCCTTTAACAAAAAGTTTTTAGTGGTAGGTCTCAAGCACCAGGACCTTCAAGGTTTCGACCAAAAAAGAGATGGCCTCATTGGTTTTCTTTCCATCCTTCTGGATCCAAAGATTTTCATGATTTAATATGATATTTATGCCAATATGTTTTGGTTTTGGGGTTAGTAACTATTTATAGAACCAATTCCCAGTGGTTTCCCGAGCTCAGTTTGGTGGAGGTAGGCAGGTTCAACACCAGCCTCAGTAGAAGTTTCCATTCTGGTCTTTTCAGCAGTAGGAGTAGCATTTTGTTTCTCCACTAAGGGGAGATAGACCAAGTAGAGGCTAACCTTAGGATATTCCTTGCATTCAGGGACTTCAACACAAGTGTGTCTATATAGGTGGTCATCAGTAGAGAGGTAGAGGATCTAGTCATGGTTAGTTTCACGTAGTGTAAGTAGTAGTTTCAAAGGGGATAGAGATCATCTGGGTATGACCAGTTTGTTTAGTACCCTTGTTTGTGACTTGTTTGATTGAGGAGCTTCACACTCCTTTGTTTCACCTACTCTAACCCATTCTTTGGGACATAACATAGAGAGGCTTACCATTCCCCTGGTGTTAACTATTACAATTAGAGGACATACTATCTTTTTTGATGTGTGCCATGGATGTAGACTAATGATGGGGCCACATCAATCTCATGGAGATATTTTCTTGTAGTATATACAGCCATAAAATGTGATCCACATCATTGAATGGTTTTATTCTATACATGATTTTATCAATTTATTCTAGAGGAGATTTTTATTTTTAGATGTGGATGGACAACGTGTGGTTTTTTGCTAGTGAGAAGGGTTATTGGGTGAAAAGTCATAGTTTAGAGCCCCTTCTTTCCTTGTTGGCTGAGTTGTCATTGGAATCTATGGATACTGGGAAGTAAGAGGTTTCTAGGGTTATTGGTGAGTTCTTGGATGTTTTTCCCAAGGAGGTTTTGATATTACCCCCTTGATGTGATGTTGAGTTTGGGATAGACTTTCAGCATGGCGCTTCTCTAATTTTGATGAATCCTTATCGAATGACACCTTATGAGATGCAGGATTTGAGGATTTAAATAGACGATCTGATAAATAAAGGTTTTATTTGTACTGGTATGTCGTTGTGGGCTGCTCCAATGTTGTTCGTAAAGAAGAAAAATGGCAGCCTAAGGTTTTTCATAGACTACCAGAGGTTTAATAAGGTGACGGTAAACAATATTTACCTATTCCAAGGATAAATGATCTCTTGAACTATATAAGATGGGTGAGTTGGTTTTCTAAGATCGATATGTGGTATAGATATTACCGGTTTAGGGTGAAATATGGTGATATCCTAGAGACTTCCTTCAGATAAAGGTATGGGAACTTTGTGTTTTTAGTCATGTTGTTCGGTGTTATGAACATGCTAGCTATGTTCATGGGGATTATAAACTCTGTGTTCTATGATTTCCCATATCAGGTATTTATTGTATTCACCAATGATGTCTTGATCTACTTAAAGTCATAGGAGGAGCATGACGAGCATCACAAAAATATCTTGTGGGTTTTTCAATGCCACCAGCTGTATGGAAAGTTGTCCAAGTGTAAGTTCTATACACAAGAGGTACATTTCCTTGGGCATATAGTGTCTCAGTAGGGTGTGGAAGTAGAATCATCGAAGGATGAAGTAGTTTTTTCCTGGGTAGTACCCAATAATTTATTAGAGGTTCGTAGTTTCCTTGGTCTCAAAGGCTATTATCAAAGTTTTGTACCCGATTTATCTTGAGTCACAACCTTTTTGATAGATCTTAATAGGAAGGACTACTTTTTTGTGTGGAGTGATTAGTGACAAGTATCATTCTATTACATAAAGGGAAAGTTGTTTAGTGGTTTTTTTTCAGTTTCCGGAGGATGGGGTGAGTCTTGATGTGTTTTATGACGCTTCTCATATGGGCTTGGGATATGTGTCTATGAAGCAGTGGGAGGTGATCTATTATGGGTCTAGGAAGTTACATCCCTATGAGTGTAACTACCCATTCCATGATATGGATCTAACAATAGTTGTGTTTTCACTAAAATTGTTGTGGCATTACCACATTGGGTAGTTCTTTGTATTCTTCAAAGATCGCAAATGTTTGAGCTATATATTTTCCCATCATGATTTGAACTTGTAGCAGTAGAGGTGGATAGAGTTACTTTAGTATTATTATTTTTATATCCACTAAAACTATGGAAAAGGGATTTTTGTGGTCAACTCTTCGAGAAGGAAGTCACGGAAGGGTGTTTTTCAGGAATCTTTGGATGCTTGGAGAGTAATGGAGGAGTTAACAAGCTTGGGATTAGATGAAATGGTGGCTGATGGTAGTGGCTATTTGTTTCAAAAGATGGTAATGTATTCCCCGGTACAATAGTTGGAGGAGTATCAGTGGGTAGAATTAGATGAAGAGGTGATGCACAATTATTTTTTTCCATGGTGATGCTCAAGAGGTATGGTCAGAATTAGATGTTGTTTCATGGGAGGTTGTTTGTTCTGGTAGAAATGCATGGGTGATTCTTTCATCAGTTTCATAACTCACCTTTGGTAGTACACCTAGGAGTTTCCAAGAGGTACCATGGATTGAAGATAAAGTTGTGGTGGCTCAGGATGAAATGGGTAGTGGCGGAGTTTTTCGCAAAGTTCTTGGTTTTCCAGCAGGTAAAGGTCGAGCATCATGTTCCTGGTGGGTTTTTACAGCCCTTGGGTGATCCCGAGTAGATATGGGATGAAATCTTGATGGATTTTCTCATAGGTTTTCCTAGATATTAGAGAGTTTGTGGCATTATATGGTTGTTCATGGATCCTTTGATTAAATAGGACCACTTCTTAGCGATCAAGGAGTCGGGAATAATAGATGATTTTTTTAAGAATTAGGTGGATGATGTGGTGCAGTTTCATGGAGTTTTGAGGTCCATTGTCTCAGATTGATACATAAATTTTACCTCAAGATTCTGGAGGATATTGAAGCATTCTTTTGACACTCAATTATTCCTCAACACTGCTTTCCACCCTCATACATATGGGTAGATGGAACAGATTATCCAGACATTGGAGGATATGTTGCAGGTGTGCATGTTAGACTTTTATGGATCTTGGGTATGACACCTAGATTTGTTAGATTTTTATTATAATAATAGATATCAATATTCCATTTTCATGGATCCATTTGAGGCTTTTTACCATGTTATTTGCCATTATACCGGACAGGGGTTGGGTAGATAATCGTTCTTTTTCCTGATGTGGTGCAGAGAATGACATAGAAAGTTCAACTTGTTATTGAGATGATGAAAGCAGCATAGGACCGATTGAAGTCTTATGATGATTGTATAAGGAGTCCTTTGGTGTTTGATTTTGGTTACCAAATTTTCTTGAAGGTTCCCCTCAACATGGGCATCAAATGTTTGGTAGAGGGGGGTAAGATTTTTCCTAGGTTTTTTGGGCCCTTTGAGGTGTTGGGGTGAGTTGGCGAGGTGGTGTATTAGTTAAAATTTCCACCATAGTTGGAGAGGATCCAAAACTTCTTCCACCTCTATCATCTTTTACAGTATATTCATGATGAATCCCATGTCATTGAACTTAGAGAGTTGGATATAAATGATGATGTGATGTCCATGGAGCAGCCAGTAGAGATCTAGGATCATGAGGAGAAGGTGTCGTGTGGACATACCATTTCTTTGTTTCATGTGTTGTGGAGGAATGGTGGATTGGATAAGAGTACTTGGTAGTGAGAGATTCATATTTGTGCCCAGTACCAAGGGTTGTTTTAAGTTTTGAATTTATTTGTCTCGCTTTGTGATGTGATGTGTGAGATCTTGTTATTTTATATGAGGAGCTATTTTCCTTGGTTTGTGATGTTTGTGGTGTGATTTTTGATAAAGTTATGACATATGAAAAGGGGATGACCAGATTTCTAATTGAGATGCATTAACTATGATGTGATTAAATCCACGTGGGTGAGTTAGTTATTCCCGTAAAAGATAGTATCTCGACATGGAGGATGAAATTACTTGATTCATGTGTTCGGCATAGTGATGTTCATTGATTGTAGTGGTTATTGTTTTAGACTACATAGAGGTTAATATGGATGTTCAATGGTTGTGTGGAAGTGTATTTGTGTGAGAGGAGGTGACTTATTGTTGTGTTGATGTGGTTGTGCAGTGTTTTTTGTGTTCATTTGGGTTGGCGAGTTTGGATGGTGGTATTATTTGAGGTATGATGAGATCCTTGAGAGGTATCTTGTAAGGTGGTTGTTCATACCCCTTTCCTTCTGGGCTTGATCTTGGATTCTGGAGGGTGATAATCATTTCATAGGTATCTTATATAATAGTTTTTTCCTTCCTGGTCTATTACTTTTCAGATTTTGAATGTTAGAGGTGTTTGGGGGTGGTTCTAGGAGTTTTTTATGGAAGCTGGAAGTGCAGCAGGACTGCTGTAAGAAATACACATCATGTAAACTTTACACAATGTGAAATTTGATTTCACATATTTTCTTGGGATGGATCATGATGTGTATATTTTTGAGGTTAAATAATAAAAATTAGATGCATTTTTTAGTGAAACCGAACCCTGAGGATTGCACGACGTGAAAGGGGAATGCTCATCATGTAAATCCCTGATGAAGTGTAGTTTTAAAAGTTCTTTTACATCCAAATTTTCAATTCATTCGGCTATGTATTCTTCTTCCTCTTATTTTGGGTGAACCCTAGGAACCCCAAGGAGTTCTTAAAGCCATATTAATCCCTCTTTGAAATATTGATCCCGGTGGTTGTTCATTGGAAATTTGTGGTAATCCCTTCCTTCTTGGATGGTTTTCTCTAGTTATTCATTGGGGTTTCACTATGGTGGTGCTTTTGGGTTTGGGTTGTGTATTTGGGATTTTCTTTGATGGTATTTGAGTGTGGTGTAGGTTGATATATGGTTTCTTATGGTGTGGGTGTGGTTGCTGGTGCTTCTTCTTCACCCTATGATGCACAATGAGTCAATAAAGCTTCATTGATATAGGGACTCCCTCATTTCTATTTATTATTCACAACTAAAAAAATGGGGTATTTCCAAGGTTAAAAACCATGGCAATTGGGCCAAAAACTATGGCCATAGGCTTTGGCCACGAGTTTTCCCAACCGTGGGTGCTATCGCTGTGGCAGTAGGGTCTGACCTTTGGCCATGGTTTTAACCATGGAAATAGGTGGCCTATTGCCACGGTTTTGAAAACCATGGAAATAGGCGTCTCTATTGTCAACAATGGAAGTTGACCTACATACATGGTTTTAACCATGACAATGGCTTAAAAGTAATGTGTGCCTATCCAGATTTGATCCTAGGACCATCCCTTCACATTTCAGTGCCCTAACCACTACAACACCAAGGCTTTTGTGTGTGTATATATATAATATGTTATATATATTATAAAAAACCATGGAAATATCCTAAAAAAAGTGTAAATAGTTCTTCCCATCATTTTGTTGGTAGGATATTTTTTCTCCCACACAAGGGAGAGAGACCTATAGCCATAGTTTTCAAAACCACAACTATAGGCCACATAACCGTGGATATAAGTGTGGTTTATAGCCACAGTTTTTAAAACCATTGATATAGCCCATAAAAAGAAGACCTATAGCCACAATTTTAAAACCATGGCTATAGGTCTATGGCCGTATCCTATTTTTATAGTAGTGATGTGTCATGCAGGAGGGGTTTGCTTTTGTTTATCTATGGGTTATGGTTTTACTAACTTAATCAATGATATTGAATTGGTTAAATTAAAATTTAAATGGGTAAATGGGATTTTATTCTCATGATTTTACAAATTTTATATTATTTGTGATATTGTTGATTGTACGGTCTTATGGCCCAGCTGAAAATTATGGTCGTTGGGGCCCTTATTTGTGTTGGATGATATTTTCTATGAATTTTTATCCTATTGTATTATTGTGATATCAACCTAAAATATAAATTTACTAACCACTTATATTTGGCTAATAAATGGTTTCCCTAGGATTATGGATTGTGTGATAACACCCCTAAAATAAAGTGAAATGTGCTAAAAGACCCTTTGTAAATATATAAAATGATCTTGACGTGTTGTGATGTTCGGTCATGATTTTGGGACGGTGATGTGTGGTTAGGTCATGTGGGGCTGATGGTATGTGGGCCATGATTTTTGGGTAATGAGGTGGTTTGTGGCTCGTGATTTTGGGGTGATGTGGTGGTCTGTGGGCTATGCTTTTGGGGAGGTGAGGTGGTTTGTGGGTAATGCTTTTGGGGTGGTGAGGTGGTTTGTGGGGAATGATTTTGGGGAGATAAGGTGGCTTTTGGCCATTATTTTTTGGAGGTGAGGTGTTTTTTGGCCTTTATTTTTGGGTGATGAGGTGGTTTGTTGGTTGTTCTTTTTGGGGCGATGTGGTGGTGGTTTCTTTGTGCTATATTCTCAAGTATTGATGTATTAAATGATTTATAATGATTTAAATGACATAGGTTGGTTTGGTTAATGAGATGAAAATGGTTAATGAATAATTAAATGGTGTGTTGTGTGTTTAAATATAGTTGATGCTGAATAATGAAAAGAATGATATGATTAAATGAAATTAGTTGGAAACATGAATGTGGCCTGTGGATTGTTGTGTGGGGTTATGCATTTAGAGGTGGCAACAAAAGTGACGGTATTGTGAGTTGGTTGTTTTTTTGTGAACCCATAGGCTAGTATTGAGTATTTGATATTATATATATATATATATATATATATATACTTGTACATTCTTGTGATTTTTATATTCACCCCACCCACGTCAAGCACTATGTGCCGACACCTGTATGGTCATGTGAGGGTTGTTTTTACAACATCTGGTGAGAAGGACATATTGATGGGTATATTCACTTTCCTTCTCTATCTTCCAAGAGAGGTACGTATTGCATAAGTTGTGATGGTATTAGGTTTTTAGTGCATTATATGGTGGTTGTGATGTACCAAGTGTTTACAGGTGAGATATGATCATGCCTATGGGGAGACTTCTAGTGGGGGTCTTGCATGGTCGGAGGAGGGAATGAGGTTGATGTTCTACATGTTCATGATACCCTAATACTTTGGTTTTGGTAGTGGTTGTGTTGTCACCCAAGTGTTTTTGGGTGAGATTTGATGTGTTCGTGCTTTCAGGGTGGTGAGCCCTAGTGTCTTTGGGCGAGGTCTGTTGTGGTCATGCTTGTGGGGTGGTGTGTTATATGGAAGGGATGAGACCACCAAGATATACGACGTTGGGGTGTGAGAGCAACATGACAGTGGGAAAGTGGTGTAGGGTGACCTTATCGGCATAATTATCCTTATATTATATTACTTTGCTTGTGTTATTTGGTGAGGGTTCCTTGGTGAGGTTGGGTTTGGTTAGTATTCCTGTATTGGTGCTGTTTGGTTGTGCTATTTTCTCATGGGTGCATTTGTATGCTTCTTTCACATGTTAAAGAGAGGCTTTTTTCCTACTAGTTATATTTGTATGCTTACCCTACATATATAAACTACTTTCAAATTTATAGGAGGATTATGTGGACCATTCTGAACATTATTATCTCATAAATTGGAGAAATGGCATGTCACTACTTTAGATTTTCTTTTGGGTATTCACTTTGGAGACTTTGTATTTGTTTCATTTATATATTAATTGTGGGATGTTTTGGGATTATTTTTATATTATTTCATGGAGTTTATTGTGGATGATTCATCTTATCTCCCAATCCTATTTATATTATAGAAGTTAATACCTCCCATACATGATATTTTTATAACCCTGGTACTAGTCACCAACTCGGGGCTTAATAGAGGTAGGAATCTGGGGACATTATCTCTCTCCCCTCATTGTGGTATCTTTGGAGGGAGGGGGTCAAGACAAAATAAACTCCATAAATATCTCATAATAAATCATGAACATTTAAATTAAAAAAACATTAAAGAGTGTCATAACTACCCATAAAAATAGAAATGATTTACTCCGTTGAATATAGGCCTTTTAATCAGTCATAAATTTTCATCAAAATCATTTTATAAATCATGGATAATATCATAGACTTAAAACTCCATCATTGAATAGTAAAATGTAGGGTTCCTTCATGTGATGAAAAAACACCAAATGTAGGATTGACAACGAATGGTTGATTATAAAATTTGGGTTTATGCACCATGAGTTTATTTCCTCAATTGTAGGTTTTCTTAACCATACATTATTGACAGCGTAGTGTATATGATTCATACGTGTTGTTCAAAACTTAGGGTTGATTCCTTATGTTACTCTTGAACATGTAGGGTTTAAACTGTGTTTTTAGAATACGTAAAAAATACATCCTAAATACCTTAACAAGTATTTATCATGGATCAACGACTTGAAGATAATTCAAGAATAAATATTTTAAAGAATAATAAATTCCTGAAATTAACTTAATGTAAATTCATTAGTAACATAAATTTGGGAATTTGTGAGCATCAAAACCAAAAAGAAATTACCAATTTTTTTGAATCAATACTGCTGTAAACTGAGGTTATACCAATGATTCTAAACTGTTGGTATAGACTATAAAACCATTGGTATATTTTATAAAAATAGATTCAATAAACATTCTCTATAATGGCGTGGGTATAGCCCTTTACCAATGGTTATAACTCAACCGTTGGTATATTAAACTTCGAATTGAACTATAGAAATAGTTTATTGTGAACCGTTGGGATAAATATATGCCAACATTTTTTCAACCGTTGGTGTAGAGCATGTGCCTGAAAACTCTACCAACATTTAGAAACCATTGGTATAGAGTTCTACAAAGGGTTTTTTAAAAATCATTGGTACAAATTCCCCTTCAAACTATAATAATAGTTTATAAACCGTTGGTATTGAGTTCTTATAAAATTTAGTACAATAAACCCCTACTGTTTTTTTCTAGAGCAGCTCCAACATGGTATAGAGTTCCTAAAAAATTCAGTACAGTAGACCCCCACTGTTTCTCCCAGAGCAGGTCCAACATTCAATATAGTAGACAATACCATCTCCAATATTCCATACAACAAATAATACCATACAATACCACATTAAAAATAGTACAATACCATACACAAAATTTTAAAAACTAATACAACACATGAAAATTGTACAATACCATACACAAAGCACAAACATAGAATACACAAAATTCCCTCACTGTGGAATACATAGAAATACCTTGTTTTCTATACACAAAGAACAAAGCACATAATTTAACTATTTCCCATTATCTTCTATTTCCCACATAATACACAGAATTACACTATTTTCTATAGAATGTACAACCCCCCACTATTTTTCACTTCTTTTCCCCTCCATTTCATAATAAAACACCTATAAATACACTACAATATAACATATATAATTCAAAAAAAATTATGCATGAAATATAATGAATACTGTAGAATGAATTCATATATTTAGAAATCATTCATATCCAATTATTCATGGTATCATTATCAAAAAACACCACATTGGAAATCACAACATGCCACTTGAGCTCATATTTTATACCTATCCATGGAAAGTGGAACATTTTGGACACAAATATATTTTCTGAATTTCAATTACAATATACATTGTTTCATATTTGATTATTCTCCTATGGGAAATATATTCATTTGTTCAAAAAATGTTATTTTCTAATCATAATTATACAAGAATGGAAAATAATAATACTCAACATGAAGGGTACTTCATATATGTCTAAGTAGGATAGTTATTCACTCATGTGAAACTATACTAAAGATGTTGTCTTGGACTATACTAAATCCAATGAAAGGAAAATCCCAATTTTAATCATGTGTATCATTTCATGGGATTTGACTCTATGGTAATGATCATCCAAATATCATCATTTTTCATGATAGAATTTTATGTAAGGAGATTTGGACTCTTAAAGAGTCGATACCTAGAGAAATGAGTTAGAGAAAAGGATAGAAATTTCCTTGATTTCACTAAGCATGAGTTTTAGTGGGAGATCATCATGCCAAGTACCTCAAATATTTCCAAAATTTGTGATTTTGGATAGCATCCAGTTAAGATTATAGAAATAATGATAACCCATATTTTGGGAACTATATGATAATTATTGTAGATGTTTACATGTCAAATAGGCTTATAGAAGAATTGGTATTAACCAAAAGGGATGAAATCATCAACCTCTTCATCCAATATGAACAGAAGCCAATGTTCTGCATCAATTGTATGTTTTTTTGTTCATTTTTCCTCAAAATTTAATAGGGACAAGGATTGTTCCTTATGACACATGAAAGGAAATGAAGATTCTAAATGATGAAGGAGGAATGGAAATGAGAATATTCCAGTCCTTGGTCTGAAGAGTTGGTACATTGCTGGTCCATCATATGTTGATAAGATAGGGGAATTCTCTATGTACAATGAATGAAAAAATAGGCATCCCACCCCCTCTACTCATGAAATCTAGATATCTTTAAAGGATGTTCATATCACACATTCTATTGATAACTAGCATGGGGGTGAATCTCATGGTCACTATAGTGTCACCCATCCTTCTCATGGAATCCATAATATGTGCAAGGAGATGCAGGATGCACAACCGATCTAAAAAGATGTTCAGGTAAGAACCTTCCAAGTGTAGTATGGTCATCCTGGTGACAACCCCATTCCTTGTTCACCACATTAGGGGGATGGGAATGGCATAACAAATGGTTAGGTGGAAACTGGATTTGAATCCACTGACCTCATTAATGTTGACATTCTTTTAGAGACCACCCCCTCTTATGAGTCACACATGCTTATGCTATTATTCCATTGATTGGGAACTCCAATGTTATATATGGTGTTCATGAGTCCCCCTCTTATTAGATATTTTAGTATGAACCTAATGTTATATAAGTGGAAATGAATGTCTAGATTGACCTGTATAGCTAACCCAACTAGTAAGTGATTGGATTTTTGATGTTGGGGATGGATGTGGAAAGGATGGATCATATCTAATTCATTAAAAACACTAAATTATAGGGTTGAATAAGGCATATGAATTGTTGATGAAAAAAATATTTATCTTATTTTTTAATAGAATCTAGAGAAATAAAAATATTGTTTTGGTTTTTTCTTACCAAAGGGTCAAGATAGGTTGTAGTGTAAAGTTATTGTGGAATAGAAGGATAAAAACATTTCTAGAAGTGAATCCAGCTGATATTTAATGACCAAAACTTCCTAGATGAGCTTAACCGATCTAGATCTTGATATCTCTTAGAATTTGAGTAGGAAAACTTGTTAGTGATTTAATATGAATCAATATTCATTGATTTGGTAAGTATATGTCAAATCATATGATTAATATAAGGCTTAAGATATGAAGATTTGTGATGAAGATATGACTAATGATGTGATCATGGACCAATCTTCTGATTTTCCCACCTATATATTTGTGGTTTGTATGATGTCTTTGGAAAATATAGATTTTACATGAACTTGGAAGGGGATTTGTTTACTTCCTCATTCTGGTGGAGGAAAAACTTCATTTAGCAGTTTGAATATGAAGTATAAGCACCTCTATAAGAAATTGTTTGAGGTGTAATTTTAGGATTCTAATGGAAGAGGATCATTATAGTGTATTTAGTATAGGGATATGAGAAACCCAAATAAATTTTTCCCGAATCCACCATGAAAATTTCCAAGATATGGATATATTGGATATCTTAAGAAATATTGTGAGTGGTTCACATGCCTAAGAAATGGTGGTGCATCTGACTATGTGATGGAATTGAAATTGAAGAGAAGTGTGCTGAGATTGGATGAGCTATGGTCTCATGGTTGGGTAATAAGACATTGTTAGAAATAGATGTTAATATAAGTCAGAAAATTACACTCAAATTGTCTACCCACTTTATAGTTTTATTGGTTTGGGTGTTATAAACTATGAAAAATCAAAGTAAAAAATAGTAGAAAATGAAAAAACCAACATAAAAACTATTGGGTGTTAAAAAATGAAACTGAACTAAACAGAAAGTACTATTTGAAAAAAATAAAAATGTAAAAATAGTGCATGTATATTTAGATAAAAGCATGAAATGTCCAGAAAGGGATATTATAACATACCAGTTCTAATTCATAAGAAATACCTCCTTTTACCTAATATTAGTATAAGGATCTG
The DNA here is from genome assembly GCA_963277665.1 of Viscum album. NCBI lineage: Eukaryota > Viridiplantae > Streptophyta > Magnoliopsida > Santalales > Viscaceae > Viscum > Viscum album. Next base: position 239,220,596 of record OY728158.1, read on the forward strand.
TAACTGGATCTGTGGTATAAAAGCTCCAAAAAAGGAACCTAATATATATCAATGATATGAATAAACATGTTTCAAAGTCGAAGTTTCCTCAATAATAAATCAATAATATAAATCAAAATCCCTCATATTCTATTTAATATGTATGATTGATGAAAACTTTATCACCAACCTTTTTCAAACTATACAGTTCGAAAGAAATAGACTCCACACCTAGAATCATTGTGATCACTAATATAAGAAGAAATAATTATATGTAGAAAATAATGATCTCTTACAAATATTACTCACTAAATAGAAGCTATTAGTAATAACATTGAAAAATACTATAATAGTATGCACTACAAGAATCAAGATTATTTAAATCTTCACAATTAAAAGTATCTCATCTCTTTTCTATGTATCTTACATTTCTCAAAACTTGGTGAGATTTATAGATGATGTTGTAACAAATTTAAAAGGGTAGTATTTAAGAACATCATGTTAGATTATTAAAGAATAAAAATCAATTAATATTCCTCTGTTGGATGTTTTAGAATGACACCATAATTCTTTGGAAATTATATGGATCATTCCATTCAAAAAAAACATAGAATCTTCTGTTAAAAATATATATAAAAATTATAAAATCCTCATGATAGTATAACATCAAAATAATGTATACTATGATTTTAAAAAATGATAAGAAATTACTCATTATATTCAACTATATCCCTTTTAACAATCAAGGGACACAAAATAAAAAAGAAAGAAAGTATAAGTATAATTAAAATTAAAAGTGACAAATCCTTATACCATTAGATGAAATTTAACTTGAGTATATAATTATAAATTTTTCCCCTTTTAGACATAACTTAATAAACCATAAGTACAATTAATTTTCTACTTGATGAAATAAAAACATACCCAATTCTCCAAAGTACCCCTCACATCTCTCATACACATGAAAAATTCAGCAATTACCTGCAAATATAACACATAATTCAAAAGGTAATTAAACACATACAGAATTGAATTCAAAATTAAATTCATAATTCAGAGGTCAATTACCCTGTGCAATACATAATTTTAAATTGAATACATACAGAATTTAATTATGAATTATGAATAAAATACATACAAAATTGAATACATAATTATGTGTGTGTTATACATACTTATGAATACATATAGGATTCTGAATTATATACAGTGTATTCAATTCAAAATTCAATACTTACAGAATCGAATTCTATATAACACATAAATAATTGAATTCAAAATTCATAAGGCAATTACCCTATGCAATTGCAATACACTATACATAATTCAGTGGTTCATGTTAGTGTTATTCATTACCACTATGATAGGTGGGTGGATTTTATCAATGTCATGTTCTTGTCCAAGAACAATTTATGGAATTGAGAACAAGTAAAATACATTAGGATTGGACTAGGATTCAGGAATCTTAGTTTCCCAATAGCCTGGAGTTATCTCATTGAAATTAATTGGTATGAGCTTATAGACATTTTTCAATCTCAATGGGATAGGTGGAACCATGTAAAAATGTGAATTGGGGAAGGTCTTACCCTCAGGTGAGGAATTGGAAATCAAGGGAATTACAAGACATCCTATGGGATAGTGTGGCTATATAGTGGTAAGTGGTATGGAGTCTTGGTATTGAACTTTTGATAGTATGGGGTAGAAGAATATTGATATATCATGAAGTTCATACCCAATTATAGAGTTTTTGATGAATCTATGAGTGTGAAATTAGAATATTCAATGGGTGAAAATGCTTGGGTGACGATAGAGATCTATACTGGTGGGTGCTCAAGGATATTTGGTGATTCTAGTCAAATTGTGGGGGATCACACCATAAAATGACAAATTGTGTGACCCATGGTTTAGAATAGATGGGGTGAACATTGATTTATACATGGTTTAAAGATAAAACCAAATAATTATTGTTGTTTTATGTCATTTTCTTTGTCATCATAGATTATTCATGCTAGGTTAATAAATTTAGAATCATACTAGATGCATATGATATAAATTTGATAGGGATTGTGAACCATACAAATAGGGAATGTGATGAGGATTATCATAGATTGATTTATGTTAGTAAATGAACAATTTTGTATTTATACATTAGTGTAAGGTTCTTGGGACAGTTTTCACAACATAATTCAGGCGTGTATATGGAATGATGATCTTCATGGTTTATTAGATATTTGAGTATGAACCTAATGTCAAATAAGTGGTGATGTATCCTAGTTATCCCTTCTCACTCAAGGGATGACCTACACGATGTACCATAGACAACCCTTTCAATCAAGAGAAGATTCACATCACAAAAAAAACTAGGAACCCAGTTCTACTCAAGCTATCTCCCCAGTTACTTCTCACTCAAGTTGAGTCCTAGCCTCAAAATCAACACCCTCACACTAGGATCTGTCTCCTACTATAAGAATCAATTCAACACATGTAAGAAATAAAGAACATGTAACACATTCGGTTTCACAACACACTGACTCTTAACCTGGTAATTAATCATTTGGGATCTAACCCCATGCCTCATTCCCATCCTATTATCCATCTAAACATTATTATCATTATTTTACATTCATATAGACCAACCCATCACATCGACATCACCCAACACAATGAAAAAAGATAAAATAAATGGAGGTAGAAGAGATAACTCAGTTACAATATACCAATTTTAAGTGAAAGAAAAAAAATTACTTGAATCAAAGATAAATCATCGGTTAGAAAGTAGGGTTCTCAGCATAGAGAAGTCTCATTTAGGAAAACATGTTAGAGATGAGTTCTAGAGAAAGTGTGCTCGGGAATTAGGGTTAAAAACCTATAGATATCTGTTCGGGAGGTAGTGAGTTGTGAATCAGTCAGAAGTAGGGTTCACAGAGATCTCTGTTGGAGGAGGAGGAGAGATCTACTTGTGAATTGGTTGGGAAGTAGGGTTTGGGGAGATTTTTGTTGGAGGATGAAGAGATATCTGGCCGGGAATCGGTCGGGAAGTAGGGTTTTGTTGGAGGAGGAGAGATCTGATGACAAATTGATTGGGAAGTGGGGATAATTGGGGTTTTTTCCCAATGGTTATTAAAAACCACAGGTAAATGTTATATATTCCAATGGTTTTCAAAAGCATTGTAGTAGATCCATTTAATATAAAATTTCCCAATGGTTTTATAAAAACGTTGGGAAATTGTATACCTTTCCCAACAGTTTTGTTAAACTATTGCGAAAACCCAACTTATATTAGCTGCCAAAGGATTACTAGAGATGTTGGTATATGTTCTTTATCCTAGAAGGTTTTTGAAACCGTTGGGAAAGAAGTGTCGGTATAGGTTGGATTTCCACCAGTGAAAGATATTCTCAACACAACCCTTCTCAAATCCTTTGTCCATTTCATGCTATTTTTATTCAAGTTTAATTAGTCTAGAGGATTTGGAAGAAAACTTGATCTGTTACATAATATATTAAAGTTATAAGTTTTGGAAGAAACATAAGGAAAAAATTAATGTAGATAGTGAATGGGATAAGAATGAATTTTATAGATCATCTAATATAATTACAAGTGTGGATAATAATTAAGACCGCATCGAGGATGTTATTACAAGTGTGCATGATAATGAATATTGTATTGAGGAAATAGAACTTATAGTTGAATATAAACTTCATGATTGAGCAATTATTTTTATAAATTAAAGAATTTTTCAAATATTCCATTGTATAATAGTTGTACTAAATATACAATGTTGTCAGACATATTGAAGCTGTGTAATTTTAAATTCGATAATAGATGGAGTGAAACCAGTTTTAATGAACTACTTGATCTCTTGAATGTTATGATACTAGGAAATAATAAGATTTTTTGATGAAAATATGACACTAAAAAATGATACATTCAATGGGTATTATATCTGGAAGAATACATGCCCATCCAAATGATTGTATACTATTTTATAAGGACCTCCAATCATTAAAAAATTCCCAAATTATGGTGCTTCTTGATAAAAGAAAGATTAAACAGGTCATACAAAAGTTTTATGGTACTTTACAATCATTCCAAGGTTTAGGAACCTATATGGAAGTGAAAATAATGTAAAAAAATTAATGTGGAATATAGTTATAATAAATAAATATGGGAAACTTTTTCACCCAATAGACTCTCCTTAGTGGAATAGAATTGATCAAAAGTATCCTAAATTTGAAAATGAGCCGAGAAACCTTGGTATTGAACTATCTATAGATGGAGTGAATCCATTTGGTTTTAAAGTATCAATCACATTACATGGACAATTATGTTGGTAAATTATAACTTTCCACCATGGTTATGCATGAAATGAAAACACATTATGTTATCTTTGCTTATATCTGGACCAAAACAACCTAGTATTGATATTGGTGTCTATTTGGATCCATTGATCGAATATTTAAAATTATTGTTGGATTTAGGTGTTATGTTATCTAATGCTTACAAAACTTTAGATTTCACATTGAGATCCATATTGTATGGGATGATAAATTAATTTACTTCTTAGAGAAATTTGTCAATATATAGAATTAAAGGAACTCAAGGGTGTCCAATTTGTGAAAAAGGTACATAATCAATTATGTTAAAACATTTATCGAGGACTATGTTTCTAAAACATTACGTATTTCTATCCTAGAGACATATGTATCATTATTGGAAAACATCATGCAATAGGAGTTCAGAATAATGTTCAAAATATTCTCTACTAATAGGTGATAAACTGTTTGAGAAAGTTAAATATATAGACACTGATTTTGGTAAACCTTTTTTAAAAAAAATTACAATAACTGATTGGAAAAAAAGATCAATTTTTTTTGAATTTCCATAATGAAATTTTTTGTGTGTTATAAAATTTCTTGATGTTATGCATGTTAAAAAATATTTAAGTGATAGTTTCATTATAATGTTACTAAATAAACCTAGAAAACAAAGGATGTAATTAAGGCTAGCTTGGACATGATTGATATGAGAATATGAGCAGAGTTGATAGCAGAGATGAGTGAAAAACCAAATTTTCTTCCTCTACAATTTTATACTCTTTCCAGGAAAGAGAGATATCAGTTTTGAAACTTCTTGAATGATTTAAAGGTTCTATAGTGTTATTCATCAAATATCAAGAATATTGTGTCAATGAATTATTTAAAGTTAAATGGTTTGAAATGACATGACTGTCATGTTGTTATGCAATGACTAATGCCTGTAACTTTATGTTTCATTTTTTCCAAGAATTTACATCATATATTAACCAAGATATGTGTCATTTTCAAAGCTATATGCAGCAAAGTTATAGACCTGGTAAAAATTTTAACTATGAAAAGGAAATTGATGTCATATTATGTGAATTGGAGATATTATTCCCTCAAAAATTATTTTATATGATGGGTTACTTGATGGCTCACTTGGTAAGAGATATTTGACTATATGGTCCTATATATTATAGATGGATGGACTCCATTTAATGGTATATGAATATTTTTAAAGAGTATGTCAAAAATTGAATCTGACCAGAAGGTTGTATTATGGAGGGATATATTGTTAAGGAAGTTGTTGAATTCTATACAAAATACCTATCTGACTTGGAAATCATTGGTCTATTGAAATATCATCACACTAGGTAGATTATTGGTGAATGAATTTATTGAATAGATGTTGTCACAATTACTATTATAGATTGAGAGCATGCCCGATTTTATGTTTTTCATAATAGTTTAAAGGTTTCCCCATATGTTGAAACCCATAAAGTAATTCCTATGAATTTAAATCCATCAAGAGATAAAATATGGATATAAAATACACATAACCAAAATTTTATAGGATGGTTTTGAGACCATATTTTTAAGGAGTCAACTAAAAATAAATATTCAATTTCAGAACTATATCGATGGCTATCCAGATGGCCAAGTGTGCATGTATTATCTTATAACGGTTACATGGTCTATGAAAATGAGCACAATGAACTGAGTACCATGAAAAATAGTGGAGCTAAACTTATAGATGAAGTGATGCATTTATTTGGTACCAAGTACAAAAATTCAATTCAAGAACATATTTCATACTTTGGAATCATCATACAAATATGGAAGTTGGATTATACAACATTTCCGAGTGATGATTTTTCAATGCAAGTGGGTTTATAATAGGAGTGATATTAAAATAGATGAATTGGAATTTTTGAAAGTGGATTTTAGTAAGGAACAGTAAATAGATGAATCATTTATAATGGAATAATAGGTAGTTCAAATATTTTATTTTTCAGATCCTACAAACCAAAAGTGGTCAATTGTTCAGTTATCGACCAAAACCATTAAGGGTTCATATGTCAATTCAACTGAGGTTAACCCTTTCATTAAGATTTCACAATAATTTTGAAGTATTTTTAATGTAGATGGGGTATTTTATATCATAGGAGACAACAATAAAGGTATTTGGATACTCGATAGAGTGGTAAATTCCCTTCAACCTTTAGAAAAAGAGAGTTCAATAATCAGGTTATATATTTTTTGTAATATACATTTCATTGCCTCATATTATTATATTTTCAATACCAAATTTACAAATGAAAATTAAATTGTCAGCCACTTTTGTAGATAATGATTTTTTCACATGTTAATGATCCCAATATTGTGGAATAATAGGTTTCTCAACATGATGGTGCTCCAAATGAAGAATAACAATACACTTATTCACAAGAAAATGATATCTATCCCAAGGAAAAATATATTGATGATTTTAAAGTTGATTAAATTGCATATAGTGAGAAACCTATGTACCAGAAAAATAGGAACACCATAGCATGGTAGTGTAATAAAAAATTACTAAGGTGAGAAACAAAGGCATCAAATTATAGGTTGGATAGAAAGCACACAACTAGCCTATTAACCCCAACAAGGCCTTGTTCATTAGTTTCATTGGGATCAAAACTTTCATGCACGTTCTGATTAATGTAGATTCATGGGAAAAATGTTGTGCCTATGATTAAGAAACTAATTTGGGAAGAAATTAGGGTAATATTATGATATACTATCTTAATTTTAATAAAAAAATTGAAATGTTGACTTACTCTTTATTATACCTTACAAAGTTCATTTATAGTAGATGACTATCAAATGAAATTTGTATTAATGCTCTCTAGAAAGGATCATAGTGGATTTCAAATAATTCTTACAAATTATCATCTCAAAGATGATGAAGGGAAAATAAACATGCACCCACCATAGATGTATTCAAACTTGATAAACCAATAACCAAGGGATGATTTTATTGGTTTTTATGAGGAGACAAATTTTCAGGTACATTGTGAATAGTAATTAATTGCTTGAAATTTTTTTATTAATCACATTGAATAAGAATAGTTAATTTATGAAACAAAAAATATTGTTGAAAATAAGTAACAATAAGTAAAACCAATGTACCTCTACTGTAAATCAAGGATGATGTATGCAAACTTGAAAAAATGGTATATATTTTAAATTTACTATAATAATTTTAATGGACATGAAACAAAAATATAATCATGTTCACCTATTTATATGTATATTGATGAATCAAAATCCAAAGCCACTTCAATCCCACGTCATGTGTTATGGAGGCGGGCATGTGTATGTATGAAATAATAAAAATTTGTTTTGATTTAAACTAATATTACCTAATAATGATTAATTATTTTATGAATTTTTTTTTCAACTTAGACATAAGAATCATCATCAGTTTTACTTGATGAACAGCTACTATCAATGGCATTGAAGTGGATAGAATAGTATGGTTGTGTCATAGGTGTGGGTTTTGAGGTGTCACCCCGAACGTATTTTGACAAAACAAATGAATAGGGGGATAAATATAAGAAAATGGAAGAATTATAGGAACAATTATCTCATCTAGAAGAAAAACTTATTTGGTAGTCAAAGTTGTTAGAAAATATCATGGGAAGGAATCAAAGAGAAGACAAAACACAAGAACAACAACTATGTAAAGATCCCCCGCCCCCACCAGCTTTGAGGTGAGACATTCTCCTCAAGTAGCTGTATTGAAAGAGTTAATCAATATTGTCATTATTTTTTTATGAAATGTGTGTCATGAATACATTGAAATCTTTCTCATACTGATATTCTATAAGGTGAAAATGATTGTGATTTGTATCTTTCAACACCCACCCATCACCTTGTTATGAGGGGTACCATGAAAAATATCCAAATATATATTCTACAAATAAAAATTTCAATAGTTCATGTGAGAGTAGGGATTCACAAATTTCATGAGAAGAGTGTCGAGCTACCTATTACACTTGATGATGTAAATATTCATACATTTGACAAAGGTATTGTAAATTTATTAGCATGTATGTAAGATATTGTAAAAAATATGTCGAAAATGGGGTATTCATTTCCATTTTATTTTTCATGATTTTTTTGAAAATTAATGAAAAAAGGCCTAAACTGACGAATGTTATTACAGACAGACATAGGGAATGGGTGAAAAAAAGGTCGAATAAAAATTCCATAAAGGATCAACCAACCAATTGAAAATATATTCACAAAGTATGTTTACCCCTCCCATTTAACATCCATATTTACTAACATTAAAGGTTTGTGAAGATACAATGTTCGAAAGTGGTGATATTACCAAAATTGATTTTGATGAAAATATGTATAGAGAGGCCATTACAGACTATATTGGTCTTGATAATGTAAATGAAATCTTAATTCATGGATGACTATGAGTATCAGTTGTATATGTATACATGAGGTGTGTTTTCATGATTTATTTTTCCAATAGCTGATCTACTATGTTAATTATGAATGAATACTATTTATAATTTTTAAAAGTGTATATGTCAATACTATTTAAAGGTAAAACCTTGTGAACAAAAATTTTGACTCATTATTCCTCACATCACTTCTACATAATAATTCTCATTGGAACCAAGATAATATGAAATAATAGTGGGAAAATTGGCCACAATTTCTAAAAGAAAACTTACAGATGATAGACTCTTTTTAATACCCACAATACAGGGGTAAAACTCTACAATTTAATCATATCAAATATATTTTCATTATTTTTATTGCTTTACTTTTTAGGTAATATTGGTTACTCATTAAAGTCAATTTGGGCACTCCAAAGATTTATCTTCTTGATGCAATGCATGGATACCCAAAAAACCGACCACACATGATGATGTTTATCAATTTCTAATACACTAAATGAAATGTTTTACAACTAAAATTCAAGTTATATATTTTATATTATGTTTTAATGAAAATTATTTTATGATTGAGAGGTATTTAAATATCATCAAAATTGAGGCATGAGGACAGTCCATGAGCATAAGGAGCCTACTGAATTCTACAAGTGGATAAGTATTAGGGTATATATAATAATATTTACCTATAAAAACATATATAAAAACAAATTACTTATTTTATCAATGTTTATATGATTTCCAAAATAAAATAATGGAAAATAATGTGGTTATTATGTTTTCAAATTAATGAAAGATATTGTATACCATCAACAAACTAGCACCCCCAAAGAGATATTTTCGAAGATAATCACGATTTCATTTAGAATATTTATTAATAATTTTTATATTTATATTTTTCTTGTACTAATAAGACTATAGACTGTCCTCATATTCACAAGAGAAAAAATATTTGTTTAGAAATGAATGGTAATCAAACCTGGTGTCAGAATGTATACAAACATTATGAAGAGGTGACTTCCTACTACTTATTTGATTGATTATATAATCATTTTATCTAATTTTTTAGTTAATTTACTCATCATTTTTATATGATACTTTAATAAAATTATCCATAAGTCATTCATGACATGTATAAATAAACCACACCTCAATATGATACACGACATGTCCTGTACGACTCAAAGTGCATGTTTTTAGTTTAAAATTTACATTTTAGTTGAAAACACATGTCACATACTCAAAACTAATAAAACACATTTATATTGTTTTTATAATTTAGTAAAATGATTCATAAATCATTTTTTAAATTTATGAAAAATTCTAACCTCAATCTGATACACAATGTGACCGGTATGACTCAAAGTGTCCATTATTTATTTAAAATCGACAATTTAGTTAAAAATGTGTGCCACTCACTAAAAACCACGAAAAAATGATCATATTATCTTTATAATTTTGGAAAAATATGAATAAGTAATTTTTTATGTGTATGAATTATTATCACATCAAACTGACACACAATGTGACCGTTATAACTCAAAGTGTGCATTTTTAGTTCAAATTGACATTTTAGTAAAAAAGGCACAAGACATAATAAAAAATAAAAAAACACATTTTCATTTTATTTATACTTTAGTAAAATTATTTTTAATTCATTTTAGATATATAGGAATCAACCACACATCAATCTAACACACGGTGTGACCGGTATGACACCAAATGCGTGTTTGTGGTTTAAAATGACATTTTAGTAGAAACTATAAGCGACATACTCAAAACCAAGAAAAAACAGTCATATTGTTTTGATAATTTATAAAAATTATCCATAAGTCATTTGTGACATGTAGGAATCATCCTCACCTCAATTTGATGCATGGTGTGACTGGTATGACTCCAAGTGTGTCTTTTTTTAAATTGACATTTTAGTCAAAAAGAAAAGTGGCATAATCAAAAAATGATAAAACACATTCATATTATATAGATAATTTATGAAAATGATCAATAAGTAATTTTTGATGTGTAGAAATCAATAATATCTCTATTCGATACACGGTGTTTCCAGTATGACTCAGAGTGCCCGTTATTAGTATAAAATTGACATTTTAGTTCAAAACGTGTGTCACTCACTGAAAACCAAGAAAATGTGCTCAAATAGTCATAATAATTTTTTAAAAAAACATTTAAAAGTCATTTATGATGTGTAAGAATTAGTCTCACATCAAATCGATACATGATGTGACCGGTATGACTCAAAGTGTTTTTCAATTTAGAATATCATTTTTGTAAAAAAACTCACATACTCAAAACCAAGAAAACACATTCAGATTCTTTTGATACTTTAGGAAAAAATTAAGTATGTCATTTATGACATATAGGAATCAATCGAATCTTAATCCAATGCATGATGTATCTAGTATAAATCCAAGTGTTTCTTTTTATTTAAAATTGACATTTTAGTTAGAAAGACATGTGATATACTGAAAAATGAGAAAAGAAATTTTTATTAATTATATAATTTAGGGAAAAAATTCATATGTCATTTTTTATGTGTAGGAATCTATCACACCACAATCTGATACACAGTGTTCCCATTATTAGTTTAAAATTGACATTTTAGTTCAAAACGCATGTCACCAACCAAAAACTAAGTAAATATGATCGAATTGTCTTGATAATTTACAACAAATATGAATAATTAATTTTTGATGTTTAGGAATCAATATCATCTCAAACCAACAATCGATGTGACCAGTATGACTCAAAGTGCATGTTTTCAATTTTAAATTACATTTTAGAAAAAAATAAATGACATACTCAAAACATAGAAAACACATTCTAATTGTTTTGATACTTTAGGAAAATGATCTATAAATTATTTATGATGTGTGTGAATCATTATCACCTCAGTATGAAACATATTGTGACCAGTATGACTCAAAGTGTGTCATTTTAATTAAAATTGACATTTTAATATAAAAAAAGTGACATACTAAAAATAGAGAAAAATCTTTTGGATTATTTTGATAAATTAAGAAAATGATATATAATTCATTTTTCCATGTATGAATCAACCGTATCTTAATCCAATACACAATGTTCTTAGTATGTCTCAAAGTGTTAGTTATCAGTTTAAAATTGACATTTAATGTCCAAATGTGTGTCACTAACTGAAAACCTAGAAAACACGATTGGATTTCCTTGATAATTTTGAAAAATTATTCATAAGTCATTTTTGATGTTTAGGAGTTATAATCACATCAAATTGACACATGATGTAACGAGTGTGACTCAAAGTGTATGTTTTATTTTTAAAATGTCATTTTTGTAAAAAAACAAGTGACATACTCAAAATTGAGAAAACAAATTTTGATTATTTTGATACTTTAAGACAACAATACACAAGTAATTTTTGATGGGTAGGAATAAGTCAAATTTCAATCTGATGCATGATATGATCAATATGACTCAAATTGAATGTTTTTAGTTTAAAATTACATTCTAGTAAAAGCCACAAGTACAATACTCAAAAACCTAGAAAACACATTTGGATTGTTTTTATACTCTTGAAAAATGATCCATAAGTCATTTGTTACATGTAAGAATCAACCAAACTACAATACAATGCATGGTGTGACCGGTATGACTCCAAGTGTGTCTTTTTATTTAAAATTGACATTTTAGTAAGAATGAAAAGTGACACACTCAAAACTGAGAAAACACATTCATATTGTTTTGATACTTTGGGAAAACAATCTATAAGTTGTTTGTGATTTTTAAGAATCATCCACAACTTAATCCAATACATGGTGTTCTAGATATGGGTCAATGTGTCCATTATCAGTTTAAAATTGAATTTTTTGTTCAAAACGTGTCAATTATTGAAAACTGAGAAAATTGCTTGAGTCATATTGATAATTAAGAAAAACGATTAATAAGTCTTTTTTGATGTGTAAGAATCAGTCTCACATCAAATCGACACATGATATGACTGGTATGACTGAAAATGCGTGTTTTTGGTTTAAAATGACATTTTAGTAAAATAAACAAGTGATATACTCAAAACAAGAAAACACATTTAGATTATTTTGATAATTTAAGACAATGATCCTAAAGTAATTTTTGACGTGTAGGAATCTTTAGTACTTCAATCTGACACATAGTATGACCATAATGACTCCAAGTGTGTATTTTTATTTTAAATTGACATTTTAGTAAAAAACGAAAAGTGTCATATGAAAAACTGAGAAAACACCTTTGGCTTATTTTAATACTTTATAATAGTGATTTATAAGCCATTTGTGATGTGTAGGATTCAGCAACCCCTCAATCCAATGTGACTTTTTCCCGATATGACTCAGTGTTTGTTATCAATTTAAAATTGGCATTTTAGTTCAAAACATGTGTCACTCCATGAAAACCAATCATATATGCTAGAATTGTTTTTATAATTGTGGATAATGATTCATAAATCATATTTGATGTGTAGGAATTAGTACCATGTAAAACCGACACACAATGTGACCAGTATGACTCAAAGTGTTTGTTTTCAATTTAAAATTTCATTTTATTAAAAAAACAATTAACATACTCAAAAAAAATCAAACACATTCAAATTATTTTTACACTTTAGGAAAATGATCCATAATTCATTTGTGACGTATAGGAATTATACACACCTTAATCTGATATATGATGTGACCGATATTACTCAAATTGTGTGGTTTTAGTTTAAAAATGACATTTTATTAATGTATTGTTTCATATTTGTGTTTAATTTATTTCTTTATAGTTTCACTGTCATAATAATTGTTTTCTTATATAGTTGAATTCTTTTCCTCGAGTTAACTGATACCCTGATTGGGATTTTTGAGAGGGGATTCCAAAGACAATAAAACCATTGATTTTTTTTAATGTTTGTTATAAATTGTACTTGATAATGTAATTATATAAAACAATGTTTCAAATTTCTATAATAGTTTATTTTTTATTATATTTGTGATGTAATTTTTATTTCAATTAAATTATGAATTTTTCATATCCTATATTTTCCTGTATTTTTTACTGCAGTGTGATCTAATTTTAACAGCACACTTCCATAATATGACCATTATCAGTTCTAAACATGTGCTTATAAAGTCTCATATTTATCAGCGTTTTTAGTAATGATAAAGCCCCCCCCCCCTTTATCAGTGATTTTCTAACATTGAAAAAGGGGTTCCCTTTTAATGATTCTTATATCAACAATGATTTTTTAACTTTAATAAATTCTTTTTCTAATGCTGTTAAAAGCATGTTCTGTAGTAGTAGTTGCATTTTGGGTAATTATATATCTAAATAAATTAAAATTATAGAATAGATCATGTGAAAACATGTTGTCTCCCTGCATGAGAGTGGTTTATGCATTATTCATAGAGCCATTTGGGTTGTTTTCTTTTTGAGGATGAAAAGTATCAAAAGTGAGGAAGATGTAACGACTCTATTTTCCCAGCACAAAGGACTTAGCTCATTATAGAGGTTAGGCCCCAAGAAATTAAAAAAGGGTGAAATGGTAATTTATCATAAAAAATGACCTAAAAATATCCTATGATGGTTCAGTTGGCACCAAGGTATGATGTTTACCCTTAGTTTAACGTACCAAAGACGGGGATGCAGGTTTCTATGGTTCAGGTGGAGATTGGGTTTTTGCAAACCAATGACACCAGAGATGGACCCCTAGAAACTGAGTCATGTCAATGGTGAATGACCTCTAGGCGATGAAACTCTATGTGGTCAGGCTCCAAGTGAAGGAAAAATGAAGGCTAGCTCTAGGTAAAAATCAAAGTGAAGAAAAAAAGTAAGAAAAGATAATAATAAAAAAAAGGAAGAAGTGGTTAAGAGGGGCTGTGGCGACTGCCTAATTGGAGAGAGAAATGGGTAGCCCACTACTCAAAAGAGATTTTTTTAATATAAGTTTTGTCTTTAAACAAAATAATAAAATAAAACTACCACTTAGCGTCTTTGACCCTTTTTGTTTTAAGGGACATAACACATTTCCCCAAATCCAAAAATACATTTATCAAATTACATATATATATACATGTTTGTATATTTAAAATATTTACTATTATTTTTAGTTTGTTTTGTTTATATACATATATATATAAATAAACACGAATATTATTATCATTATAAATTATTAATAATTATGTAATTTTTTCTATTTCCCTCGTAGGCGGCTGGGGTGGCAAGGGGATGGGGTGTAGGGCGCCGGTCGCGGGGTTGTGTCCCCCGACAATTTTCTTTATTCTGTGCATATATATGTTTGTATATTTAAAATATTTAATTTTATTTGTATTTTTTTATATACATATATATACAAATAAACGTGACTATTATTGCTAATTTATTATTATAAATTATTATTATATATTTGAATTATTTATTATATATTTAGTAAATTTTGTTTAGAAATTGTTTTTATTTTCAATTATGTATGTTTAGTTAATGGAACCCATATTTTATTATTAATTGTATAATAATTTGTTAATAATTCCATTGTTATTAATAATTAAATGTTATATATTACTAATTTAATTAATATTTATTTTACACTTATATTATTAACTACATTATCAGTTACATTAATAATTATATTATTTATATCACTATTAATATTTATTATTTTAATTATTGTAAATATTTAATAATAGTATTATTATTCATTTATAATGCAATTACTAACAGATAATTATAATAACATAATTTATAATACTTCATAATAATGCAATTAATAATATAATACTTAATGAGAATTATGCCCATTAATTTTTTATAGCATAAATGTTTTTTTATGAAATAAAGTTTGTGATATGTAAATTCAATTTTTTTATTAAATTTTGTTTATTATATGTTTTTAAGTAATAGAGTTTGTAATAAAGTTTGTTTATTAAATAAAAACAATTTCACAAAAATAATTAATGAAATGTAATTTTAATGTCACAAAAAATTATTATTTTAAAACATTAGATTTAGATTTATAATTTTTTGTGACATTCATTTTATTTTCAATTATTTTTTATATTTTTAGTTAATGTTTTAAATTTTCTTTTAGATTTTAGTTGTAATATATTTTATGTTTATATATTTTTTAATGTGTAAATATTATGTTTGAAATCAATAATGGTTGTATCATGTAAATTAAGTTTGGTTTATTATATTGATGAAATTATTTTTATTTTCAACTATTTTTAAATGTTTAGGCTATGTTTTAAGCTTTAATTATATTGTATTTATAGTTTATATTTTACAATATTTTAAAGTTATTTACTTGAAATTTAATAATTTTTCCTATGTTTCGAGTAATCGACTTTGAAAGATTATAAAATATATAATATAAGAACAATATAAATGAAAATTAATACATATGCTAAACATATAAAAATTAATTAAAAGTAAAAAATAATTTCATCAATATAATAGACATACAATAATATAGATGAAAGAAAACATTATTGTTTGAAAACTTTTAAGTCAATAGAAATCATATAAATGAATCACCACAATCATTGCCTATGATGAGGTCATGTCCCATAATTTGGTATACGAATGGAACACTCATATCAAGATTGTTGACCTCTATGATGGGGTGAATTGTGATGATCTGGATGGGGATCTTCATATGGTACTGGAAGATCAAACGTTTGATGATCTATCTGTGAATAATTAGGAGGAGGTGATAGTGGGTTGTCGTAATGTGCACCTGATCTTTCTCCGACTACGTAAGTGGAAAGACCTACCACCATATAAAGGGGGGACCATATGACATGTGAAGGTGTGGTCATGAAAGATAGAGGCATGAGAAATGACTCTTGATATGAGCTCAGATCAGCTATACCTAGCAACAACTGTGGTTATACTGACAACATAAATGGATCCCTTTCTTCACTACTAGAAATATTCCCTTTAACATCGCTAAAAAAGGCTTTATTAGTGATAAAGAAGCGTTGATAATGTAAGAAATGCTAAAGTAAAGACTTTATCAGTGCTCTCCAAAAGTGCTAATAAAGACCCTCTTTATCAGCACTAAAAATGGTGCTAATAAATCTCACATTTATCTGCGCTCTCGCTCCTTTTTCAGTGTTTTTCACCAACTCGACAACCACCCCTTTATCAGTGCTTCCCCACCCCCTTTATCATAAATTTTCAAAATTCCAACCTCTTTCACACCTAGATTTGATCTCTATACCTCTCCTTTGGAACTCTAATTCCATTGCCACTGCACCGTGATGTTTTATTGTCTATTTTAATATATATATATATATATTATTTATATATCTATATAATTATTTTTAAATACATCGATAAGATATATGTTTGTGTGTGTGTTCGTGTGATATATATATTTATATTTATTTAAATATATTATATATTATATTTATTTACATATACTAGAATATAATATAAATATATATCCATTTATTAATACACACATATATGTATATATAAACATTATATATATATATTTGTATAAGTATATATATATTTATATATTTTTATAATGTAAAAAAGGCTAGATATTGTTATAAATACATTTTTAGAACGTGTCTATATATTTAGATATAAATTTTATACATTACATATATATTTATATGTCTATATATTTACATATTTACATATAATTTAATATTTACATATAAATTTTTTATAATTTATTTATAAATATTTTTAGTAAAATCCTTTTATATATTATATTTAATAATAATGATAATGATCTATTTATAAAAATACATTTATATATGATTTATATACATAATATTGGAAAATGCACACAAGTATACGTTTATATTTCTCACATACACGTACAAATATTTACATAATATGTATTTATTTACATATATTATAGTATATATATACATATATATATATATATATTTATTTATTTATTGATACACACATGTTTATATATAAACATTAATTGTATAGGTATATATGCATATATACATATTAATGCATTTTTATAATGTAAATAAAATGAATAATTTTTTATTTTAAATAAAATTAATAATAAATATTTATTTTAGATATTTAAAAATATATTTTTATGTAAATTTGTTTAAATATGTATTTATACAGTTGATTTATTATAAGTACATATAAAAAAATATGAATATATTTAATTATAAATATAAATAAATTATGAAAAAATGGTAAAATTTCTAAACCATAATATCTATATGAATGTAAACCCTGAGAATAAATTCATTCATCATCAAAAAAAAGACAACTAGACCCCATTAAATGAGTCTGGAATTCCATAGAAAGTTAAAAAATATGGTACCTCAACTAAAAGATCAGTTTTGGAGGCCTTCTGAGACTTTTTGGTATTGGAAAACATGACTAGTGGTACCCCACAACATAGATCTCATAGCAGACATCAATTTGATATATGGTAAAGCCCAAACAGATGCTCAGATCAAACGTTATGGTCGTTTGAAATTCAAGTCATATTTTTAACTTATCTTAGACCATTCACTAATTCATTTTATTTTTATGTCATCCAACTATTATTAATGACTACTACTCAATAATTTTTAATAAATTATTAATTCAAATTTTTTTTAATTATTTTATAAGAAAATTTCACTAAATATCTAATATATTATGTGTAAATACCTATTTAGAATTATCTAAAACTTATTTAAAATATATATATTATATTTATATCAATATAAACATATCTATATTTTATTATATTATTTTAAATGAAAAATAATTTTTCATGAAATATACCCTTTATCAGCATTAGTAAAAAAGAATTAATAAAGACCCCCATTTTATCAGTGCTTTTTTACTAGTGATGATGTATCCCACCATTTATCAACACTTTTTTAGCAGTGCTGATAAATGAAATCCCTTTATCATTGATTTTTTCTTAGCACTGATCAAGGTTCAACTTTATCAGTATTTTTTAGCATTGATGAAGGTCCCCTTTATCAACACTTTTTCTAACACTGATAAAGGGGGCATTTATCAGCACTTTTAGCTAGCACTGATAAAACCTGATGCTAGATAAACCTAGTTTTATTGTTTTGATTCCTAGTTCACATATGAAATCAAATAAGGCTAGACTACTATAGGTGGTACCTCTTCTTATAGAACAGGTGGGGCCTCACCTGCACCACAATGTAGTCTACACCATCATCGTCGCGGATCCTCAACATCAGTAGATTCTATAGAAGGTTCTTTAGTATTAACCTCCTCTCCCTGGGCAGGAATATCATCTCCCTAAGGTGAAAATTCAAATATACTATTTTATAGAATACGATACATTGGTATCATCTCCCGTACTACAACACGGTAAGTTTTCTAGCTAAAAATCTCACTCTCCAGTAGATCAGATATGTGGATACAATTTTTTAGTCGATTATTCTATAAAGAGATTCAAATTGGATTTAAAAAATGTACAACAAACAAAATAATGTAAATTTATTGATTTTTCAGAACCTGAATCCATTTTTCATGTGGTGAAGATACAATGTAGAATTCAGTCTATACTATGACCCATACTTGTGTTGTTGTGATATATGGAATCAACTCATATGCATGACCTTGATAAGAAATAATTCAAGTCTATCATAGAGGTTGAGATACTTTGCATGTCATCAGTGCCAATCGATATCCTGCCTCACTGTTAGCCTTTGGGAATGAAGTTCCATTGAATGTTTGGGTGGAAATGGAATACACTGATCATATAAAAATTGGAACATGACTCTATCAGGATGGTGCTACTCAATATGAAAGTGAATGAGAGGAACTCTAACCATGGAATCGTGAAGCTTGTGAGTAGACTATGCGGGAATCTAGTCTAATAGATCCTAATATGGTAGCCATGAAATATTATATGACATGTTAAATTTGTTAAAATATATTTTTACCTAATTTCAAAAAATGATAATATTATGAAATTGATTAGGTTTGGATCAGCGTCATCTTCATCTGGATCAGCATGGCACCAGCATGGCTCAAAAATGGATCCAATGTTCTGGTTTTTCCTCCAGAGTGACTCATCATTGTCCATCTTCTCAGTCTGGTGTTAGCATGACTCAACAATGACTCTAGAATTCTCCCTGCTCTGTCTTTCGATGTGTCTTAGCATCGTCTATAGAATGGATCAGAGGGGGGAGGATCTGTTTGGCATTTTCATGGTTTGATGCTCAGTGGACCTTGCAGCTTTGGGTTTGTTTCATTTGAAGCATTGATGTTTAAAGTTCAGAAGGTTTTTGCGGCATCACCATCTTCAGAGGTTCCCTTCTCCTCATCACTATCTCTAGATTCTCATAGTGCACAATCTGGACTCTGGTGTATTCTTCCATAGTTCGATCTGTCTAGATGCATTCTTGAGTGGCATTTCTAGGTTATAATGGCTCAGATCTACTCATTGGTGATTCTCCCACAGTGCAGTGTTGGGCTATCTAGTCCTGGGTGACGATGGTCTGGATTCAAATTCCTTGGATAGCCTTCCTCTTTTGTTTACTTCCATGGATGGTTGGGGATGTCTCATGGATGTAGGTGGGGTTTTCCAACTTTGGTTCTGACAACCAGCGAAGGATTCAAGGTGCATGGGGTCTTAGATCTGGTTTATTTGTGTTTTTAGGGACATTTCAAGAGGATTGTTCAGGTGGCTGTGAAGCCTTTTTGGTGTTATATGATGTTTGTCCTACAGTCTATCGTTCAAGGGTTCATGTTTCCATATTATCTTTATATACTTCTCTAGATGAGGTTTAGAGCTAAATGTTTTCACCAGACATATGGGATTTAGATTTGGTTTTTTGAGGGAGTATGGCCTTGGCCATCGGTACCATCCATTCTTTTTATGGGATAGTTTTCCGTACAACTTTGGAAAGGTGGAAACTGGAATTAATGTTGTTTATGTTGGGGAGGGGCCTTTCTTTGTTGTATGGATTTTTGGATTTTAGATCGTGGGGGCTTGGTTTGATGTCTTTATTCATTGAATTCCTATTTGGTTCCCCATCATCCCTTAAAAGGGGACTTGTGATAATACAAAATTAATTTTCTGTCAGTAGAAGAATGTATAGACTTATATCAGTGGGAAGTAAACTATCCAACATGAGAAGGTATTTAAAAAAATTATGTCTTAGAGTCCTGAAAAATTTATGTTCTTAACTCCACCTATAATAGAAAACTTTGAAAGTGATAAATAATAATAAATAGAGTATATTAACTCATATTAGAATTAGAAAATCATTAATATGATTGATCATACTAGTGTCCATGAAATGCGCAACGCAACACATCCATATGAATCTCTGGATCAACAATAATAGGGGATAAGGGATGAATGTGCTCTTATGAAAACAAATGAATGAGGATGAAAAATCCCCCATAAATCACCACAATATGATCAAAATTTTGTGCATAAAGCTCTATATATGTATGCAATGTATGTTGAAGCCCAAATATATCTCCCAACCTGATCAAAGTCTTTTAGTATCCCCAAATACACCATGAAGACATGAATACTTGAGTGATTAGTGCACAAGTCCCTCCAATTTCTCATAATATATATGTATGGGAATCACACATGATAGTTTCTTTGTCAACACCAACTGGTAAATGTGTGAATTTTATGTCCAGCCCGCTCATAGAAAGAGAACCTCCATCCATAATAGTATCATCCCCCACAATTTTGAGACCAAGTAATCATTGTACTTGCTCATACCAGTCTCCATGTGTGGGTCCTATAATTTCATTACCCTAGATAGGAAGAAAAAGTATAATTGCCACATCCACAAGGATAATGATTATCTCTCTCTAAGTTAAGTGGAATGTGTGAGTCTGAGGTCTCCATCTCTTAGCGAGGGTAGCAAGGAGGTGAAGATCAATGAATTTATAATAAAATACAATGATGTCATAAAATCTTGCATTATTTAGGTATGGAATAATAGAATATGGAGGCATAATGGGATGATAATGGTGTTCTCTATACAACTTAATCCATCAAACCTAATGAACCACTATAACCTCATGTGAAACATGCCTATATTTCTAAGTGAGTAGAGCATTATCCTTCATCTCTATGTATAAAAATGAAATAAATATTAAGTGTAGAATATAAATATAATTCTATGGTAAAAATAATGTTATGACTGTTATAATGCGGGATATAACATGCCTATTCATATTATTTTATGAATTTTTTTTACCAAAAGAAAATTAAATTTCTTAATGTTTATCAAAAAATATTTCTAATGCTTTTAAAAAAGTATTTTTCATATATTTCAACATCCTTTAATGATTTTAATCTTTCACTGGGGATATTCCTAGATGATACCATCCTTATTCTTTTTGTGGATGGATTATAATGATGTTTTAATGAAATTTTCATGAAACCCATTTATTTTCCCTGGATTAATTAAGCTATGAAAGAATAACATATGTTTTTATATTCTTGTGACATATATAAGTATGGTTTTGATTATGTTATGAGAGGGGTCTTATATAACCCTTCAATACATTGGTTACTTTTTTATATCTCAAGAGATAATGATAATGTGTGGACATGATTGGGTATGTTCATAAGATATTACTTGTGCCTGATTGGGGTTGGTCACATCATAATTCATAGACATGATTGGGTTTGTTGAAATATTTATAAGCATACATGATTGGGTTTGAACACAATGTTTTGATTACCTCTGCTTTTTCCCAAACCATATTTCCAAGTTATGACATATTTTAATGTTATGTTTATAGAGTTTATGATTATTTTCAAATGTTTCTTATCTGTGGTGTATATTATATACATCCATAATGTTTCTTTTATGACTCTTTGATCACATTCCATGATGATCATTTCTTATTATTTATTAATCCTTTTAATCAGATATTTCTCATATGCTCATGGGATCTCTCACGAATATGATCTAACCCTTTATGACTCATTTTAAAGTTTTCCTTTACCAAGATTTTGATCTCACTCCTTTTTTCCACTTCCCTAGGAAATTATATACAAGATTATGAGTAGAATAATGTATATAGAGATGTTTGTGGGAGATATTGATGTAATAAATTTTAATAAGATGTTTTATGTAGCAAATATTCAAAGAAAAAAAACCTTTGGATTCTGGGATTGTGAGATTATTTGTGAGATATAAGGTTTTTTTATTTAAATGATGTAAAATAGAGACAAGTTTACCTTCTTTGAGATTTATTTAAATGATTTTAGAATTTATGAAATATTTATTATTTGATAATAAAATTATACATAAATGTCACAAATTTCTAAAAAATAAATCATTTTATATTAAAACCATATAAATGATAATATGACAAGTTTACATTAAAGGAAATTCATAATCATGTATGAGAGTGATAACTCGTTCTAGAAATGTTAGGGCATCATTTCCTACTATTTCCTTCCCTATGACGAATTCTACATAAACAAACCTTTCCCTTAATCTTGAGGTCAGTCCATCTCATTCAGAATCCTCATGGACTTCGGTCTCCCTCATGGTCATAATCTGTTGATGTTAGATATCAATGTTGGTTGGTCATCAGGCATTGAATAGTTCAGAAGGGGTACAATCCATGATACCACCTGTACACACCGTGCACTTGAGTAATTTTAAATTAAATTAAATTAGTTAAAATTACAAATGATTGGCATCTTCTAGACTGTTTGGATGTACTATTAGGATAAATGAATGAATGAATTAATAATAATATTTTTTTATTAATTTGAGTGATTTATATTGCTAAATAATGAATTTAAATGAATGGTATATAGTTTTGAATGTGTACTTATTTTCATTTATGGATGTTCATGGGCATGAATGTCCTATAAATGAGATGGATTAGTTTTATTTAATTTTTATTTCATGGGTTTTTGTAATAATTATCATTAAATTAAAAGGATTATATGTGAATCATCCCATCCTCTATATTATTCATGGTCTTACCTATATATGGTTTCTTTTATGTAATCACATACCCATGTTACCCCTAACCCTCATGTGAATAAATAATTTGTTAAGGATGGATCCCCCATGTGAGAGGAGGCAGTTCAGTTTGGAGTCAAGGTGATACCAACCAAGGAGATATATAGGAAAACAAGTGGAATACTCTAAATCAAACCATAAATTGGTTCAAGAAGTTATTCCCCCTTTTTTAATGGTTGGTTTCTTGTCTATTCGATAAACCATCCCTTAAAAAATCTCCTGATCATGCCGCTTAGATTTATTTTATTTATCACAATACCATGGTACATTATTTATGTTTATTGGATTAATTTACATGATTACATTAAATAAATGAATTAATAAACATTCCATTAGTGTATAAAAATGAATCCAATAATGAACTAAATGATGAATACCATCATATGGGAGCATAGTTCATTTTTTAGACTTTAATTTGACTAGTTGTGTACCCTAAATGGACTTACAGATCAAAAGTTATGACTATCTGAAGTTAGAATTATGAAACTGGACAATAAGGGTTATTATGGAACAAAGTACAAAATTTCATAAAACTCAAACTTTTGTGAAATTCAAACATTCTCAAAACTCAAACTTTTACAAAACTCAAACTTTTTTAAAACTCAATCTTTCACAAATGAAAGTTGTATTGCTAAAAAACTTAATCATTCATGAAAATAAGGTATATTTTGAAAATTGCATGTCTTCACCTCCAAGGAACCTATAAATAAACCCCTCAAGTCATCATTTTGGGAAGAGTTTTGACTACGTTGTGATACCACATTCTCTATTAATAAATCTCTAAAAAGATTTGTAAATTTAAGAATGTAATAGTTGTTGGATTTGGTGTCATAGAACAAAATTCTTCTATAATTTATGATAAATATATATTCATTGGATGGATATCAATAAAATCCTTATCACATCATGATTGTTCTTCTGCATAACATTGCATGCGATAATGTCCCTAGAGTAGCGGTCACACTAAAAGGTCATAACAGTTCCCTACTATGATGAGAAACCATAAGTACTATGAAACTATTCTTAGATATATGTTCTATAGTTAGATTATATCATTTTGGGGACACAAATGATATAGGCTATTATGGGTGGAGACTCATATGAATTTGAGACCCCTTCTCATGGTGTATGCCCTTGGTGATATCCAGTAGGATATTATCAGAATGAGACCAGACAGTAGGAAATACACATTTATAAGTCTCATTGGATGTTCATATCTTGGAATGTGTGTATTGGTCCTTAGAATTTAATATTATTATTAATGGGTATTATGAATTTCACATTTATATGTATTGGTGAAAACTGTGATGATATATGTTCATGGCGAGGTAGGATATATTGGGTGCGTCATGAGTAATACTACCTTAATGAATAATGAAAGAAATAATTTTTCCCTTCTGTTCCATAATGTAAGTTGATTTCTTAGGACCTTTTATGGAAATGATATAGCCTAAATAAATGCATGGACATGGTGTTCTATAGGAAATTTCAATTTCTGGGAAGTCAAATAATGAGAAATAGATCACATGTGTTGATGGCACTTGCATGCAACCTGCTTGATTGAAGATATCGAGACAAAGGGATGATTTTACACTATAATTGTTCATATGAGGTGACGTGTCATTATGGCATTAAATTATTTATATATGGGTGCCTTGGCGTGTTTCTAGATGCTAACCTTAGACTTTAAGTAGGGTCACCTAATTCCACTGAGAAAGAGGCATAGAGGGTCACACACTAAATGTATCCAATATCTCAGTTAAATGATATATTATTTAATAAGTTGAATAAATATTATTACCAGTTATGGTTTAATAATTATTCATATGTGCATGATCACATTTATTTTGACACTTGTTATTCGAGAGAATATATTATGGTCAGAATAATTAATAAATATTTATTTTCTATTTAGTGAATATAATATGTATATATTTATTGGAGAATAATGCAGTGATATTTATTCAATAAATAAATCGTCAATATTCAAAGTTCAATAAATACGGTCGAGAATTGGCAGACCTAGTTAATTCTCTAGTTAGAAATAATAACATTGAATATTATTTGATTAAATAATATTTAATTGTAACTCCAAGATAAGCACATGTTAGGAAATAATAATTTTGCTGTTATTATTTGACATGGGGGTTTCTGTAGGATTAATAAAATAATTAAGGCACTTGTGAAAATTATTGATTATTACCCAGTGAATTAAATACCTGGTTATATTATTCTCTTATTAGCTAAGCACTAACCATGAGATGCCTAAGGGGTTGTGCAAAATGAATTAGATAAATACTCTCAAGCCTAGAGAATTCTTTCTTCTCCAAGAACTCTCTCAATAATGAGAGTGATCCTCCTCCACTAGATCAAGAAGAATGCTTTGGAAGCAGTTCTCAAGGTGATCGAAGGTGGACATCGCAAGCACAAGGATCTTCTATGCTAGCACCCATAGACTCCTTCGATGATGTGAAAAGATACATGGAACATGTTTGGATCACTTCTAGAGGAATCCTACACTTGGATTCTACAACTCAATGATGGCACACTTGCAGATTTGTGGCTGAACGCATCAGTGAAGAAAGAATCACCTTGGAGGTAATTCTTTAATTAAATTAAATTAATTATAAACAAAATATATTGATCTTATATCTTGGTTCTGGGTTTCCATTCCTTTTTCTAAATCCTTGATACAATTCCATGGATACTGGTGTTCATTATCATATTGATCCCTGATTGTTCATTGAATATGAAAAAAAATTAAGGTTGGGCACTGGCCTTCCCAAGCTTCTACTGCACCCAGAACCTATAAGTGGTATCAGAGTGGGCATATTATTTTTGATGATTATTTAAACAATTAATTAATAATTTATGCACTAATAATTTTGTTTTTCAATTCATCTTTAATTGTTTTTTAATCTAAATTATGAGATCTATTATTCCTATATCGTTTCTCGCAGATCTAATAGAAATGATTAATTTTTTGATGAAAATTAAATCCATGATCTCATCTAGAGGTGAAAAGGGTACTATCCAGGTAACACAATAGTACACTCTGTGTAGTCAGATCTACAAGTATTATAGTTATGTTCAATGTATAAGGAGTAGTTCAAAAATTACTCAACCTGTGTGCATTAATGACACGTGGTGTAGTTAATTATTACACAGTGTATTGACCAAGGATAGACTAGTGCACAGTTAGCCAGACTGCACACTGGGTGGCCCACTAGACACAAAAAGTATTCCCTTTTGAGATAGGGTCGATCCATGTAACCAATACACAACTTTGCCGACCGGTAATCGTGTAACGGGGAGTCAAAACAACATGTGTCGCACTGGAAACATCATGTACTTTGAAGATTTCTGAATTAAACCTCACACGCCATTTCCTCGAGAATGTATTTCAGATGGATGGTGAGGAGGGTACACACTGTATAGTTGGATCTACATATTGTCTACACTTTCCATATTATGTAGATTTAAATTTTTTTGTTATATTATGTAACCCTTGAGACAAGTGCCTTAATATGGTCGTAAAGCTAGGACATAACATGTGATAGGTGTTTGATATATATATATATATATATATATATATAAATGTTTAATTAACATCTGCATAATGTTAAAAGATCTACACATCATGTATGAGTTGTATTAAAAATATAATTCTATGTGCATGCTACATGTCACAAAGAATAAATTGTACACAAGTATAATACATATTGGGTAGTTTTGGATGGGTATTCACTAGGTTACCTCCAAGGTACAAGTTATGTACAAGGTAAATTTTAAACGAATTATAATTTATTTAAAATAATAATGGATGGGAATCTCAAGGAAATTCATAAAAAGGTTTTAGATAAATGTATTGATTAATTAAATATAATAATTAATTGATTTTAGATTGATTTATCTTAAATAAGGACGATTAAAGAATTGAATGCTAGTTTTATTAAATGCATAACTCCATTGTGTAATGTCCCTGAAATTCTGTTTAATTTTTTTTTAAATTATATGGAATTATTTTGAGACTAGACGCTCTGAAGACACATGAATCCGAGTCCTGATGAGCTCAAAATAGAATTTTGAACTTTTATTAGTTCATTTAAATAAACATGTGAGTGGTTTTTCTAACATTTAAACTGGTGCTCGAATATAAAATACAAGGGCACCATTGAACTCAGAATGGTAGGATTTTCCTAGAATGGAACTAACCTTGAACAGCATGGGTTGAGAGAAAAAATTTGTTTTTTGGACTTTTTAAAGAAAAAGTTAAAAAAATAATCACATTTTATTTTATTTTTTTATGAATTTTCAAACTGGTGCAACAAAATGACGTATAACGGAATGAAACCAAAAATTTTGTTTCATAAATTAAACCATGTAATGACTTCGTAACAGAACATAAGTCAAATTCCATTTCATGTTTCATCCTTTAATGGTTGAGAAAACAACGTAGGATTGTTGGAACAATCCTGGTTCTACTCTGAAGCTCTGGTGGGTGATGATGACAAACACCAACGACGGCCAAACAACGGATCGTGGAGCGTCAAATGGTGGACATGTTCTTCTTCCACCCTTCGAATTGATCATCACCAATGAATGACTTACTCAGGTAGGGGTTACTTTAATTGATTTCCTTTTTCCCCATTCATCATTCTCAATCAACGAATACAAATCAACCTAGAAACATGTTGATCCTCGGATCACTTGTTCTTGCGGTAGGGTGCCCATTTATTGGGTTTTTTGACGTTGGGATTAATTATTTGTTCATTAGAACTTTAATACTAAACCTCCCCTTGATACAAAACTCTAACGCGGAAGGTGTTGGAAAACATGAAAAAGGCGTGAGCCCCTCCCCCATGTGTGTTCTTCATGGACAAACCTCCAAGTTGATGGGAGAGCTATTTCAAGGCATTAGCAAGAAAGACGGTACCCCACAGAGGCTGGAGGCATAGACCACATGAAGAAAAAACCACCCGAGTGGACCTGATGGTCTATGGAAGAACCCACCAGTGTGTCGGTGCCAACAGCGGCACTGGCGACCGATGGCGGTGGCCAGCGGTAGCAGCGCCCCACGATGGCCCACCGAAGGGAGCGTCGTGGCCGGCTCAGGCCACGGTGTAGGGTGCGTGCACGCGGTCCCTCGATTGCGTGCAGGTGGAAGGTTCAGACTACATCAGCAGTGTTCATGGCAGACAAGAAAGATGCCATCGGGGCATCCGAGCGGTAGAGAACTGGCTTGCATAGCGGGTCAGGCAGATGGTGGGCTGAACCCGCCCAGTGGGTCGGAACCGCAACCTAGCGGGCCAGACCCATCGCCTAGATGGCCGGACCTGTGGCCTAGTGGGCCAGATCGGATCTAGACCCGGGTTGGAGCTAGGTCAAGTCAGTGGGCCCCCCAACAGGGTTGGTCGGGTCCATCCGACCGGGTCGGACCGGGCCCAGATGCAACTGGCCCCTATTTACTAAAACACCTATAACTTTCAAATTAGGCATCTGATTGACAAGATGTTTGCTGCATTGGAACCCTTGTGATGATACAGATCTTTTGGAATTATCTGAGAATACTTTCATGGAATTTGAAATATGAATATTGGATTAAGGAGTATATTCTCCTGGACTCAAGTGCACTTTATACGAGAATCCTACAGTTGGATGATACGTAAAGACTAGTGACCCTGTTTGGATCAGCTCCTGGAGACTATGTGTAGATCAAATTCTAGAGAACCTCTGTAGATTATCTCATAGTGACCCTGTGTAGATCAGCTCCGAGCAACCCTTTGTGTATCAGCTTTGAGTGACCCCATGTGGATCAGTTCCGAGCGACCCTATGTGGATCATCTCCCAGCGACCCTGTGTGGATTAGCTCCCAACGACCCTGTGTGGATCGGCTCCTAGAAACCCTATGTGGGTCAACCCCAAGAAACCATATGTGTATCAGCTACAATTGGATCTGTGTGACCCTAGAGACCCACGATACTCATTTGGGATGAGTACCTCAATAGTCCCAGGTGTTGGGTGTTACGAATGATAGTCCTTGTTTTCGTACATTTGATTATACCTGTTGGGAGTTTTCTGGCTTCATGATCATGCTTCATGACTTTCTTCATGGATTTCTTTTTGGTCTTTCCTTGTTGGTTTGGGGTCCCTACTGGGTATTTTTTTACCGGGATTCGCCCGCATGTGTTGCGTCTGGTGAAGATAACCAACGACTTGGTGGAGGACTTGGTGGCCCAGGACCAGGTAGTGCCTAGTGAGATCAGGTAGGAAGGATGTACTTATACGACTTACGGTAGATACTATGTACTTACGCATCAGGTAGGGTTTTCATTAGATGGATTTCCATCGATATTTTAATTTCTCTTATTGTAGTTTTCTTTTTTTTTGAGTTTTTATTCTGGCCCATTTACTTTCAGTTGTACCTTTACACTCAGTTTTTGTTTAGTAGCATGCATGTCCTCTTTTCCAGTTTTCTTGGGATGTGGTTGTATGCATGTGTGTACAAGTACTTAGAAAAATGTCTCCTAGTTTCAGGTTGACACCTTAGGTGCTAGTCTCCAACCCCTGGCCTTCAGGAGGCTGGATTGGGGGATTCACGGCACGGGCCCCGGGGGAAGGTTCATTAAAAAGTGGTATTAGAGGTGGTCGATTCTACCTAAAATACCAGAAGTCTGTTGTTTTGTTTTTGGGAAACAATGTTAAATGTTTTGAGTTTTACTTTCAGATTCGGGGAGCCCAGTGTTGGTGTGGCGACCGACGTATCCATACACTAGGACCTTGAATTCTACTTTTCGGCTATATTCATAAAAACACTGGTTGCATGCATCATATAGTATTTGAGGGTTTCCTCATGTTCTTCTTGAATTAGAGTCAGATAACCATGTATAATCTATTCATCGTGGTATATATTGATCTATTTTAGGATACCTCCACACATATAGCTAGCCAGGATTCTGATACATGGTCGTGAGGATATCGCTCCAAGCGATGAGGTTTTAGTTCAGGGACCAGTGCTAGAGATGGACCCACCGGGTGGTGCACTAGTGTTACCACCACCCGTTGGTCAATATCTACTGCCATAGTTACCGATATTGGACAAACATAGGCTCAGTGCCCTACATGAGTTTCAGAGACAGAGACCTCCTAGGTTTAAGGGAGAGACAAATCCTTAGGTTGCTGAGGATTAGATGGAGGCAGTGACGGGGGTTTTCCACTTAGTGAGGATCTCCTTTTGACCAAATGACGGTTCTAGCTGCGAACCTTCTGCAAGGCTTGGTGGAGAGATGGTGGAGTTTTACCATTTAGAATCATGATGAGGAGACCCTCTCCTACGTTGACTTCTAGAAAATTTTCTGGGAGGAGTTCTTCCCCACGACCTTGCACTCATTGCATATACAGGAATTGATTCACCTACAATAGGGCATCATGATAGTGTTTGTGTACTCTGCGAGGTTTAAAGACCTCTCCCTCTACTATATGGATATGTTATGGTACCCTTTCCTTAGAGACCAGACCTTTGAATAGGGACTCTAGTGAGAGATTAGGGTGTTGATGATTTCCCTCAGTATCCCCACTCAGGTTGGAGTGCTAGAGCGATCTGTACTGGTATATAGATTCCTTGTAGAGAAGGTACTGATGGTGGGAGAAACTTCCGGGCACTAGGAGGGCAAGTCATTCATGGTAGGAAGTCGACAGATGACGCAGAGGTCCAAGCAGGCCAGATCATCCGAAGGGAGACCCTAGGACAAAGGATAAGTGGTGCAAGGCCACCAAAGCGGCATGGTTTAGCAGAGAAGTAGGTCATGCCACTCATGTGGTGGACAGGGAAACATGGCTTCTGACTGCACGGCTCGGCGCTAAACATGTTGTCGTGAAATGTAAAATTGATTATGTTTTTAAGGTTTATTTATAGTCTAGGAAAGAACCTAGTTTGTCTATCAAGGAGTGTTTATAGGTTTAGAGTATTCTTTTTTAATTAAAAGTACTAAAATTGGGGTGATTTTGAAAACATTTTCAAGAAAATAACCTGATTCAAAGAGCTTAGTAGTTGATAGATAAAGGTTCTAATTTATGAATTATGAGAGAAGGACATCATTTCATGTTCACTACACATCTTGGATAGTTCATTGTTCTGAAAAATTCACATGGTTTTGTTTAATTATTTGGTTGAGGGTTGTCAAGATCTTGACTCCCCTTTTACCCCTTAAAATGATGCACAAAGAAGCAACCCTTAACACAACAATCGTATTGTCTAGGTTTGGTCTTAAATCATAGAAAAAGGGATACCAAATCACAATAAAATATCATATATGTGTGAGATAAATGGACACTTGTGTTGTCCAATCGGAACAACCCAAGATTCCCACTTGAAATCTCAACTCAATTGGTTGTTGAAATAAAAATCATTTCACTTAATTATATCAATAGAAATAAAATCAGAGGTGAACCATGTCAAGATAATAAATAAATGAAATATTTATCACAAAAATTACACAAAACTAGTATAAGAACATGTGTTAGAACTCCCTCCCAAGTGTGTGTAGTTCCCTCAAAATGATCTTCAACCGTTTAGCTCGACATCAAGTGGATGAGGAAGCTTGGGTGGAACATAAACTTCATCCTTGACCCCCCTATAAAGATAGGGGACTCCAGAATATAATGAATGATGAGAGGACTCCTTTGTTCTCCAAAATACCAAATATTTACCTCCTAGCCTAACTTACAAATGGGGATCCCAAGGTTCCATTTTATAGAAAAATATGAAGGTAGTTTGGAGCACACAATTTTCTTAAAACAACTTGTCACAAGAGTTTCAACCTCCAGAAATACTTGTCCCACTTTGGAGAAAATAAAAATGTTTTATCCCCACCACCTGGATATGTCCACCAAATTTTTGGACGCATTTTGACACCTACATCTTGAGATATGGATAGATCACAACACACCACTTTTGACTTCATGTAGATTCATTGTTCTAGATAGATCAGGTCATTTAGGCCAAAAAATGGATGAATGATACTTGTATATCTTAATATGAAATGTATCCCAATGAATTTTGGACTAGGTCACAAAATTTCATCCCATTTAGATGCACAGTGAAGTAGTAGTGTTCAGTTTAGTAAACTGGTGTGCTTGGATCCTATGCAGCTTGGCCCATTTTTCTTGAACTTCATCATGGGCCCTCTAAATCACTTCCACCATCAATGAAATTATCAAAACAAGTAACATTTAACTATTTAACAATGATAAAAACAAAATAATTTAATCAAAAATGAAGTGAAATTTTTAATTATATTTTGAATTTACAATACAAATTCAATTTAAAATAGTGGTGTAAGGGAGAAAATGAAACAGTGAATCACAGTGTGATCACACTCCCACACCTAAACATTTGAACTCTTGGGAAAAAACATATTTCCAAAAATTATGCATATAAATATTTCCAACTTCATATCAATTTAACATTCAATAAAAATCTAATTCCTCATAGAAATGCGATCAAAGAAAAAATCACAGCGAGGAGTTATTCTTAGTAATCATGAAAAAAGGCATCTCAAAAATTGTATCCAAATGAAATTCCAAGAGATGCATCATACCAATCAAAGAAAATAATTAAAAAGTTAATCTTGTCACTAATTCTCTACATGTGTGTGTGAAAACCATTTCATGCTATTCTTTCCACTTTCTATCAAGTAAATATAAGTTATTTTAATAATTTTGTACTTACAAGATCCTTTCCACCGAACTTTCCCCACATCATTTGAAATAAAATTTCAAAACCCACTCACTTAAGAATTCCAAAATGTCAAACCATAAGCTCCAAACCTACAAATCCCCATATGATGTACATTACATCAATCCTCTCATTTATTATTTTTTTCAAAAGTTTCACTTGGAAGAAAGATCACACTCTTCTCCCAACCCATGTTTGATCTCCTCACAACACTAATTGTAATAGTTAAAAAAATATCAAAGGTTGAAGAAGGGTGGTTTTTAACCCACCCAATATAAAACCATTTTTTTGTTTTTATGAGGATTTATAATAGTCAGATAATAGGTAGACACACATAAGTCAATCTGGTACAGTAATGAAATAGATCAGATAGGGAACAAACGTATAGAAAAATGATTTTGGAAAGTAGAAAAATATCAAACTAACTTATATTTACCTTCGATTAAGTAAAAAATTTTCACACTTCATGGTTTGGTGAAAAAATGTGTGGAGGGATTAAGTGAAACAATTTTCCCTTAAAATATTCAAAAATGGTACCATTCTTCTCAAAGGTTTCAAAATAATACAACCATTTACATAATTGAAAAATAACTAGATTTCAAAATAAAGTCACACCACAGTATTTAATTATTATTAAAATGCACATTTCATCATGATTTTTTTTGAATGTTAATACAACCTGAAATACGGACATTCCACATGAATTTTCAATAACTTCCATGATTAAATGGGAATCATTTTCCATTATAAAGTGGGCATAAAAAAGTAATATTCCCGCATAAAGGCGAGGGGGAGGGAAAGGGGGGGAAGTAACAATACAATTAAGAAAGATAAAAAGAGAAAAAGAATAAATTGGATGAAAATTCCCAAATAACCCAGGAATATAACCACCTCCACACCTAAAGTGTGCATCGTCCTCACAGTAATAAAAGAAAATGTTGGAAGGAAGGATAAAACATCGTGAGTGTCATTCATAGATTGCATCAGGAACATAGATTTCCTCCATCAGGGACTCCAGAATGATTTCAAGGAAGTGATTCAGCTGCTGCCCATTGACAGTGAAGGTTTGTTTGGTTTATTTATTTTTAATATGTACAACACAAAATGGGGAGACGTTAGTAACAGTGTATGATCCAAACTAGTGGGAACAAATCTTAACTGGATGAAACTTCTGCCATGAATTATAGTGGAAGACCTTATTCCCAATGTGAAACTAATGATGAAAGATGAGGTAGTCATGGGAAGAATTGGTTCTCCCCTTATAAATCCTGGAGTTCTCATATACATCTCTTCTCATCTCCACTATCTCCGGAATCTGCAACTTCCTTTGAGAACCTACACCAGAAAGATTATAATTGAATTGTTTGAATGCCCGGTAGGCCCGGTGCTCAATCTCAACGAATAGGTGAAAACACTTTCCAAACACTAGCCGATATAGTGACATGCCAATGGGAGTTTTGAAAGAAGTATAGTAAGCCCATAAGGAATCATTGAGTGTAAGACTAATTTTTTCTATTAGGTGGAACTATTTTTTCATTAAATATTTTTACCTCTCTATTTGACACATCAGCTTGACCATTGGTCTATGGGTGATATGCATTAGATACTCTATGACGGACCCCATACTGATGCAAAAGTGATTGCATTGTCTGGTTACAGAAATGAGAACCCGGATCACTAATGATGAACCTTTGTAATCTAAAAATATAGAATATTTGGGTTCTATAAAATTACACAACTGCTTTAAAATCACCAGTCCTTGTAACTTGTGACTCTACCCATTTTGAATCATAATCCACTGCTAGAAGAATGTAAAGGTTCCCAAATGAATAGGGGGATGGTCCCATAAAGTCAATGCCTCAAACATAAAAAATGTCATGGAAGAGAAAGGGTCGTTGTGGAATTTTATTTCTTTTAGAGACTTTCCCCATTATTTGATAGCAAGGACAAGATTTACAGAAGTTATGGAAATACTGAAATAATGTGGGCCAAAAGGTACCAAAATCGAGGACCATGCAAGTAGTCTGTTGGGGACCAAAGTGACCCTCAGAAGAAAGAGTGTGGCAGAACCTAAGGATGGACTGAAACACACTACCAAGGACACAAATCCTGAGGACATGATCACTACACATGCACCAACGGTAGGGGTCATCCCAAATGTACCAGTTGGACTTATGTTTTAGAAGGTCGACCTGGTTTTTAATGAAATCGGTAGGAATGCAAGATGCTACCAAATAATTTCTAATTTCATCATACCAAGGAATAAAATCTTGCACTCAGTAAAGTTTCTCATTAAGAACCATGTCATTTATGGGAATACAGGGGGATGAGTTAATGTCTGAGGATGGGTGGATCCTACTGATGTGGTCTGCCACCACATTATATGCTACTTTTTTTACCTCTAATTTCTAAATAGAATTCTTGATTGAGGATAATCCAACAAATGAGACGTGGTTTGGCTTCTAGTTTCTTAAAGAAATACTAGAGGGATTCATGGTCTGAGAACATAATGACTTTGGACCCAAAAAGGTATAACCTGAATTTGTCCAATATAAATAATATGTCAAGGAATTATTTTTCAGTTGTGGATTATTTTTCTTGGGTAAGGTCTAAAGTATGTGAGGCATATCCAATTAAATGTGGAGCTAGATTGACCCTTTAGGACAAGACTTCCCCAACTGCATAGTTAGAGGCGTCACACATGAGCTCCAATGGTAAATCCCACCAAGGTGGTTGGATTACTAGGGGTGACGTGAGACTCAATTTTAACTTATTAAAATCATTTTCACATACAATATCAAAAACAAATTCCTTTTCTTTTTGGAGTAACCAAGAGAGGGGGAGTGCAATCTTACTAAAGTCATGAATGAAATGATAGAAAAATCCATCATGACCTAGGAAAGACCACACATACCACACATACCATAAATTTTTGGGGAATGGTAGGGAAGAAATTAAATCCACTTTTGATTTATCTAATTGGATACCATCTCCAGAAATTACATGTATGAAAACTATAACTTGTCGCACCATGAAATGGAATTTCTCATAATTTAATACGTTATTCTTTTCAATACAATGACGTAGGACTAAATAAATACTAATCAAACATTCATCAAAAGAGGATCTGTACAATGTGAAATCATCCATGAAAACATACATTCAATTATCTAGGTAATCCGAAAAAATACTAACCATGCATCGCTATAAAGTACCTGGAACATTGAATAGACTAAATGGAATCCTTCTATATAAAAATGTGCCAAAAGGGCAAGTGAAGTTCACCTTTTCCTAGTCCTTGGGGGAAATATGGATATGAAAGTATCCAAAATACCCATCAAGGAAACGGTAATGGGACTTACCTGCTAGCCTCTATAGCATTTGGTCATTGCATGATAAAGGGAAATGGTACTTCCTAGTGTGTTGGTTTAGTCATTGATAGTCTATGCAGACATGCCGACTATTCTACACACTAGTTGGAACCAATTCATTGTTTTCATTTTTTTATTAAAGTAAGGCTAGTTTTTTAGGAACCACTTGAATAAGAATGACCCATTGGCTTTTAGATATGGGGAAAATGATTCTAGTAGCCAATATATTTGTTACCTCCTTTTTCACAACTTCTAAGAGGTTTGGGTTTAGGCTACATTGTTCCTGCCTCATAGGTTTAGACTTATCATTTAATAAAATATGATGTGTGTAAATTTATGTGCTAATACCAGGAATGTATGCAAGTGTCTATCACAAATCTTGTTTATACAGCCTCAAAAGTTCAAGCAGTCGTAATTCATTCTTATGAGGGAGTGAACTAGTAATGATGATGGGAAACTTGTTTCCATTCTTAAGATATGAATATTTTAAATATTGAGGCAGTTGTTTAAGTTCCAATTCAAGTGAATTTTGGATTGATGGGATTGTATTTTAAAGTGATAGGTCACTGATCTCATCTAAATGCTCAATGGTATCATCCTTAGATGAGGAATAAGATTTTACAAGCATAGCATTATCATGGATGGTCATTGGGTCCCCACTGTTTAAAAAATCATAAATTAATAAACATAAAAGACAATTTTATAAATTAGTACAAAAATATATGGATGATTCATTTCCTAGAATTTCAACCAATGATGAAAACTTAAAAAGGGTATTTAGGAAATGAAAAGAGTTTTTTTCATGGGAAGGGAGTACATCAATTGAATTTACTAAGAGAGTGAAATGTTCTTCTGAGGGGTGCTTCCGGGAATCAAGGATGTTGAAGTGGACAATGTCACCACTGAATTCCATAAATAATATACCATTGCGGAAATTAATTATGGTTTTGGTAATTTTCAAGAAGGGCCTCCCCAATATAATCTAGGGATGTTCATTCATCCAATCATCTTCCATTCTAAGAACATAAAAATTAGTAAGAAAAATTAAAATTTTCACCCTCACAAGAACATCCTCTAACACACCATAGGGGTGTGCGGTACTTCGACTAGCCAGTTGAACAACAATTCTAGTGGGCTTCAGTTTCCTGAACTATAATGTAGAGTAAATGGAGTGAGGAATAACATTTATAGAAGCACCTAAATCAAGAATAATATTGGAAAATGAATACTCCCCTATGGTGCACAGAATAGAGAATGTCCCATGATCGTTGCACTTGGTGGGAATTTATGGATCTATTAATTCTGATACATTCCTCCCCAATCTCACCTTTCATCTTAAATAAGTATCCTTCAGTGTGTACACATATTCTTTAGAAAAATGGCGTATCTTGGAATTTTCTTCACGGAATCAATCACGGGGATGTTAACCTGCACATTTTTGTAAAATTTCCAATATATTCTTATAAATTTTTATTTATTTATTTTTCTTGGTTAGGTGGACCGTTGAGGAAATTGTAGGATCGAAATAGTGATGTAGATTCTCAATATACAAGAGGGGGGGGGTGAATTGTATACTTTAAAAATTCCATTGGAACCTTTAAAGTTAGTTAAGAATAACTATGTTTTCCTTAAGCAGAGGAAAAGACTAAGTTTAACAAAGTTAAACTAAGCAAATTCACAACACCTCTTAACACCGAATGCAAATTAGGAAAGAGATTCCGAATGAGGGTTCCGGAAATATGGTTCCGGAAATTGAAACTTAACAAAAGTTTACAATATGAGATTCTACCTTAAAGCGTATAGAATCTAAATGAAACAGAGTACAAATAAGGAAGTATAAGAAAGTTATACTTTCCTTATAATACAAAATGCAGCGGAATATAAACAAGTAGTAAAACTACAAGTAACAAGATATAAGTCTTTTAACCCAAAGAGAAGGGTATCCAACAACCTTGGATAAAGGTCCCTTGATTTATACTTTCAAGCAAGTCTATCTTACCCACACCAGGGTAAGCCCTCGATACGAAGATCGGAGTCTCTGTCTTGCTATCCCCGCAAGCCCTCAACTTCAAGGTAGTTGGCAACCTCTGTCTTCTTCAGCAAGGAAGCCCTCAAACTTTAAGGTAGTCGGAACCTCTGTCTTCCTATCCCCGAAAGCCCTAGAATGTAATCACCAACATTCGGAGTCACACGAAGCTTTGAGAGTTAATAAGAGTCTCTATCTCTAGTAATCACTTCAACAACATGTATGCACAAAACCTAGTTGTTCATCTGTCATCAGTCACGAGCTCTTTCAAATGAGCTCCTATTTATAGGTAAGGTCGGCTCCTTCTCCAACGGTCATATTTTCCTTAAAGATCGGAGGGACCTGTACACGTGTCACTTAGACAACGGTTAGTTTATAACAAAACAGACGACATCGTTTTATAACAAAACAAGTGTAACAAAATGTACGACATCATTTTAAACTCTTACATAAAAGTTCGGAATGAAAGCTTCGGAGTGAAGATTTGGAGTGTAATGAAAATAATAAAGAGTAGAAAAATTATAGAAGTGTAAGCAGAATATATGTTCGGAGTCTAACGAAAATATTTTTCAGAGTCTGAATTAATTCAGAGTGTATAGAACAAAGATAATCAGATTCTGTTTAATAGGTGAATTCGGAAGGCAAATTCGGAATAGGAATTCATCATCAGAAATTGTAATGAGAATTCATCATCAGGATTCGTAATGAGAATTCTTCATCAGAATTCGTAATGAGAATTCATCATCAGGATTCGTAATTAGAATTCGTCATCAGAATTCGTAATGAGAATTCATCATCAGGATTCGTAATGGGAATTCGTCATCAGAATTCATAATGAGAATTCGTCATCAGAATTCATAATGAGAATTCATCATCAGGAAAAAATTTCGGACTTGAGTTTTACAACCAAGTTTTTATCCTCAAAATTATTAGTTTTTGAACTAGAGTTAGGCTCGAAAACATTTTTATTAGAAATTACTTTTTCTAACTCTTTAGAAAGTTTATTCTTCTCAGAACTTACTTCCTCAAGATTTTTTGAAATACTTTCAAAATCATAATTTTTCTTATCAAGATCTTTAGAAAGATCTGATATTTCTTTTGTAAGAATAGAATTCCTAGAGTTTGCCTTATCAAGTTTCTTATTGAGTTTGGAATTCTCAATCTCAAGAAGTTCAGAAAACCTAGAGACTTCTTCATAAGTAGGTAATGTATTTTCCTCATCAGAAGATGATTTTTCATCAGAAGAATTATAATACTTACTATCATTAGAATTTAAAGAAACATTGGTCAAAGATTCAGCATTCCGTACCTTAGCCATAAGACAATGATTATCAATAGGTAATCTGGCTATAAGACCAAGATTCTTTTGTCCTGAAGATTCATAATCAGAAGATTCATCTGAAGAGTCATCACCACTGGCACTCCAGGTATCATTAGCTTTCAAAACATTCTTAGCTTTAGCTTTATAATACTTCTTCCTGTTCCTGTCTGGATGTCTTTCTTTCCTTTCTTTCTTTTTGAGCATAGGGCAATCTGGTCTTATATGTCCAGCTCTTTTACATTCATAACAAGTAACTTCTCCATCTTTCTTATCTTTCCTTTCCTTTTTCTTATACTTAGATTGAAAATTTCTCTGTCCAGCTATCTTGTTCATCCTTCGAGAAAGATTTTCTAATTCATTTTCTGAGACTTCACTCTCACTAGATTCGGATTGGAAGATAACTTTCTTAGACTTGGATCTGGTTACTCTCTCAGGAGTCTTAGTTTTCATCTGATTTGAAGTTGTAGTAAAAGCAACAATACCATTTCCATTCTTCTTCTTGATGTTGTCTGCATCTCTATTAATTCTAGTTTCATGTTGTAGAAGAGTTCCAAACAATTCATCAAGAGTAATTTGAGTGACCTTTCTGTTCTCATCTATAGCTGTTCTCTTGGACTCCCACTCATTGGGCATAATATCAATTATTTTATCCACAAGTGCTTCATCATCTAAACCTTTATCTCCCATAGATTGTAGACTGTTGACAATAGTCATAAATCTTTGTTGAACTTTACAGATAGGTTCTCCATAAGGAAAATTGAAGCCATGATATTCAGCTCTAAGCATAGCTCTTCTAGTCTCAATCACTTTGGAAGTTCCAAAGTGTGTAACTTCTAACTTCTTCCATACACAGTTAGCTGCTTCACAAGAAGAAATTTGGCTATATATATTTCTAGTCATTGAACATAGTAAAGTGTTGCGTACCTTATAGTTTAGTTGATATTCTTGCTTTTCCTGGTTAGTAAAAGATCTGACTTCCTTGTCAGGAATTTTATAATCACCAGTAAGCATAACAAAGTTGTCTACTCCAGTATTGATAACAAAAGTCTTCATACAATCTCTCCAGTATTCATAGTCATTACCATCAAATATTGGTGGTCTTGTAGGATTCAGATTATCAATTGATCCAACATTAATTCTTGCCATACTTAAACAAAAAACTTTGCACACAACCTTGTTAGTAGCAAAGAATTGTAATAACAAAGTTCGGAATGGGAAAAGTTCGAAATGGGAAAATTCATAATAAGATAGTTCGGAATGATAAAATGAGCAAGAAAAAATTTTATGTGAGTACAAGTATTTCAGAGACCTGCTCTGATACCAAATGTAAGATTGGTATAGAGTAATAGGTTTCCAACCTCTGATACCAATTGTAGGATCGAAATAATGATGTAGATGCTCAATATACAAGAGGGGGGGTGAATTGTATACTTTAAAAATTCCTTTGGAACCTTTAAAGTTAGTTAAGAATAACTATGTTTTTTTTAAGAAGAGGAAAAGACTAAGTTTAACAAAGTTAAACTAAGCAAATTCATAACACCTCTTAACACCGAATGCAAACTAGGAAAGAGATTCTGAATGAGGGTTCCGGAAATATGGTTCAGGAAATTGAAACTTAACAAAAGTTTACAATATGATATTCTACCTTAAAGCATATAGAATCTAAATGAAACAGAGTACAAATAAGGAAGTATAAGAAAGTTATACTTTCCTTATAATACAAAATGCAGCGGAATATAAACAAGTAGTAAAACTACAAGTAACAAGATATAAGTCTTTTAACCCAAAGAGAAGGGTATCCAACAACCTTGGATAAAGGTCCCTTGATTTATACTTTCAAGCAAGTCTGTCTTAACCACACCAGGGTAAGCCCTCGATACGAAGATAGGAGTCTCTGTCTTGCTATCCCCGCAAGCCCTCAACTTCATGGTAGTTGGCAACCTCTGTCTTCCTCAACAAGGAAGCCCTCGAACTTTAAGGTAGTCGGAACCTCTGTCTTCCTATCCCCGGAATCCCTCGAATGTAATCACCAACATTCTGAGTCACACAAAGCTTTGAGAGTTAATAAGAGTCTCTCTCTCTAGAAATCACTTCAACAGCATGTATGCACAAAACCTAGTTGTTCATCTGTCATCAGTCACGAGCTCTTTCAAATGAGCTCCTATTTATAGGTAAGGTCGGCTCCTTCTCCAACGGTCATATTTTACTTAAAGATCGGAGGGACCTGTACATGTGTCACTTAGACAACGGTTAGTTTATAACAAAACAGACGACATCGTTTTATAATAAAACAAGTGTAACAGAATGTACGACATCGTTTTAAACTCTATCATAAAAGTTCGGAATGAAAGCTTCGGAGTGAAGATTCGGAGTGTAATGAAAAAAATAAAGAGTAGAAAAATTATAGAAGTGTAAGCAGAATATATGTTCGGAGTTTAACCAAAATATTTTTCGGAGTCTGAATTAATTCATAGTTTATAGAACAAAGATAATCAGATTCTGTTTAATAGGTGAATTCGGAATGCAAATTCGGAATAGGAATTCGTCATCAGAAATTGTAATGATAATTCATCATCAGGATTCGTAATGAGAATTCGTCATCATAATTCGTAATGAGAATTCATCATCCGGATTTGTAATGATAATTCGTCATCAGAATTTGTAATGAGAATTCATCATCAGGATTCGTAATGGGAATTCGTCATCAGAATTCGTAATGAGAATTCATCATCAGAATTCGTAATGAGAATTCATCATCAGGATTCGTAAAGAGATTTCGGAATGAGATTTCTTCATTAGAATTCGTAATGAGAATTATTCATTGGAATTCGTAATGAGAATTCTTCTTCAGAATTCGTATCCTGAATCTAGAATAGAACATAGTCAGAGTTCATATCCGGAATTCGGAATGAAACTTCCTTATAGTTCTTATCCAGAATCTGAATCCTAAAATAGAATGCTTTATATCAAAGTTTCAACGATTCCGAGAAAATGAATCCGAATCTCATACTTAAGAAAAATATGGATGAAAATCTGATAAGGATACTTTTTCTTATAAAAGCGATTTTCCTTAAGAAAGCAATTTTCCTTATAAAAGCAATTTTCCTTAAGAAAGCAATTTTTCTTAAGATAAGGTGTTTGTGATTTTCAAAACAAGAAGGAAGGGAAAAGTCATAAGGAAAACCTTATTGACTCAACAGAAATGGAAGAGGAATGGTTGGGCTAGGTGAGTCATCAACAAAAACACTCTTCCCTTCGGAATGGATTCTCTCAAGACAAGGTTCTACCTTATTTGGAGCATTTCCAGTGGTTAGAATGGTGGTTTCCTTAGGAGGGGTTAAATCTAGTGGAGGGGTCATTTTGATTTTAAGTATTGTTCTACTCTAAAGGGTGATGGAACTAACATTTCCCTTATCCATAGTGTTAACTAATGGTTGAGAGGTTAGTTTACCTAACCCATGACTTTGAATTTCACCCACTGAGTTAGATAGTTGTCCTAAATGGGTTTTGAGGTCTTGTATGCCTTATTGAGTGGTTTGTTAGAATTATAGATTGTTAGCTACCATTTGTTTCATCATATCTTCTATTATAGGTATAGGACTTATAGGGGTTGTTAGAAAGGACTTTGGGGTGGTTGAGGATTTATGGGTGGTGGTGGATGACTACTCTGACCATGTTGGTTCCATTGTTGTTGAGGTTGGTTTGAATACCGCATTGCTTATAAGTTTGTTTTTCTTCCCACCTAGGGTTGTATAGATAGTAAGGTTCTTTCTTAAAGGGTTGGTTATAGGGTGACCTGGACAGATTTCTTCCCAAATCTCAGAAGTTTCTCTCAATTGAGGACATTGGCCAAAGTAGTGGGTGCTAGAAGAACATATAACACAATGGATGGGAGTAGGATATTGGGATTTACCTTGGGAAAGAGAATGTTGTCGAAGAAGGGTACTTACCTCTTCGAACTTTGTGTCCAAATTTTTCTCAAAATCTATAATTTTCTCCTAATGAAAACCTCATATGGGTATACTAGATAGTGAACCAAATTGTTGAGTGTTTTGCGCCCTGTTCTCAATTAGGGCTATTGCAACAATTGGGGTCTTATCAACTAGCGCGCCACCTGCAGCAGCATCAATCATGTTTCTATCAATAGGTATTAGACCTTTATAAAAATATTGAATTAAAAGTTGATCACTTGTTTGGTGGTGTGGGAAACTTGAACATAAACTTTTAAAGAGTTCCTGATATTCATGTAATTTTCCCCCTTGTAAATTCCTTATACCACAAATTTCTTTCCTTATAGTTACAGTTTGAGTGGCTGGGAAATATT
Organism: Viscum album; assembly: GCA_963277665.1. NCBI lineage: Eukaryota > Viridiplantae > Streptophyta > Magnoliopsida > Santalales > Viscaceae > Viscum > Viscum album. The sequence goes on from OY728158.1 coordinate 239,265,108, forward strand.
TTTCAAGAAAAAGATTTTTCAGGTCCACCCAACCTCTAATTGGTGAATTAACATAGTAAATTCTATCTTTTTCAGTATATTCTAATGAGAAAGGTAATGAACTTATATTTACTTATTCTTCATCCACATTAGGAGGTTTTAAAGTAGAACACATGGTATGAAATTATTTTTAAGTGTTTATGCAGATCTTCTCCATCAAGTCCATGAAATCTTGGCAGTAAGTGAATTAGACCAGATTTCAGTTCAAAATTGGGTGTGTCACCTTGTATTTGAATATATGTGGGTTTGATATCAACATCATGATAGGTTAGTTATTTTAGGGTTTGATTCTTTTTATCCATTTTATACTCATTAATTTTAGGTTCTGATTTGGTTCCATAAGAAGATGGGTTTAGAAAAGTCTCAAGTTTTGGTGTGTCGACCTTCAAAGAGTTATCTTGTGCATCTTGGTGTTGTTGATGTAGAATCCTCTCTAGTCTAGGTTCGAAAGGTGGTAAGTATCCCAGAGTAGAAAGTTTCATGCACACAACCTATATAAGAAATAAATCAGAACACATATGTATATGCAAATGTAGAAGATAAAACAAATAAATATTCACAAAAATTACAAAAATCTTATAAAAACATGCACCAAAACCAAAGAGCTCCCTAGAAATGATGTTAAAATTTGAATTCATTTTCATGAAAATTTAAATTTATTATGTTATTTAGGTTGATTTATAGTCTATGGAAGACTCTAGGTCGTCTCTCAAGGATAATTGATAGGTTTAGAGTATGCGTTTTTAATAAAAAGTACAAAAATGGGGGTAATTGTGAAAACATATTTAAAAAATAACTTGATTTAAAGATCTTAGTAGTTGATAGATAAAGGTGCTGATTTAAGAATTATTAGAGAAGGAGATAATTTCATGTTCACTAAATGTCTAGGATAGTTAATTTTTCTGAAAATTTCACATGGTTTTGTTTAATTATTTGGTTGTGGGTTTTCAAGATCTTGACTCCCCATTTACCCCTTAGAACGATGAACAAAGAAGCAAACCTTGAAACAAAAATCGTGTTGTCAAGGTTTAGTCCTCAATAGTTGAAAAAGTGATAACAAATCATAAAAATATATCATATATTTTTTAGAGAGAATGGAATCTTGTGTTTTCCAATTGGAACAACCCAAGATCCCCACTTGAAATCTCAACTCAATCAGTTGTTGAAATAAAAAGCGTTTTACTTAATTATATCAATAGAAACTAAATCATAGGAGAAACATGTAAAGATAAGAAATAATTGAAATATTTATCACACATATTAAACAATATGAGTAGAAGAACAAGTGATGGAACTCCCTCCCAAGTGTGTGTAGCTCCCTCGAAATGATTGTCCACCGTTTAGCTTGACATCGGGAGGAGGAGGAAGCTCAGGTGGAACTTCAACTTTATCCTTGATAACCCTATGAGGATAAAGGCCTCCATAAAATATTATATGATGAGAGTAATCCTTTGGGTCTCCAAAATAACAGAGCTTTTCCTCTTGGTTGAACTTAAAAATAGGGATCCCAAGGTGCCATTTTATAGAAAATGGGAAGTTGGTTTTGAGCATACAGATTTATTAAAACCGCTTGTCAAATGGGTTTCGACCTCTAGAAAACATTATCTCACTTTAGAGAAAATAACATTTTTAGAAACACCTCCTGGATATATCCACTGAATGTTTGGCTACATTTGGACACCTACATCTCTAGATATGGACATATCAAAGCACACCACTTTTGACTTCGTGCAGATTCGGTGTGCTTGATAGATCAGGTCGGTTGGGACACCATATTGAAGAATGAGGATTGGATTACTTAAGATGAAATTAATACCAACTAATTTTGGACCATTTCAAAAAATTGCAGACCATTTGGATGCACGGTTCGGTAGAAGTGTTCATTTTAGTAAACTAGTGTTCTTGGATCCTGCGCAGCTTGGCTCATTTTTCTTGATCTTCATCATGGGCCATCCAAATCACCTCCACCTTCATTGAAATTATCAAAACAAGTAATATTGACCTATTTAAAAGTGATAAAAATAAAATAATTTAATCATACATGAATTGAAATTTGTTATTATATTTTTAATTTACAATAAAAATTCAGTTAAAAACAGTGGTGTAAGGGTGAAATTGAGACAATGAATCGTGGTGGGATCACACCCCCACTTCTAAACATTTTCACTCTTAGGAAAAGTAATATTTCCAAAAATTATGCATGTAGATATTTCCAAATTCATATATATTTAACAGTCAATGAAAATATAATTCCTGATAGAAATGTGATCAAAGAAAAAATCACACTGAGGAGTTATTCTCAGGGATTATGAAGAAATACAACTTAAAAATTGTATCCAAATGAAATTCCAAGAGATGCATGATACCAATAAAAGAAAATAATTCAAAATTCAATCATGTAACTAATTATCCACGTGTTTTTGTGAAAACCATTTCATGCTATTATTTCCACTTTCTATCAAGTAAATATAAGTTATTTTAATAATTGTCTACTTAAAATATCCTTTCCACCAAACTTCCCCCACATCCTTTGCAATCAAATTTCAAAACCCACTCACTTAAGCATTCCCAGAAATCAACCTAACTTAAATTTACCTTCCATGAAGTGAAATTTTTTCACATTTCATGGTTTTGTGCAAAAATGTGTGAAGAGATTAAGTGAAACAATTTTCCCTTAAACTATTCACAAAAGGGTACCATTAATATCAAAGTTATTGAAATTATAAAACCATTTATTTCATCAAAAAAGAACTAGATTTCAAAATAAAGTCACTCCATAGTATTGGATTCTTTTTAAATTCACATTTCATCATATTTTTTGAATGTTAAAACAACATGATATAAAGACATTCCACATGCATTTTCAATAACATACATGATTAAATAGGCATCATTTTCCATGATAAAGTGGGAATAAAAAGGTAATATTCTAGCACAAAGGTGAGGGGGAAGAAAAGGTGGGAATGTAACTATACAATTACGAAAGATAAAAAGATAAAAAGAAGAAATATGATGAAAATTTATAACTAACCCAAGAATATACCCATCACCCACACCAAAAGTGTGTAGTGTCTGCACTGTAATAAAAAAATGTGGAAAGGAAGGATAAAACCTGGAGAGTGTCATTCATAGATTTCTTCATGAACATGGATTTCCTCCATCGGGGACTCTAAAATGGATTCATGTAAGTGATTCATGAGTTTCCCATTGACAGTGAAGGTTTTCTTGGTTTCTTTATTTTGAACCTGGACAACATCAAATGGAGAGACCTTAGTAACAATGTTTGGTCCAAACCAGCAGGAACGAAGTTTACCTGAATGCAACTTCGGTATTGTATTATAGATGAGGACCTTTTACCCAATGTTAAACTACCAATAAAGGATGATATGTTCATCGTCAGCCTTGGGTCTCTTCTTATAAATCCCGGATTTCTTATATTCATCTCTTCTTATTTCCTCCATCTTCTGAATCTACAACTTCCTTTGATCACCTACACCAGAAAGATTAGAATTTCATTTTTTGATGGATCAGTAGGCCCAATGATCAATCTCAATAGGGACATGACAAATATTTCCAAACACTAGACGACATGGTGACATGCCAATGGGATTTTTGAAAGTAGTAAGGTAAGCCCATAAGGAATCATCGATTCTACGAATGCAATCTTTTCTATTAGGTTGAACCATTTTTTCAAGAATTCATTTTACCTCTCTATTTGACACCTCATCTTGACCATTGGACTGTGGGTGAAATGAAGTAGACACTCTATAACCAACCCCATACCGACACAAAAGTTATTTCATTGTTCAGTTGCAGAAATGAGAACCCTGGTCACTGATGATGAACCTAGGTAATCCAAACCTACTGAATATTTGGGTTCTCAAAAATTCCACAACTTCCTTAGAATCATTATTCCTTGTAGCTCGTTCCTATACCCATTTTGAAACACAATCCATTTCCATAAGAATTTAAAGGTTCCCAAATGAATAGGGGAATGGTCCCATAAAGTCAATGCAGAAAATATAGAATATTTCATGGAAGAGAAAGGGATGTTGTGGAATTTAATTTCATTTATATACATTCCCCATTATTTGATAGCGAGGAAAAGATTTAAAGAAGTCATGGGCATCCCAAAACAATGTGGGCTAAAAGAGGCCAGAACCAAGGACCTTGTGATAAGTCTGTTAGGGACCAAAGTGGACCCCACAATCAAGAGTGTGGAAGAACCTAAGGATGTACTGAAACTCTCTACCAAGGAAACACCGCCTGAGGACATTATCACTACATGTGCGCCAAAGTTAGGGGTTATCCCAAATGTACCAACGAGACTCATGTTTTAGACGGTCGGCCTAGTTTTTAATGAAATCAGCAAGAATGCAAGATGCTACAAAATAATTTGCAATTTCATCATACCAATGAATATAATCTTGCACATGGTACAATTTCTCAATAGGAATCATGTCATTTATGGAAATACAGGGGTATGAGTCAATGTCTGAGGATGTGTGGATCCTACTGATATGGTCAGCCAACACATTCTTTACTCCTTTTTTTCTTTAATTTCTAAATTGAATTCCTTAAGGAGGAGCATCCAGCGAATGATATGTGGTTTGGATTCTAGTTTCTTAAGGAGATACCATAGGGCTGCATGGTCTAAGAACACAATGACTTTGAAACCCAAAAGTTATGACCCAAATTTTTCCAAAGTAAACAATTTGGAAAGGAATTCTTTTAGAGTTGTGGTGTAGTTTTCTTGGGCAGGGTCTAAAGTTCGTGAGGCATAAGCAATGACATGTGGAGCTCAATCAACCCTTTGTGACAAGACTGACCCAACAACATAGTTAGAGGAGTCACACATGATCTCAAATGGTAAATCCCACCAAGGTGGTTGGATTACCAGTGGTGACGTGAGACTCCATTTTAACTTATTAAAATCTTCCTCACATTAATTATCAAAAATAAATTACTTTTCTTTTTGAGAAACTGAGAGAGGGGGTGTTCAATCTTACTAATGTCATGAATGAAATGATGGTAAAATCCATCAAGACCTAGGAGAGACCTCACATCCCATACATTTTTGGGGAATGTTAGAGATGAACTGAAATCCAATTTTGATTTATCTACTTAGATACCATCCCCAGAAATTACATGTCCCAAAAATATACCTTGTCACACCATGAAATGGAATTTCTCATAATTTAATATGATATTATTTTCAATACAACAACATAGGATGGAATAATGTCTACTAAAACATTTATCAAAAGAGGATCCATACACAGTGAAATCATCCATGAAAACTTCAATGCAATTATCCAGGTAATTCGAAAAATACTAACCATGCATTGTTGGAAAGTACATGGAGCATTTCTCAGATAAAATGGAATCCTTCTATATGAAAATGTGCCAAAGGGACAAGTGAAGTTCATCTTTTCCTGGTCCTTGGGGGCAATATGGATCTGAAAGTATCCAAAATACCCATCAAGGAAACAGTAGTGGGACATACCCGCTGGCCTCTCTAGCATTTGGTAAATGAATGGAAAAGTCAAATGGTCCTTCCTAGTTTGGTTTTTTAGTTCGTGAAAGTCTATGAAGACACGTCCACTATTCTGCACATGATTTGGAACCAATTAATTGTTTTTATTTTTTGTTATACTAATACTAGTTTTTTAGGAACCACTTGAATGGGACTAACCCATTGGATATTAGAGATGGGGTAAATGATTCTAGAAACCAATAATATTGTTACCTCCTTTTTCATAACTTAGGTTTGGGTTTAGTCAACGCTGTACCTGCCTCACAGGTTTAGCCTCACCATTTAATAAAGCATGATGTCTACAAATTGATGGGATAATACCAGGAATGTCAGAAAGTCTCCATCCCAAAGCTTGTTTATACTCCCTCAAAAGTTCATGTAGTCACAATTCATGCTTAGCAGGTAGTGAACTAGCAATGATGATGTGAAACTTGTTTTCATTCTCAAGATATGAATATTTTAAATCTGGAGTTAGTTTTTTCAGTTCTAATTCAGGTGGATTTTGTATTGATGGGAGTGTTTGTAAAAGTGAGAGGTCACTGATCTCATCTAGAATCTCAATGGTATCATCCTCAGATGAGTAATGCGCTTTTACAAGCATAACATTATCATCAATGGTCATTTGATCCCCAATGATTAAGAAATTATCAATTAATGAACATGAATGACATTTTTTTAAATTAGTACAACATTTTATGCATGATTAATTTCTTAGAATTTTATACAATGATGAAAACTTAGAGAGGGGATCAGGGAAATGAAAAGAGTGGTTTTGAGGGGAAGGGAGTACATCAATTAAATTTACTTAGAGATAAGAATTTTCTTCTGAGGGGTGATTCATGACATCAATGATGTTGAAGTGGAAAATGTCACCACCAAATTATATAGATAATATACCATTGTGGACATTAATTATGGTTTTTGTAGTTTTAAAGAAGGGCCTCGCAAATATAATCAGGGTATTTTCATTCATCTTATCATCTTCCATTTTAAGAAAAAAAAATCAGTAGGAAAAATTAAAATTTTCACCCTCACAAGAACATCCTCTAACACACCAGAGGGGTGTACATTACTTCGGTTGTCCAGTTGAACAATAATTTCAGTGCGCTTCAGTTCCCTGACCTACAATGTAGAGTAAATGGAGTGAGTCATCACATTTATATATGAACCTAAATCAAGAATAGCATTGTAAAATGAATACTCCCCTATGGTGCATGAAATCGAGAATGTCCCGGGATCATTGCACTTGGTGGGAAGTGATAGATCTATTATTGCTGATATATTCCTCCCAAATCTCACCTTTTCATCTCAACGAAGTCACCTTCAGTGTGTACAAATCTCCTTTATAAACGTGACATATCTTTGATTTTTATTCATGGCATCAATCAAGTTGATGTTAACATGTAATTTTTTGAAAATTTTCAATATTTCCTTATCAAGTTATATTACTTTTTGTTTTCTTGGTTGGGAGGCCCTTTGAGGAAATGGGAGAGGAATGATTGGGCTAGGTGACTCATCAACAGAAACACTATTTCCTTTGGAAGGGATTCTATGAGGAAAAGGTTCTACCTTATTTAGTGCATTTCCAATGGATGAAATGGTGGTTTCCTTGGGAAGGGTTAACTCTAGTGGAGGGGTTATTTGGATTTTAAGTTTTGTTCCACTATAAAGGGTGATGGAACTAACATTTTCCTTATTCCTAAGGTTAACTAATGATTTATAGGGTAGTTTACCTGATCCATGACTTTGAATTTCATCCACTAAGTTTGCTAGTAGGCCTAATTAGGTTTTGAGGTATTGTATGGATGCCTAAGTTTTTTGTTGGAATTTGAGATTTTTGGCAGCCATTTGTTTCATTATAACTTATAAGATAGGATTGAGTTTTAGAGGGGGGTTGTTAGAAAGTTCTTTGGGGTGGTTGATGATTTTTGGGTGGTGGTGTTTGACTACTCTGAACCAGTTGGTTCCATTTTTGTTGAGGTTGGTGTGAATACCCCTTTCCTATAATCTTGGTTTTCTTTCTACCTAGGGTTGGATGGATAGTAAGGTTCTTTCCTAAAGGGTTAGTTATAGGGGCAGTCTAGAACGGTTTCCTCACAACTCTTAGAAGTTTATCTCAATTTTAGACATTGGTCAGAGTAGTAGGTGTCAAAAGAAAATATACCACAATGGATGGGAGGTGGATATTGGGATTTTCCTTGGGAAAGAGAACGTTGTTAAAGAAGGGTACTAACCTCTTTGAACTTTGTGTTCACCTTCTTATCGAATTCTGTACTTTTCACCTCATGGAAACCTCCAATCGGTATAATGGAACATGAACCAAATTTTGGAGTGTTTTGAACCATGTTCTCAATTAGGGTTCTTATAGCAATTGGGGTCTTATCAACTAGCGAACCACCTGAAATAGCAACAATCATGTTTCTATCAATAGGAATTAACCCTTCATAAATATATTGAATTAAAAGTTAATCACTTATTTGGTGGTTTGGGAAACTTGAACATAACCTTTTAAAGCATTCATAATATTCATGTAATGTTTCCCCTTGTGACTTCCGTATACAACAAATTTCTTTCCTTATAGTTGCAGTTCGAGAGGCTGGGAAATATTTTTCAAGAAAATGATGTTTCAGGTTCACCTAACCTCTAATTGGTGAATTAACACAGTAAATTCAATCTTTTGTAGTATCATCTAATGAAAAAGGGAATTACCTTAGCTTTATTTGTTCTTAATCCACATTAACAGGTTTTAAAGTTGAACACACAGTATGAAATTCTTTTATGTGTTTATGTAGATCTTCTCCAGCAAGTCATTGAAATCTTGGCAATAAGTGAATTAGACCAGATTTTAGTTCAAAATTGGCTGACTCAACTTGTATATGAATATATGTGGGATATATATCTACATCATGAGAGGTTAGTTGTTTTAGTGTTTGATTTATTTCATCCATTTTATACTCATTAATTTCTGGTTCTGATTTGGTAGAAAACTCTCTTGTTTTGGTGTGTCCTCCTTCAAAGAGTTGTTTTGTGCATCTTGGTGTCGCTGATGTAGGATCCTCTTTGGTCTGAGTTCGAAAGGTGGTAATTATACTAGATTATAAAACATCATGAAAAGAACCTATATAAGAAATAAATGATAATAAAAATTTATATTCAAAGGTATAAGACAAAACAAATAAATATTCACAAAAATTACAAAAATCTTATAAAAAACACGCACTAAAACCAAAGTGCTCCCCAAAAACGATGAAAAAATTTGAATTCATTATCATGAAACATCAAATTTATTATTTTTTTAAGGTTTATTTATAGTATAGTGAATACCATAGGTCATATCTCAAGTATAATTTATAGGTTTATAGTATACATTTTTAAAAAAACGTACAAAAATGAGGATGATTTTGAAAACATTTTTAAGAAAATAACTTGATTTAAAGAGTTTAGTAGTTAATAGATAATGGTGGTGATTTAAGAATTATTAGGGAAGGAGATAATTTAAATTTCACTATACATCTTGGATAGTTCATTGTTATGAAAATTTCTCATGGTTTTGTTTAATTATTTGGTTGAGGGTTGTCAAGATCTTGACACCCCTTTTACCTCTTAAAACAATGCACAAAGAAGCAAACCATGACACAATGATCGTGTTATCAAAGTTTGGTCTTAAATCACAGAAAAAGTGATACCAAATCATACTGAAATCTCATATATGTGTGAGAGAGAATGGAAGCTTGTGTTGTCCAATCAAAACAACCCAAGATTCCCACTTGAAATCTCAACTCAATTGGTTGTTGAAATGAAAATCATTTCACTTAATTATATCAATAGAAATTAAATCAGAGAAGAAGAATGTAAAGATAAGAAATAAGTGAAATATTTATCACACAAATTACACAAAACTGGTAGAATAAAAAGTTCTGGAACCCCCTCCCATGTGTATGTAGCTACCTCGAAATGATCGTCCACCGTTTAGCTCGACATCGTGAGGAGGAAGCTCAGGTGGAACTTCAACTTCATCCTTGATACCCATATGAGGATAGGGGCCTCTAGAACATCTTGGATGATGAGAGTAATCCATTTGGTCTCCAAAATTTTAGATATTTTTCTCTTGGACGAACTTACAAATGGGGAGCCCAAGGTTCCATTTTATAGGAAAATGGGAAGGTGGTTTTGGGCACATAGATTTCTTAAAACCACTTTTCACATGATTTTAAACCTCTATACAACCTTATATCAATTAGATAAAATAACCAAGTTGTATCCACACCTCTTGGATATCTCCACAGAAATTCTGGATGCATTTTGACACCTATAGATCATGATATGGACATATCACATCACACCACTTTTGACTTCGTGCAGATTCGATGTGCTAGATAGATTAGGTCAGTTGGGAGACCATATTGATGAATGAGGCTTGGATTCCTTAATATTAAATGTATCCCAACTATGTTTTGACCAGGACACAAACGTTCATCCCATTTGGATGCACGGTGCAGTAGCAGTGTTCGGTTTAGTAAACTGGTGTGCTTGGATCCTGCGTAGCTTGGACCATTTTTCTTGAACTTCATCATGGGCCCTCAAAATCACCTCCACCTTCAATGAAATTATCAAAACAAGTAACTTTGAACTTTTTAAAAGTGATAAAAATGAAATTATTTAATAAATCATTAAGTGAAATTTTTTATTATATTTTTAATTTACAATACAAATTCAGTTTAAAATAGTGTTATAAGGGTGAAAATGAAACAGTGAATCGCAGTACGATCACACCCCCACACCTAAACATTTTCACTCCTAGTAAAATTCATATTTCCAAAAATTATGCAAGTAGATATTTCCAACTTAATATATATTTAAAATTCAATGAAAATATAATTCTTGATAGAAATGTGATCAAATCAAAAATAACACTGAGGAGTTATTCTCAGTGATCATGAAAAAGACGTCTCAAAAATTGTATCCAAATAAAATTCCAAGACGCGTTATACCAATCAAATAAAATAATTCAAAAGTTAATCATGCATCTAATTCTACATGTGTGTGTGGCAACCATTTCACTCTATTCTTTCCACTTTCTGTCGAGTAAATATAAGTTATTTTAATAATTGTCTACTTACAAGATACTTTCCACCAAACTTCTCCCACATCCTTTGTAATAAAATTTCAATACCCACTCACTTAATAATTCCCCAAAGTCAAACCATAAGCTCGAGACCTAGATATCTCCATATGTTATAAATTTCATCACTTCCCCATTTATTATTTATTTCAACAATTTCACTTGAAAAAAATCTCACACTCTTCTCCCAACCCATGTTTAATCTCCTAATGACACTAATTGTAATAGTTATAATTATATTAAAGGTATAAGAAGGGTGGTTTTTAATTTACCCAATATAAAACCCTTTGTTTTTGTTTTTTTGAGGGTGTACAATAGTCGGATAATAGGTACACACACATAAGTTAATATGGTATAGTAATGAAATAGTCTGGATAAGGAACAAACGTTTGGAAAAATGATTTGGGAAAATAGAGAGAAATAAACCTAACTTATATTTACCTTCCATTAAGTAATAAATTTTCACATTTCATGGTTTGGTGAAAAAATGTGTGGAGAGATTAAGTGAAACTATTTTTTCCTTAAACTATTCATAAAAAGGGTGACATTCTTCTCAAAGGTTTCAAAATGATATAACCATTTATACCATTGAAAAATAACTAGATTTAAAAATAAATTCACACCACAATATTTAATTCTTGTTAAAATGCACATTTCATAAAAAAAATTAATGTAAAAACAAGATGAAATTATGACATTCCACATGCATTTTCAATAACTTCAATGATTAAATGGGCATCGTTTTAACTGATAATATGGGAATTAAAAAAGTAATATTTCAGCACAAATGTGAGGGGGAGGGAAATGGGGGAAAGTAAGAATACAATTCAGGAATCTAAAAAGAGAAAAAGAAGAAATATGATAAAGATCCATAACTATCCTAGGAATATACCCATACACCACACATAAAGTGTGCAGTGTCCTCGCAGTAATAAAAGAAATTTTGGGAATGAAGGATAAAACCTAGTGAGTGTCATTCATAGATTGCTTCATGAACATGGAGTTACTCCATCGGGGAATCCAGAATGGATTCATGGAAGTTCTTCACCCACTTCCCATTGAAAGTGAAGGTTTGCTTGGTTTCTTTATTTTGAACCTAGACAAGACCTAATGGAGAGACATTAGTAATAGTTTATAGTCCAAACCAGTAGGAACAAATCATACCTGGATGAAACTTCAGCCCTGCATTATAGAGTAGGACCTTCTACCCAATGTGAAACTGACAATAAAGAATGATATGGTCATGGTCAACCTTGGTTCGCTCATTAAAAATCCTATAGTTCTCATATTCATCTCTTCTCATTTAATCCATCTCATGAATTTGCAACTTCCTTTGAGAACCTACAATAGAAATATTAGAATCGCATTGTTTGATCGCCCAGTAGGCATGTTGCTCGATCTCAAGAGGGAGGTGAAAAATCTTTCCCAACACTAGCTGATATGATGACATGCCAACGAGAGTTTTGAAAATAGTACGGTAATCCCATAAGGAATAATCGATTCTAAGACTCTAATATTTTCAATTAGGTTGAACCATTTTTTCAAGAATTTATTTTACCTCTCTATTTGGAACATCGGCTTGACCATTGGTCTATAGGTGATATGTAGTAGACACTCTATGACCAACCCCAAACTGATGCAAAAGTGATTGCATTGTTCAGTTGTAGAAATGAGTCCCTTTTCACTGATGATGAAACTAGGTAATCCAAACCTATAGAAGATTTGGGTTCTCAAAAATTCCACAACTGCCTTAGAATCATCAGTCCTTGTAGCTCGTGCCTCTACCCATTTTGAAACAAAATCCACTACCATAAGAATGTAATGGTTCCCAAATTAATTGGGGAATGTTACCATAAATTAAATTCCCTATACATCAGTAATTTCATGGAAGAGCAAGGGCTATTGTGGAATTTCATAAATTTTAGAGACATTACCCAATCATTGATAGGGAGGACAAGATTTACAGAAGTCATGGGAATCTTGAAACAATGTGGGTCAAAAGATACTAGAATCGAGGACCTTGCGAGCAGTCTATTGGGGACCAAAGTGGCCCCCACAAGCAAGAGTTTGGAAGAACCTAAGGACGGACTAAAAATCTCTATCGGGGAAACAATGCAAGAAGACTTGATCACTACTTGTGTGCCAAAGGTAGGGGTCGTCCCAAATGTACCAAAGTGACTCATGTTTTAGGATTTCAACCTGGGTTTTATTGAAATTTGTAGGAATGAAATATGATAACAAATAATTTACAATTTCAGAATACCAAGGAATATCATCTTCTACTCTGTATAGCTTCTCATGAAGAAACATGTAATTTATGGGAATACAGGGGATGATTAAATGTCTGAGTATGGGTGGATCCTATTGATATGGTCAACCACCACATTCTCTTCTCCTTTTTTATCTGTAATTTCTAAATTGAATTCCTAATGGAGGAGAATCCAGCGAATTGGAAGTGGTTTTGCTTCTAGTTTCTTAAGGATATACCGGAGGGCTTCATGGTCCAAGACCACAATGAATTTGGACCCCAAAAGGTATGACCTAAATTTCTCCAAGGCAAACACAATGGAAATAGATTATTTTTCAGTTGTGTTATAGTTTGCTTGGGTAGGGTCTAAAGTACATGAGGTATAATGACATGTGGACCTAAATCGACCCTTTATGATAAGACTGCCCCAACTGCATAGTTAGAGTCATCACACATGAGATCAAATAGAAAATCCCACTGATGTGGTTGGATTACTGGGGGTGATGTGAGACTCCATTTTAACTTATTAAAAGATTCCGCACATTTTTTATCAAAAACAAATTCCTTTTCTTTTTGGAGTAACCAAGAGAGTGGGAGTGCAATCTTACTAAAGTCAGGAATGAAATAATGGTAAAATCTAGAATGACCTAGGAATTACCACACATCCCATACATTTTTGGGGAATGGTTGGGTAAAAATTAAATCAACATTTGATTTATCTACCTAGATACCATCCCCAAAAATTACATGTCCCAAAACTATACCTTGTCATAAAACCATGAAATGGAATTTCTCATAATTTAATAAGATATTATTTTCAATACAATTTGGTAGGACTGATGTAATACTACCCAAACATTAATCAAAAGAGGATCCATACATAGTGAAATCATCCATGAAAACTTCCATGCAATTCTCCAGATAATCTGAAAAAATACTAACCATGCATCGCTGGAAATTACCTAGAGCATTGCATAGACCAAATGGAATCCTTCAATAAGCAAATGTTTCTAAGGGGAAAGTGAAGGTCATATTTTCCTAGTGCTCGGGGGAAATATTGATCTAAAAGTATATATAATACCCATCAAGGAAATAGTAGTGGGACTTACCCACTGGCCTCTCTAGCATTTGGTCAATGAATAGTAAAGGTAAATGGTCCTTCCTAGTGTGTTCGTTTAGTCAGTGATAATCTATTTAGACATGCCAACTATTCTGCACACGAGTTTGAACCAATTCATTGTTTTCATTTTTTATTATAGTAAGACCATTTTTTTAGGAACCACTTAAATGGGACTAACCCATTGGATTTTAGAGATAGGGTAAATGATACCAGCAGCCAATAATTTTATTACCTCCTTTTTCACAACTTCTCTGAGGTTTGGGTTCAATCGATATTGTGCCTACCTCACAGGTTTAGCCTCATCATTTTATAAAATATGATGTGAGAAAATTGATGGGATAATACTAGGAATTCCAACAAGTTTCCATCCCAAAGTTTGTTTATACTCCCTAAAAAGTTCAAGTAGTGGAAATTCATGCTCAGGAGGGAGTAAACTAGCAATGATGACAAGAAACTTTTTTAGATTCTCCAGATATGAATATTTTAAATCTTGAGGCAGTTGTTTCAATTACCATTCAGATTGATTTTGGATTTATGGGAGTGTGTGTGAAAGTGAGAGGTCACTGATATCATCTAACTACTTAATGGTATCATCCTCAGATGGGGAATGATCTTTTACAAGCTTATCAGTATCATCGATGGTCATTAGATACCTAATGTTTAAGAAATCATCAATTAATAAACATGCATGACATTTTTATAAATCAGTAAAACATTCTATACATGATTCATTTCCTATATTTTCAACCAATGATGAAACTCAAAAAGACGATTAAGAAAATGAAACGAGTTGTTTTTAGGGGAAGGGAGTAGATCAACTAAATTTACTAAGAGAGGGGAATGTTCTTATGAGGGGTGCTTCATGGAATCAAGGATGTTGAAGTAGAAAATTTCACCACCAAATTCCATAGATAATGTACCATTGTGGACATTAATTATGGTTTTTTAGTCTTCAAGAAGGTCACCCAATATAATCAGGGCATGTCCATTCGTCTTACCACCTTCCATTTTAATCACATAAAAAAAATTAAAAAAATTAAAATTTTTACACTCACAAGAACATCCTCTAACACACCATAGGGGTGTGCAGTACTTCGGTTGTCTAGTTGAAAAACAATTCCATTGGTCTTCAGTTCTGTAACCTTCAATGTAGAGTAAATGGATTGTGGAATAACATTTATAGAAGCACCTAAATCAATCATAGCATTGGAAAATTAATACTTTCCTATGGTGCAAAGAATCATGATTTTCCTAGGATTGTTGCACTTTGTGGGAAGTGAAGGCTCGATTAATGCTAATACATTCCTCCCCAAGCTCAACTTTTCATCTCTATGATGTCGGCTTCGGTGTGAACACATCTCCTTTAGAAACATGGCATATCTTGGAATCTGCTTCACAGCATCAATCATGAAGATGTTAACCAAAACTTTTTTAAAAATTTCCATTATTTCCTTATCATGTTCTATTTATTTTTGTTTATTGGTTGGGTGGAACTTTGAGTAAATGGAAGAGGAATGGTTGGGCTAGGTTAATCATCAATAGAAACACTCTTTTCTTGGGAAGGGATTCTCCCTGGACAAGGTTCAACCTTATTTGGAGCTTTTCTAGTGGTTTGAATAGTAGTTTCCTTAGGATGGGTTGATTCTAGTGGAGTGGTCATTTGGCTTTTAATTTTTTTCTCAACTTCGAAGGGTGATGGAACCAACATTTCCCTTATCCCTAGGGTTAACTAATGGTCCAAAGGGTAGTTTAATTGACCCATGACTTTGAATTTCACCCACTGAGTTAGCTAGTTGACCTAATTGGGGTTTGAGGTATTTTATGGCTGCCTGAGTGGTTTGTCGAAATTTGAGATTGTTGGCAACCATTTTTGTCATCATATCTTATAATATATGCTTGAATTTTGTATGGGGTTGTTGTAAAGGCCTTTGGGGTGGTTGAGGATTTATGGGTGGTGGTGGATGACTACTCTTACCCTATTGGTTCCATTTTTGTTGTGGTTGGTTTGAATACCCCCCTTTCCTATAATCATGGTTTTTTTTTTCACCCAGGGTTGGATGGATAGTAAGGTTCTTTCCTAAAGGGTTGGTTATAGGGGCATCCTGGAAATATTTCCTCACAACTCTCAGAAGTTTCTCTCAATTGAGGACATTGGTCTGAGTAGTGGGATTCAGAAGAACATATACCAAAATGGATGGGATGAGGATATTGGGATTTCCCATGGGAAAGAGCAAGGTGTTGAAGAAGGTTACTTACCTCTAAGATCTTTGTGTCCACATTATTCTTGAATTCTTTACATTGCACCTCATGGACACCTCGAATGGGTATACTGCACCGTGAACTGAATTGTTGAGTGTTTTGCCCCATGTTCTCAATTAGAGTTTTTGAAAAAACATGGTCTTATCAATTATCACACCACCTGCAGTAGCATCAATCATGTTTCTTTCAATAAGAATTAAACCTTCATAAAAATATTGAAATAAAAGTTGATCGCTTATTTGGTGGTGTGGGAAACATGAAAAAAAACTTTTAAAGTGTTCCCAATATTCATGTAATCTTTCCACTTGTGACTTCCTTATACCACAAATTTCTTTCTTTATAGTTTCAGTTCGAGAGGATGGGAAATATTTTTCAAGAAAAAATGTTTCAGGTCCTCCCAACCTTTAATTGGTGAATTAACATAGTAAATCCAATCTTTTGTTGTATATTTTAATGAGAAAGGGAATTAACTTAGATTTACTTCTTCTTCATCCAAATTAGAAGGTTTTAAATTAGAACACATATTATGAAATTCTTTTAAGTGTTTATGCTGATCTCCTCTAGAAAGTCCATGAAATCTGAGCAATAAGTGAATTAGACCAGATTTCAGTTTAAAATTGAGTTCCTCACCTTGTATTTGAATATATGTGGGTTGGATATCAAAATCATGTGAGGTTAGTTATATTAGTGTTTAATTGTTTTCATCCATTTTATACTCATTAATTTTAGGTTCTGATTTGGTTTTAGAAGAATATGGGTTTAGAAAAGTCTCAAATTGTGGTGTGTCCTCCTTCAAAGAGTTGTCTTGTGCATCTTGGTGTCACTGATGTAGGATCCTCTCTGATTCAGGTTCGAAAGGTGGTAAGTCTCTCAGATTAGAACATGACATGCATAGAATCCACACAAGAAATAAATATGAACACAAAATTATATACAAAGGTAGAAGATAAAACAAATAAATATTCACAAAAATTACAAAAATCATATAAAAAACACGCACTAAAAACAAAGTGATCCCTAGAAATGACGCCAAAATTTGAACACATTTTCTTGAAATGTCAAATTTATTATGTTTTTAAGGTTGATTTATAGTCTGGGGAAGACCCTAGGTTGTCTTCCAAGGAGTGTTGATAGGTTTAGAGTATTCCTTTTTAATAAAAAGTACAAAAATGGGGGTGATTTTGAAAACAATTTTAATTAAATAACTTTATTTAAAGAGGTTAGTAGTTGATAGATAAATAAGATGATTTAATAATTATGGGAGAAGGAGATCATTTCAAGTTCACTACACATCTTCGATAGTTCCTTGTTTTTAAAATTTCACATGGTTTTGGTTAATTTTTTGGTTGAGGGTTGTTAAGATCTTGACTCCCCTTTTACCCCTTAAAACGATGAACAAAGAAGCAACCCTTGACCCAAACATCATGTTTTCAAGGTTTGGTCCTCAATCATAGAATAAGGGATACAAAATAATACTGAAATATCATATATGTGTGAGAGGGAAAGGAAGCTTGTGTTTTCTAATCAGAATAACCCAAGATTCCCACTTGAAATCTCAATGTATTCAGTTGTTGAAATAAAAGGCGTTTCACATAATTATATAAATAGAAATAAAATTAGAGGGAAATAATGTCAAGATAAGAAATAATTGAAATATTTATCACACAAATTACATAAAAATAGTTGAATAAAGAGTGTTGGAACTCCCTCCCAAGTGTGTGTAGCTCCCTCGAAATGATCATCCACCATTTAGCTCGACATCGAGAGGAGGAGGAAGCTCGAGTGGAACTTCAACTTCATCCTTGGTCCCCATATAAGAATTGGGGCCTCTATAAATTATTAGAATATGAAAATAATCTTTTGTGTATCCAGAATACCATAAAAGTTCCTCCTAGCCGAACTTACAAATGGAGAGCTCAAGGTTTCATTTTATAGGAAAATGGGATGGTGGTTTTGAGGACAAAAAATTCTTAAAACCATTTGTCACATGAGTTTCGACCTCCAGAAAGCTTTACCTAACTTTATATAAAATAAAAAATTTGTATCCCCACATCCTGGATATCTCTACTAAAATTTTGGTTTCATTTGGACACCTACATCTCAAGATATGGTCAGATCACAACACACCACTTTTGACTTCATGCCGATTTGGTATGCTGGACAGATCAGGTTGGTTGAGACACTAGATGGACCAATGGGGCTTGGATTCCTTAATATGAAATATAGAATAAGGAATTTTGGATCAGACTACAACATTTCATCCCATTTTGATGCACAGTGAACTTGATTTTTTTGGTTTAGTAAAATGGTGTGATTGGGTCCTGTGCAGCGTGGCGCATTTTTCTTGAAATTTGTCATGGGCCCTCCAAATCACCTCAAACTTAAATGAAATTATCAACAAAAGTAACACTTCCCGTTTAAAAGTGATAAAAAATAATTTAATCCAACATGAAGTGAAATTTTTTATTATATTTTGAATTTACAATACAAAGTCAGTTTAAAATAGTGGTGTAAGGGTGAAAATGAAACAGTGAATTGCGGTGCGATCACACCCCCACAACTAAAAATTTTCACTCCTAGGAAAATTAATATTTTCAAAAAATTATTTATGTAGATATTTCCAGCATTATAAATATTTAACATTCTATGAAAATATAATTCCTAATAGAAATGTGATCAAAGAAAAAATCACACCGAGGAGTTATTATCAGTGATCATAAAAAAAGACGTCTTTAAAATGGCATCCGAATGAAATTTCAAGAGATGAATGATACCAACAAAAAAATAATTTAAAACTTAATCATTTCACTAATTCTACACATGTGTGTGTGACAACCATTTCTTGCTATTCTTTCCACTTTCTATCGAGTAAATATAAGTTATTTTAAAAATTGTCTACTTACAAGATCCTTTACATCGAACTTGCCCCATAGCCTTTGCAATCAAATTTCAAAACCCACTCACTTAAGAATTCCCAAAAGTCAAACCACAAGCTCTAGACATAGATATCCCCATATTCTGTACATTTCATCACTCCCCTCATTTATTATTTTTTTTAAAAGTTACACCTGGACCAAATCCAACACTCTTCTCCCAACCCATGTTTGATCTCCCCAAAATGATAATTGTTATAGTCATAACAAGATAAAAGGGTGAGTAAGGGTGGTTTTTGACCTTCCCAATATACAACCTTTTTTTGTTTTGTTGAGGGTGTACAATAGTTGGATAACAGGTACACACGCATAGGTCAATCTGGAACTGTATTGAAATAGATTGGATAAGGTGTGAACGTATGGAAAAATGATTTTGGAATGTAGAGAAAAATAAACCTAACTTATATTTACCTTCCATTAAGTAAGAAATTTTCACACTTCATGGTTTGGTGAAAAATGTGTGGAGAGATTAAGTGAAAAAAATTTCCTTAAACTATTCACAAAAATGAACCATTATTCTTAAAGGTTTAGAAATGGTACAACCATTTATATCATCGAAAAAGAACTAGATTTTCCAAGAAATCCACACCATAGTATTGAATTATTGTTAAAATTAACATTTTTTCAAAAAATTGAATGTAAAAAAAACATGAAATATAGACATTCCACATAAATTTTTAATAACTTCCCAGATTAAATGGGCATCATTTTATTTGATAAATTGGGTATAAAAAAATATTCCATCACAAAGGTGGGGGGGGAGGGGGGAAAGTAATAATACAATTTAGCAGACTAAAAAGAGAATAAGAAGAATTGTGATGAAAATTACTAACTAACCTAGGAATATACCCATCCCCATCCCCAAACCTAAAGTGTGTAGTGTTCTCACTGTAATAAAAGAAAATGTTGGAAGGAAGGATAAAACCTAATGAGTGTCATTCATAGATTTCCTCATGAACATGGAGGTCCTCCATCGGGGAATCTGGAATGGATTCATAAAAGTGCTTTAGCCGCTGCTCATTGACAATGAAGTTTTTCTTGCTTTCTTTATTTTGAACCGAGAAAACACCAAATAGAGAAACGTTAGTAACAATGTATGGTCCAAACTAGTTGGAATAGAACTTACCTGGATGAAACTTCAGCCTTGAATTATAGAGGAGGACCTTCTTCCCAATGTGAAACTAATGATGAAGGATGAGACAATCATGGGAAGCCTTGGTTCGTTGATTATAAATCTCAGAGTTCTCATGTGCATCTCTTCTCATTTCTTCTAACTCCTGAATCTCTAACTTCCTTTGAGCACCTACAATAGAAAGATTAGAATTTCATTGTTTGATGGCCCAGTAGGCCTGATGCTCAATATCAATAGAGAGGTGACAAATCTTTCCAAACACTAGCCGATATGGTGACATGCCAATGGGAGTTTTAAAATCAGTACAGTAAGCCCATAAAGAATCATCGAGTCTAAGACTCCAATATTTTCTATTAGGTTGAACTATTTTTTCAAGAATTTGTTTTACCTCTCTATTTGGCATCTCGGTCTGACCATTAGTCTGTGGGTGATATGTAGTAGACACTCTATGACCTACCCCAAACCAATGAAAACATGATTAAATTGTTTGGTTTCTGAAATGAGAACCATGGTCACTAATGATGAACCTAGGTAATCCAAACCTACAGAAGATTTGGGTTCTCAAAAATTCCACAACTGCCTTAGAATTATTAGTCCATTTAGCTCATGCCTCTACCCATTTTGAAACATAATCCACTACCAGAAGAATGTAAAGGTTTGAAAATTAATTGGGGAATAGTACCATAAAGACAATGCCCCAAACATTGAAAATGTCATGGAAGATAAAGTTCTGTTGTGGCATTTCATTTCTTTTTGTGACATTCCCCATTATTTAACAGCTAGGACAAGATTTACAAAATTCATGGGTGTAACGCTCCGGCCCTAGATACCTAGAGTCGGTGCATTAATACATAACATTGGCATGATCTCAAAGGATCAAGTCTCGAAAGACTGATTAGGTTAGTAGTCTTTCAAACACTAGATATATTCATAAGTCTTACATTACATCATAAGGTAAAAAAAACTACAACAACATCTTGTCTTCATATCCCCTCATACTATCCCTGCAGGTCATTCATAAATTACTTCTTCATAATCCTGGGAAAAATAAAACATTGAAAGGGGTGAGCTCAGATGCTCAGTAAGGATAACATTATAGCAGAAGCTTTCATAGATAAGCATAAACACTTAAGGCAATTTATAACTAAAACGAAAGCCTTTTAAACTTGAACTTCAGCATAAAATGGAAAAGATAAAATAAAATAATTCCATTTACTTACTCACAAGGATATTCTACCAGTCGAATGATCACATGCAATATCAATAACCACTTTCATAATGATGTAATGCATAATGTCAGACTATCATAACCACATAGCCAAGGCCTCGTGCCAAGACTACAAATAAGATTTTGCCAAGGCCTTGTGCCAAGACACTAGTTTGTCTCATGAGACCTACCGATGCATCGAGGAGCTATAGAGGGCTCCACCCGTCACTTATTAAGTCCAATTCATTCCTCATATGAACAGGTTTAAACATAACATAAACATTCATATTAAAACTAGCATACGAAATGTCAATACTTTAACTACAAACCATGAATGGTATAAAAATAGCACATCCATAGTCAAACATAACTCATTTGATACAATATAGAAGATTGTATTGTATCACATTAACCTCAATCATGAATAATGAAGGATGTTGACATAGATGAAAATAATCATCAAAACTATTTGAGAGAAATATCCCCCTTTTTCTTGAAATCATTATAAAAGTCACACTATTTGTCAAGAAGCCATTTAAAAATAGATTTTCGAATCAAAGTGTCCCATACCACTTAAAAACTTTTTAAAAGGAGTTTTAATTTTAAAACTTTAATGTCCATATAAATAAATCCTTAAAACCATTTTTAAAACATGGACATTAATGAGCAAGATTTAGATGAATAAGTCTTTAAAACATTTAAAAATGGTATTTTAGTTAGAGATTATAACCAAAAGAGAGACACTTGAATACAAATAATTGAGGAAATCAAAACTTTGTAATATCATGAGAATAAAGGGATTCATGATATACTATGTCAAAGTACATTATATACACCACATAAAATTGATTTGGTGTATGTCAACAAAGAAGTCTCAATGGAATGTAAATTGAGATGGAATCTCTCATAAAGCCCGTATCCATAGGTTAAGGATAAATCAATGACATAGTTATGTGTGACAAATATAAATACACTAAATATGATTGGATATTCAGTGTAAATAAATCATAGGATATTCACACATAATCTTATAAAAACAACACCAATTAATTGGATGTTTAACTCAACAAATGGAGAGTGAGTTAAAATTACTCTTATCAAATTCATATCGATGAATTGAGAAATTATCAATTGAGTGATTATGTGTATCAAAAGTATATGCACAGAAAAGGGGAGTGGAAATTATAACATAATAAAATGAATAGTTATTCCATACATAATCTCGGAGTAAAATAATCAATGATGTTTGTGTAAAGCCGAATAAATGGAAATTGAAAATTCAAATTCCCTTATTGATTTGGTAACATACAAAACATACACCCATGAAAGAAGGATCATACAATGATGATGTAAATATACATTAATTAAAGTATATTACACAATGAATACAAACATTGGTAGTACACACACCACATGTAATAAATAAGTGGTGAACAATGGAATTCTCACGGAATTAAAAGTGAGATAAGAAACCCCTTACTTTGTACTTTTTCCTTGGTCGACGGTAGGTTAACCTACTGTATAATGTTTAAATAATTTTTATTTAATTATACAAGAATCATATGCATTAATGTGATATTATATATGATCTTTTAATATTGATTTGTTAATAATATCTTAGAATTATCGTCGTTTCGGGTGTTAACTTACTCGTTTTCTTTTATATGTTTTGTTACGTAAGACATGTTTTTCATGGATAGTTTGCATCTTATTCATATCCAGAATGATATAAAGTTATTAAACATTATTTTTAAATCATTAAATGATAATTATACTTGAATGGATATGATGGAGAATGAATATCATCGCGTTCGTGGAGACGGTAGTCCGTACGTACGCACGAGCGACAATATCATTCTTTTGATATTAAAATAATATATAATTGGATGGTATATCATATATACAGAATCATTATCATGTTATATTTATTATTTAAATGAGTTACACATCATTATTATACCCACTCAAATAATAATATATTGAATAACAATTACACCACGACGTGGAGACGGTAAGCCGTACGTACGCACGTATGGTGACATGTTATTCAAAGGGTGGATAGAATACTGAATATGGTTGTACCATATTTATAATAACATAACAGTATATATAAGATACTGGAGTTGTTATTTTAGAATGGTAATAACAAAAATGGAATAAGTGGAAGAAGAAAGGAACTTGAAAAGGGGTGGTGAAAACATTACCTCTTCTTCGGGTTCTTCCTATTGATTTGATCAAAAGGGCTCCTTAGGTTGGCTTTCTGATCAAAATAAGGCCTCTAAGCTGTATTGAGGGAAGTTTAGAGAGTATTTGGGAAGGGTTTGGCGAACAAAAAGGCTTTGAAGGTGTGAAGAAATGAGAAGGAGGAGTACCATTTTATAAGAGGGGTGAGGGGCACCTTTGGAAAAGCTAGAAATATTAATTTATATAAAATTCATATTCGGTTTCTAATGGCTCCAAAGTTCATTATTCAAAGGTTAAGGTGGGGATAGGTCGAAAAACATTCATCCAATAGAATTTAGATAGTTTTGGGGTACTATATTAACCTTATCTTTTAGTTTTAACTCTTAGTTAATTAGTTTGACATTTACCTTGTCACTTTGTATTTTTATATTATATATTTAATAAACTTACTATATACATCAAAGTGACCCCCAAGAGGTCCATTAATGATATAAATATCATGATATAAGTCTCTTGGACGAACCTTAGAGTTTTAGGAATTTAATATCAATTAATAATAAAATATTTGTTTTAAAAACTCTTTTATGTCAATTTTGACACTATTCAATAGTTGATTTTTGTGAAACTCATAACAGAACTATTACTTAAAACAAAGTTAATTAAATCAATACTAATATTTTATATTATCCTAGAAAATTAGTGTAATTCATTAAAAGTCTTAAATTATATTTATTTGGGTATTTATAATATCAATTATTTTAATTGTTCACTATTATGGTAATTACTGCATCATTATTGTGTCATAAATATATTAAATTATATAATGTTTAAAAATTATAAATAAAATATCATTATGTAGGAAATCTTATTATCTTTCTAATGAATTTTTACAATCTAATTTATCTTATGTATAACCCTATATTAAAAATGTTTTGGTAAATATACTTTGATTTTAACTCTTTTAACTCTTCTCTGAATTAAATAATAATAAATGTTCTAATCTAATCCAAGTGGACCAAAATGATAATATTTTATTCCTAAGGTTGTTTTTGGTCGAGATACACTTGTCCAATATAATTAGGACATGTGTTAGGATAATATTAATATCATTTTTACCCTTAATTACCCTATTTACTTTTAACCGTGGTAAATAAAATTAAAAAGTTACTATTCATCAAAAATTATTTTAATCTCATTGAACCACATTTTACTTCTTGATATTAACCGTGTCTCTCGTATTTTCGAAATTCCATTCACAGAAGAAGTAAAATTAAGTTTTATGAAAAAATCAGTTTTTTTTAACTACCACTTAGTAGTTTCACTATTCATCAAAAATTGAAGTTTTTCAGAACAATGCCAAAATTTCACCCTAAGCTATAATTGATATTCCAAATTCAAAAATGATGTCTATTTTAAAAAATTCTAAACATATAAGTTGCATTAATTAATTTTATAATTAATTCCCGCTGTCACAACAAATAGCGTGTTTTTAAAAAACAATATATATCAAAAGATTGACAATTGTTTAGGTCCTATTTCAAAGTGAAATTAATTCTAATGAACACCATTGGATAAAATGGTAAAAATATATTCTAATTATACTTTAAAACCACTCAATAATATAATTTATCACTATAAATTATTTTGATTTAAAAAGTTGTTTTTAATTAAAATTTAGTAATTTTCACTATTCATCAAAATATAAGTGTTATCCGAAAAGTTCCAAATTTTCACTCTAGGATAAATTCGATATTCCGAATCCAAAAATGAAGTCCATTTTGAGATATAGAATTTATAAAATTTCAAAAAGTAGGTATTACTATTTATAACGACTAGTTTCATTGGTTGTGGTGTGTTAGAATCTCGAAGTTGCGTACAATGCATGCCATTGCATTATTAGAAGGGAAATGTACCGTGGAAGCTTGGGGTGTTAAATTCTCCCCTCCTTCAATAAATTTCATCCTTGCAATTTTTAAAATTGTGCTTGTAAATATAATGGAAAGTCCCACATCGGAAAAAGAGTCAATAAAACTATCACTTTAAAAGAAAGAAAGAGAGGTATAAAGGTCAACCAAGATAACCCATACTCAGATTCCATGTAGGAAAACATGGTTATGGATGATAAAATAAGTGTCAAGTTCTGATGGAGAGGGATAGAAATCATGATCAGGAGAAAGTTAACAATAAGAAAACCACAAACTTGTGTTGGGACAAACGACCATTAGTCTCCTAATAGAAAAGTAAACGGACAACATTTTTTTTTTGTTTTAAGTTACATTACATAAGGATTAGGAATTTATTTATGATATTGACTAAGAATATAAAGATATATACTTACATTTTAATTAGAGTTTCATTATTTAATAAATTTCCACCACTAACTAATTTTTTTAAACGATGAGTATTCAAGAAGACTTGGTCACACTGGAAGAGCTAGAATAAACTTCTATAGAATCACATGATCCATACAGGATGAAATATATATTTACATTGTCTTTAGAGATTAATCAAAACCAAAATGGTTAGTACAATATCTAATGATCCCCCAAAAGTATATTCCTTGAGAGAAATAAACACTAATCTTAATTTCCAAAATTAAACCAACAATACCCCAAAGTTAAATAAATACCATTCAATAATCAATTGTCCTTAGAATCCTTTAATATAATCAAAACTAATATTGAAAACCAAAACTTATTAAGAATGTAGTCTTCCACATTAAATTGTATCTCCAAATGACATTAATTACTCTTAAAGTCACATACTTAAAAGTAATTAACCTAATCATTTCCATAAATAACCCAAATCATTATAAATCCACAATAAAAACATAGATAAAAATCCACCATTACTCCTCAAATGAAATCCGACACTACTCTATTTTCCTTTGGCATATAGTGTTCTCAACAAAGCGAACAACTTCCAAAATAACATTTATCACTTAATCACCAAATCATTTTCCTATACGAAGGGTATTCATTTGATAAGACATAAGAACCCAAATCAAATTATTATTGATCAATAAAATCATTTAACTAAAAATAATAGCCACACTAACCAGGGACTTCACGTAGTCCAGTGGTAGGCGATAAATCCCAATCGCACTTTGGTTGTGGGTTCAATTCCCACAGCTTTGTCCAACGCGACGGGTTGTCACACAGTCTACATGTTGTCCTTTTTTAAAAAATATATTTTATAACATTAAAAAAATGAGATAAATTCTTCAAAATAACCATAACATAATTTAACCACAAATGTTATCTCATACCTTTCATTTTCATCCCAAATTATAATAATTTGTAATTTCCTCAAACCCAATGATCATATAAAACCAAATGGTTATTTATAACTATATCCACAAGAGAAAAGATAATTCTTCCATAAATATCATTCTCATATGGAAAATGTTAGGGTTAAAAATACAAGAGAAATTTATTCCAAAGTAAACCCTTCAACAAGGATCACTAATAATTTTTAAACATTTATCCAGCCATTTATTTCCACATAGCTTCTTCTCTGACCAAGAAAATATCCTATAGAATAGGACATTCACTCGGGTAATGGCCAGGTCCCCTACATTTATAGAAAATGACTGTAAATGGATTCTTGGGACCATTTTTATCTTCTTCCATAGTACTCTTCATTTTTCTTCGGCAATTCTTCACTTTATGTCCTTTTTTCCCGCACGTAAAGCATTTATTTGTCCCATTGAGACACTTTCCTGGGTGTCTCCTTCCACATTTCCTGCATGATGGAAATTCAGGATTTCTTTCTCCATGGTCTCCACTACAGGAGCTCTTATCATTCATCACCTTTCTCTTCTTTGTTGAGTTCAGTAATTGGTTAATATATATATTGTTGATCATATTTTTGGAAAATTGATTTGGCATAAAGACGATTTCTTTTACGCCTATCAACATTCCATTTTGTTGCTCATTGCCACCACCGTTCCCACCTTGTACATCATTCTAAAAGTCACTATGACTTCCTTGGAATCCATCCATTGACTAAAACCAGAAAGCATTGTGTGAGTAATAGTAGTCATACAATCATTTAGAGATTAACATGTCCCCATATTCTCAATTTGAAACACATTAGGATTAACCAAGTTCATTTACTCTCATATTATATATATAATACTTTAAATTTGTTTGTAAATAAAATTTAAATTATCCTAAGCATATCCCCCGGGAGTGTCGTAACTAAGAGTGCAGTAAGGCCCGTTGTCGTGCACCAGTTCCCGTTCGAGTCTAGCTCAAAGCGGTTTTTTTGGGTTTTACCCCTAGGTACATCTGTGCCAGAGCCGCCTCTACCTGCTCGTATCCAGACATGGATGTATTGCTCGGAAAACTCACAAAATCTCGACAATACCAAAATTCTAGGAAGTTCTTCTATACTAATCCTCAAAGTTCATCTTAGGTCTACATTCTCTAATCAGAGTTTATCTAAATCTAGCTTCCAAGGTTTGTACTAAACTTCCTCTGATACCAACGGTAACGCCCCGGCCCTAGATACCCAGATTCGGTGCATTATTACATAACATTGGAATGATCACAATGGATCAAGTCTCGAAAGACCAATTAGATTAGCAGTCTTGGAAACACTAGATATATTCATAAGTATTACATTACATCATAAGGTAAAAAAAACTACAACAACATCTTGTCTTCATATCCCCTCATACTATCCCTGTAGGTCATTCATAAATTACTTCTTCATAATCCTGGGAAAAATAAAACACTAAAAGGGGTGATCTCAGATGCTCAGTAAGGATAACATTATAGCAGAAGCTTTCATAGATAATCATAAACACTTAAGGCAGTTTATAACTAAAACGAAAGCCTTTTAAACTTGAACTTCAACATAAATTGGAAAAGATAAAATAAAATAATTCCATTTACTTACTCACATGGATATTCTACTAGTCGAATGATCACATGCAATATCAATAACCACTTTCATAATGATGGAATGCATAATGCCATACTATCATAACCACATAGCCAAGGCCTCGTGCCAAGACTACAAATAAGATTTTTCCAAGGCCTTGTTCCAAGACACTAGTTTGTCTCATGAGACCTACCGATTCATCGAGGAGCTATAGCGGGCTCCACCCGTCACTTCTTAAGTCCAATGCATTCCTCATATGAACAGGTTTAAACATAACATAAACATTTGTATTAAAACTAGCATACAAATTGTCAATACTTTAACTACAAACCATGAATGGTATAAAAATAGCACAACCACAGTCAAACATAACTCATTTGATAAAATATGGAATATTTTATTGTATCACATTAACCTCAATCAAGAATAATGAAGGATGTTGACATAGATGAAAATAATCATCAAAACTATTTGAGAGAAATATCCCCCTTTTTCTTGAAATCATTTTAAAAGTCACACTATTTGTCAAGAAGCCATTTAAAAATAGATTTTTGAATCAAAGTGTCCCATACCACTTTGAAACTTTTTAAAAGGAGTTTTAATTTTAAAACTTTAATGTCCATATAAATAAATCCTTAAAACCATTTTTAAAACATGGACATTAATGAGCAATATTTAGATGAATAAGTCTTTAAAACATTTAAAAATGGTATTTTAGTTAGAGATTCTAACCAAAAGAGAGACACTTGAATACAAATAATTGAGGAAATAAAAACTTTGTAATATCATGAGAATAAAGGGATTCATGATATACTATGTCAAATTACATTATATACACCACATAAAAGTGATTTGGTGTATATCAACAAAGAAGTCTCAATGGAATGTAAATTGAGATGAAATCTCTCATAAAGGCCATATCCTTAGGTTAAGGATAAATTAACGACATAGTTATGTGTGAAAGATATAAATACACTAAATATGATTGGATATTCAGTGTAAATAAATCAATGTATATTCACACATAATCTTATAAAAACAACACCAATGAATTGGATGTTTAACTCAACAAATGGAGAGTGAGTTAAAATTACTCTTATCAAATTCATATCGATGACTTGAGAAATTATCAATTGAGTGATTATGTGTATCAAAAGTATATCCACAGAAAAGGGGAGTGTAAATTATGACATAAGCAAATGAATAGTTATTCCATACATAATCTCGGAGTAAAATAATCAATGAAGTTTGTGTAAAGCCGAATAAATTGAAATTGAAATTTCAAATTCCCTTATTGATTTGGTAACATACAAAACATACACCCATGAAAGAAGGATCATACAATGATGATGTAAATATAAATGAATTAAATTTTATTACACAATGAATACAAACATGGGTAGTACATACACCACATGTAATAAATAAGTGGTGAAAAATGGAATTCTCACGGAATTAAAAGTGAGATAAGAAACCCCTTACTTTGTACTTTTTTCCTTGGTCGATGGTAGGTTAACCTCCTGTATAATGTTGAAATAATTGTTATTTAATTATAAAAGAATCATATGCATTAATATGATATCATATATGATCTTTTAACATTGATTTGTTAATAATATCATAGAATTATCGTTGTTTCGGGTGTTAACTTACTCGTTTTCTTTTATATGTTTTGTTACGTAAGACATGTTTGTCATGGATAGTTTGTATATTATTCATATCCAGAATGATATAAAGTTCTTAAACATTATTTTTAAATCATTTAATGATAATTATACTTGAATGGATATGATGGAGAATGAATCTCATCGCGTTCGTGGAGACGGTAGTCCGTACGTACGCACGAGCGACAATATCATTCTTTTGATATTAAAATAATATATAATTGGATGGTATATCATATATACAGAATTATTATCATGTTATATTTATTATTTAAATGAGTTACACATCATTATTATACCCACCCAAATAATAATATATTGAATAACAATTACACCACGACGTGGAGACGGTAAGTCGTACGTACGCACGTATGGTGACATGTTATTCAAAGGGTGGATAGAATACTGAATATGGTTGTACCATATTTATAATAACATCACATTATATATAAGATACTGGAGTTATTATTTTAGAATGGTAATAACAAAGAAAGAAGAAGTGGAAGAAGAAAGGAACTTGAAAAGGGGTGGTGAAAACGATACCTCTTCTCCAGGTTCTTCCTTTTGATTTGATCAAAAGGGATCCATAGGTTGGCTTTCTGATCAAAATAAGGCCTCTAAGTTGTATTGAGGGAAGTTGAGAGAGTATTTGGGCAGGGGTTTGCCGAACCAAAAGGCTTTGAAGGTGTGATGAAATGAGAAGGAGTGCCCTTTTATAAGAGGGGTGAGGGGCACCTTTGGAAAAACTAGAAATATATTTATAATAAATTCATATTCAGTTTCTAATGGCTCCAAAGTTTATTATTCAAAGTTTAAGGTGGGTATAGGTCTAAAAAAATTCAACCAATATAATTTAGATAGTTTTTTGGTTACTATATTAACCTTATCTTTTAGTTTTAACTCTTAGTTAATTAGTTTGACATTTACCATGTCACTTTGTATTTTTATATTATATAGTTAATAAACTTACTATATACATCCAAGTGACCCCCAAGTGGTCCATTAATGATATAACTATCATTATATAAGTCTCTTGGACGATCTTTAGATTTTTAGGAATTAAATATCAATTAATAATATAATATTTGTTTTAAAAACTCTTTTATGTCAATTTTTACACTATTCAATAGTTGATTTTTGTGAAACTCATAACAGAACTATTACTTAAAAAAAGTTAATTAAATCAATCCTAATATGTCATATTAACCTATAAAATTAGTTTAATTCATTAAAAGTCTTAAATTATATTTATTTGGGTATTTATAATATCAATTATTTTAAGTTTTCACTATTATGGTAATTACTGCATCATCATTGTGTCATAAATATATTAAATTATTTAATGTTTAAAAATTATAAATAAAATATAATTATGTAGTAAATATTATTAGATTTCTAGTGAATATTTACAATCGAATTTATCTTATGTATAACCCTATATTAAATTTTTTTTAGTAAATAAACTTTGATTTTAACTCTTTTAACTCTTCTTTGAATTAAATAATAATAAATGTTCTAATCTAATCCAAGTAGACCAAAATGATAATATTTTATTCCTAAGGTTGTTTTTGGTCGAGATACACCTGTCCAATAGAATTATGACATGTGTTAGGGTAATATTAATATCATTTTTACCCTTAATTATCCTATTTTCTTTTAACCGTGGTAAATAAAAGTAAATAGTTACTATTCACCAAAAATTATTTTAATCTCATTGAACCACATTTTACCTCTTGATATTAACCATGTCTCTCGGATTTTCGAAATTCCATTCACAGAAGCAGTAAAATTATGTTTTATGAAAAAATCAGTTTTTTTAACTACCACTTAGTAGTTTCACTATTCATAAAAAATTGACGTTTTTCAGAACAATGCCAAAATTTCACCCTAAGATATAATTGATATTCCAAATTCAAAAATGATGTCTATTTTAAAAAAAATCTAAACATATAATTTGCATTAATTAATTTTATAATTAATTCCCGCTGTCACAACAAATAGCGTGTTTTTAAGAAACAATATATATCAAAAGATTGACAATTGTATAGGTCTAATTTCAAAGTGAAATTAATTCTAATGAACACCATTGGATAAAATGGTAAAAATATATTCTAATTATAATTTAAAACCACTCAATAATATAATTCATCACTATAAATTATTTTGATTTAAAAAGTTGTTTTTAATTAAAATTTAGTAATTTTCACTATTCATCAAAATATAAGTGTTATCCGAAAAGTTCCAAAATTTCACCCTAGGATAAATTTGATATTCCGAATCCAAAAATGAAGTCCATTTTGAGATATAGAATTTATAAAATTTCAAAAAGTAGGTATTACTATTCGTAACGGCTAGTTTGATTGGTTGTGGTGTGTTAGAATCTCGAAGTTGCGTACAATGCACGCCATTGCATTATTCGAAGGGAAACGTACCGTGGAAGCTTGGGGTGTTAAAATGGGCATATATAAACAATGTGGGCCAAAAGAGACCAAAATTGAGGACCTTGCGAGTATTCCATTGGGAACCAAATTTCCCCTCACAAGCAAGAGTGTGGAAGAACTTAATGACGGACTGAAACTCTCTATCAGGGAAAAAACTCCTGAGGACTTGATCACTACATGTGTGTCAAAGTTATGGGTTGTCCCAAATTTACCAATTGAACTCATGTTTTAGATGGTATACCTAGTTTTTATTGAAATTAGTAGGAATTCAAGATGATACCAAATAATTTACAATTTTATCATGTAGGATCGAAATAATGATGTAGATGTCCAATATGCAAGAGGGGGGGGGGGTGAATTGTATACTTTAAAAATTCCTTTAGAAATTTTAAAGTTGGTTATAAAACATTCATTTTAACCTTCAGGAAAACTATGTTTAACAAAGTTAAACAAGGTAAATTCACAAAACCTCTTAGTTCTACAAACTTGCTAGATTCCGGATATATGGTTCCAGAAATGAAACTTAAGAAAAGTTTAAAAGGAAAAAGATTCTACCTTAAAGTGTATAGAATATTACTAATCAGAGTATGCAAGTACAAGAAAGTATAAGACAATTATAATTTTCTTATTAATAAAAAACATTGGAAAAAAACTTGAAACAATACAAGTAACAAGTATGGAATATTTTAACCCAAAGAGTAGGGTATCCAAAAAAATTTGGATAAAGGTCCCTTGATTTATAATTTCAAGAAATTCTATCTTACACACACCGGGGTAATCCCTCAATAAGAATATCAGAGTCTAACTTTCTTTCCCTGTAAGCCCTCAAACTTCAAGGTAGTCAGTACCTCTGTCTTCCTTATCAAGAAAGTCCTCAAACATTAAGGTAGTCATAACCTCTGTCTTCCTTATCAATGAAGTCCATGAACTTTAAGGTAGTCGGCACCAATATCTTCCAATCCTCAGAATCCCTTTATTGTACACAGAAACAATCGGAGTCGCATGAAGCAATCTGAACAAGATGTTCAGTACACACAAATCATGAGAGACTCTCTCTCTAGAAATCACTTCAGCAGCATGTAATCGCTAGAGTTCTAGATCAGTGATGAGCTCTTTCAAATGATATCTTATTTATAGTCACTTCTGTAATGGTCGGCTCCCTCCTCCAATGGTTATATTTTTTGTTGAATCTCGGAGGGACCTGTACACGTGTCACTCAAACAACGGTTAGTTAGAAACATAAAGCACAACATCAATTTATAACTATAATAAAGGTAAAAAAAATATGGTTTCTCAACCAAATATATTTTTCAGAGTCTAAGGAAAAATAAAGTTTTGAGTCTAAGGAAATAAAAATTAGGATTCTATATAACATGGATATTTGGATTCTATTTTTCAAGGAATTCAGAATCATAATTTTATAGATTTCAGAGTCTGAATTCTAAGGAATTCATAGTCTGAATTCTAAGGAATTAGGAGTCTGAATTCTATGAAATTAAGAATTTAAATTTCAGAGAATTCAGAATATGATTTTTAGAGAATTAGGAATCTTAATTTCTGAGAATTCAGAATCTAAATTCAGAAGAATTTAGAATCTAAATTTGAAAGAATTTGGAATCTGAATTCAGAAGAATTCAGAATCTAAATATCAGAGAATTCAAAATATAATTTCCAGAGAATTCAGAATATGAATTTAGAACCTAAAAATAGAATACTTTATATATATGTATTTATTGGATTCCTAGGTTTTAGAAATGAACCCTGATTTTTCACTTAGAAATAAAAAGAGTTATATTTATTGAAACTAAATCATGAACAATGAAAAAAAATCGGGAGAAAATTTTCTTGGTAAAGAAAAACTTTCCTTAATAAGATTAATATTATGGGAAATGAAATTTTCCTTAATATAGAGTGTTTGTGATTTTCAAAACATAAAGGAATGGAAAAGCCATAAGGAAACCTTATTGACTCAAAAATCTTTCCCTTTTTAGAAAGCAGAAACATCCTTAATAAAAGAATCTAAGGACTTAGAAATTTTATAGACATGAAAATAAAAACTTATCTCCCTTTAATTATGGATCATAGTGAATATGAAGAACTTCTCCTTAGGCTTTGGAATCACTAAGGATCGCATTCTTGATTTCTTGAATGAGATTTTTCATTTTCTTGCATTCGAAAAACATCATGGATAAGAACATTCCTCTAGATGAACTCCCCTTTACTTAGGGATATATCTTATTCACTTTGTATTCTTTTTTATCATTCCTTTATCCACCTTTTTTATTTTCAAAAATGAGTAAAATAGGATGAAAAAAATTGGTACCTAAAACATTAGTACTAAACAACAAAATATATGAAGAACAACCAAAATTTCATTAATGTTGAAAAAATTTGTACAATAAATAAAATTCAACAAAATATCAGAGTGTAATGAAATTATCCCTCTTTCTCCTTCGACATAAACTTCTTCACAATGCTTTTTAGCTTCTTGAGCTCATTGTGATCCTCTTCTTATTTCTTAAGTAACTGATCATGGTCTTCACTTTTCTTCTCTAAGGCTTGAATTTTCTTTTCTTGAGCCTTAATAATGTCTTCTTGAGCTTTCAATAGTTCTTATTTCTTAACAATATTCTCTTCAATATCCAATCTATGATCTCTTTCCCTCTTCCAATTCATGTCTATAGAGTTAAGCTTTCTATTAAGATCCTCAACTTCTTGCTTCTAAGTAGTCTATACTAGGATTAACTTTTCCTCAAAACTATTTGTAAGATCATTGGTCTTCCCATATTCAGTATCAAATGAATCCTTGACATTATCATGAAATTCATCAAAGATTATCATTTATTTGATCATTTTCTTTGACCAGATTGTCATCTTTTTGCAATATCTTTTATGAGCCTCATAACCAATGAGGAAGGTCTTGAAATCTGCCTCTAGTGCGACACACTTGTCCATCACCATGGAAACTGAATTTGACTTCTGATTTATTGTATGCTGAAGCATCTAACATGTTGAATCTGTGCTAGGAAATAAAGGAATAGTACCAACCTGCTTTTTCAAATACTAAACAACAAAATCATGTTTGAGGGAAGATGATTCTGAATCTAAGTGTTTGGTTGGTGAGGATTCTTTTTAAATGTCTTCATATTTCCTCTTTAAGGAAGCACCAATATCTTTATTCTTCACAATATATTTGATAGGTGTATCTACTAACACCTGCTTTCCCATATCATCTCTTGGAATGATTTCTTGTTCTTTGGAAGAATCATGCTCACTATCAGATAGCTGAACAATTTTATCTTCCTCAACTTCCTCTGTAACGACCCAAAGCTTGACGTACATGGACAATACATTACTTTTTCGGAATACTTAATACATAACAAAAACCAAAACTCAAGGATCGTAATAGTTTAGTGTCTTTGGAAACTCGGAATATAATCTTCTAATCTTGGTGAAAGATCTTCAAAAACTCCCATAAAGATCTTCCCCTTTTGTTTTCTTACCTAAAACATTTCTTGAAATCCTGGGGAAAAGAAAACAAATAAAGGGTGAGATCAAATGCTCAGTAAGGGTAATCATGGAGAAAATAAAACAAACCATATACCATTTAACGTAAAAACATGAACATAATGTTTAAACATTAAAATCTGGAGCAAAGACATAAATCTTGGAAGTACGTAAAGCATATATCATAATATAA
The DNA here is from genome assembly GCA_963277665.1 of Viscum album. NCBI lineage: Eukaryota > Viridiplantae > Streptophyta > Magnoliopsida > Santalales > Viscaceae > Viscum > Viscum album. The sequence goes on from OY728158.1 coordinate 239,301,583, forward strand.
CATCAATCCTGATAAAATAGCCTCGGAAGAAAACATGTAATTGTGGAAAACCATTAATCACATGTTATTATTTCCATAGTAGCCAAGGCATTCCTGCCAAGACCATCTTAGTGGACAAAGTCCCTTTCTGAATCGAGTTCACTCCTCATTTCAGTCCTGTATCACTGAACCAGATTAACTTACCATTCCAGCCATGTCTATCTCATGAGATATAAATCTTAACTCAATGAAATAGAGGGAGATATACGTCCCACCCATCTCATAATTAAATCATTCTTACTTGTGCCACAAAAAAACTTAAAACATTCATTATAACCCAAAAAATGGCTTCATAAACATCGTCCCATCATCAAATAATCCATATAAAACAAATCGATATTTCATCATAAGAAAAGTGAAACCATGTAAATCATAGAGACATTATACTTGAAACATACATATATGAAATAATGTCATCTTATATAGAAAATGGTTTTGATAAAATACTTGAAATGAAATCTTGAGGAAAATATCCTTTCTTCTTCAAAATCATTTTCTTTTCACAAAATTCCATGCAATTTTGAAAGAAAATTATTTTGTTAAAAATAGTCATAAAATCTTGTAGAGTAAGATTCATGAAAATGAGGCATTATGAAACCGTAAAAATCCATTCACGCCGTATAAGTTAAAAATGACATTCTTCTCGTACTTTTTTCAGAAAAGTCAAAAAGTACCTTGTATGGTAAACAAAAGAAATATTCCTTCCATACGATGTGGTAAAAGTAAAAAAAGGGTAATAATGAATTTAAACATACATGGAAGAGAAGTAAACATTTTATGAAAACATTTTGAGAACATATGGAAATGGATAATAAACATAACCCCAGTAAATACTTACAAATAAACAATCTCAGATAAGAATGAGATTGGAATAATTATCCCTTAACTTATGTCCGATATGCCTCGTAAGATCCGAACCTCCTGTATAATGATTTAAATAATGTTATTGACTTGTTATAGAATCATATTAATTATTATGATATCATATATAGTTTACTTATGACATTATATTACTCATTCTTTTGTAAATGCGATGTAAAAGCAGCGATTTGGGTAAAATCGTTTCATTTATTATATGTGTTCTGAATTGTTGTTCTTGATATTATTACTTATATCATGATTTACTTAATTCCAGAATGTAAAACATTAATTTTATATAATATATATTCAGCATATACATATATATATATATATATATGATAGATCGATAAATGGAATGAAATAAACCGTTCATGGAGACGGTAGGCCGTACGTACGCAGGAACGTTGTTTTCGTTTCCTTATTGAATTGAATAGAATTAAGTAGATGAAATACATATATATATATACATAAATCAAGTATCATTATTATGTCATATATTTCATTATTATTCATTATATATACTTTTATAATCATTCATGAATGGTTAACATGGAGAATGAATCTCATCGCGTCGTGGAGACGGTAGTCCGTACGTACGCACGAGCGATGATATCATTCCCATGATCGTGGAATTGTATTGAAGAGTATGTATAATATTTCAGAATCAATATCACTTTAAAATAATTATAGATAGTTATTTATTTACATCATTATACCCATCCAAGTAAGGTGGTGGTCGAAAACAGATTACACCACGGCGTGGAGACGGTATTCCATATGTACGCACGCGTGGTGATTTTGTTTTTCGTAGGATGGATAGAAGGTGAAATAGGGTTGTTTCATATTCATAATAACATATCAGTATATTAGTGATACTGATGATATTACTTTATAATGAAACAACTAAATAAGAAGAAGTTGAAGAAGAAAGAAACTTGAGAGAATCGAAAGAAGAGATCACCTCTTCTTCGACGTACCTCCTTTAAGCCTTCTATTAAGTAAGTTGAGTTGGTCTTTTGAGAAGACCAGAACCTCCAGAATGTTTCTAGGGAAGTGGAGAAGAGAAATGGGCCGGTTTTGTTTGATCTTCAAGCCTCAAAATGGTGTTAAGAGATGAGGAAAGGGGTAACCTTTTATTAGGGAGGAGAGGGGCACCTTTGAAAAAACTTAAAATATTATTTTATAATAAAGTCATATTCGGTTTTTAATAGCTCCAAATTGATTTATTTATAAGATAAGGAGGGTATGGGTTGAAATCCTCTCAAAAAATAGATTTTAGACAGGTTTGGATCATTATATTAACCTTATCATTTAGTTTTAACTCTTAGTTAATTAGATTGACATTTACCATGTCACTTTGTATTTTTATATTATATAGTTAATAAACTTACCATATACACCCAAGAGACCCCCAAGTGGTCCATTAATGATACACCTATCATTATATAAGTATCTTGGCCTAACCTTAGATTTTTAGGAACATAATAGAAATTAATAATATAATATATTTTTTTTAAAACTATTTTATGCCAATTTTGACACTATTTGGTAATTGATTTTTGTGAAAATCATAACAGCATGATTAGTTCGAACAAAGTTAATTAAATCAATAATAACATGTCATATTAACCTAGAAAATTAGTTTAATTCATAAAAAGTCTCAAATTACATTTATTTGAGTATTTAAAACATCAATTATGTTAATATTTCATTAATAAGATAATTATTGCATCATCATTGTCTCATAAATAAATTAAATTATTTAATGTCTAAAAATTATAAATAAGATACCATTATGTAGGAAATATATTTTTATTTCTAATGAATATTTATAGTCGAATTTAGCTTATTTATAACCCTATATTAAAAATGTTTTAGTTATTAAACTTTGATTTTAACTATTTAAACTATTCTTTAAATAAAATAATATTAAATGTCCTAATCTAATCCAAGTGGGCCTAAATGTTCATATTTTATTCCTAATGTTACCTTAGATTTTTAGGAACATAATAGAAATTAATAATATAATATTTTTTTTAAAAACTATTTTATGCCAATTTTGACACTATTTGGTAATTGATTTTTGTGAAAATCATAACAGCATGATTAGTTCGAAAAAATTTAATTAAATCAATAATAACATGTCATATTAACCTAGAAAATTAGTTTAATTCATAAAAAGTCTCAAATTACATTTATTTGAGTATTTAAAACATCAATTATGTTAATATTTCATTAATAAGATAATTATTGCATCATCATTGTCTCATAAATAAATTAAATTATTTAATGCCTAAAAATTATAAATAAGATACCATTATGTAGGAAATATATTTTTATTTCTAATGAATATTTATAGTCGAACTTAGCTTATTTATAACCCTATATTAAAAATGTTTTTGTTATTAAACTTTGATTTTAACTATTTAAACTATTCTTTAAATAAAATAATATTAAATGTCCTAATCTAATCCAAGTGGGCCTAAATGTTCATATTTTATTCCTAATGTTTTTTTGGTCGAATTACACGTATCCAATAGAATTAGTACATGTGTTAGGGTAATAATAATATCATTTTTACCCTTAATTGCCCTATTTACTTTTAACCGTGGTAAAAAGAGTAAACAGTTACTATTCACCAAAAATTATTTTCATCCCATTGAACAACATTTTAGTCCTTTATATTAACCATGTCTCTAGAATTTTTTAAATTCCACTCACAGAAGTGGTAAAATTATGTTTTATGTGAATTTGCAAATTCTCCTAGGAGGTGGGTAAAAGGCGGTGAAAAGTTCAATAAAATTTTTATATGTCTAAAATTATTATAAAAAGAATCCAATGAATTGCATTGAACTTATATAGGTATTATGTATCAATTTTTACCTAAAATAAATTTAAATAAAATAAATAATTATTTATATAAAAAGTCGGTTTTTAAATAGTAACCCAGTGTTTTCACTATTCATCAAAAATTGTAAGTTTTCAGAAAAATACCAAAATTTCACCCTAGGATAATTTCGATACTCAGAATCCAAAAATGAAGTCCATTTTGAAAGATAAAATTTAAAAAATTTCAAAAAGTGGGTATTACTATTCATAACGGCTAGTTCATAATAATATTATAATAATATCTTGTTTAGTGCAACTCAGTATTGTGTACTACACACGCTATCGAGGAAGGTCATGATTGCATGTAATGTAAGCCAAGTTAGTGTTGCGTGTAGTGAAAGACTCCTTTGTTTCTTTGTATAACAGAATCCAACCATATTTCCTTTATACATTGAATATATATATATATATACACTCAATGTTGCGTATAACATAATCAAAACTTATTTCATTTATACATTAAACAAAATCTATACTTAATGTTGCGTAAAATAATTTCCACAAAACGAACTTGAAATTGTGTCTAACACGAGCCAAGAATAGTGTTCCATATATTTCAAGCTAATACGGTGTTGCGTATAGCGCAAGATAATCGTGGTGTAGTGTACAACAAAAGGCATCAAAGAAATTAAAAAGAATAATTCTCATAAAATCTCGGGTTGTTACATTCTACCCCCCTTAAAATGAATTTAGCCCTCTAAATTCGTCGGGGTTATAAATGGTTTACTACTCGAAAGTTTATTTAATAGAAACCCACATCGTAAAAAGGAATAACAAAACCAATCTTTAAAAACTAAAGTATGAAATGTAATGGTTACCCAATTTAACTAATCATTGGGTTTTTACATAGAATAACATAGGTGAAAATATGGATATGGAAGAAAAATCTAACCGTCATATTCTGATGGAGAGTGTTAGAGAACATGGCTATGAAAAATCCAACAATCACAAAGACATAAATTTGTGATGATCTAGGGTACCATCTGATTCATCGGATATAAGGGAACTAGGACAACATTTTTGGTTTTCAAGATCATTTCCCTAAAGTTTAAGAATTTGAATTAGAAGAAATACTTTCTTGATTTTGGTATAGTCTCATCTTTGGTCGTTCCTTGGAAAATTTCCACTCCATCTCTTAAATAAATGAAGTTGAATTTTTCATTCGTGAAGTGTTAGCATATCATGTGATAGAATGATGGGTCATTCCATCTGTCTCAAACAAAATGTTAGAAAAAGTTATCAAAAATACATAAGTCCATCTATAGTGAGATTAATCATATATGGTTCCTAAAATGGACTTATACTTCATATATCATACTGCTTAATATAATAAAAATGGTTTCTACTAAACAGGGACTTCCTGTAGGCCAGTGGTAGGCGATAAAGGCATGTCACACTTCAGTTGCGGGTTCGATTCCCACAGCCTTGTCCGACACGACGGGTTGTCACCCGTCCTACAGGTTGTCCTTTTTCTAAAACTACATCATTATAACATTCCATAAATAATATCGAAAGGAAAAAAATTATCCTTAAACAATTCTATCTGAAGTCCAACTTAATCCATTCCAACCTTTAAGCTTATTGAAAATACTTCTGTCCAATATCATAGTGTAAAGAAAATGATTAATTGAGAGGTCACATAACAAGTACGTGAAGACCATCATTTATCCCCCATATATCATATGATATATCTTGTTGGTCACATTCCAGACATTCGAAGGCCTTAATCATGTATTCTCTTGAAAAATGAATACCCATTGAACCTTAGTGAAAACATGAATGGAGTTAAAAGTTAACACTTTCCACATACCAAAATCCCCAAAATTCTATATACTCAAACCATGATATCACTTAGTCCTTATATCAATCATGAGCTCATGAATACTATCAAACAATTTATTTTCTCTTTATCCCTTCATTATGCGCATATCATCTGATTTCCAAAATATTTGAATCACTTTTCATGGTTCTATATTCTTATAGAATACCTCAATGGACCAATACACGGATATTTAAAAATTTCACGATACTATAAATGAGATTCCATGATACTATTTTTAAATCCCATTACATAAACACTTAATCATACACAACATCATTGTCATACTCAACATCACAAATAGTGATCGCATGTGACTTCCCTTTATCCTTTTCCTTAAGAGTTTGCTCATGTTGATCATCATTAACCCTTGGATTAGGTCATTGATTATCATAATGCCTCATTCCTTGCACTTGAAGCATTGAAGTGTTGGTGGTGCGTTCTCTGCAGTGTTTGCTTTATTCACATCATTAGAATCCCTTTTTCCATTACTTCGACACTCAGCTGCTCGATGACCTTCTTTTCCACACATAAAAAATTTTCTAGTCCCTTTAAGACACTCTCCACCATGCTTCTTTCCACACTTTGTGCATAAAGAAACATTCATCTTCTTTTCACCATTATTCTGAGATTTCTCCTTGAACTCCATCTTTCGTTTCTTTACAAAACCATGAGATGGATATGTTACACCAACTTCAAGTTCTACCTTGATAGCACAACACAAAATTTCTTCATATCTACTGAAGTCTCTTATAGCCAATTCCCTTCGAAGACTTGGTTTTAAGCCACTGAAAAATCGATCAACTTTACTTTCAGGTTGGATGATAAAGCCAGATGCATACCTTGCAAGTCTTGTAAAATTCTCTTTGTATATACCAACAGATTCATCATCCTTCTTCTTAAGCTCAAGAAACTCCTTTTCCATCTTTTTTCAAAGAATACGAGGAAAGTAATTACTGAAAAACAAGTTCTTGAACTCATCCCATTCCATGGATTAAATTTCATCTTGGGGCCTTGTATTTTTAATTAGATTCCACCACTAGTCTGGTTCACCTTCTAAAAGGTAAACAGCTAAAATGACTTTTTCATGCTCTGAATAGCGAAGTATGGAAAATATCATTTTAATGGTACTGGTCCATTGTTCAGCAACAAGTGGATCAGAAGACCCACTGAAAGAAGGTGGACATTGCCTCATGAAGGACTCAATAAAATATTGTTCCCTTCTATGCTCATTCGGAAGTCCAGAATGATTCATACCTTGTGTAAGTATAGAAAATAAGATTTTTCACTCCATCTCCCATCACATTTGGTTGCTCGGGAGGAAAATCATTGCATTGTCCGTTACATTGATCAACACGGTTCCTTCGGGTTCCAGCCATCGTCTAAAACCCAAAAATAACAGTGTGAGAGGAAAAAATCATGCTAGTAAAACAACATAATAAAGGGGGAGTACCTTCAATATCTAACATCTTAGGTTTAATACTAATATTGTTACCATAATTCTAGGACTATAACCTATACTTATAGTTAACCTTAGGGACATCCCTAGACATACCTTAGATATATCTCTAGGGATCTCACTAAAGTTTTCGCATCCGAGTTTCCAAAGGTTAACTAAACCTTTCCTCTAATACCAACTGTAGATACCCAAAGCTTGACATACATAGAGAATACATTACTTTTGCGGAATACTTAATACATAACAAAAAACAAAACTCAAGGATCATAATATTTTAGTGTCTTTGGAAACTTGGAATATAATCTTCAAATCTTGGTGAAAGATCTTCAAAAACTCCCATAAAGATCTTCCCCTTTTGTTTTCTTACCAAACAACCTTCTTGAAATCCTGGGGAAAAGAAAACATATAAAGGGTGAGCTCAAATGCTCGGTAAGGGTAAGCATGGAGAAAATAAAACAAACCATATACCATTTAACATAAAAACATGAACATAATGTTTAAACATCAAAATCTTGAGCAAAGACATAAATCTTGGAAGTACGTAAGGCATATATCATAATGGAACATCAATCCTGATAAAATAGCCTGGGAAGAAAATATGTAATTGTGGAAAACCATTAAGTACATGTTATGATTTCCATAGTAGCCAAGGCATTCCTGCCAAGACCATCTTAGTGGACAAAGTCCCTTTCTGTATCGAGTTCACTCCTCGTTTCTGTCTCGTATCACTGAACCAGATTAACTTACCGTTCCATCCATGTCTATCTCATGAGATATAAATATTTACCTAATGAATTTGAGGGATATATAGGTCCCATCCATCTCATAATGAAATCATTCTTACTTGTGCCACAAAATACACTTAAAACATTCATTATAACCCAAAAAAATAAAATGGGTTTCATAAACATCGTCCCATCATCACATAGTCCATATAAAACAAATGGATATTTGATCATAAGAAAAGTGAAACCATGTAAATCATAGAGACATTATACTTGAAACATACACATATGAAATAATGTCATCTTATATGGAAAATGGTTTTGATAAAACACTTGAAATAAATTCTTGAGGAAAATATCCTTTCTTCTTCAAAATCATTTTCTTTTCACAAAATTCCATGAAATTTTAAAATAAAAGTATTTTGTTGAAAATAGTCATAAAATATTGTAGAGTAAGCTTCATTAAAATTAGGCGTTATGAAACCGTAAAAATCCGTTCACACCGTATAAGTTAAAAATAACATTTTTCTCGTACTTTTGTCAGAAAAGTCAAAAAGTACCTTGTATGGTAAACAAAAGAAATATTCCTTCCATACGATGTGGTAAAAGTAAAAAAAGGGTAAGAATGACTTTAAACATACATGGAAGAGAAGTAAAAATTTCATGAAAACATTTTGAGAAAATATGGACATGGATAATAAACATAACCCCAGTAAATACTTATGAATAAATAATCTCGGATAAAAATGAGATTGGAATAATTATCCCTTACCTTATGTCCGATATGCCTCGTATGATATGAACCTCCTGTATAATGATTTAAATAATTTTATTGACTTATTATAGAATCATATTCATTGTTATGATATCATATATAGTTTACTTATGACATTATATTACCCGTTCTTTTGTAAATTCGATGTAAAAGTAGCGATTTGGGTAAAATTGTTTCATTTATTGTACATGTTTTGACTTGTTGTTCTTGATATTATTACTTATGTCATGATTTAATTAATTCCATAATGTAAAACGTGAATTATATATAATATATATTCAGCATATACATATATATATGATAGATCGATAAATGGAATGAAATACACCGTTCATGGAGATGGTAGGTCGTACGTACGCATGAACGTTGTTTTCGTTTCCTTATTGAATTGAATGGAGTTAAGTAGATTAAATACATATATATATATACATAAATCCAGTATCATTATTATTTCTTATATTTCATTATTATTCATTATATATACTTTATAATCATTCATGAATGGTTAACATGGAGAATGAATCTCATCGCGTCGTGGAGATGGTAGTCCGTACGTACGCACGAGCGATGATATCATTCCCATGATCGTGGAATTGTATTGAAGCATATGTATAATATTTCAGAATCAATATAACTTTACAATAATCATATATAGTAATTTATTTATACCATTATACCCATCCAAGTATGGTGGTGGTCGAAAAAAGATTACACCACGGCGTGGAGAGGTATTCCGTACGTACGCACACGTGGTGATTTTGTTTTCCGTAGGATGGATAGAAGGTGAAATAGGGTTGTTTCATATTCACAATAACATATCAGTATATGAGTGATACTGATGTTATTAATTTATAATGAAACAACTAAATAAGAAGAAGTTTAAGAAGAAAGAAACTTGAGAGAATTGAAAGAAGAGATTACCTCTTCTTCGACGCACCTCCTTTAAGCCTTCTCTTAAGGAAGTAGAGTTGGTCTTTTGAGAAAACCAGAACCTCCAGAATGTTACTAGGGAATTGGAGAAGAGAAATAGGTAGGGTTTGTCCGAGTTTCAAGGATCAAAAGGGTGTGAAGAGAAGAGGGAAGGGGTGACCTTTTATAAGGGAGGAGAGGGGCACCTTTGGAAAAACTTAAAATATTATTTTATAATAAAGTCATATTCGGTTTTTAATAGCTTCAAATTAATTTATTTAGAAGATAAGGTGGGTATGGGTTGAAATTATCTATACCAATAGATTTTAGATAGGTTTGGGTCATTATATTAACCTTATATTTTAGTTTTAACACTTAGTTAATTATATTGACATTTACCATGTCACTTTGTATTTTTATATTATATAGTTAATAAACTTACCATATACATCCAAGAGATCCCCAAGTGGTCCAGTAATGATACACCTATCATGATATAAGTATCTTGGCCGAACATTAGATTTTTTAGGAATATAATAACAATTAATAATATAATATTTATTTAAAAAACTATTTTATGTCAATTTTGACACTATTTGGTAATTGATTTTTGTGAAACTTATAACAACATTATTAGTTATAAAAAATTTAATTAAATCCATAATAAAATGACATATTAACCTATAAAATTAGTATAATTCATAAAAAGTCTAAAATTACATTTATTTGAGTATTTATAACATCAATTATGTTAATATTTCATTAATAAGATAATTATTGCATCATCATTTTATCATAAATAAATTAAATTATTTAATGTTTAAAAATTATAAATAAAATACCATTATGTAGGAAATATTATTATATTTCTAATGAATATTTATAGTCGAATTTATCTTATGTATAACCCTATATTAAAAATGTTTTATTTATTAAACTTTGATTTTAACTATTTTAACTATTCTTTAAATAAAATAATATTTAATGTCCTAATCTAATCCAAGTGGGCCTAAATGGTCATATTTTATTTATAAGGTTGTTTTTGGTAGAATTATACTTATACAATAGAATTAGGACATGTTTTAGGGTAATAATAATATCATTTTTACCCTTAATTACCCTATTTTCTTTTAACCGTGGTAAAAAAAGTAAAAAGTTACTATTCACCAAAAATTATTTTCATCCCATTGAACCACATTTTAGTCCTTGATATTAACTGTGTCTCTCGTATTTTCAAAATTCCACTCACAGAAGCGGTAAAATTAAGTTTTATGTGAATTTGCAAATTCTCCTAGGAGGTGGGTAAAAGACGGTGAAAAGTTCAATAAAATTTTTATATGTCTAAAATTATTATAAAATGACTCCAATGAATTAAATTGAACTTATATAGGTATTATGTATCAATTTTTACCTAAAATAAATTTAAATAAAATAAATAATTATTTATATAAAAAGTCAGGTTTTAAATAGTAACCCAGTGTTTTCACTATTCATCAAAAATTGAAAGTTTTCAGAAAAATACCAAAATTTCACCCTAGGATAATTTCGATACTCCGAATCCAAAAAGTAAGTCCATTTTGAAAGATAAAATTTCAAAAATTTAAAAAAGTGGTTATTACTATTTATAACGGCTAGTTCATAATAATATTATAATAATATCTTGTTTAGTGAAACTCGGTATTGCGTACTACACATGCTATCGAGGAAGGTCGTGATTGCATGTAATGTAAGACAAGTTAGGGTTGCGTGTAGTGAAAGACTCATTTGTTGTTTCATATAACAGAATCCAACCATATTTCATTTATACATTGAATATATATATATATACACTCAATGTTGTGTATAACATAATCAAAACTTATTTCATTTATACATTAAACAAAATCTATACTTAATGTTGCGTAAAATAATTTCCACAAAATGAACTTGAAATTGTGTGTAACACGAGCCAATAATAGTGTTGCATATATTTCAAGCTAATACGGTGTTGTGTATAACGCAAGATAATTTATGTGTAGCGTACAACAAAATATATCAAAGAAATTAAAAAGAATAATTCTCATAAAATCTCGGGTTGTTACATCCTCTTTCTGTGCATCAACCAATAGATCTTCTGGATGAATTAAATCATGATTACTACTTTCATCATCTGTTGTCTTATTCACTTCTGTTCACCCTTCTCATATTTTTTTGGTGTAGCAATTTTTGAGGATTCATCTTGGGAAGTGCAGATCGATAATTTTACAGAGGGGATTTCCTTATCATGGTACTCTTAGACTTTCTTTATGATATCATTAGTTTAATTCCCTTCTTCTTCCACCTCCCCTTCTTCTTCTATTTTGTCATCCACTTCTTCTTCTTCTTCTATTTCTCTTTCATGATGTGATTTAGAAATCACCACTTTTTTTCCCGGAGTCTCTGGTAATGATTCTTGTAGAAATGATTCTGGTACCAGAATTTTCTCAGAGGATTTTTTTAGCAGCCTTAAGAAGAGATTGTACTATATCAGCCTTAGACATCTTCTTCTTTTGCTTATTCTCTTTCTCTTCCTTTCCAATATTCTCAGCAACCTTTTCCTTCAATGTAACGCCCCGACCCTAGTTACCTAGAGTCGGTGCATTATTACATAACATTGGCATGATCACGAGAAAGATCAAGTCTCGAAAGACCGATTAGTTTAGTAGCCTTGGAATAACTAGATACATCCATAAATTTTTACATTACATCATAAAAAAAACATCTTGTCTTCATATCCCCTCATACTATCCCGGCAGGTCATTCATAAATTACTTCTTCATAATCCTGAGAAAAATAAAACACTGAAATGGGTGAGCTCAGATGCTCAGTAAGGATAACATTATAGCGGAAGCTTTCATAGATAAGCATAAACACTTAAGGCAGTTTATAACTAAAACAAAAGCCTTTTAAACTTGAACTTCAGCATAAAATGGCAAAGATAAAATAAAATAATGCCATTTACTTACTAACATGGATATTCTACTAGTCGAACAATCCCATGCATTATCAATAACCACTTTCATAATGATGGAATGCATAATGACAGACTATCATAACCACATAGTCAAGGCCTCGTGCCAAGACTACAAATAAGATTTTGCCAAGGCCTTGTGCCAAGACACTAGTTTGTCTCATGAGACCTACCGATGCAATCTTGGAGCTATAGCGGGCTCCACCCGTCACTTATTAAGTCCAATGCATTCCTCATATGAACAGGTTTAAACATAACATAAACATTCGTATTAAAACTAGAATACAAAATGTCAATAATTTAACCACAAACCATGAATGGTATAAAAATAGCACATCCACAGTCAAACATAACTCATTCGATACAATATGGAAGATTTTATTGTATCACATTAACCTCAATCAAGAATAATGAAGGATGTTGACATAGATGAAAATAATCATCAAAACTATTTGAGAGAAATATCTCCCTTTTTCTTGAAATCATTTAAAAGACACACTATTTGTCCAGAAGCCATTTAAAAATAGATTTTTTGAATCAAAGTTCCCATACCACTTTGAAACTTTTTAAAAGGAGTTTTAATTTTAAAACTTTAATGTCCATATAAATAAATCCTTAAAAACATTTTTAAAACATGGACATTAATGAGAAAGATTTAGATGAATAAGTCTTTGAAACATTTAAAAATGGTATTTTAGTTATAGATTCTAACCAAAAGAGAGACACTTGAATAAAAATAATTGAGGTAATAAAAACTTTTTAATATCATGAGAATAAAGGGATTCATGATATACTATGTCAAATTACATTATATACACCACATAAAAGTGATTTGGTGTATAACAACAAAGAAGTCTCAATGGAATTTAAGTTGAGATAAAATCTCTCATAAAGGTCGTATCCTTAGGTTAAGGATAAATCAACGACATATTTATGTGTGACAAATATAAATACACTAAATATGATTGGATATTCAGTGTAAAACAATCAAAGATATTCACACATAATCTTGTCAAAACGACACCAATGAATTGGATGTTTAACTCAACAAATGGAGAATGAGTTAAAATTACTCTCATCAAATTCATATCGATGACTTGAGAAATTATAAATGGATTGATTATGTGTATCAATAGTATATAAACAGGAAGGGGAGTGGAAATTATGACATAATCAAATGAATAGTGATTCCACACATAATCTCGGAGTAAAATAATCAATGAAGTATGCGTAAAGCCGAATGAGTGGAAATTGAAATCTCAAATTCCCTTATCGATTTGGTAACTTATGAAACATGCACCCATGAAAGAAGGATCATACAATGATGATATAAATACCCATAAATAAAAGTATATTACACAATTAATACAATCATGGGCAGTACACATACACCACATGCAATAAATAAGTGGTGAACAATGGAATTCTCATGAAATTAAGAGTGAGATAAGAAACCCCTTACTTTGTACTTTTTCCTTGGTCGACGGTAGGTTTACCTCCTGTATAATGGTGAAATAATTGTTATTGAATTATACAAGAATCATTTACTTTAATATGATATCATATATGATCTTTTAACATTGATTTGTTAATAATATCTTAAAATTATCGTCATTTCGGGTGTTAACGGGTTCATTTTACTTTATATTCTTTGTTATGTGAGCCATATTCGTTATTAATGTGATGTATATTATTCATATCCAGGATGATATAAAGTCCTTAGATACTATTTTTAAATCATCAAATTATAATTATACTTGAATGGATATGATGGAGAATGAATCACATCGCGTTCGTGGAGACGGTAGTCCGTACATACGCACGGGAGACAATATCATTCTTTTGATATTAAAATAATATATAATTTGATGTTATATCATATATACAGAATCATTATAATGTTATATTTATTATTTACATGAGTTACACATCATTATTATTCCCATCCAAATAATAATATATTGAATAACAATTACACCACGACGTGGAGACGGTAAGCCGTACATACGCACGTATGGTGACATGTTATTCAAAGGATGGATAGAATACTTAATATGGTTTTACCATATTTATAATAACATCACAGTATATATATGATACTGGATTTATTATTTTATAATGGTAATAACAAAGAAAGAGGAAGTGGAAGAAGAAAGGAACTTGAGAAGGGGTGGTGAAAACATTACCTCTTCTTCTGGTTCTTCCTTTTGATTTGATCAAAAGGGCTCCTTAGGTTGGCTTTCTGATCAAACTAAGGACTCTAGGTTGTAGTGAGGGAAGTTGAGATAGTATTTGGGCAGGGTTTGGCCGAACCAAAGGGCTTTAAAGGTGTGAAGAAATGAGAAGGAGGAGTTCCCTTTTATAAGAGGGGTGAGGGGCACCTTTGGAAAAGCTAGAAATATTAATTTATAATAAATTCATATTCAGTTTATAATGGCTCAAAAGTTTATTATTTAAATTTTAAGGTGGGTATGTGTCGAAAACAACTTAACCAATAGAATTTAGACAGGTTTGGGTCATTATATTAACCTTATCCTTAAGTATTAACTCTTAGTTAATTAGTTTCACTTTTACAATGTCTCTTTGTATTTTTATATTATATGGCTAATAAACATACTATATACATCCAAGCGACCCCCAAGTGGTCCATTAATGATGAACCTATCATGATATAAGTCTCTTGGTCGAACCTTAGATTTTTTGGAATTTAATATCAATTAATAATATAATATTTGTTTTAAGAACTCTTTTATGTCAATTTTGACACTATTCAATAGTTGATTTTTTTGAAACTCATAACAGATTGATTACTTCGAAAAAAGTCAATTAAATCAATCCTAATATATCATATTATCCTAGAAAATTATTTTAATTCATTAAAAGTTTCATATTATATTTATTTGGGTATTTATAATATCAATTATTTTAATTTTTCACTATTAAAGTAATTAATTCATCATCATTGTGTCATAAATAAATTAAATTATTTAATGTCTAAAAATTATAAATAAAATATCATTATGTAGTAAATATTTTTATCTTTCTAATGAATATTTATATTCTAAAATCCAACATATATAACCCTATGTAACAATTGTTTTCTTAAAAGATATATGCTTCTGTCATTTTTGTATTTATTTTAACTTAATTAAAATAAAGTGTCATTATCACTTACAAGTGGATCCATGGGGTCCCAAAATCGAACCAAAGATGCCCATGGTCAACCATGTATCAACCAATAGGGTTAAGACACGTTTTATGGTAATTTAGTATTATTATAATATTATTTTTTAACCCTTGTTTACCGGATTTACCCTTTAACCATGGTAAATAAAATATTTACCGAAGTAATTATCCAAAATGTTTAAAAATAAAAGTTACCTATTTACACAATTTGAACATCCTGATTCCAAATATGAAATCCATTTTTCCAAATTCAAAACACAGAAGTGGCAGAAATTAATTTTAAATTAATTCCCGTTGTTAAAACAAAAAGCGTGTTTTTTAGAGATAATAACTATCAAAAGATTGTCACTTGTTTATGTCAGGTTTAAATGTGAAATTATGTTCAATGACCCACATTGTATTAAATGTTAAAAATATATTCTAAATATACTTTAAAACCACTCAAATTCATAATTTATCACTATTAATTATTTTGATTAAAAAAGTTGTTTTTAATTAAAATTTAGTAATTTTCACTATTCATCAAAATATGAAAGTTATCCGAAAAGTACCAAAATTTCACCCTAGGATAATTTCGATATTCCGAATCCAAAAATGAAGTCAATTTTGAGAGATAGAATTTATAAAATTTCAAAAAGTAGGTATTACTATTCATAACGGCTAGTTTGATTGGTTATGGTTTGTTAAAATCTCGAAGTTGCGTACAATGCACGTCATTGCATTATTCTAAAGGAAACATACCGTGGAAGCTTGGGGTGTTACATTCTCCCCTCCTTCAATAAATTTCATCCTCACAATTTTTAAAACTGTGCTTGGGAATATAATGGAAAGTCCCACATCGGAAAAAGAGTCAATAAAACTATCACTTTAAAAGAAAGAAAGAGAGGTATAAGTGTTGTCACGACCCGCCCTCGGGGTCCGTGCCGTGACTACCCCAAGCCCGCCTTCCATAGGCCAGGGGCTGGCGACTAGCACCAAGGCGTAGATCCCAGCAAATTGGGAAGGCATTGCCTTTGAAAAGTAAACACACACCACAGAGTAAACAAGCGGAAAGTAAACACTAAGCAAGCAGAGTACAACTGAAGTGCGGAAAAGTAAATGGGCCAGAATACAAACCCAAACTGAAAGTAAAGTACAACTCGAAAAGGGAAAAACAGCAACTGAAAAGTAAAGGCCGCTACTCCGTGCTGTCCACTGGAAAATCCCACCTGAAGGGTGGGTACAGATAGCTCCTCTGCTCCACGGGTCCCACCGTCCGCTCCGTGCTCGTTCCGCCCAGTGGTCCACCTCCGGGTACCGTCCCGCTCCGCAAACCTCAGCTAAGGTCAACGCTGTCCGTCGTCTGCAACCAACACAACGTAGTGCGGGCGAAGCCCGTGCAGGGGTGAGTATAAGCTACTCAGTAGGGTCCCCGAGACCCCTGAAGGTCTCTCAAAATCCACAAAGGATAAACCACGAAGCAAAGTACAATCACGAAGTAACAACCAACACTGCTTAGGTATATGCCCATACATATACCTAAGTCATCAATTCAAATACGCTCCAACCTCCGAGCCCAAGTATAACTCAGTCCACGCAGGAAAGTATACGTATTCCACAAAGGAAAGTAACAGGATTCAGCTCACACAGGTATACTTCTTCAGGGACGATAAAGATGATCACTGATCCATCTAAGTCGTCGGACCCACGAAGGATCGATAGGTAACTAACCCCCGCAAGACCCACACAGGATCGGGCTCACACAGAACCTGTAGGCGCTGGCTCACACAGAACCGCTGAGCGCAAGGACCCACACAGGATCGGGCTCACACAGAACCTGTAGCACTGATCCACGTAGGATCGCTGAGTGCTGTAGTCGTCGTCGTCGAATCCACACAGGATCTCTGTACTGTCGTCGCCAAATCCACACAGGATCTCTGTACTGTCGTCGTCTAATCCACACAGGATCTCTGTACTGTCGTCGTCAAATCCACACAGGATCTCTGTACTGTCGTCGTCAAATCCACACAGGATCTCTGTACTGTCGTCGTCGCAGTCACAGTAGCAGTCGTAGCAGTAAAACAGTCGCAGCCAGCACTAGGGTTCCCGCACACAGCAAGCTCGTACGGAGGGTCCGCTCCACGAGCCGAGAGGCTGATACATCAACTGTCACGAAGACCGAAGTTGATGTATCCAAAAGTTCCGTATCGTCAACAGGAACTCAACGCAACAGACGGCGCGTCGATCGGACGCCCGGTCTGAGAGTTATTGGCATTTTCGTCTCCGGGGCCCGGTTGGTTTTTAAGGCAAAACCAACCCGACCGTACTCCACCTGCGTCCAAACCTCGGGCGGAGTATGCCAAAAGATCCGTCTCACTAAGAGGAACACTACGCGTCTGACGGCACGTCAATCGGACGTCCGTAGCTCAAGATATGAGTGTTTCCGCTCCGAAGGCCCGGTTGGTTTCGTGAACGAACCAACCCGGCCGAACTCAAAGTAAACCGAAACCTTGAGTGCGATATACCGAAACGACCGTCGCGATCCAAGGATCGCGTTGCCGCAGACGGTTCGTCATTCGGAGGTCCGAGGCTCAAGTTATGAGCGAAAAACCAAAACTGGTCCGAAACGGGGGGGGTCCGGGTCCGGGCCGACCCGGCCCGACCCCCCCCCCGGGGGTGGCGCGGCGGCGGCGCGGCGGCCGGCGGCGGCGGCGACGGCGGCGCGGCGGCGGCGGGCCGCGTGGCGGCGGCGGGCCGCGTGGCGGCGGCGGGCCGCGTGGCGCGGTGGCGGCGGGCCGCGTGGCGGCGGCAGCGGCGGGCCGCGCTGGCGGCGGCGGGCCGCGTGGCGGCGGCAGCGGCGGGCCGCGCTGGCGGCGGCGGGCCGCGTGGCGGCGGCAGCGGCGGGCCGCGCTGGCGGCGGCGGGTGCCGCACGGGGTGGTCACGCGGGGGGCTTGATTGCCCCCGCGTTTTTCTCAAGCGGCACGGCTCAAGGCCGTGCCTTTGCCAAAAAAAAACGGCCCCCCACATAAGGGGGCCGGCTGGAACGAACCGGGGGGGCTTTGCCCCCCCCCTCCTTTAAAGAACCGCCCCCCTCATTAAGAGGGGGGTCTTGAAGAACCGGCCGGGGGTTTAATCCCCCGGCTTTTATGACATCCGGCCGGCCGCTGGCCGGCCGGTTTTTACCAACGGGACCGGAATTTCCGGTCCCGCCCTCGACTCCCGACGCCGGCGGCACGGCCGCCGGTCTTTCCTTCCGCCGCGGCCCGGAACCGGCCGCGGTCTCCTCGTCTCACCGCGGCCCGGAACCGGCCGCGGTGTTCGTCGTCCGGCGCGGTGCGACGGCACCGCGCCCCTTTCGTCGTGCCATGAATCCTCCCAACGCGGCGCGACGGCGTCGCGTTCTTGAAATCTCTCCTCGGCGAAGCGCGACGGTATTGCGGAAATCATAAGCATGTTCATCCGCGTGGTGCGACGGCACCACGCCTCTTGCTTCCACCCGCATGAATCAACATGAACGAAGGAGGGGGTTTCGGCCATGTTCGTGCGGTCCGACTCCCCTCGCGTTAACAAATAACATAACTAAAAAGTCTCACGTTTAGTCATGCTAAAATCCACGATTCAGGAATGGAATAAAATAATTAATAAAAACATCCCCTACCTCTGGTTTCAAGAACGAAGATCGTCAACGACCCGCGGAAGACGCGTCGCGGTGGTCGGCGTCACGGAAGAAGGACGTCGATGTCGTGAAGCGAGGATTCGAAGTTCTTTGACGACGATTTCGTCGCGGGAAAAGATGACGCGGAAGAAGACGTCGTCGGTGTCGCGGGTATGGCGTCGCGAAAGACGATTCCCGAGTACGTGGCGTTCTTCGTCGATGTTCGAAGGTTCTTCGCGTTCTTCAAGGAGGAAAAAGAAGTTCTTCAAAGTGTAGAACTCTTCCTCTCTCAAATCTCCACACAACACAGCAACCCCCAAAATAAAATAAGCTACCCTTATTTTATTTTCACTTTGCCCACCTTTCAAAAATTCAAAAGTTGAATTTATTACATTAATTAAAATCTTGAGTTGTCAAGAAATTAAATGGAAAGATAAGTTGGCAAGTTTTAATGTAGGGGAGAGTCACAAATTAAAGAGGGGGTTTAGAGGGGTTAGGGAATTTGAAAAGGTGGGGGGTTCGTGTGGGCCCCACCTCCCTCATAACCACACATGGGAAGTTGGGTGGTTGCGGGCCCCACCAACAACTTCCCATGAGAGAGTCTAACCACCTAGAATAAAATAAAATTCACACACAATTTTATTTTACTTATCTTTTAATCCCCAAAACTAACTTTCAACCCGCAACATACGCAACTCCCGAAAGGGTCTCTTTAAGCGAATATCGGCACTGCGAGTTCATCGGTGCCCTCGGATTTCAATTCCGAGCACCGGATCAAAAGTTAGGAATTCCCGCTCGTTCGTTCACTGAACGTACCCGAGCCAAACTTCGGAAATTAATTCCGGGCACTCCGGGCCTCGGAATCAGGTGCCGTCTGAAACCGCGCTCTTGTAAAAAATCCAAAGAAAATTAAGAAAAAAAATTTTCCTTGAATTTTACGGGTCTTTACATTACTCCCACCTCAGGGCTTTACGTCCCCGTAAAGCTACATCAAAAACTAGGGAAACAAAAGAGGGTACTGAGCACGCATCTGAGCCTCCCGCTCCCATGTGCTCTCCTGGAGATTCTCGTGCCGCCATCTGTTGCGCACAAGAGGAATCGATCGTCCATGTAGGACCCGCTCCTGGATGACATGGACCTCTTCTGACGTGGCCCGGACCATCTCTGGTCCCACAAGAGCTGCGAGATTTCTACTTTGCCGAAAAGAGAAACCTGGTCTCATCCCCTGGATGAACCACATTCTTTGCCTAAAACAGTCAATCCTAACATGGATGATACTAATCCATACTAAGGATGACGTCGTAAGGCCTCGACGCTACTACTAAGAGATTCAACCGTTACTCTCGCCTCCAAGGGTTGTGTCACACTGTCGGCATCAGTGTGTGGTAACTGGGCCTCCTCCAGTAGATGTCTCACAAGTGAGGGTCAAGTCAACAGCCAAAACTGGAACCTCTTAGTAACATTACGATAGAGGACAGGAACGAAAACATCACAAGGTATGCGTCTTTTATTATTGCAGCTCGTAATACAAGACGCTACACAAAAGCAACAAGGAACCAGAAGTACAAAGGATGTAACCACTAGTTCTGCTCCTGTCCATCGGCTCCCAGAGCTCCATGATCGAAGGCCTCGGCTGCCTGAAGCTGAGCTCTTCCCTGCGGTCGGGGTGGACCTCCTGGTGGTGGTGGTGGTAGAGCCTCAAAGCGTCGTCCACCACCTGCTGCTCGGCCTGCTCCTCTGCCTCGTCCGCCTCCTTCCTGCAGACCGCCACGGTCGAACCTCTGCCTCTGCCTAGGTGGTTCCTCAACCGTCTGCTGCTCCTCCGCATGGCGGGTCGGGCAGTCACGAGCCATGTGGCCTCGCCCGCTGCATGCATAGCACTGTCTTCCACTCGAAAGACTGGCTCCGCGTTGTGTGCCCTGCACTGCTGAGCCAGTGCCCTGAGGTCTGGTCTGTCTGGACCCCTGAGTCATTCGCCGACTGCCAGCTGCAGATGACTCTGCCACGTGCCGTCCTGCGGTGGGTCTCTGTGCTGGTGTAGACTCAGCAAGGAAGCTCTCGATCAGAAGGGCCCGCTCCAGTACTCCTGTCTGAGTCGGTATGCTGAGGGAGATCAGCGATGCCCTCATCTCGTGTCTCAAACCCTGCTCGAAGGTTCGGGCCCGGAAGAATGGGTCCCGTACCATGTCAGTCGAGTAGCGCGAGAGATCGGTAAATCTCGCCGAGTACTGAGCGACCGTCATGCTGCCCTGCCGCAGCTGTAGAAG
Organism: Viscum album; assembly: GCA_963277665.1. Classification (NCBI taxonomy): domain Eukaryota; kingdom Viridiplantae; phylum Streptophyta; class Magnoliopsida; order Santalales; family Viscaceae; genus Viscum; species Viscum album. The sequence goes on from OY728158.1 coordinate 239,323,136, forward strand.
CTCCTGGATACGCACCGCACGAAGGGTGGCTGGGACGAACTCCGAGCGGAAGATGCTCTCAAAGTCCGTCCAAAGAAGAGATGCCTCATCGTGCACCTGGAGCATCAAGCTCCACCATCGTCCTGCTGCTGCGTGTAGTAGGCTCGCAGCGAGGATCACCATGAGGTCTGCTGGTGTCCTCACTAGCCTAAACACTCGAACTACTGCCTCCAGCCAGTCCTCTGCTGCCTGGGGATCCGTCTCCCCGCGAAACCTGGGCGGTCGCTGGCGCTGAAACTCATGCAGTGCGCTGAGGCGACGTGCATCGTCAGCGGCTGCTGCTGGAAGCATCGGGAAATCGGCGGGTAAAGCTACCGCCGGTGCCACTACTGGAAAAGGGCCCTGCACCGAAGCCTCGTCGCTCGGTGGGCTGTCGTCTCGCTCGACTCTCGGAACCCTAGCTGGCTGCCGTCGTGGGGCCATCCTGAAAAGGAAACAGGTGCGCCACGGTTAGAACAGAATACCTGGTGAGCTGGCACAAGTAATCACAAGGAAAACTTGAGACTTTCATAAACCAGATCAGTATACCCGGTGAGCTGACACAAGTAATCACAAAGAAAACTTTGAAACACACACGCAATCAATGTTTTCGTGCATTAAGTCGGAAATCAGAAGTCAGGGTCCTGGTGTACGGATACGTCGGCCGCCGCACCAACACTGGACTCCCTGGACTGATAACCACACTCAATACGCTAAACATTATTGCTTCACATAGAAAAGATCAGAGTTCGCGGTAGAACCGAACTCCTCTGATACCAATTTGTCACGACCCGCCCTCGGGGTCCGTGCCGTGACTACCCCAAGCCCGCCTTCCATAGGCCAGGGGCTGGCGACTAGCACCAAGGCGTAGATCCCAGCAAATTGGGAAGGCATTGCCTTTGAAAAGTAAACACACACCACAGAGTAAACAAGCGGAAAGTAAACACTAAGCAAGCAGAGTACAACTGAAGTGCGGAAAAGTAAATGGGCCAGAATACAAACCCAAACTGAAAGTAAAGTACAACTCGAAAAGGGAAAAACAGCAACTGAAAAGTAAAGGCCGCTACTCCGTGCTGTCCACTGGAAAATCCCACCTGAAGGGTGGGTACAGATAGCTCCTCTGCTCCATGGGTCCCACCGTCCGCTCCGTGCTCGTTCCGCCCAGTGGTCCACCTCCGGGTACCGTCCCGCTCCGCAAACCTCAGCTAAGGTCAACGCTGTCCGTCGTCTGCAACCAACACAACGTAGTGCGGGCGAAGCCCGTGCAGGGGTGAGTATAAGCTACTCAGTAGGGTCCCCGAGACCCCTGAAGGTCTCTCAAAATCCACAAAGGATAAACCACGAAGCAAAGTACAATCACGAAGTAACAACCAACACTGCTTAGGTATATGCCCATACATATACCTAAGTCATCAATTCAAATACGCTCCAACCTCCGAGCCCAAGTATAACTCAGTCCACGCAGGAAAGTATACGTATTCCACAAAGGAAAGTAACAGGATTCAGCTCACACAGGTATACTTCTTCAGGGACGATAAAGATGATCACTGATCCATCTAAGTCGTCGGACCCACGAAGGATCGATAGGTAACTAACCCCCGCAAGACCCACACAGGATCGGGCTCACACAGAACCTGTAGGCGCTGGCTCACACAGAACCGCTGAGCGCAAGGACCCACACAGGATCGGGCTCACACAGAACCTGTAGCACTGATCCACGTAGGATCGCTGAGTGCTGTAGTCGTCGTCGTCGAATCCACACAGGATCTCTGTACTGTCGTCGCCAAATCCACACAGGATCTCTGTACTGTCGTCGTCTAATCCACACAGGATCTCTGTACTGTCGTCGTCAAATCCACACAGGATCTCTGTACTGTCGTCGTCAAATCCACACAGGATCTCTGTACTGTCGTCGTCGCAGTCACAGTAGCAGTCGTAGCAGTAAAACAGTCGCAGCCAGCACTAGGGTTCCCGCACACAGCAAGCTCGTACGGAGGGTCCGCTCCACGAGCCGAGAGGCTGATACATCAACTGTCACGAAGACCGAAGTTGATGTATCCAAAAGTTCCGTATCGTCAACAGGAACTCAACGCAACAGACGGCGCGTCGATCGGACGCCCGGTCTGAGAGTTATTGGCATTTTCGTCTCCGGGGCCCGGTTGGTTTTTAAGGCAAAACCAACCCGACCGTACTCCACCTGCGTCCAAACCTCGGGCGGAGTATGCCAAAAGATCCGTCTCACTAAGAGGAACACTACGCGTCTGACGGCACGTCAATCGGACGTCCGTAGCTCAAGATATGAGTGTTTCCGCTCCGAAGGCCCGGTTGGTTTCGTGAACGAACCAACCCGGCCGAACTCAAAGTAAACCGAAACCTTGAGTGCGATATACCGAAACGACCGTCGCGATCCAAGGATCGCGTTGCCGCAGACGGTTCGTCATTCGGAGGTCCGAGGCTCAAGTTATGAGCGAAAAACCAAAACTGGTCCGAAACGGGGGGGTCCGGGTCCGGGCCGACCCGGCCCGACCCCCCCCCCGGGGGTGGCGCGGCGGCGGCGCGGCGGCCGGCGGCGGCGGCGACGGCGGCGCGGCGGCGGCGGGCCGCGTGGCGGCGGCGGGCCGCGTGGCGGCGGCGGGCCGCGTGGCGCGGTGGCGGCGGGCCGCGTGGCGGCGGCAGCGGCGGGCCGCGCTGGCGGCGGCGGGCCGCGTGGCGGCGGCAGCGGCGGGCCGCGCTGGCGGCGGCGGGCCGCGTGGCGGCGGCAGCGGCGGGCCGCGCTGGCGGCGGCGGGTGCCGCACGGGGTGGTCACGCGGGGGGCTTGATTGCCCCCGCGTTTTTCTCAAGCGGCACGGCTCAAGGCCGTGCCTTTGCCAAAAAAAAACGGCCCCCCACATAAGGGGGCCGGCTGGAACGAACCGGGGGGGCTTTGCCCCCCCCCTCCTTTAAAGAACCGCCCCCCTCATTAAGAGGGGGGTCTTGAAGAACCGGCCGGGGGTTTAATCCCCCGGCTTTTATGACATCCGGCCGGCCGCTGGCCGGCCGGTTTTTACCAACGGGACCGGAATTTCCGGTCCCGCCCTCGACTCCCGACGCCGGCGGCACGGCCGCCGGTCTTTCCTTCCGCCGCGGCCCGGAACCGGCCGCGGTCTCCTCGTCTCACCGCGGCCCGGAACCGGCCGCGGTGTTCGTCGTCCGGCGCGGTGCGACGGCACCGCGCCCCTTTCGTCGTGCCATGAATCCTCCCAACGCGGCGCGACGGCGTCGCGTTCTTGAAATCTCTCCTCGGCGAAGCGCGACGGTATTGCGGAAATCATAAGCATGTTCATCCGCGTGGTGCGACGGCACCACGCCTCTTGCTTCCACCCGCATGAATCAACATGAACGAAGGAGGGGGTTTCGGCCGTGTTCGTGCGGTCCGACTCCCCTCGCGTTAACAAATAACATAACTAAAAAGTCTCACGTTTAGTCATGCTAAAATCCACGATTCAGGAATGGAATAAAATAATTAATAAAAACATCCCCTACCTCTGGTTTCAAGAACGAAGATCGTCAACGACCCGCGGAAGACGCGTCGCGGTGGTCGGCGTCACGGAAGAAGGACGTCGATGTCGTGAAGCGAGGATTCGAAGTTCTTTGACGACGATTTCGTCGCGGGAAAAGATGACGCGGAAGAAGACGTCGTCGGTGTCGCGGGTATGGCGTCGCGAAAGACGATTCCCGAGTACGTGGCGTTCTTCGTCGATGTTCGAAGGTTCTTCGCGTTCTTCAAGGAGGAAAAAGAAGTTCTTCAAAGTGTAGAACTCTTCCTCTCTCAAATCTCCACACAACACAGCAACCCCCAAAATAAAATAAGCTACCCTTATTTTATTTTCACTTTGCCCACCTTTCAAAAATTCAAAAGTTGAATTTATTACATTAATTAAAATCTTGAGTTGTCAAGAAATTAAATGGAAAGATAAGTTGGCAAGTTTTAATGTAGGGGAGAGTCACAAATTAAAGAGGGGGTTTAGAGGGGTTAGGGAATTTGAAAAGGTGGGGGGTTCGTGTGGGCCCCACCTCCCTCATAACCACACATGAGAAGTTGGGTGGTTGCGGGCCCCACCAACAACTTCCCATGAGAGAGTCTAACCACCTAGAATAAAATAAAATTCACACACAATTTTATTTTACTTATCTTTTAATCCCCAAAACTAACTTTCAACCCGCAACATACGCAACTCCCGAAAGGGTCTCTTTAAGCGAATATCGGCACTGCGAGTTCATCGGTGCCCTCGGATTTCAATTCCGAGCACCGGATCAAAAGTTAGGAATTCCCGCTCGTTCGTTCACTGAACGTACCCGAGCCAAACTTCGGAAATTAATTCCGGGCACTCCGGGCCTCGGAATCAGGTGCCGTCTGAAACCGCGCTCTTGTAAAAAATCCAAAGAAAATTAAGAAAAAAAATTTTCCTTGAATTTTACGGGTCTTTACAAGTGTCATACAAGATAATCCATACTCGGATTCCATGTAGGAAAACATGGATATAGATGATAAACTAAGTGTCAAGTTTTGATGGAGAGGGATAGAAATCATGATCAGGAGAAAGTTAACAATAAAAAAACCACAAACTTGTGTTGGGACAAACGACCATTAGTCTCCTAGTAGGAAAGTAAACAGATAACATTTTTTTTGTTTTAAGTTATATTACATAAGGACGAGGAATTCATTTATGATATTGACTAAGAACATTAAGAGATATACTTACTTTTTAAGTAGAGTTTCATTCTTTAATAAATTTCCACCACTAACTCAATTTTTTTTAAACGATGAGTATTCAAGAAGACATGGTCACACTGGAAGAGCTAGAATAAACTTCTATAGAATCACATGATCCATACAGGATAAACTATATATTTACATTGTCTTTGAAGATTAATCAAAACCAAAATGGTTAGTGAATGATCTAATGATCCCCCAAAAGGATATTCCTTGAGATAAATATGCACTAATCTTAATTTCTAAAATTAAACCAACAATACCCCAAAGTTAAATAAATACCATTCAATAATCAATTGTCCTTAAAATCATTCAATATAATCCAAACTAATATTGTAACCCAAAACATAGAAGAATTTGATTATGTAGTCTCCCATGTTAAATTGTATCTCTAAATGACATCAAATACTCTTAAAGTCACATACTTAAAAGTAATTAACATCATCACATATTCTCTGTTATAGGTTAATCATTTCCATAAATAACCCAAATCACTATAAATCCACAATAAAAACGTAGATAAAAATATACCATTACTCTACAAATGAAACCCCATTGTATTCTATTTTCCTTGGGCATATAGTTTTCCCAACAAAGCGAACATCTTCTAAAATAACATTTATCACTCAATCACCAAATCATTTTCCTATACCAAGGGTATTCATTTGATAAGACATAAGAACCCAAATCAACTTATTATTGATAAATAAAATCATTTAACTAAAAAAAATAGTCACACTAACCAGGGACTTCACGTAGTCCAGTGGTAGGCGATAAATCCCAATTGCACTTTGGTTGTGGGTTCGATTCCCACAGCTTTATCCGACGCGACGGGTTTTCACACGGTCTACGTGTTGTCCTTTTTCAAAAACTATATTTTATAATATTACCAAAATGAGATAAATTCCTCAAAATAACAAAATTTAACCAAAAATGTTATATCATACCTTGCATTTTCATCCCAAATTATAATAACTTATAATTTTCTCAAACCCCAATGATCATATAAAACCAAATGGTTATTTATACTTATATCCATAAGAGAAGAGAAAATTCTTCCTCAAATATCATTCTCACATGGAAAACTGCGGGGTTACAAATACAAGAGAAAATTATTCCAAAGTAAACCCATCAACAAGGAGTGCTAATACTTTTTAAATTTTTCTCCAACCATTTATTTCTACATAGCTTCTTCTTTGACCAAGAAAATATCCTATAGAATAGGACATTCACTCGGGTAATGGCCAGGTCCCCTACATTTTCGGCAAATGACTGTAAATGGACTCTTGGGACCATTTTTATCTTCTTCCATAGTACTCTTCATTTTTCTTCAGCAATTCTTCACTTTATGTCCTTCCTTCCCGCACGTAAAACATTTCGTTGTCCCATTGAGACACTTTCTTAGGTGTCTCCTTCCACATTTCCTGCATGATGAAAATTGAGGGTTCTTTTCTCCATGGTCTCCATTGCTGGAGCTCTTATCATTTACCACCTTTCTCTTCCTTATTGAGTCTGGGAGTTGGTTAATATATTTGTTGTTGATCATATTTTTGGAAAACTGATTTGGCATAAATATGATATCTTTTACGCCTATCAACATTCCATTTTTTTTCTCATTGCCACCACCGTTCCCACCTTGTACATCATTCTCAAAGTCACTATGACTTCCTTGGAATCCAGCCATTGACTAAAACTAGAAAGCATTGTGTGAGTAACAGTAGTCGTAAAATCATTTAGAGATTAAAATGTCACCATATTCTCAATTTGAATCATATTAGGATTAACCAAGGTCATTTACTCTCATATTATATATATATATATTACTTAACTCGGTTTGTAAAGAAAATGTAAATTATCCTAAGCATATCCCCTGGGAGTGTCGTAACCAAGAGTGTAGCAAGGCCCGTTGTCGTGCACCAGTTCCCGTTCAAGTCTAGCTTAAAGCGGTGTTTTCGGGTTTTACCCCTAGGTACATCTGTGCTAGAGCCACCTCTACCTGCTCGTATCCAGACAGGGATGTATTGCTCGGAAAACTCACAAAATCTCTACAATACCAAAATTCAAGGAAGTTCTTTTATACTAATCCTCAAAGTTCATCTTAGGTCTACGTGCTCTAATCAGAGTTTATCTAAATCTAGCTTCCAAGGTTTGTACTAAACTTCCTCTGATACCAATTGTAACGCCCCGACCCCAGTTACCTAGAGTCGGTGCATTATTACATAACATTGGAATGATCACGAGAAAGATCAAGTCTCGAAAGACCGATTAGTTTAGTAGCCTTGGAATAACTAGATACATCCATAAATTTTTACATTACATCATAAAAAAACATCTTGTGTTCATATCCCCTCATACTATCCCTGCAGGTCATTCATAAATTACTTCTTCATAATCCTGGGAAAAATAAAACATTTAAAGGGGTGAGCTCAGATGCTCAGTAAGGATAACATTATAGCAGAAGCTTTCATAGATAAGCATAAACACTTAAGGCAGTTTATAACTAAAACAAAAGCCTTTTAAACTTGAACTTCAGCATAAAATGGAAAAGATAAAATAAAATAATGCCATTTACTTACTCACATGGATATTCTACTAGTAGAACAATCCCATGCATTATCAATAACCACTTTCATAATGATGGAATGCATAATACCAGACTATCATAACCACATAGTCAAGGCCTCATGCCAAGACTACAAATAAGATTTTGCCAAGGCCTTGTGCCAAGACACTAGTTTTTCTCATGAGACCTACCTATGCATCGAGGAGCTATATCGGGCTCCACCTTTCACTTATTAAGTCCAATGCATTCCTCATATGAACAGGTTTAAACATAACATAAACATTCGTATTAAAACTAGAATACAAAATGTCAATACTTTAACCACAAACCATGAATGGTATAAAAATAGCACATCCACAGTCAAACATAACTCATTCGATACAATATGGAAGATTGTATTGTATCACATTAACCTCAATCAAGAATAATGAAGGATGTTGACATAGATGAAAATAATCATCAAAACTATTTGAGAGAAATATCTCCCTTTTTTTTGAAATCATTTAAAAGTCACACTATTTGTCCAGAAGCCATTTAAAAATAGATTTTTTGAATCAAAGTGTCCCATACCACTTTGAAACTTTTTAAAAGGAGTTTTAATTTTAAAAATTTAATTTCCATATAAATAAATCATTAAAAACATTTTTAAAACATGGACATTAATGAGAAAGATTTAGATGAATAAGTCTTTAAATCATTTAAAAATGGTATTTTAGTTAGAGATTCTAACCAAAAGAGAGACACTTGAATACAAATAATTGAGGTAATCAAAAATTTGTAATATCATGAGAATAAATGGATTCATGATATACTATGTCAAAGTACATTATATACACCACATAAAAGTGATTTGGTGTATAACAACAAAGAAGTCTCAATGGAATTTAAGTTGAGATGAAATCTCTCATAAAGGTCGTATCCTTAGGTTAAGGATAAATCAACGACATATTTATGTGTGAAAAATATAAATACACTAAATATGATTGGATATTCAGTGTAAAACAATCAAAGGATATTCACACATAATCTTGTAAAAACAACACCAATGAATTGGATGTTTAACTCAACAAATGGAGAATGAGTTAAAATTACTCTCATCAAATTCATATCGATGACTTGAGAAATTATCAATGGAGTGATTATGTGTATCAATAGTATATACATAGGAAGGGGAGTTGAAATTATGACATAATCAAATGAATAGTAATTCCACACATAATCTCAGAGTAAAATAATCAATGAAGTATGCGTAAAGCCGAATGAGTGGAAATTGAAATATCAAATTCCCTTATCGATTTGGTAACTTATGAAACATGCACCCATGAAAGAAGGATCATAAAATGATGATGTAAATACCCATAAATAAAAGTATATTACACAATGAATACAATCATGGGCAGTACACATACACCACATGCAATAAATAAGTGGTGAACAATGGAATTCTCACGAAATTAAGAGTGAGATAAGAAACCCCTTACTTTGTACTTTTTCCTTGGTCGACGGTAGGTTTACCTCCTGTATAATGGTGAAATAATTTTTATTGAATTATACAAGAATCATTTACTTTAATATGATATCATATATGATCATTTAACATTGATTTCTTAATAATATCTTAAAATTATCATCATTTCGGGTGTTAACGGGTTCATTTTACTTTATATTCTTTGTTATGTGAGCCATATTCGTTATTAATGGGATGTATATTATTCATATCCAGGATGATATCAAGTCCTTAGATACTATTTTTAAATCATCAAATTATAATTATACTTGAATGAATATGATGGAGAATGAATCTCATCGCGTTCGTGGAGACGGTAGTCCGTACATTCGCACGAGTGACAATATCATTCTTTTGATATTAAAATAATATATAATTGGATGTTATATCATATATACAGAATCATTATCATGTTATATTTATTATTTAAATGAGTTACACATCATTATTATACCCATCCAAAAAATAATATATTGAATAACAATTACACCACGACGTGGAGACGGTAAGCCGTACGTACGCACGTATGGTGACATGTTATTCAAAGGATGGATAGAATACTGAATATGGTTGTACAATATTTATAATAACATCACAGTATATATATGATACTGGAGTTATTATTTTATAATGGTAATAACAAAAAAATAGGAAGTGGAAGAAGAAAGGAACTTGAGAAGGGGTGGTGAAAACATTACCTCTTCTTCAGGTTCTTCCTTTTGATTTGATCAAAAGGGCTCCTTAGGTTGGCTTTCTGATCAAACTAAGGCCTCTAGGTTGTAGTGAGGGAAGTTGAGATAGTATTTGGGCAGGGTTTGGCCGAACCAAAGGGCTTTAAAGGTGTGAAGAAATGAGAAGGAGGAGTTCCCTTTTATAAGAGGGGTGAGGGGCACCTTTGGAAAAGCTAGAAATATTAATTTATAATAAATTCATATTCAGTTTATAATGGCTCAAAAGTTTATTATTTAAATTTTAAGGTGGGTATGTGTCGAAAAAAACTTAACCAATAGAATTTAGACAGGTTTGGGTCATTATATTAACCTTATCTTTAAGTATTAACTCTTTGTTAATTAGTTTCACTTTTACAATGTCTATTTGTATTTTTATATTATATGGCTAATAAACATACTATATACATCCAAGCGACCCCCAAGTGGTCCATTAATGATGAACCTATCATGATATAAGTCTCTTGGTCGAACCTTATATTTTTAGGAATTTAATATCAATTAATAATATAATATTTTTTTTAAGAACTCTTTTATGTCAATTTTGACACTATTCAATAGTTGATTTTTGTGAAACTCATAACAGATTGATTACTTCGAAAAAAGTCAATTAATTCAATCCTAATATATCATATTATCCTAGAAAATTATTTTAATTCATTAAAAGTTTCATATTATATTTATTTGGGTATTTATAATATCAATTATTTTAATTTTTCACTATTAAAGTAATTAATTCATCATCATTGTGTCATAAATAAATTAAATTATTTAATGTCTAAAAATTATAAATAAAAAATCATTATTGTAACGCCCCGACCCCAGCTACCCAGAGTCGGTGCGTTACTTCGTAACATTGGCATGATCACAAAAGATCAAGTCTCGAAAGACTGATTAGTTTATTAGCCTTGGAATCACTAGATACATTCATAAATGTTACATTACATCACAAAGTGAAAAACTATAATAACATAGTCTCCATAGTCCACACTTCTATCCTCTTCTGACTATCCCTGCAGGTCATTCATAAAATACTTCTTCACATACTGGAAAACATTAAAACATTGAAAGGGGTGAGCTCAGATGCTCAGTAAGGATAACAATATTGCGGAAGCTTTCATAAATAATCATTAACATTTAAGGCAATGTATAACTAAAACAAAAGCCTTTTTAAACTTGAACATTAGAATAATATGGCAAAAATAAAATGAGATAATGCCATTTACTTACTCACATTGATATTCTACTAATCCAATAATCCCATGCAACATCAATAACCATTTTCATAATGATGGAATGCATAATGCCAGACTATCATAACCACATAGCCAAGGCCTCGTGCCAAGACCACAAATAAAATTTTGTCAAGGCCTTGTGCCAAGACACTAGTTTGTCTCATGAGACCTGCCGATGCATCGAGGAGCTATAGTGGGCTCCACCCGTCACATATTAAGTCCAATGCATTCCCATATGAAAAGGTTTAAACATAACATAAACATTCGTATTAAAACTAGCATACGAAATGTCAATATTTTACCATAAACTATGAATGGTATAAAAATAGAACATCCACAGTCAAACATATCAAAAAACCTTCAATACAATATAGAAGTTTTGTATCATAATAAATCAACTTCAAATAAGCGTAAAATCTATCAAAGGATGTTGACATAGATGAAATCAAAACACTTTTTAGAGAAATATCTCTTTCTATTTTTGAAATCATTTAAGAGCCATATAAAATAAAACATTTTCTTGAAAATATTCTTATAATCTTGTAAGGAAAGCTTTGGAGATTTTATAACGGCGGAAATAACCGCACCTGCCGTATAAAAAAACATTCTTACCTTAATTCTGTCGAAAAGGTTAAAAAGGACTTTGTTTTGAAAACGACGGAAAGATTCCTCTTATAAAAAGTCAAAAAAGGGTATAAATGACTTTAACCCATATTCTTGTAAATAATAAAAATGTTTTGAAATACATTTTGAAGAAAAATGGATGTGGATGATAAAGAGATCCCAGTAGATTATTACGTATAAACAACCTCAGATAATGAAGAGATTGTGAAATAACCCTTACCTCGTGTCTGACTTGACTCAACCGTTCTTTAACCTCCTGAATAATAAACTAGAGTTAATATATACCTTATTAAGAACCATTTTCAATTTCATTATCCTTATTATATCACTTATTACAATGATATAAACATTATGTAATTATTTAAGTTAATAACGGTCGTTTTGTCGATTTTTGGTACTTGAGTCAACAATAAACTTCTTATAATTACAAGTTGTTTATGTGGTAGAATATCCATTATATCCAGAATTATATTCATGATTTAGATGTCATATATATCTTATATATCCAGTATATACATTCATTTATAATATTACGTAACATTTAGAGGTAAGAAATGAAATGCACCGTTCATGGAGACGGTAAGCCGTACGTACGCATGAACGCTACTTTCATTTCAATTTCATATTTAATGTAACGAAATCATAATTATATATATGTATAATATAATTCCAGTATAATATAGTGTATAATACCATTTACTCCATCCTTTATACATCCCACATATGGCATTAACGATTCAAATCACTTTGAGGGGGCGGTAGTCCGCACTTCCTAAAATGAAATTATCGCGTTTTACCCATAATGGAAATCATAAAGTATGCCATAAATGAGAAATACAGAAGCATAAGTAAAACATAATCATATTATATATCATATATAAAAATAGTTACATCTTAATGTCCACCTTTGAAGGTGTTATATGAGTGTTGAACAATCATCGTTTCGTGAGGCAGAAATTCGCCATCCACAGAAACCGTATGTTCTTTAACCATTAGATGTAGGTGTGTGTAAGTGTAGCTCGAATAATTCTTATAAAAACATCCTAGTATATTTAGGATACTGGTGTTGTTACAAAATAAATGAATAAAAAGAGTTTAGGGGGTTGGAGAAGAAAAATAAAACAAAAGAACATAAGAGAAAACACTACCTTTAAAACGGGTAACACTTTTTGATTTGAGGAAAAGGCTTCCTTGGGAAGAGTTATGCCCAAAGTGAGGCTTCTAGGAGTAAGAGGTGGGAGTTGGGAGAGTATTTGGGCAGAGGTTGGCCGAGCCAAAGGGCTTGAATGTGTGAATAAGGTGGTAGAGGTGGGGGCCTTTTATAAGTGGAGAGGAGGGGCACTCTTGGAAAGTAAAGAAAAGTCACTTTATTATAAAATGAGTTTCGGATTTTAGAGGTCCCACACTTATATAATTCGAGGATAAGGTGATAAGGGTTCGAAATATACCCATCCAATAGGCTTTGGACAAGTGTAAGACTTGGATTTTAAATTATCTTCTCATTTTATTTAAATCGTTAAATAATGAGGTCATCGATGCATCATCATGATGTCATAAATAATTTACTTTATGTAATGTCTAAAAATTATAAAAAAAATACTATGATGTAGGAAATCTTTTTATCTTTCCAATGAATATTTATAGTCAAAAATATGACTTGTATAACCCCATGTAAAAATTGTTTTAGTAAAACCTTTTATGTTTGTGTCATTTTTTACTTTAACATTAAATAAAAGGTATTTATGTCATTTTCTAATTAAAGTGGCTCCATGGGGTCCCCAAGTTGACCCATGGGTTTTCTTGGTCGGCCATGACTCATCCAATAGGATTAGGACAAGTTTCAAGCTCATATCATATTATTAAAACATTATTTTTACCTTAAACTACACTAATTACCTCTAATCGCGATTAAGAACTTAAAAGTTACTATTCACCAAAAAATTATTTTAATCTCATTGAACCACATTTTACTTCTTAATGACAACCATGTATGTCGGATTTTTGAAAATCAAATCACATAAGTGGTAATATTTCATTTTAACGAAAAATCAGTTTTTAACAACCACTTAGTGGTTTCACTATTCATCAAAAATTGAAGTTTTTCAGAATAAGGCCAAAACTTCACCCTAAGCTATAATTGATATTACAAATTCAAAAATGATGTCTATTTTACAAAATTCCAAATATATAAGTTGCATTTAATTAATTTTATAATTAATTCCCGCTGTTACAACAAATAGCGTGTTTTTAAGAAACAATTTATATCAAAAGATTGGCAATTGTTTATATCCAATTTCAATGTTAAATTAATTCTAATGACCACCATTGGATAAAATGGTAAAAACATATTCTAATTATAATTTAAAACCACTAAATAGTATAATTTATCACTATAAATTATTTTTATTAAAAAAGTTGTTTTTAAGTAATTTTCACTATTCATAAAAAATTAGAAGTTCTCAGAAAAATACCAAAAAATCAACATAGGATAATTTCGATATTATGAATACAAAAATGAAGTACATTTTGAAATATAAAATTTCTATAATTTTAAAAAGTGGTTATTACTATTCATAACGGCTACTTTGATTAGTCGCGGTGTTTTAGAACTCGAAGTTGCGTACAATGCGAGCTATTGCATTATTGAATGAGAAGCGTATCATGGAAGCTCGGGGTGTTACAATTATGTAGGAAATATTTTTATCTTTCTAATGAATATTTATATTCTAAAATCCAACATATATAACCCTATGTAACAATTTTTTTGTTAAAAGATATATGCTTGTGTCATTTTTGTATTTATTTTAACTTAATTAAAATAAAGTGTCATTATCACTTACAAGTGGATCCATGGAGTCCCAAAATCGACCCAAAGATTCCCATGGTCGACCATGTATCAACCAATAGGGTTAAGACACGTTTTAGGGTAATTTAGTATTATTATAATATTATTTTTTAACCCTTATTTACCGGATTTACCCTTTAACCATGGTAAATAAAATATTTACCGAAGTAATTATCCAAAATGTTTAAAAATAAAAGTTACCTATTTACACAATTTGAACATCATGATTCCAAATATGGAATCCATTTTTCCAAATTCAAAACACAGAAGTGGCAGAAATTAATTTAAAATTAATTCCTGTTGTTAAAACAAAAAGCGTGTTTTTTAGAGATAATAACTATCAAAAGATTGTCACTTGTTTATGTCTGGTTTAAATGTGAAATTATGTTCAATGACCCAAATTGTATTACATGGTAAAAATATATTCTAAATATACTTTAAAACCACTCAAATTCATAATTTATCACTATTAATTATTTTGATTAAAAAAGTTGTTTTTAATTAAAATTTAGTAATTTTCACTATTCATCATAATATGAAAGTTATCCGAAAAGTACCAAAATTTCACCCTAGGATAATTTCGATATTCCGAATCCAAAAATGAAGTCCATTTTGAGAGATAGAATTTATAAAATTTCAAAAATTAGGTATTACTATTCATAACAGCTAGTTTGATTGGTTATGGTGTGTTAAAATCTCGAAGTTGCGTACAATGCACGCCATTACATTATTTGAAAGGAAACATACCATGGAAGCTTGGGGTGTTACATTCAAATCCTTTTCCACAACAGGGTCTAAACCGAATTTAGGCTCCCCTTCCTTCTAGTTTTTCTTATCCTCTCTCCATTTGGACACTACTTCATTAGGATACACTTTTTGCTTCTTTGTCTTTGGAGGTTCTTACTGAGTTTCCTTGGCCACATGATTTTTTCTTTTCTCTTTTGATTTCTTATAATTTCTCTTCCTTCCACCTATCATAGAGGTTCAACCCCTTCTTTATTCTTTGAAAAAGCTTCGACTTCTTTTTCAGAAAGATCATAGAATTGTTCGGATTCACTGGAAAAACCAATTTTCATTCTCCTTAGGGTTTCATCAATCAGTAGCATCACTTCGTAATTTCTTGGATTGGAATTGCATGTGATTTTGAATGAATAAAGGAAAATAACAATAATCTTTGAAAGGATTGCTCGATACATGATAATCTGGGACTTTAGATTTCCATTCTTGAGATTATCAATCGTTACCAAGATATACTTAACCAAGTTTATCTTTCTAAGGTTCACCAATAAATCCAATATATAGATATCACTCTTCTTCAGAGTATCCTTATCCCCTTTACTTGGAATTATAAAACCTTGAATGTAGAGACCTGTATCTTGACGTACATTGAAATTACATTACATTTGCGGAATACTTAGTACATAACAAAAACACACACACAAGGATTGTAATAGTTTAGTGTCTTTGGAAACTCGGAATATAATCTTCTAATCCTGGTGAAAGATCTTCAAAATCTCCCATAAAGATCTTCCTTTTTTTATACCTAAAACCTTTCTTTATATCCTAGGGAAAAGAAAACATAAAAGGGTGAGCTCAAATGCTCAGTAAAGGTAAAAAAAAGAAATATCAATCACATCGTATACACAAGCACATAACTTTTGGAAATCTTATCCTGCAAAAGAGATCATAATTTCATAACATGGTATAAATCATGGCAGTGAAATGTAATCACAATAATCATAACTTAAAACATGAAACTTTGTGGCATTCACACATAATCATAGAGAATCATTTCTTGTTAGTCAAGACTCATTTCCAAGACTATCTTAGTGGACAAAGTCCCTTTCTGAACCGAGTCACCCTCGTTTCAGTCCTGTTTCACTGAACCGGTATAACCTACCGTTCCAGCCATGTCTATCTCATGAGATATAAAATCTTTACCCAATGCATTGGAGGGAGATATAGGTCCCACCCATCTTATAATGATACCATACTTATGTGTGCCACAAAATCATAAATCATACATCATTGCATAACCCATGTAATAAAAATGGGATTCTTAAACATCAAGACATCATAAAACAATTCATATAAGATAAAGGAATTCATAAAAATAATTCAATCACAACATAATAAAATCAATGTAATAATAGGGATAAAACAGAACCCTTTATTATCTTAGATTGAAAATAATTTTGATAAAACACTTGAACTCCATTCTTGAGGAAAATATCCTTTCTACTTCAAAAACATTTTCCTTTCTTAACATGTCATACAATTTTAAACTAAAAGAAGTTGATTAAAAATAAACTTGAAAACTTGTAATGGAAGCTTCTTGGAAATAATGTTTTAAAAATCCATTCATGCCGTATAAGTTAAAAAAAACATTCTTCGTACTTTTGTCGGAAAGTCAAAAAGTACCTCGTACGAAAAACGACAAAAGATTCATTTCATATCATTTACAAAAAACATACCTAAGGGTAAAATTGGATATATACTATTGTATAAGGATGGAAATAATATTACATATTTAGGGAACATGGATGTGGATGATGAAATACACCCCAGTAATTACGAAAGTAAAAACAATCTCGGATAAAAGTGAGATTGTGATATTTCCCTTACCTTAGGTCCGATTTGCTTCGTAAGTGTCCAAACCTCCTGTATAATGATTTAAATAATGTCATTTACTTATTACAGAATCATATTCATTGTTATGATATCATATATGGTTCACTTATGACTTTATATTACCCGTTCTTTTGTAAATTCCATGTTAAAGAGCGTTTTGGGTAAAATAGTTTCATTTGTCGTCCGTGTTTTGACTTGTAATTATTCATATGATTACTTAGATCATGATTACTTAATTCCAGAATATATAACATGATTTATATATAATATATATTCAGAATATACATATATATAATAGATCAGTAAATGGAAAGAAATACACCGTTCATGGAGACAGTAGGCCGTACGTACGCATGAACGCTGTTTTCGTTTCCTTATTGAGTTGAATGGAATTACGTAGATGACATACATATATATACACATAAATCTAGTATCATTATTATGTCATATATTTTATGATTACTTATTATATATACTTTATAATCATTCATGAATGTTTAATCAATGAGAATGAATCTCATCGCGTCGTGGAGACGGTATTCCGTACGTACGCACGAGCGATGATATCGTTCCCATGATCGTGGAATTTTATTGGATTGTATGTATACTATTACAGAATCAATATCACTTTACAATAATCATATATAGTTACTCATTACACCATTACACCTATCCAATTAAGGTGGTGGCGGAAAATAGATTACACCACGGCGTGGAGACGGTATTCCGTACGTACGCACGCACGGTGATTTCCTTTTTCCGTAGGATGGATAGAAGGTTAATAAGAGTTGTTTCATATTTATAATAACATATCAGTATATAATAAATACTAATGTTATTACTTTATCATGAAACAACTAAAGAAGAAGAAGTTTAAGAAGAAAGTAATTGAAAAAGATCGGTAATGGATATTACCTCTTTTTGACGCACCTTCACTTAACCTCCACTTAAAGAGATAAGGATGGTCTTTGAAGATGACCAGGACCTCTAGGATTATACTAGGGAAGTGGAGAAGAGATTTTTTCAGGGGTTGGCGGAGCTTTAATGCTCAAATTGGTGTGAGGAGGAGAGGGAGGAGGTGCCCTTTTATAAGGGAGGAGAGGGGCACCTTTGGAATAACTAAAACTATTATTTTATTATAAAGTCAAGTTCGGTTTTAAATAGCTCCAAATTAATTTATTTCGAGGCTAAGGTGGGGATGGGTCGAAATACACTCATCCAATAGAATTTAGACAAGTTTAGGTTCCTATTTTAACCTTATCATTTAGATTTAACATTAAGTTAAATAATTTTACTTTTACCGTGTCTTCTTGTGTTCTTATATTATAAGGTTAACAAACATACTATATCAAGCCAAACGAACCCCAAGTTGTTTATTATTAATATATATAACCTTATATAAGTCATTTGGCCGAACCTTAGATTTTTAAAAATAAAATAACAATTAATAATATAATATTTGTTTTAAAAACTATTTTATGTCAATTTTGACACTATTTAGTATTTGATTTTTTTGAAAATCATAACAGAATGATAAGTTAGAAAAAAGTTAATTAAATCAATAATAACATGTTATATTAACCTAGAAAATTAGTGGAATTCATAAAAAGTCTCAAATTATATTTATTTGGGTATTTATAACATCAATTATGTCAATATTTTATTAATAAGATAATTACTGCATCATCGTTGTGTCATAAATAAATTAACATATTTAATGTATAAAAATTACAAATAAAATACCATTATGTATGAAATCCTTTTAGATTTATAATGAATATTTATAGTCAAATTTATTATATGTATAACCCCATATTAAAAATGTTTTAGTAAATAAACTTTGATTTTAACTCTTCTAACTCTTCTTTAAATAAATTAATAATAAATGTCCTAATCTAATCCAAGTAGGGCTAAATGGTCATATTTTATTCCTAAGTTTGTTTTTGGTCGAATTACACTTATCCAATAGAATTAGGACATGTGTTAGGGTAATAATAATATCATCTTTACCCTTAATTACCCTATTTACTTTTTACCGTGGTAAAAAAAGTAAAAAGTTACTATTCACCAAAAATTATTTTCATCTCATTGAACCACATTTTAGTCCTTGATATTAACCGTGTCTCTCGGATTTTCAAAATTCCACTCACAGAAGCGGTAAAATTAAGTTTCATGAAAAATTCAGTTTTTTAACTACCACTTAGTGGTTTCACTATTCATCAAAACTTGAAAGTTTTCAGAAAAATACCAAAATTTTTTCCTAGGCTAATTTCGATATTCCGAATCCAAAAATGAAGTCCATTTTGAAAAATAAAATTTACAAAATTTCAAAAAGTGGTTATTACTATTCATAACGGCTAGTTTTAATAATATTTTAATAGCATATCGTTGTTTAGTGAAACTCGTTATTGCGTACTACACATGCTATCGAGGAAGGTCGCGGTTGCGTGTAATTCAAGGCAAGTCAAGGATGCGTGTTGTGCAAGCTCCTTTTGGTGTAGCGTACAACACAGGACATTAATGAAATTAAAAATAATATTTTTCATAAAATCTCGGGGTGTTACATTCTACCCCCCTTAAAATGAATTTCGCCCTCGAAATTCGTCAGGGTTATAAATGGTTTATTATTCCAAAGTTTCTTTAATAGAAACCCACATCGTAAAAATGAATACCAAAACCAATCTTTAAAAACAAAAGTATGAAACGTAACGGTTACCCAAATAAACTAATCACTGGGTTTCCACATAGGTGAAAATATGGATATGGAAGAGAAATATAACTATCATGTTCTGATGGAGAGTGGTAGAGAACATGGCTATGGAAAAGCTAGCAATCACAAAGCCATAAATTTGTGACGATCTAAGGTACCATCTGATTCATCAGATATAAGAGCACTAAGACAACATTTTTGGTTTTCAAGATCATTTCCCTAAAGTTGATGAAATTGGAATTAGAAGAAATACTTTCGTGATTTTGGTATAGTTCCACCGTTTGTCGTTCTTTGGACAATTTCCACTTCATCTCTTAAAGAAATGAAGTTGAATTTGTCATTCATGATGTGTTAGCAGATCATGTGATAGAATGATGGGTCATTCCATCTCTTTCAAACAAAAGGTTAGCAAAAGTTATAAGTCCATCTTATGGTTAATCGTATAGGGTTCCAAAAATGAACTTATGCTTAATAAAATAAAACTAGTTTATACTAACCAGGGACTTCCTGTAGGCCAGTGGTAGGCGATAAAGGCCAGTCGCACTTCGGTTATGGGTTCGATTCCCACAGCCTTGTCCGACGCGATGGGCTATCGCCCGTCCTGCAGGTTGTCCTTTTTTCTAAAGCTATATTGCTATAACATCCCATCAATAATACTAACTCATGTCCAACATAATCCATTCCAATCTTTAGTCTTATACATAATATTGTCGTCCACTCTTAGAGATTTAATACCATCATTGATCCCCATATATCATAAGATATATCTTGTTGGTCACATTCCAAACATTCAAAGGCCTTAATCTTGTACTCTCTTGAATACCCATTGAACCTTATTGAAAACATGAGTGCTGTTAAAAGTTAACACTTTACACATACCAAAATACTCAAAATTATATATACTCAAACCATGATATCACTTAGTCCTTATATCAATCATGAGCTCATGAATACAATCAAACATCTCATTATCTTTTATCCCTTCATTATGCTCATATCATCTGTTTATCAAAAATGTCTCAATCACTTTTCATGGTTACCGGTACCATAAAATTATTGAAAACCAAAATAGACCAAAACATAAATATTCCAATATTCCACGATACTATATACAACATTATTTTGGAATCCCATTACATAAACACTTAATCATTCCACCACATCGTTGTCATATTCAACATCGCCAATAGTGATCGCATGTGACTTCCCTTTGTCCTTTGCCTTAAGTGGTTGCTCATGTTGATCATCACTAACCCTTGGATTAGGTCATTTATTAGCATAATGCCCCATTTCCTTGCACTTGAAGCATTGAAGTGTTGGTGGTGCGTTCTCTGCAGTGTTTGCTTTATTCACATCATTAGAATCCCTTTTTCCATTACTTCGACACTCAGCTGCTCGATGACCTTCTTTTCCACACTTAAAAAATTTTCTAGTCCCTTTAAGACACTCTCCACCATGCTTCTTTCCACACTTTGAGCATAAGGAAACATTCATATTCTTTTCACCATTATTCTGAGATTTCTCCTTGAACTCCATCTTTCGTTTCTTTTCAAAACAATGAGATGGATATGTAACACCAACTTCCATTTCTACCTTCATAGCACAACGCACAATTTCTTCATAGCTACTGAAGTCTCTTATAGCTAATGCCCTTCGAAGACTTGGTTTTAAGCCACTGAAAAATCGATCAACTTTACTTTCAGGTTGGATGATAATGCCAGATGCATACCTTGCAAGTCTTGTAAAATTCGCTTCATATATACCAACAGATTCATCATCCTTCTTCTTTAGCTCAAGAAACTCCTTTTCCATCTTTGTTCGAAGAATACGAGGGAAGTACTTACTGAAAAACAAGTTCTTGAACTCGTCCCATTCCATGGACTCAATTTCATCTCTTGGCCTCGTATTCTTGATAAGATTCCACCATTGATCAGTATCACCTTCCAAACGATACACTGCTAAGATGACTTTATCATGTTCAGAACATTGAAGAACTGAAAATATCTATTCAGTGGAACTGATCCATTGTTCAGCAACAAGTAGATCGGAAGTCCCACTGAAAGAAGGTGGACGTTGCCTCATGAAGGACTCAATAGAATATTGTTCCCTTCTCTGCTCATTTGGAAGTCCATAATGATTCATAGCTTGTGTAATTATATCAATAAGATTTTGCACTCCATCTCCCATAACATTTGTTTGTTCAGGAGGAAAATCATCGCATTGTCCATTGCATTGATCAACACGGTTCCTTCGGGTTCCAGCCATCGTCTAAAACCCAAAAAGAATAGTGTGAGAGGAAAAAATCATGCTAGGGAAAAAACATAATAAAGGGGGAGTACCTTCAATATCTAACATCTTAGGTTTAATTCTATGATTGTTAGAGTAATTCTAGTACTATAACCTATAGGTATACTTAACCTTAGGGACATCCCTAGACATACCTTAGAAATATCTCTAGGGATCTCACTAACGTTTTCGCATCCTAGTTTCCAAAGGTTGACTAAACCTTTCCTCTGATACCAACTGTAGAGACCCGTATCTTGACGTACATTGACATTACATTACATTTGCGGAATACTTAGTACATAACAAAAACAAACACACAAGGATCATAATAGTTTAGTGTCTTTGGAAACTCGGAATATAATCTTCTAATCCTGGTGAAAGATCTTCAACATCTCCCATAAATATCTTCCTTTTTTTTATACCTAAAACATTTCTTTATATCCTGGGGAAAAGAAAACATAAAAGGGTGAGCTCAAATGCTCAGTAAGGGTAAACAAAAGAAATATCAATCACATAGTATACACAAGCACATAACTTTTGGAAATCTTATCCTGCAAAAGAGATCATAATTTCATAACATGGGATAAATCATGGCAGTGAAATGTAATCACAATAATCATAACTTAATACATGAAACTTTGTGGCATTCACACATAATCATAGAGAAACATTTCTTGTTAGTCAAGACTCATTGCCAAGACTATCTTAGTGGACAAAGTCCCTTTCTGAACCGAGTCACCCTCGTTTCAGTCCTGTTTCACTGAACCGGTATAACCTACCGTTCCAGCCATGTCTATCTCATGAGATATAAAATCTTTACCCAATGCATTGGAGGGAGATATAGGTCCCACCCATCTCATAATGATACCATACTTATGTGTGCCACAAAATCATAAATCATACATCATTGCATAACCCATGTAATAAAAATGGGATTCTTAAACATCAAGACATCATAAAACAATTCATATAAGATAAAGGAATTCATAAAAATAATTCAATCACAACATAATCAAATCAATGTAATAATAGGGATAAAACAGAACCCTTTATTATCTTAGATTGAAAATAATTTTGATAAAACACTCGAACTCCATTCTTGAGGAAAATATCCTTTCTACTTCAAAAAAATTTTCCTTTCTTAACATGTCATACAATTTTAAACTAAAAGAAGTTGATTAAAAATAAACTTGAAAACTTGTATTGGAAGCTTCTTGGAAATAATGTTTTAAAAATCCATTCATGCCGTATAAGTTAAAAAAACATTCTTCGTACTTTTGTCGGAAAGTCAAAAAGTACCTCGTACGAAAAACGACAAAAGATTCCTTTCATATCTTTTACAAAAAACTTACCGAAGGGTAAAATTGGATATAAACTATTGTAGAAGGATGGAAATAATATTACATATTGAGGGAACATGGATGTGGATGATAAAATACACCCCAGTAATTACCAAAGTAAAAACAATCTCGGATAAAAGTGAGATTGTGATATTTCCCTTACCTTAGGTCTGATTTGCTTCGTAAGTGTTCGAACCTCCTGTATAATGATTTAAATAATTTCATTTACTTATTACAGAATCATATTCATTGTTATGATATCATATATGGTTCACTTATGACTTTATATTACCCGTTCTTTTGTAAATTCCATGTTAAAGAGCGTTTTGGGTAAAATTGTTTCATTTGTCGTCCGTGTTTTGACTTGTAATTATTCATATGATTACTTAGATCATGATTACTTAATTCCAGAATATATAACATGATTTATATATAATATATATTCAGAATATACAAATATATAATAGATCAGTAAATGGAAAGAAATACACCGTTCATGGAGACGGTAGGCCGTACGTACGCATGAACGCTGTTTTCATTTCCTTATTGAGTTGAATGGAATTAAGTAGATGACATACATATATATACACATAAATCTAGTATCATTATTATGTCATATATTTCATGATTACTTATTATATATACTTTATAATCATTCATGAATGGTTAATCAATGAGAATGAATCTCATCGCGTCATGGAGACGGTATTCCGTACGTACGCACGAGCGATGATATCGTTCCCATGATCGTGGAATTGTATTGGAGTGTATGTATACTATTACAGAATCAATATCACTTTACAAAAATTATATATAGTTACTCATTACACCATTATACCTATCCAATTAAGGTGGTGGCGTAAAATAGATTACACCACGGCGTGGAGACGGTATTCTGTACGTACGCACGCGCGGTGATTTCCTTTTTCCGTAGGATGGATAGAAGGTTAATAAGAGTTGTTTAATATTTATAATAACATATAAGTATATAAGAAATACTGATGTTATTACTTTATCATGAAACAACTAAATAAGAAGAAGTTTAAGAAGAAAGAAATTGAAAAAGATCGGTAATGGATATTACCTCTTTTTGACGCACCTTCACTTAACCTCCACTTAAAGAACTAAGGATGGTCTTTGAAGATGACCAGGACCTCTAGGATGATACTAGGGAAGTGGAGAAGAGATTTGGGCAGGGGTTGGCCGAGCTTGAATGCTCAAATTGGTGTGAGGAGGAGAGGGAGGAGGTGCCCTTTTATAAGGGAGGAGAGGGGCACCTTTGGATTAACTAAAACTATTATTTTATTATAAAGTCAAGTTCGTTTTTAAATAGCTCCAAATTGATTTATTTCGAGGCTAAGGTGGGGATGGGTCGAAATCCTCTAATCCAATAGAATTTAGACAAGTTTAGGTTCCTATTTTAACCTTATCATTTAGATTTAACATTAAGTTAAATAATTTTACTTTTACCGTGTCTTCTTGTGTTCTTATATTATAAGGTTAATAAACTTAATATATCAAGACAAAAGAACCCCAAGTTGTTTATTATTAATATATATAACCTTATATAAGTCATTTTACCGAACCTTATATTTTTAGGAATAAAATAACAATTAATAATATAATATTTGTTTTAAAAACTATTTTATGTCAATTTTGACACTATTTAGTAATTGATTTTTGTGAAAATCATAACAGAATGATAAGTTCGAACAATTTAATTAAATCAATAATAACATGTTATATTAACCTAGAAAATTAGTGGAATTCATAAAAAGTCTCAAATTATATTTATTTGGGTATTTATAACATCAATTATGTCAATATTTTATTAATAAGATAATTACTGCATCATCGTTGTGTCATAAATAAATTAACCTATTTAATGTCTAAAAATTACAAATAAAATACCATTATGTAGGAAATCTTTTTATCTTTATAATGAATATTTATAGTCAAATTTATTATATGTATAACCCCATATTAAAAATGTTTTAGTAAATAAACTTTGATTTTAACTCTTTTAACCCTTCTTTAAATAAATTAATAATAAATGTCCTAATCTAATCCAAGTGGGGCTAAATGGTCATATTTTATTCCTAAGTTTGTTTTTGGTCGAATTAAACTTATCCAATAGAATTAGGACATGTGTTAGGGTAATAATAATATCATCTTTACCCTTAATTACCCTATTTACTTTTTACCGTGGTAAAAAAAGTAAAAAGTTACTATTCACCAAAAAATATTTTCATCTCATTGAACCACATTTTAGTCCTTCATATTAACCGTGTCTCTCGGATTTTCGAAATTCCACTCATATAAGCGGTAAAATTAAGTTTCATGAAAAATTCAGTTTTTTAACTACCACTTAGTGGTTTCACTATTCATCAAAAATTGAAAGTTTTCAGAAAAATACCAAAATTTTACCCTAGGCTAATTTTGATATTCCGAATCCAAAAATGAAGTCCATTTTGAAAAATAAAATTTACAAAATTTCAAAAAGTGGTTATTACTATTCATAATGGCTAGTTTTAATAATATTTTAATAACATATCGTTGTTTAGTAAAACTCGTTATTGCGTACTACACACGCTATCGAGGAAGGTCGTGATTGCGTGTAATGCAAGGCAAGTCAAGGATGCGTGTTGTGCAAGCTCCTTTTGGTGTAGCATACAACACAAGACATTAATGAAATTAAAAAGAATATTTTTCATAAAATCTCGGGGTGTTACATTCTACCCCCAATTCCAGAATCCGCAAGTTCCTAGAGAGATGAATGATCTTCAAAGTCTTCACTCCTTTCAAGCCAAGACACTCTTTTGCATTTTTCTTATCAAAAGATCTGGATTCATTAGGTAGTTTGTGAGTAAAAAACTCTACTTCTCCTTCATAAATAATTCCAATAAGACTTGATTCCTTGATTTATGAAAGAGAGTAGGTCTTTCCATAGCTCTTGAAAGAAAATTTATCTCTTCCTCCTTTGTTGAAAAAATAGCTGCTTTATAGAACTCTACCATCAACTCTGGATACACCGGATCTTGTGCTATTAGTTTTGAAATTCTAAGGCTCTCCCATACATTCAACTTAATATTATTAGAAATGATATAATCATATTTGTCTAAGAATATCGGATCAACTAACCTCTCTCGGTATATCTGCCACTCAGATATTTCCTTAATAGTCAACATTTCTTTTTGAGGAGAGGCTTTATCCGACATTTAAAACTGAGGAAACTTTTGAAGATTCATAACGACCTTAAAATATATAGGCAGAGCTTCAACATGCAATATCTTCAAAAAATGATGTGGGACAACCATTGGGGGATTTATATAGGCGATTTAGGTGATGGTTCAACTTCCATGGTTGATCCAACGGTTGAAAACTTCTGTTCAAATCTGACGGTTGAGATGATATCCAAAGAAGGATTTTGTTATATTTGGGGTTTGTCTTAGTGGTAAGCACCCTGTAATCCTACATGAAAAATAGGGGTTCAAAACCCATTGGGCGCAGGCACTATAGCAGTACTATAGCGGTATTGTAGCAGCAGCGGCACTGTTGATCGACGAGCACTATAGCGGCGGTAGGGCACTGTAGCGGTGGCAGTACTGTGCGGGTACTGTAGTAGTTAGGGTACTATTCACAGAATGGTAATTGAGCAAAAAATTTGGGCCTACGGGCTACATAATGTGCTACAATCCCACTGGGCCTTCAGGCTATGTAATGGGTCTCCCTCTACCCAGTTAAAAGAGGTCTTTTTTTTGCTTTAATAATAAAATGAGGCATCGACCCCAACCTTTAAAAAAAAGAAGGATTTTGATAGGTTCTGATCTTTTGAGGTTTTTAAGATAAAAATTCGGATTAGAAAAGATGAATCTGAAAATGTTTCTTAAACAAGATAAAAAATACCAATAAGTAAAAAGATGATTACGAAAACTTAGGAATGAAAAAAAAACATACCTTCTAGATTTCCAGGAAAATTATTCGTAATGAGGAAAATTTTTCTTAGAGAACTTTAGATTCTAGAAAAAATTTAAAACAAATTTAAAGGAAAAAATTAATTCTGAAAATCTGATTATAGAAAAAAACTTGATTACAAAAAATTTTGATTACAAATAAAATTTCAATAAAAAAAATTTGATTAAAAAAAATTGACTACAAAAAAAATTTGATTACGAAAAATTTTTATTACAAAAAGATTTGATTACAAAATAAATTGATTGCGAAAATTTTTACTAATAAGAAAATGCACTCCCTCTATGAAAAGAAGTTTCTTACTTTAAGGAGATAGGTTTCAACAAGAAGATAATATGGAATATTACCTTATGGTTATCATTCCTAACTTCTATTTAATATATTCAAATCTATCAGGGGGTAAATTTTTTGTAAAAATATCATCAATTAGATCTTTCATTCTGATAAATTGAAGAATGATATCTTGTTTTTGTGTGTGATCCATAAGAATATGATGCCTAATATCTATGTTTTTTACACGAGAGTGATGTGCATGGTTTTTACTTAAGGAAATGGAACTAGTATTATCACACAGTATTTTTATTTCGGTAAAACTCATACCAAAGTCTGTGAGTGTGTGTTTCATCCATAACACATGAGCACAACAACTTCCGGCTACTACATATTCAACTTCAGCATTGGAAGGTGCTACCGTGTGTTTCTTTTTGCATGAAAATGAAACTAATGAATCTCTTAAGAAATGAAAAGTTCTGGATTTACTTTTCTTATCCATTCTACATCTACCAAATCCAGCATCCAAAAAACTTTTTAAAACAAAATCATTTCTAGAAGTATAAAAGAGTCTTAGATCCATGGTTCCCTTTAAGTAGCGAAAAATCCTTTTCACTGCCTTTAAATGAGATTCCTTAGGATTGGATTGATATCTTGCACATAATCATACTGAAAAAATTAATTCTAGAAGACTAGTTGTCAGGTAAAGTAGACTTACTATCATTCCTCTAAAAGATATTTGATCTACTGGTTTTGCAGCTTCATCAAGATCAAGTGAATTTGTGGTACCAATGGGAGTACTTATAATCTTAGTGTTTTCATATCCATACTTTTTAATAATATATTTAATATAATTATGTTGGGATACATATTCCTTCTGGTTTTTGAGAAATTTGAAAGAAAAGAAAAAATGTTAACTCAACCATCATACTCATTACAAACTCTGATTTCATTAGACCTGTAAAGGAATCAGTTAAAGATTGCTAAGTTGAATAAAATATAATGTCATCAACATAAATTTGAACAATCAAAAAAAATTTCTTATATTTCTTTATAAAAAGGGTTGGCTCATCATTTCCCTTATCATAATGTTTTTGAAGAAAAAACCCTATAAGTATATCATACAAAGATCTATGAGCTTTTTTAATTCCATATAAATCTTTGGTAAGTATAAAAACATGTTCAGGATGTTTTGTATCTTCAAAACCCGGAGGTTGTTCAACAAAAACTTCCTCTTGAACATAACCATTAAGGAAATCATGTTTAACATCCATTTGAAAAAGTTTGCAGTTAAATAATGCTGCAAAGGAAAGTAGAATACGAATAGATTCAAGTCTAACTATGGAAGCATAGGTTTCTTCATAGTCTATTCCTTCCTGTTGATTGTAAAATTTAGCAACCAATAAAGATTTATTTATTACTATGATTCCATTTTCATCACACTTATTTTTGAAGACCCATTTTACTCCAATAACAGAATTTTCCTTAGGTCTTTCAACCAAGGTCCAGACTTTATTCCTTTAGAATTCATTTATCTCATCTTGCACAGCTTTTATCCAATCATCATCACCTAAAGCTTCATTAGTGATTTTTTTTCTAATTGGGAAAGTAATTATAGATGTTATACTTCATTTATTAAGGAACTTATATTCCTTATAGGTTGATTTACGTTATCAATGATACTATCACAGGGTGATTCTTAAGAAACAACTTATTTGGGTTTTAAAAAACATGTTCATCAACATATGGTAGGAAATCTTCTGGGGTGAATGCTTCAGAAAATGTTTCTTGAACATTTTCCTTATCAGAAAGATCTTCTATCAAGGGTTGATAATAAGTTTTTGAAAACACATCGGAAGAAGTAGGTTGAGTTTGTTTAAAAACAAAGGTATTAGTTTCATCAAATTTAACATGTACCGTTTCTTCAATAGTACAAGTATTTTAACTAAAAACTATATAATCCTTAGAGGTTGTAGAGTAACCTAAGAAAATTATTTCATCAGATTTTGGTGTGAATTTGTGTATATTATCTGTAGTATTTAGAATGAATACCTTGAAACCAGAATCCTTGAAGTAGGAAAGTCTAGGTTTTCTACCATTCCATACCTCATAAAGAGTTTTATTAAGAAAAGGACTAATAAAAACATGATTTATAGTATAACAAGTAGTACTTACAGCTTCTGCCCAAAAATGATTGGATATTGAGTATTCACTCAACATGGTTCTTGTTATCTCTTGAAGAATTATGTTTCTTCTTTCAACAACACCATTTTTTTGAGGAGTTCTTGGTACTGAGAAGTTATGAGTAATTCCTTTTCTATTAAAAAAAGTTTCAAAATTAGAATTTTGAAATTCTCCTCCATGATCACTATGAATACTTATCAATGAAAGGTTTTTCTCATTTTTAACTTGTGATATGAAAATCTTGAAATAAGAAAAGGCTTCAGATTTATTTTCTAGAAAATAGACCCATGTAAATCTAGTGTAATCACCAACTAATACAAATACATAATATTTGCCTCCAATGCTTCTAGTTTTTGTTGGAAAAAAAGATCCATATGCACTAACTATAATGCATCAGTGGTGGAGACTTTATTGACTAATTTAAAACATTATTTATGTTTCTTTCTATATTGAAATGGATCAAAAACTTTTAAAGAATCAAATCTAATCTCTGGTAGATCCTTAACTAGTATTTTCATAGAGAGTTTGCATAGGTTTCTAAGGTTATAGTGTCCTATACTTCTATTCCATAACCAGGAATGATCTTCCATTGCACTAATACAAGGAATATGTTGGATCCTAAGGTCTTATATGTTTATTATGTAAACATTATCTTTCCTATGTGTAGAAAGAATAAACTCTTCCTTGGAATTTTGTACTAAAAACTTATCATTCTGAAAATTCACAAGGTAACCTTCATCACATAATAGACTTATGCTAATAAGGTTGTGCTTAAGATCCTTAAAAAATAAAACATTTGAAATCAAAGTTTTTTCAAGAAAAACAATGTTACGTATACCAATAATTTCTCCCTGATCATTATCTCCAAAAGTTACTTTTCCTTCTTTCATCTTAATAATCTTTTAAAAAATATTTTGTTACTTGTCATGTTCCAAGAACATCCACTATCCATGTATCATGTATTTATGTTGGTACTATCTTTATTTTCTTGAAAATAAAATTGTTAGACTTTCAAAACCCAAACATTCTTGGATCCAGAAACTTCAGAAATAAAAATTTTAGAAATACACATTTTCTTTGAAAAATAAGCTTTATGAAAACCTAAAGACTGAGTTTTGTTTAAGTAACAATTTTTTTCCCAATTTCCACCACACTGACACTTAGTGCAGAATGGAGCACTTTGAGGAACAAAATAATTATTACTGTAAACTGTCTTTGAATGAGTATAACCAAAACTAGAATTATTCCTTAGAGGTTGAATTTGAGAATACAACTTATCAAAGTTTCCTTACCTAAGGTAAAGTTTGAAAAACACTTCCTCAAGGAAAATATTTTTGACTTTATTTTATTAACTAAATTTTTATCCTAAAAAACATCAGTTTTAAAACTAGAGTTAGTCTCCAAAATATTTTTCTTAGAAATTACATTTTTAATATCCTTATAAATTTTATCCTTCTCATAATTAACTTTCTCAAGGGTTTTTGAAATAATTTCAAAATCATAAATTTTCTTATCAAGATCGTTAGAATGATCTAATACTTCTTTAGTAAGAATAGAAATTCTAGAATTTTTATTTATCAAGATTTTTCTTATCCTTAGAATTTTCATTCTCAAGGAGGTTAGCAAACCTAGAAACTTCTTCATAAGTAGGTAAAATATTATCTTCATCAAAAGATGATTCCTCATTTGAAGATTCAAAATATTTAATATCACTATAATTAGTATTCATGTATACATTGGTTATGGATTTAGCATTGTGTAGCTTATCCATTAAACAATGATTTTCAATAGGCAATCTGGCTAGTAAACCAATATTCTTCTTACCAGAAGATTCATATTCTGAGGATTCATCAGAAGAGTCTCCACAAATGAAACTCCAAGTTTTGATAGCTTTCAAAACATTCTTAGCTTTATCATTTTATTACTTCTTTCTGTTTCTCTCATAATGATTTTCCTTTCTTTCCTTTCTCTTAAGAATAAGAAAATCTGGCCTAATATGCCCTGCTCTTTTGAATTCATAACAAGTAACATCAGATTCTTTCTTGTCCTTTCTATATTTCTTCTAAAATATATACTAAAAGGATTTCTTTCCAACTATCTTGTTCATCCTTCAAGAAAGATTAGCTATCTCATTCTCAGAATTTTTACTTTCACTTGATTCAGATAAAACAGTAACCTTCTTTGACTTGGATCTTGTAACCCTCTTATGAGTCTTGACTTTTGTAGTTGTAAAGGCTACACTTCCATTTCCATTCTTCTTCTTATTTAGATCAACATCTCTTTTCATTCTAGTCACATGTTGAAGAAGAGTTCCAAAAAGCTTCTCAAGAGTAATATGAGATACTTTCCTATTCTTATCAATAGTTGTTCTCTTAGATTCCCACTCATTAGGCATGATTTCTAGAATCTTGTACACAAGTACCTCATCATCTAAACCTTTATCACCCATGGATTGTAGACTGTTAACAATAGTCATAAACCTTTGTTTCACCTTGCATACTAGTTCTCAATAAGGAAATAGAAATCCATGATATTCTGCTCTAAGCATAGCTCTTCTTGTTTCTATTACCTTGGATGTACCAAAATGAGTAACCTCCAATTTCTTCCAAATACAATTTTCAGGTTCACAAGAAGAAATATGACTATATATATTCCTGGTCATGGAACACAGTAAAGTATTGTGTACCATGTAGTTTAGTTGATATTCTTATTTTTCTTGATTAGTAAAAGTTATGACTTCCTTATCAAGAATCTTGTAATCTCTAGTAAACATAACAAATTTGTATACTCTAGTATTAATAACAAAAGTCTTCATATGATCTCTCCAATATTCATAATCATTCCCATCAAATATAGGTGGTCTAGTTGGATTAAGATTGTCAATCGAACCAACATTCATTCCTGCCATCTAAAAGAAATTATCTTCCCAAAAAAACATGTTAATAGTAAAGGTTTTTAAATAAGGATAAAAATCCTAAGAAAGTAAAATATAGAACAATGAAAACTGAGCAAGAAAACTTGTATGTGAATATAAGTATTTCAGAGACCTCCTATGATACCAATTGTAGGATTGAAATAATGATGTAGAAGATCAATATACAAGATGGGAGGGGGAAAATTGTATACTTTAAATAATACTTTGAAAATTTTAAAGTTAGTTATAAAAAATTCGTTTTATCCTTGAGGAAAACAATGTTGAACAAAGTTAAACAAGGTAAATTCACAAAACCTCTTAGTTCTACAAACTTGCTAGATTCCGGATATATGGTTCTGGAAATGAAACTTAAGAAAAGTTTACAAGGACAAAGATTCTACCTTAAAGCATATAGAAGTTTACTAATAAGAGTATACAAGTACAATAAAGTATAATATAGTTATACTTTTCTTATTAATAAAAAAACAGGGGAAAATCAACTGGAAACAATACAAGTAACAAGCTTAGAATATATTAACCCAAAGAGTAGGGTATCCAACAACCTTGGATAAAGGTCCATTGATTAATACTTTCAAGAAAGTCTGTCTTACTCACACCAGGGTAAGCCCTTGCTAAGAATATCGGAGTCTGACTTGCTATCCCCCAAGCCCTAAAACTTCAAGGTAGTCAGAACCGCTATCTTCCTTATCAAGGAAGTCCTCAAACTTTAAGGTAGTTGGCACCTTTGTCTTCCTTATCAAGGAAGTACTCAAACATTAAGGTAGTCAACATCTATGTCTTCCTATCCTAGAAATCCCTCGATTGTACACTACAACAATCAAAGTCGCACGAAGAAATCTGAACAAGATATTCAGTATGAACAATGCATGAGATTCTCTCTCTAGACGTCACTTCAGCAGCATGTAATCTCTAGAGTTCTAGATCAATAATGATCTCCTTCAACTGAGTTCATATTTATAGGCACTTCTCCAATAGTCGACTCCCTCCTCCAACAGTCATATTTTTTCATGAATCTTAGAGGGACCTATACACATGTCACCCAAAAAATGGTTAGTTAGAAATAGGAAGTATGACATCGTTTCATAACTATAACAAAGGTAAGTAAAATATGGTTGCTCAACCAAATCTATTTTTCGAAGTCTAAGGAAAAATAAAGTTCAGAGTCTAAGGAAATAAAAATTTAGAGTCTATATTACATGGATATTCGGATTTAGTTTTTCAAGGAATTAGAAATCAGAATTCTATAGATTTTAGAGTTTTGATTATAAGAAATTCAGAGTCTGAATTCTAATAAATTAGGAGTTTGAATTCTATGAAATTTGGAATCTAAATTTCAGAGAATTTAGAATCTGATTTTCAAAGAATTAGGAATATAAATTTCATAGAATTTGAAATATGTATTCAAAATAATTCAGAATCTGAATTTCAGTGAATTCATAATCTGAATTCAGAAGAATTTGGAATCTGAATTTTAGAGAATTCGGAATTTGAATTCTGATGAATTTAGAATCTAAATTTTAGAGAATTCGGAATCTATTTTTCAAAGAATTCAGAATCTGAATTTAGAACCTGAAAACAAAATACTTGATATCTAAGTATTTATTGGATTCTGAGGTTTTAGACATGAACGAGAATTTTTCACTTAAAAATAATAAAGTTAGATTTAGTGAAACTAAATAATGAAAAATGAAAACAAAGATAGGTTGAAAATTTTCTTGGGAAGTAACACTTTCCTTAATAAGATAAATCTTATGGGAAATGAAAATTTCCTTGAGATAGAGTGTTTTTTATTTTCAAAACATAAATTAATAGAAAAGTCACAAGGAAACCTTGTTGAATCAACATAGCAATCCACGATATAACATCTTACAGTCGATACAGTTGCTCATCAGGAAACATGTCATTTATGGGAATACAAGGGGATGAGTCAATTTCTGAGGATGGGTGGATCTTACTGATATGGTCAACCACCACATTATCTGCTCCTTTTTTATCTCTAATTTCCAAATTGAATTCTTGAAGGAGGAGCATCCAGCGAATGAGATGTGGTTTGGCTTTTGGTTTCTTAAGGATACACCAGAGGGATGCATGGTCTGAGAAAACAATGACTTTGGACCCCAAAAGGTATGACCTGAATTTTTCCAAAGAAAACACAATGGAATGGAATTATTTTTTAGTTTTGGTATAGGTTTCTTGGGTTGGGTCTAATGTACATGAGTTATAGATAATGACATGTGGAGCACGATGGACCCTTTATGACAAGACTTCCCTAACTGCATAGTTAGATGCGTCACACATGAGCTGAAATGGTAAATCCCACCAAGGTGGTTGGATTACTGGGGGTTAAGTGAGACGCCATTTTAAATTATTAAAATCATCCTCACATGCATTATCAAAAACAAATTCATTTTCTTTTTGGAGTAACCAGGAGAGTTGGAGTGAAATCTTACTAAAGTCACGAATGAAATGATGGTAAAATCCAGCATGACCTAGGAAATACTACACATCCCATACATTTTTGGGGAATGGTAGAGAAGAAATGAAATCCACTTTAGATTTATCTACTTGGATACCATCCCCAGAAATTACATGTGACAAAACTATACCTTGTCGCACCATGAAATTGAATTTCTCATAATTTAATATGAGATTATTTTCAATATAATGACTTAAGAGTGAAGCAATACTACTCAAACATTTATCAAAATAGGATCCATATACAATGAAATCATGCATGAAAACTTTCATTCAATTCTCTAGGTAATCTGAAAAATACTAACCATTCATCGCTGGAAAGTACTCAAAGTATTGCACAGGCCAAATGAAATCCTCCTATATGAAAATGTGCTAAAGGGTCAAGTGAAGGTCATATTTTCTTGGTCCTTGTGGTAATATGGATATAAAAGTATCCATAATACCCATCAAGGAAATAGTATTGGGACTTACCCACTCGCCTCTCTAGCATTTGGTCAATGAATGGAAAAGGGAAATGTTTCTTCCTAGTGTGTTGGTTTAGTTGGGAACAGTCTATGTAGACACACCAACTATTCTACATGCGAGTTGGAACCAATTCATTGTTTTCATTTTTTATTCTAGTAAGAATAGTTTTTTAGGAATCACATGAATGGGACTAACCCGTTGGCTGTCAGAGATGGGGTAAATGATTCAAGAAACCAATAATTTTTTTACCACCTTTTTAACAACTTATAGGAGGTTTGGGTTCAGTCGATGTTGTTCCTACCTCACAGGTTTAGCGTCATCATTTAATAAAATATGATTTGTGAAAATTAATGGGCCAATACCTAGAATGTTAGCTAGTGTCCATATCAAATATTTATTATACTCCCTCAAATGTTCAAGTAGTCTCAATTCATTATTAGGAGGGAGTGAACTAGAAATGATGATGGGAAACTTGATTCCATTCTCAAAATATGAATATTTTAAATCTCGAGGTAGTTGTTTCAGTTCCAATTCAACTGTATTTTTGATTGATGGGATTGTGTCTGAAAGTTAGAGGACACTGATCTCATCTAACTGCTCAATGGTATCATCCTCAAATGAGGAATGAGTTTTTACATGATTAGCAGTATCATCGATGGTCATTGGATCCCTAGTGTTTAAGAAATCCTCAATTAATAAACATACATGAAATTTTTCTAAATCAGTACAACATTCTATGGATGATTCATTTCCTATAATTTCAACCATTGATGAAAACTGAGTAATGGGATCGAGGAAATGAAAAGAGTTGTTTTCAGGGGAAGGGTGTACATCAATTG
This sequence comes from Viscum album, assembly GCA_963277665.1. NCBI lineage: Eukaryota > Viridiplantae > Streptophyta > Magnoliopsida > Santalales > Viscaceae > Viscum > Viscum album. The sequence continues at coordinate 239,359,517 of OY728158.1, forward strand.
AATTTACCGAGAGAAATGAATGTTCTTATGAGGGGTGCTTCATGGAATCAAGGATATTGTAGTGGAAAATATATCCACAAAATCCCATAGATAATGTACTATTGTGGGCATTAATTATGGTTTTGGAATTTTTAAATAAGGGTCTCCCCAATATAATTGAGGCATGTCTATTCATTATAGCATCTTCCATTTTAAGCACATAAAAAACAGTAGTAAAAATTAAAATTTTCACCCTCACAAAAACATCCTCTAACACACTAGAGGGGTGTGCGATACTTCAGTTGGCCAGCTGAACAACAATTTTAGTGGGATTCATTTCCCCAACCTACAATGTAAATAAATGGAGTGAGGCATCACATTTATAGAAGCACCTAAATCAAGCATAGCATTGGAAAATTAATACTCCCCTGTGGTGCATGGAATTGAGAATATACCATGATCATTTCAATTGGTGGGAAGTGATGGCTCCATTAATGCTTATATGTTCCTCCCCAAGAACACCTTTTCATCTCCATGAAGTTTCCTTAGGTGTGTACACGTCTTATTTAGAAACATGGAGTATCTTGGAATTTTCTTCACGACATCAATCAAGGAGATGTTAACCTTAACTTTTTTTTTGAAAATTTTCAATATTTTCTTAAAAAGTTCTATTTATTTTTGTTTTCTTGGTTGGGTGGACCTTTGTGGAAATGGAAGAGGAATAGTTGAGATAGGTGACTCATCAATAGAAACACTCTATCCTTTAGAATGTATTCTATAAGGACAAGGTTCTTCCCTATTTGGATAATTTCTAGTGGTTGGAATGGTGGTTTCCTTTGGAGGGGTTTCCTCTAGTGGAGGGTTCATTTGGCTTTTGATTTTTGTTCCACTCCGAAGGGTGATGACACTAAAATTTCCCTGATCTCTATGGTTAACTAATGGTTTAGAGGGTAGTTTACCTGAACCATGACTTTGAATTTTACCCACTGAGTTATCTAGTTGGACTAATTGGGTTTTGAGGTCTTGTATGGTTGCCTGAGTGGTTTGTTGGAATTGGAGATTGCTAGAAGCCATTTGTTTCATCATATCTTCTAAGCTAGGATCTGATTTTAGAGGGGGGTTTTGGAAAGGACTTTAGGGTGTTTGATAATATATGGGAGGTGGTGGATGACTACTCTGACCCTATTGGTTCTATTTTTGTTAATGTTGGTTTGAATACCCCTTTTCCTATAAGCTTGGTTTTTTTCCTCCCAGGGTTGGATGGATAGTAAGGTTATTTCTTAAAGGGTTAGTTATAGGGGTGTCCTCGAAAGATTTCCTCACAAATCTTAGAATATTATCTTAATTACGGACATTGATCGGAGTAGTGAGTGTCAAAATAACATATACCACAATGTATGGGAGGAGAATATTAGGATTTACCATGGGAAATAGAAAGTTTTCAAAGAAGGGTACTTACCTCTTCAAACTTTGTGTTCACATTCTTCTCAAATTCTATACTTTGCACCTCATGGAATCCTCGAATGGATATACTAGACTGTGAACCGAATTGTTGAGTGTTTTGCGCCATGTTCTCAATTAGGGTTCTTGAAGAAATTGGGGTCTTTTCAACTTGCACACCACCTACAGCAGAATCAATCATCAATAGGAATTAAACCTTCATAAAAATATTGAATTAAAAGTTGATCACTTATTTGGTGGTGTGGAAAACATTAACATAACCTTTTAATGCATTACCAATATTCATGTGATGATTCCCCTTGTGACTGCCTTATACCAAAAATTTATTTCCTTATAGATGTAGTTCAAGAGGCTGGGAAATATTTTTCAAGAAAAATATGTTTCATGTCCACCCAACCTCTAATTGGTGAATTAACAAAGTAAATCCAATATTTTTCAGTATCTTATAATGAGAAAAATAATTCCCTTATATTTACCTGTTCTTCATCCACATTATAAGGTTTTAAAGTAGAACACATAGTATGAAATTCATTTAAGTGTTTATGAGGTTCTTCTCCAGTAAGTCCATGAAATCTTTGTAATAAGTGAATTAGACTAGATTTTAGTTCAAAATTGGGTGCCTCACCCTGTATTTGAATATATGTGGGTTGGATATCAACATCATGTGAGGTTAGTAATTTTAGTGTTTAATTGTTTTCATCCTTTTTATACTCTTTAATTTCAGGTTCAAATTTTCTTCTAGAAGAATATGGGTTTAGAAAAGTCTCATGTTATGGTGTGTCCTCCTTCAAAGAGTTGTCTTGTGGTTCTTAGTGTCACTGATGTAGGATCCTCTCCAGTTTAGGTTCGAAATGTGTTAAGTCTCCCAGATTAGAAAGCGTCATGAATAGAACCTACATAAAAAATAAATTAGAACAAAAAATTACATTCCCTAGTAGAAGATAAAACAAATAAATATTCACAAAAATTACAAAAATCTTATCAAAAACACGCACTAAAACCAAAGTGCTCCCCGAAAATGGAATTTTTTTAATACGTTGTCATGACACATAAAATTTATCATGTCTTTAAAGTTGATTTACATTCTAGGGAATACCCTAGTTCATCTCTCATGGAGTGTTGATAGGTTTATAGTCTGTGTTTTTAATAAAAAGTACAAAAATGGGGGTGATTTTGAAAACAATTTTAAGAAAATAACTTGATTTAAAGAGCTTATTAGTTGAAAGATAGATGTTATGATTTAAGAATTATGAGAGAAGGAGATAATTTCAAGTTCACTACAAAATTTTGGTTGTTCATCTTTCTGAAAATTTTACATGGTTTTGTTTAATTATTTGGTTGAGGGTGGTCAAGATCTTGACTCCCCTTTTACCCCTTAAAACAATGCACAAAGAAGAAACCCTTAACACAATAATAATGTTGTCAAGGTTTGGTCCTCAATCATAAAACAAGGGATTCCAAATCATACTAAAATATAATATATGTGTGAGGGAGAAAGGAAAATTGTGTTGTCCAATCGAAACAACCCAAGATTCCTACTTGAAAATCTCAACTCAATCGGTTGTTGAAATAAAAAGTGTTTCACTTAATTATATAAATAGAATTGAAATCATAGGAGAATCATGTCAAGATAATAAATAAGTGAAATATTTATCATAGAAATTATACAAAACAAGTAGAAGAACAAGTGCTGGAACTCCCTCACAAGTGTGTGTAGCTCCCTCAAAATGATCGTCCACCGTCTAGCTCGACATCGGGAGGAGGAGGAAGCTCGGGTGGAACTTCAACTTCATCCTTGATCCCACTATGAGGATAGGGGCCTCTAGAACTTCTTGGATGATTAGAGATCTCCTTTGGGTCTCCAAAATAATAGAGATTTTCTTCATGGACGAACTTAGAAATGGGGATCCTAAGGTGGCATTTTATAAGAAAATGGGAAGGTGGTTTTGAGCACATAGATTTATTAAAACCACTTGTTACATGGGTTTCAACCTAAAGAGAGGATTATATTGCTTTAGAGAAAATAAAATAGTTGTATCCCCACATCCTGTATATCTCCACAAAAATTTTGGCTGGATTTGGACACCTATAGGTCGAGATATGGACAGATCACAACACACCACTTTTGACTTCATACAGATTCGGTGTTCTGGACAGATAAGGTCAGTTGGGACACAATATGGATGAATGATGATTGGGTTACATAATATTAAATGTATACCAATAAATTATGGACCTATCCACAAAATTTAATCCCATTTGGATGCACGGTGTAGTAGAATTGTTCAGTTTAGTAAACTATTGTGTTTGGATCCTACACAGCTTGGCCCATTTTTCTTGAACTTCATCATGAGCCCTCCAAATCATCTCCACCTTCAATGAAATTATAGAAACAAGTAAAATTTCTATTTTTAACAGTGAATTTTTTTTTAATCAAACATGATGTGAAATTTTTTATTATATTTTTAATTTACAATACAAATTCAGTTTAAAATAGTGGTGTAATGGTGAAAATGAAACAGTGAATCGCGATGCGATTAGCCGCATAGACGATTAGAAGGTGATCAAAGGGCCACTAAGGCTGTGACATAGGTTCGAGCAGAGTGGTATAATGGGTGGAGTATGTGGAAGGGTAGAAAGATGAATGGCACATAGTGGACGATGGTTCGAGGTGCTACCACCACCACCCCCAGGTGGTCCACCAAAGGCTCAGGGAGCCGACAGACATGGGAAAGGACAACTTCAGGTGATGGATGCCTATGACCATGTTGCTTTAGATATGATTAGATGTATGATATATATCTTCACCACATTGGATGTAGTTATTATAGATACAGGTTCTAGTCACTCTTGTCTTACCATGAACATTGTTCGGAGCTTGGAGTTTCCAGTGGAGCCATTGGCTCAATCCTTACAATTAAAGACTCCTAAAGGAGGATATTTTAAGATTACACACTAGTGCTGGTAGTGTGAGATTACTCTAGGATGTGAGAGATTCATCTATAATATCCTAGTATTGGCATCGAGGCCTTACGACATCATCTTGGGTATGGACTGGTTATCTACAATCTATGCTCAGATCGACTGTATTAGGTGCAAAGTGCTTTGTGTCCATGATGACGGGACCATGTTTTCCTTCACTAGAGAGAAGGGAACTTTTGAAGCACATGATGGACTTTCTCAAAGAAGGGTTCAATCGATCACTCATTAGTTAGCTAGCGTCACCCTTGGTGTGGTGGATGAAATGAATCTATGTTTTTCTATAGTGGTGGATGAGTATGAGGATGTATTTCCTAAGGATGTTCCAGGACTACCTCCTCGTAAAGAGGTAGACTTCTACATCAATATATACCCCTATATGACACTGATATCCATACCATCATATCGGATGGATCCCTCAGATCTTTTTGAATTGAGGGTATAACTGGAGGACTTATAGGGAAAGGGATTCGTGAGTCCCATCATTTCACCATGGGCAGCCCCAATGTTGTTTTCTAAGAAGGCGGATGGGAGGTTGAGGCTATGCGTGGACTTCTAGCGCTTAAACTGGGTGACCGTGAAGAAAAAATATCCAATGTTAACAATTGGTGACCTCTTCGATTAGCTAAAGGGAGTGAGGTGGTTCTCAAAGATAGAACTCATGTCTGGCATTCATCAGCTTCGAGTGTAGAATGAGGTTTTACCGAAGATAGCCTTTTGACGTCGGTATGGAAACTATGAGTTTCTAGTGATATCATTTGGCATGACCAATTCCCCAGAAGTGTTCATGGGATTCATGAATAGGATTTTCCAGCCTTACCTCATCATTTAATGGGGGTATTCATTGATGAAATCTTGGTCTACTCAACATTAGAGGAGGAGCATACCACACACCTACGGATTGTCCTAGATACACTCTAAGAGAACCAGATTTATGGGGAGCTTGCAAAGTGCCAGTTCAAGATCTGGGAGGTCCACTTTATTGGACACATCATCTCAAAGGATAGAGTTGTTGTAGATCTATAAAAGATAGACGTAGTTCTATCTGGGGAGCCACCCAAGAGTGTGACAGAGGTGCAAAGATTTTTGGGGTTGGATGGATATTACCGCAGGTTTGTGCCTGACTTTTCCTAAGTATAAATACCCTTATCATCTTTGACAAAGAGGGTGCAACCCTTCCTATGGATGGAGAAGTTCCAGTACAGTTTCTAGGAGCTTATGTGGAGACTAACGAGTGCCCTCATCTCAATAATACTAGAGAAGGGATTTGGGTACGTAGTTTTCTACAACGCATCTAGCACCAGACTGTGTTGTGTCTTGATACAAGAGTGAGAAGTGATCACCTACAGTTCATAGTAGTTGAGGCAACATGAGCATAACTATGTGACCCATGAATTTGAGTTATCAATAGTGGTATTTTCTCTAAAGATGTGGCGACACTACTTTATGGGTGAACAGTTTACCATCTACTCCAACAACAAGAGTATCATGCATATCTCCCCTCAGAAGGACCTAAACAAGAGAGAATGGAGATTCTGGGAGTTCTTATAGGACTAGGACTTCAATATAGTATATATTTTTGGGAAGGGGAATTTGGTAGCAGACACGCTCAACGGGATATCCTGTTTGCGGTTGCTGACTGAGGCGATAGATCAGCTAGCAACGATGAAGATATCCTTCATGGATGATGATGGAGCAGCTTACCTTTAGTCGATGACTATTACTGCCCCAATCTTATAATGAGTTAGGGAGGAATAACTTGTGGGTGTTGACTATAAGTCCTAATGTGCTTAGTTATCTTCAGGATAGGCTCTTGATAGATTTTTGATAGTTCTAGAGCACATCATCCTTTTTAGAGGGTCCACGATAGTACTAGTGGCGTTGCGAGAGGAGATTTTGAAGGAGTTTCATATCTCCTCTTGGTAGTACATCCTGGAGTGGAGAAGACGTACTAGGATCTATGATGTCAGTACTAGTGGCTAGGGATGAAGAAAGTAGTGGCCGATTTTGTTTCATGATGCCTCACTTGTCAGCAAGAAAAGGCTGAGCATCAAGTTTTAACAGGCTTGGCACAACCACTTGATGTACCTAAGTGGAAGTGGGATGGTATATCGATGGACTTCATGATGGGATTACCATGCATGTCAAAGGTCCATGATTCTATCTGTGTGATCATTGAGTGACTCACCAAGTTGTCTCACTTCCTACCCATCTGGGAGTAGGTATCGGTTGAGGGAATGGGAAACCTCTATGTCCAGAATATAGTGTGGATCCACTGGTTTCCTTCGATGATCATCTTAGACTGTAATTCTTGCTTTACATCCTTGCTGTGGAAGGGATTAAAAGAGGCTTTTGGGATTCAGTTATGCTTCAGCACAACCTTTCACCCACAAATAGATAGTCAGATAGACCAGACCATAGAGACCTTAGGGGACCTGCTTTGTGCTTACTCCCTTGATTTTGGTCATAGTTGGGAGGACCACCTTACACTAGTGGAGTTTTCATACAACAAAATCTATTACTCCACCATTGGCATGGTACCATTAGAGGCACTTTACTGGCGGCCATACAGATCACCTATGTGTTGGAAAAACCTATGAGAGTCAGAACTCATGCATCCAGAGTTGGTACGGGATACCACTGAGAAGGTAAAGATTATCTAGGAGAAGATGAGGACAACACCGATCAGGTAGAAATATTATGCAGATAAGATAAGAAGACCCATGGAGTTCGAGGAAGGAGACAATGTGTTCCTTTGTGTATCATGCCAATGGAGATTGTAGATATTTGGCTGGGGTGGCAATTTATCTCAGAGGTTCATCAGACCTTTCCAGATTCTTAGCAGAGTTGGCGAGGTGGTGTACCACCTAGCTCTCTCCACCACAGATGCACTGGTTGCATAATGTTTTCTACATATCGCAGTTGAGGAGGTACGTGCATGATCCATCACACATCATCAACTGTGGAGAGATGGACATTGACGATGGGGTGACATTTTCATAGATCCCTATGGAGATAGAGAATCGACAGGAGCATGTTATTTGTGGATGGTCAATTCCTCTGGTTCACATTTGGTGGTAGTACAAGAATCTCTAGGAGAGCACATGGGATCAGGAGTCTCATATTCATGAACAGTACCCCCATTTTTTCATTTAGCATGGTTTTGGATTATGGGGATGTAAAACCCTAAATGTGGGGGTAATGTAATGTCCTAGAAATAATGAGTCTTTTTTTAAATTATATGGAATTATTTTGAGACCATATGCTCTGAAGGAACATGATTTCGAGGCCCAGTGAGCCCGAAATAGAATGCAACTGAAACACAGTTTCATGTTTCATTCTTTAATGGTCGAGAAAAAAGCACAGGATGGTTGGAACGATCCTGGATATGATCTGAAGCTCTAGTGGGTGATGATGATGAATTCCAATGACTTCCAAACAATGGATAATGGAGCAACAAATAGAAGACACTTTCATCTTCCACCCTTTGAACAAATCATTGCCAATGAATGAGTTACTCGGGTAGGGGTTTCTTGAAATGATTTCTGTTTCTCCCATTCTTCATTCTCAAACGAAGAATGTGGATTAAACCACGAACAGGTTGATCAATGAATCAATCGTTATTGCTGAAGTGGTATCTTTTCTTGGGATTTTTTTTCACCGAGATTAATTATTTGTTTAGTGAGCCTTTAATCCTAAACCACCCCTTGATTTAAACTCTAATACAGAGCATGGGCCGACACGAACAAGGCTTGAGCCCCTCCTCCATGTGTGTTCTATGTGGAAAAACCTCCAAGTTGATGATGGAGCGATTTCAAGTCCTTAGTAGGGAAGGTGGTACACCAAGGAGTCCAAAGGTGTAGACGGTTTAAAGAACGGATCACTGGAGTGGACCTAGTGGTCCATAAAAGAACTAGTCGGTGCACTGGTGCCGACAGCGGTATCAGCGACTACTGGTGGGGGCCTACGGAGGCACGCCGGAGGGAGTGCCATGGCCGGCTCGGGCCATGGTGGTTTGGAAGGATCCACTTATAGTAGGCCGATAGCTAGAGGATAGGGGATGCAGCGCTCGTCCGTGTTGGTGGAGCACACCACAACTGGCACCGCAGCATATGGTGTTGGCATGTGGTCCCTCAACCATGTCTAGGTGAAAGGTGAGGTCGACATTGACCAGCCGTGTGGCATAAAAGAAGGCTTGCATCATGGTTCTTGGGTGAGAGATAATTGGACTACACATCGGGCCAAACATAGGGTGGTCTGGACCCTCCCAATAGGTTGGACCTACCCAACGGGCTGAACCCGTAGCCCAGGGGGGCAAACCTGTATCCCAGAGGGCTGGACCCTCCCATCGGGCTGGAACTATAGCCCAATGGGACGGACCCATAGCCCAGTGGGTCGGTTTGGATCTAGACCCATTTCAGGTCGGTGGGGCCCCTGGGTAGGGTTGGTCGGGTCAGTCCGATCGGGTCGGACTGGGCCTAGATGCAACCAACCCTTGTTTAATAAAACACCAACAACTTTCAAACTGGGCATCTGGTTGACAAGCCGTTTGCAGCATTGGAACTCTAGAAGATAGGTGATTATTTTGTAATTCTCTAAGGAGACTTTCATAGAAGTTTAAATATGAATATTGTCTTGATGAGTATATTCTCCTGGAATCAAGAGTGCTTTGTGCGGGAATCTTGCGGCTGGCTGAGACCCGAAGACTAGCGACCCTATGTGGATCAGCTCCTAGGAGCCCTATGTGGATCAAATCCTAGCGACCCTATGTCGATCATCTCCTGGAGGCCCTATGTGGATTAGATTCTATAAAACCTATGGGGATTATCTTTGAGCAACCCTGTGTGGATCAGATCCCAACGACCCTATGTGGATCAGCTTCCAACAACCCTATTTGAATCATCACCTTGAAACCTTGTGTGGATCATCTCTATGTGACCATGTGCGGATCAGCTACAAGTGGCTCTATGTGACCCAATAGACCCACGGTAATCATCTAGGATGAGTACCTCAATAGTACAAGGTGTTTAGTGTTGCGACTGATTGTCATGCTTTCCATACTTTAGATTATACCTGGTGTGAGTTGTCCTGCTTCATGATCATGCTTCATGGTTTGCTTTGTGGATTTCTTTGTGGTCTTTCCTTATTGGTTTTGGGTCCCTACTATGTATTTTGTTACTCACCCATGCACTGGCTTTTTCTATATGTGTTGTGTCTGGTGCAGACAATCGACAACATGGTGAAGGACATGGTAGCCTAGGACCAGGTTGTGCCCAATGAGATCAGGTAAGTAGAACGTGCTTCCATGGGTTCTGACAGCTACTCTATACTTACCCATCAGGTGGAGTTTTTAGAGGATGGATTTCCATTGATCTTGTGATTGCTCCTATTGCAATTGTCTTTTGTTGGGTTTGTATTATGGCCCATTTAATTTTAGTTGTAACTTTACCCGAAGTGGTTGTTTATTAGCATGCATGTTCTCTTTTATAGTTTTCTTGTGATGTGGTTGTATGCATGTGTGTGTGTATAGGTACTTAGGAAAATGCCTCCCACTTGCATGTTGATTCCTTTGGCGCTAGTCACCTACCCCTGGCCTTTAGGAGGCAGGCTTGGGGGTGTTACGACACAGACCCCATGGGACGGGTCATGATTCATTGCATGCATGTGGATAATCATGAGAAATACTAGAAATTTTATATGTGATTGGTTTCCTTTTAATTTATTAAATTAAATTTTTGGCATGTGTGACCTCTCTCTTCATTAATATGTAGGGCCTGTGTGCCCATGGGTTCTTTTATGTAAACTCCCTTTTACCCCCCACCTGTGTGTGAGTAAAATCATTTGTAATGGATGGATCTCCAAAGTTATTGTAGGTGGTTCAAGTTAGGATCCAAGGTGAAATCAATCCAAGGAGATACAAAGGTTGACAGTTGGAAAGCTGTAAAGAAAAACCTAATTGGTTCAAGGTGTTTCTCCCCTAGGTCAGCGGTTAGTTTATCAACTGCTAGATAAACTAACCATTAGAACATGCTCATGATCATACACTTTATTTTATTTCTCTTGGTTTCATGGTTTGTTCATTATGAATTTATTATCGAAATCACATAATTAATGAATTAAACAAGCTTGCAAGATGGAATTAAAATAAACTGGATTATGCATAAATATTATCTAATACATGGTTAATCACTTAAGCTTATCCCAATTAATATTAACAAGAATTTGAAAAGTTAATAAATGGAAATTTACTTATAAATGATAAAATATCTAAATAAAATATTATGTCGGTATAGCCATCCAGTACTTTGGTTAGAATTGAACCATAGTTCAAAGTGCTTGACCAACCAAAGTTTGAGTGATTTCAATTATTAGTGGATTATAATTTGAGGTTTTGGGTTGACTTGACTTTTTTCACATCAAGGTTTTACTTCCAAAGTAGGACTTAGTGTAACTAATAGGAAAAGGTTGAGGAAATCCAAAATTAAGGATTTTAGGATTGGGGAGTCCACTTAATAGATCAAGGAGCTATGAGTTAATGCAGTTGGCATTTGGAATGACTACCTAAAACCTTTCAAATTTCTAGACCATCCAATGTTGGTGAAATAAAAGGGAAATATGGATCCTTTCCTCTAGAATGTCCAAGAAATAGGATATTATAAAGCCAATGGTGAGGGATATTGAGTTTTTATGAAATAGTGATACACTAATGAATATTTATTTATTTATTTGTCTTAATTTGATTATATTAAGTACTAAAAATATGTTAATCTTATTTAAATAAAAAAAATTAAAAATGACCTAAAACATATCATTGTGATCCATACTCGAGAAGGAAAACCTTCTCCCTGGAACTAATTTCTAGGATTGGTAAAGGCACTTTCGGGTCATCCTTCTCCATGAAAAGAAACTATATGTGCTGGAATAACCTTTACCAGTTTCACCTAGAAATAAGGTGTGTGATGAGGAGATATCTATGTACAAGAAACATTTGAATGATTTTATGGATGTTCAGTGCCTTTTTCTATCATCCATGACCAATGAGATCTTGATGAAACATGAGAAAATGAATGCTTATAGCATGATGTCTCACCTTTAGGATTTCTACCAATAGAAGGAGAGAGAAAAGAAGTATGAGATCTCCAAATTTTTGTTCACCGCTAATATTTGAGAGTCTATGCCAGATGGGCCACATGTAGTGAAGCTTATTGTCTACATTAAGTGTCTAGACATATTAGGGATTAAATTAACAGATAAGTTGTGTACATATCTCATACTATTATCACTGCCCAAGACCTTCTCTAGTTTTATTGTGAATTATAATATGAGCTATAATGAGAAGAATATATCAGAACTTCTTACTTTAATTCTCCAAGTGGATAAGGACATGGGGTGTCAAAAAACTTCAATTATTATAGTGACTAGGAAGTGGAAGGGAAAGGGAAAGCATCACAAGACTTATAAACAGTCCAAATCCCCAAGCACTATCAGACCAAGAAGTAGAAGATCCCATGGAAGGGCAAGGAAAAAGAGGCAGTATGCTTTTCATGTGGCAAGTCGGGCTGCTAGAAGAGGAACTTCACCCAGAGGCAAGGTGAAGCTAAAGGTTCTTTCACTATCAAGTGAAATCTTTACATTTCTGCACATTTGGTATTAGATATAGCTTGTGGTGCGCACATCTATATTCAAATATAGGAACCAAGTAGATTTTGGAAAATTTTCAAAGGAGAGGTGGATCTGTGAGCTGCCAATGGTGCGAGGCTAGATACTCTTTCCATTGGTGACTACCATCTCACATTACCCATGAGAATGATCTTGGTTTTAAATGGATGTTATTATGTACCTATGTTACAAAAAATATAATTTATATATCAAGTTTGGATACAGATGGGTTTATTTTCAGGTTTAGAAAAAATAAGTTTTTTCTTTTGTAAGGAAAACGTATGTTAAGGTATGACACATTTAAATAATAGTCTTCTTGTATTAAATTATGGAAACCTAGTGTTTAAAATTGACAACAAATAAAGTTCACATGACTCATATAACACCCAGTTGTGGAATCACCATCTCAGTCATGTAAATGAGAAATTTTTGACAAAGCTCTATCTAGATGGTTATTTAGACTCTTCTAAGCTAAAAACACTTGATATATGTCATGATTTTATATAATGGAAAATGACCAAACTTCTATTTGGTGAAACAGTGAAAGTGAATGAGAGTTTGTAGGATTGGTACACACTAATTTGTGTGGACCATTTCTAGTAGAAACTAGATGCGGATATTCTTACTTCATAACTTTTACTGATGACTTGATTAGATATGGATTTATTTACTTGATGAGGTAAAAGTTTGAGTCCTTTGAGAAATTTAAGGAATTCAAGAATGAAGTATTGAATCATCTTGGTACAAAGATAAAGAAGCTTTGATCAGGTCGAGGTGGAGAATATTGTAACCAAGAGTTCTTCAACAATATGCAGGAGTTTGGAATTCTATCTCAACTCACTCCACCTTATACACCATAGTGGAATGGTGTTAGTGAAGGGATGAACTATACTTTATCGGACATGGTATGGTTGATGATGAGTCATGAAGATCTTTCATTATCCTATTGGGGATATTCATTACAAACTGATGCATACACTTTAAACCGAGTACCAACTAAAGTGGAAAATGGAATTCCATTTCAAGCTACTGAGTGGAAAGAAACCCATTTTATCGCATACACGTGTATGGGGATGCAAGGTGTTTGTTAAGGGTTTCTCAGAATACAAACTAGCACCTTGGGGCATGAAGTGTATCTTTATTGGGTATCTCAAGGAAATAGAGGGATACTACATATTCAACCCCTCATACAAGAAAGTGATTGTTTCCAGAAAATCCATCTTTATTGAGGGGGAGCACATACTCAAAAAATATAGTGGGAGAAATATTGACATTGATGATGTTGATGCTCAATATAAATAGGATTTGTTAGAGGAACAAGTTCTACAGGTCACTATAGAAGAAGTGGTTCCTAAAACACATGTACTGCATAGGAGTGTAAGATAGGTAAGGGAACCAGAGAGATATGATTTTATAGTCACCGAGGATGGTGACTCATTATTGTTGGAAAATGATGAACCTCTCTAATACAAGGAGGAAGTAGAGAGCTTAGAAGCTACACTATGGCTTGAAGCTATGAATTATGAAATGAATTCCATGTATTAATCCCAAGTTTGGGTTCTGGTTGATGTGCCAGTTGATATAAATCATATTGCGTGTAAATGAGAATTCAAGAGGAAATCAGACATGGAAGGTAAATTAAGAACCTATAAAGCAAGTCTAGTAGCTAAAGGGTTTAAAAAGAATCAAGTAATTGACTATGATAAAAACTTTTCACCAGTTTCCATGTTTAAATCCTTCAGAATCATATTTTCTATAGTAGCTTACCGGGACTATGAGATTTGGCAGATGGATTTCAAAACTGCATTCTTTAATAGGATGCTTCAGAAATATGTCTATATGACACAACCAGCAGGGTTTGTGACTCCAGGTGATTCCAAAAGGATTTTCAAGTTACAGATATCCATTTATGTACTAAAGTAATCATATATGTCATGGGATATTCGATTCGGTGAATCCATAAAATAATTTGGTTTCATTACAAATGAATGTGAGCTGTGTATTTACAAAAGGTTTAATGGGAATGCATTTTTTATCCTTGTATTATATATTGATGACATATTACTTATTGGAAAAACATACAAGTATTACAATCTGTTAAGAAATTGTTGAACATGTGCTTCTCCATGAAATACTTAAGCGAAATAGCCTATATTCTAGGGATCAAGATCATTCGTGATAGATCCAAGAGGCTACTTAGACTAAGACAAACTATATATATTGACCAGATACTAAATATATTTAGTATGGAAATATATAAGAGGGGATTGTTTCCAGTGTCCTGTGGCATACATTTTCTAATAAAATGTTTCCTCAGACATAAAAAGAGAAAGATAGAATGAGTAAGAACCCATATGATTCAGTGATAGGATCTATCATGTATGCCAATTTACATACTATACATTATGTTTCCTATACACTAAGCATAATAGCCACATATCAAGAAGATCCAGGAGAACATCATTGGACTACTGTTAATACTATCCTTAAGTATCTAAGAAGAACTAAGGATATGTCCATAGTGTATGGAGAAGACAAGGAGCTTGTCATAAGAGGGTATGCTGATGCTGGTTTTCAGATAGATTAGAATGATTTGAAGTCGCAATTGGGATATTTTTTCTATCTCAATGGAGGAGATATGAGATGGAAAATTTCAAAGAAGCTAGTTGTAGCTGATTCTAAAGTGGATTCTGAGTACATAATGGCTTTTGATGCAGCCAAGGAAGCCATTTGAATTTGAAACTTTTTCCAAGAGCTTGATATGGTACCTATAAGTAAATACCCTATCACATTATATTTTGATAATACTATAGTGGTGACTCTTGCAAAAGATCCAAGGCCACATCAACGAATAAAGAACATAATCCGAAAGTATCACCCCTTGAAGGATTTTTATCAAAGGGGTGAGGTTTTATCTAGTAGAGTATTCATGGAAGAGAACATGGAAGGTCCCTTGAATAAAGGCTTATCTCAATAGAAGCATGGGTATCATTTGACAGCTAGCAGACTAGAGGTCATTAGTAGTTGGATCTAGTGAAAGTGAGAGTCTGTTGGAGTTAGTTCCCTAGAACCAAATTATTTTGTTCTTTAATATAAACATATATTCATTGTATGGATATCAATAAACTCCTTGTCACATAATGGCTATTCTTCTATGTAACAATTCATGTGATAATGTCCCAAGAGTAGATGTTGCACTAAAAGGTCATAACAGTTCCCTACTCTGATGAGAACCTGGATGTTCTATGAAACTATTCTTAGATATATGTTCTATAGCTGGATGATATCATTTGAGGGACACAAATGATACAAGCTATCAGGGGTGGAGACTCACAAGACTTTGATAAACCTTATTATGGTTTATACCCTTGGTGATATTCAATAGGATATTATGAGAACAAGACCAAACAGAATGAAATCCACATTTATAATTTTCATTGGATGTTCCTATATATGGACATTTGTATTGGTCCTTAGACTTTAATATTATTATTAATTGGTATTATGACCTGCACACTTATATGTATTGGAGAAAACTATTATGACAAATGTTCATAGAAAGGTATGATATGTTGGGTGCATCACAAGTAATACTACATTAATGAATAACGTGAGAAATGGTTTGTCCCTTTTATTCCATAACAGAAGTTGATATATAAATCCCTTTGATAGAAATGATATAGCCTAAATAAATCCATTTACATGGTGTTCTATAGGCAATTTCAATTTTTGGGAAGTCAAAGAATGAGAAATCGAGCATATGGGTTGATGCCACTTGCATGAAAATCACTTGATTGGAGATATCGAGACAAAGGGATTATATTACATGGTAAGTGTTTGTATGAGGTGACGTGTCATTTTCGGCGTTAACTTATTTCTTTATGGGTTTCTTGGTGTGTTTCTAGATGCTTACCTTGGAATTTAGGTAGGTTCACCTAATTCCACTGATAATGAGACCTAGAGGGTCACACACTAAGTGTATCTAGTATCTTAGTTAAATTATATATTATTTAACAATTTGAAAAAATATTATTCTTGTGTGTGATTTAATAATTATTCATCGATGTCAGAAAACATTTATTTTGATACTAGTTATCTGAGAGAATATATTGTTGGTGGAATAATTAATAAATATTTATTTTCAATTTAGTGAATATAAAATTTATATATTTATTGGCGAATAATTTAGTGATGTTTATTTAATATATAAATATTCCTTATTCATGTTTTAATAAATATGGTGGAGGATTGGTGGACTGAGTTAATAGTCTAGTGAAAAATAATAATATTGAATATTATTTGATTAAATAATATTTAATTTTAACTCAAAAGATAAGTGCATGTCAGGAAATAATAATGTTGAAATTATTATTTGATATGACGTTTTCACTAGGATTAATAAAATAATTAAAAAACTTCTGCAGATTATTTATTATTACCATAGTGAATTAAATATCTGGTTATATTATTCTCTTATTAGCCAAACACTAGCCAAGAAAAGCCTAAGGGGTTGTGCACAACAAATTGGAGAAACATTCTCAATTATAGAGAGTTCTTTATTCTCTAATAACTCTCTCAAGAGAGGGAGTGATCCTCCCCCAATGGATCCAGAAGAATACTTTGGATGAGATTCTCAAGGCGATTGAAGGTGGACATTGTAAGCATAAGGATCTTCTCTGCCAGCACCCGAAGACTCCTTCAGCGATGTACAAAGATACGTGGAACACATGTGAATCACCTCTAGAGGAATCCTACACTTGGATTCTACAATGAAAAAATGGTGCACATGAAAATATATGGCCAGGCACATAAATGAAGAAATAATCACCTTAGAGGAAATTGTTTTATTTAATTAAATTAATTGTAAGAAAAATAAGTTGATCCTCTCTCTTGGTTTTGGGTTTCTATTCCTTTTTCTAAATCCATGATTCAATTCCATGTATATTGGCATTCATCATCGTATTGATCTCATATTGTTCATTGAATATGGAAAAAATTAAAGTTGGGCCCCGACCCTCTCGTGCTTATGCTGCACTCAGAACCTACAATAGTCCCTATAGACCAAAATTCATAAATTCCCTCATAAAAACCCTTCAATGTGTAGGTAAGTGTTTGAGGTTTTTTCATGAAACTTTCATCTATGAAGAACACTATTTTTGTAAGATAACTATTCCTTGTGAAGAACCAATTTTCAAGAAATGCCAAAGTTTTACAAAATAGTATTTTCGATATCCATTTGGATCCCTCCTTTCATAGAGTATACTTTCACAAAAGTTGAGAAACTTCACAAAACCCCTATATTTTGAGAAACACTTCACCCTAGTCTCTTTCCTTCATGCTCATTGGTCCATATCATAGGTTCAGTCTAGGATGATGATATTTTGGTTTTTGACCTATAAATCCCTAATGTCCACCACATTTAACACCTTGAGTTGAGATAATCCTCTACAATAATTGAAATACATTGAGTCGACATACTTCTCTTTGTCCCTTTCCCATACCAAGATTTGAGATTCTCCTCTTGGTTTCCTCAAATAAATTAATTCAAAATACCCTGAAGGAAATTCTTAAATTCTCATCATCTGACTCCTATACCACGTTGAACAAGAAATGGTCGTATCAGTGTATGTACCACACCAACTACTTCTAGGCATCACCAGATTAATAGTACTCACTACATGATGTTAAACTGTATTATACCCTATGGGAAAAGCATAGGATTTCTCATATGAGAAGCATGATATGCCTTACACACCAAGCATAATATGCCTCATGTAATGATCTTGAGATTACCATTAATAAGCCTCCATGGGAATCCACCTCAGGTATAAGTCCCAATCATATCCCTTAACCCATAATCCTGATAAGATTCCCTCATGATCCAGCATGAGGAATGAAGAATGGGAATCTCAACACATAATCCATACACACAACATCCTTGCACATGACATTAAACTGTGGCCTTACCCTATGAAATGAACATAAGATTCCCTATGTAATAAGTATAGGATTCCTTGTGTAATGAATGTGAGATACCTCATGTGATAAGCATGATACAATACCACTAGAACTAGGGAAGCCTAGTTTTGTAAGCCCTATCCATATCATCATGACTCCTTAGTAGTGTTTGGGAAGCTTCTACGTGTAATCCCCAATCACAACATTTTTGATCCTATCAACACCTAGTAATCCTATCAATGTAAGCCATATCCACATCCTTGCCACTCCTCAACAGTTCCTATGAATCTTCTACATGAAATCCTCAATCACAAAATCACATCTCGTAGTAGTGCCCGAGCAACCCATCTTCATAAACTCCAACCATACCATCACTGCTTCAAGTATTACTTGTTAGGTCATATTATATAGAAATATTGAATATAGGGGGAATATTCATTTTAAAATTAATCAGTAAAATATTATTATCATAGTGATTACCAATATTAATTGTGTAGTAGAAATAAAAAAAAATAACACAATGTTTTTATGTTGGTTCAGATCACCAAGATCCAAGTCCACTCTTCAACCTTTTCTACTTGAAAAGAAGATTAATATTAAATAATTCATAACTTTTGATAGGTAGTGATAAGTCGATTATAGACATACATGCCTTTTTCTCACCTGGTGGTATAACCCCAACTAACTTTTCACAGGAGTCACAACCCACCTGACTTTTGTTTGGGAGTCACAACCCAAAATTCCTTTTAGATGGGAGGAATAACCCATTAGACATATTTTGGATGAGAAAAGATTAAAATAACTCTAGAGAAAAAATTAAGTATGGAATGAAATAAAATGATGAAAAAAAATAATATAAAAACATTTGATCAAATGATGAGGAAATTCGATGCAGCTCAATATCTTCGATCGCTTGAGTAATGGATGATAAAAACGATGAAGTACTTCATGATTGAATTGATAAGACAATATTCGTAGCATAAATTCACCCCTTTGTAATTCTGGAATGAATGTTGTATTTATCTGTCACTCCAATCATATAAATCCTCATTAACCCCTTTGAAAAAACTTTTTCAAGTTTATTTTGTTACAATAATTGATCCATATTGAAATGACTAATTTTTCATCATTAACTCCAAGATCCTGGAGTATCTTGTTTTATAATCACATAAAGCCACATTAGATAAATAATAAGTTCTTAAAATAATACTGTCAACTGAAATTTATATTAATACACTGAGAATTAACACACTTTTAATTATAAATCAATTAACTTCAATTCATTTAGGAAAATTATCATTAAGATAAATGATAATTATTAAAATGAATAAAACATTTAATTTTTTTAAAAGCCTATTGAAATTTGATATTTCAAAAGATTCATAAAATATGGTATGAAATAATAATTATTAAAATAATTATTTCCAAAATTATTTCCAAAATATTTTCTGCAAAAAATAGTTCACACATGGTAGTCATAATATATATTAATTTTTTAAAGAAAAACAGATATAAAGTAAAAATTTATAAACTTGCAGTAATTAAAAATATCATAAGCACATTAAAACAGAGTGTACTGCAAAATATAAGTTTTCTCACAATATGAAAAGTAATATATAGAATGTATGATGAATTAATTATTCTGTTAGTATGCTTACCATCGATATATTTGTCATGCAGTCGGTATACAGACTGTGTCATTATGCGTGGTCGATATATTAACTATTTGACTAATTTTTCCATGTTTTTAGTATGCTTACAATTGACATACACATAAAATAATTTATGCGGTTAGTTAAAAAATTAATTCCTGCAATAAAATATATACAAAATTTTTTAAAAGAACATTGAGAAAAATTAAAAAATTAAGTTATACAGTTTGAAAAATAATAAAAGTACATGCACTATTACTTGAATTTTACCTTCATGGTAACTTTATTTTAACTCTTGGCATGTTATAACCATACTCATGGTAACTTAAATAATTTCTCAGGGTCTCATTCATGGTTGGTTTTACACCCCTGCATAGTAACATCAATATAACATGCATAGAAATTTCATGAATACCTGCATGGTAGGTTCAGATAATTCATGGTAAGTATAACCTACTCTTCATGGACACTTTAGAAAATAATATTCCACTCTATAGTTAAACCATATGATCTTGGAGGCGTTATAATTTTAAGTCTAGCGATGCTAAAATGATATTGTCAAAGCTAGTCGAGCAGAGTGCATGCTTGAAGTGATGTCGGTACAGAGCAGTGTATCCGAGGTCCTACTCACATAAAGATGCTATGATAAAAATGACCAGATGCTATTAGAGTCGATGGATGGTGTCTCACTTCCATTGTGGGGCATACCATTTTGTCAAATATGTAGGAATTTGGAAAAGATAGATTGAATATTAATGTGTCAATTTAATTCACTATCCAAAAGGGTTTGATCCACCCCCACATTGTAGGTGTAGGGTTCTCGGTTGAAGTTTCCCTCAAGGATTTCACCATTATTTAGGGGAAAATTAAACACTAATTTTCAACAACCCCACATCATTGATGTTGGGAAAATATTTGGAGAATTTCTTGTATTGAAGAATAATTAGCCACAGAAGTGATCTCTTCATCACTTATTTCTATATCAAAATCAATGTGAATCCCATTGTTTTGATCTCACTATTTTGATCAAATAGCACCTTGTTTTTACCAAAATGAGACAAATATTGATGGAGGGAATCCGTTCTGAATTCAAAAAATCAAAATTCAACTGTTACCACTAATCAGTTATTAGTCGTTTTTATAAAATATTTTATTTTATTTTATTTTTGTTTTTTGTTTTTTGTTATATATATATATAAGAATTTTACTAAAAATTATATTTTTAAAATACTTTAAAATAATTTTGGAAAATCTAATTTTTTATGAAAATTACAATTCCCAAGGCTCATTTTATAAGGGATGGTCTATGGGAATTCTACCCCCAACTTCAATATGGGATTCCACATCTATGTCCACCTCATCATTCCAATACATACGTATTTTGACAAATAAAAATAGGGCCACCTCATCAATCCAATCCATAGGTGTCCCGAACAATCCAAACATTTTTTTCCTTTTATTATTATTATTAATAAATTTACAACAATCCCCCACTTTTATTCATAAATATTAATTCTCCATATCACAAGTGAATCATTATTCACAATAAAGGTATATTTCGATTTAAACCTTTACTTAGTATCAATATCTCATAATATTATAATATATACAAGTTGTTGAAACATTAAACTTGTTAATATTAATGATAAACTGAAGATATATTATATAGAATGATATTTCCACCCAACACCTCATTTTTAGAACTTTTATCTCCATGTTCTTATATCCTTTTCAAGAACTGTCTAAGGAGTAAACTGATTAACTCATGTAAAAAGCATAAACACTTCTAAGATCATATATGAAAAATATGACAATGTGATTCAGTTATTAAAACACATAACTCATCGAGTCTTAATATTTTTTTATGATTTTATAACTAAAACACTAGTCACAATGGACGATATTGAAACCAAGTAGTTGGAGTTATAATTTCCAATATTAACAATAATCTTAATTACTTTGTTGACCCATTAAACACTTTATTAGGATTTACCTAAAGAGAGTGTTGGGTTTCCATTACAGAAATAATTTATTCAATGGGTTTTACCCCTATCTCTTTATTTGTTTCACAAATGATCTCTCTTGGCAAATATTTTTTAAACAGATTCATAAGGTTTTTACATGATCTCACATCGACAATTGTTATGGTATATTCTTATAAAAATTGTCTCACATAATAATGTCTCAAAATTATATGTCTAGATTTTCCATTGTACATGAAACTCTATGACTTTGATAAAGTTTTTCACTATCAGAATTGATAGAGATATAAGGCATTAGACTAGGCTACAATCTAATATCTAATAATATATTCCAAATCTATTCAGCTTCCTTCCCACATGCTGCTATGTCAATAAACTATGCCTCCATAGTCGAATGTGAAATACATGTTTGTTTTTTTCTCCCCAAAGAAACAACACAACCTACAAGAGTAAAAAACCATCCAAATATAGATTGGTTATCTCCAATATTGGTAATCCAACTTGCATCAATGTATCCTTCAAATACATTCAAATAATAATTATAGTATAAAATTAACTCTCTCTTATTTCTTAAGAATCCAAAGATTTTCATTATACATCTCCAATGATCTACACCAAGATTACTAGTATTTATACTCATTTTACATACCAAAAAATAAATATCAGGTCTAGGTAAATTCATTTCATACATTAAAGAACTAATTTCACTAGCATGCCAAAGTTGTGCTACAATACTACCCGTATTTATAAATAGTTTAACATTAGAATCAAATAGAGTATTAGCATCCTTAAAACCAAGATGATAAAATTTATTTAACATTTTTTCTATTTAATGATAATTAATTAAATAATAATCCCCACTATGTTTTCTAACTTTAATATAATGAATAGTATCAACTATTCCAAGATCCTTCGTTTTAAACATAAAATATATGTAATTCTTTATCTCAATTAAACCAATCATATTGGTTCCAAAAATTAACTTATCATCCACATATAGACACACAATAACTCTATATTCTTTTTTAAACTTTGAATAAACAAATTTATCCACATTTTTATGAGTAAATCCATTAGATAAAGTATTATAATAAAATTTCTCATGGAATTTATTTATAGATTATTTAAGGCCATAAAGAGATTTAACTAGTTTACATTATTTTCATTACCTAGTAAAACGAAACCTTCTAGTTGTTCCATGTAAATATATTATTTTAATTATCCATTTGAAAATAAATTTTTAACATACTTTTATGGACAAAAAATGATTAATTGAATCTAAACAAAATAATATCCTTATTGAAGTAATCTGAGATACTGGAGCATAAGTATCAAAATAATAAATCCATTATTTTTTCTAAAACATTTGGCAACCAATCAAGATTTAAAATCATGAATGTTACCATTATAATCATACTTATTTTTGAAAACCCATTTATAACCAATAGGTTTTAAACCTATTTTGAAATCTATAATGACCCAAGTATTATTCTTTATAATATAATCTATTTCATCATGAGTTGATTCTTTCCTGAAAGAAACATCTCTATAAGTCATAGATTCTTTATAAGTCTTTGAGTCATCTTATATAGTCAACACCATAGGATACTTATTTAGAAGATGATTATTTTGATCTCCTTCAATAAATAAAACTAAGGCATCAAGAGAAATAAAATCTGGAGGTAGATTTTTCTCATTCCTAAGTCATGTACTCTATTTAGGTTTAACTCAAGAATCATAATTATTCTCAACTATTTTATTTGAACTAGAAGGAATACATGAGATATGTTTATGATGAATAACTTCCTCCATGCCATATTTATAAAACATATTTTCAAAAGACTCTACATCCCTTGATTCAATAATTATATTAGGTCCCCAATCCATGATTCTATATTTTCTTTATATCCAATAAAAACACCTATAATTTCTTTAGGAATAATTTTAGTTCTTTTAGGATAAGGAATTATATAGTAAGATAAACACCCCACACTTAAAAATAAGAAATACTAGGTCTTCTACTTATCTAAGTTACATAAGAGGATAACATAGTTTTCCTAGAGGCAATCCTATCATGAATATGACATGAAGCCAAAAAAGATTTTCCCATAAATTTAATAATAAATTATATTTATAAATCATGAAATTTACCATTTCTACTAAAGTATGATTTTTTACTTTCAGCTAATTCATTTTTCTAAAGTGTGTAACGATAATTAATTTGGTGAATTATACCATTTTCTTCACAGAACTTATTAAAATCATTCATAAAGTATTTACAACATCTATATGAATGTAATTGTTTAATCTTTTTGTTTAATTTGTTTTCTAATTCTGATTTATAGTTTATAAACATATTAAAGGATTCTGCCTTTATTCTAAGAAGATATGTATGTAAATATCTACTACATTCATTAATAGAAGACATAAAATATATTTTCCTCCACGAGTTAACAAACCATTTTAATTTAAAAATAACATAATGTACTAATTATAATATATCATTATTTCTTTCAACAACTATGAAATGGTTTCTTAAATATTTTAGATTCTACACATGTCTCGCATTTATTAAATTCATTTCAAAAGTTAATTAATTTTAAATAATTCATTACTTTTATTAAATTATAATTAAAAATTTCTAAATGATCATCCCATAAATTAGAGGACTCAATCAAGTAAGTATAAGATTCAATAATATTATTAATGGATAGTTAAAACATGTCATCATTTAAATACCATTTCCGCATAAACATGACTCCCTTCGACAAGATGACCTTATCAGATTCGAATGAAACATAAAATCCCTTATTACAAAAAATTTTGATAGAAACTAAATTATTTAGAGTTTAGGGTATATAAAACACATTGATAAGAGTCAAATTATTCCCAGATGTAATTTCTATCTTCACACTTCCTTGTCTTCTAACATTGATTCATGCAATATTATCATGGTGTACTTCCTTCATGATAGTAAAACTATAAAAAATATTGAACATTGAATAATCCTTACACACATGAACTATTTCTCGGTAATTAAGCCACTACCCCATATTCATAAAAGTCATATTGACTTTGTATAGCATTACAACCGATTCTCT
Organism: Viscum album; assembly: GCA_963277665.1. Taxonomy (NCBI): domain Eukaryota; kingdom Viridiplantae; phylum Streptophyta; class Magnoliopsida; order Santalales; family Viscaceae; genus Viscum; species Viscum album. The sequence goes on from OY728158.1 coordinate 239,384,288, forward strand.
TCTATCAGCATATTTGCAGTGGGTTTATCAAATTTCTTCTTATAGTGAAATTCCCTTTCAAAATGATCTGGTTTTCCACAGACAATTATTATATTTTATTTCAGGAAGTATATCTTTTGTTCATGAATTTTTAAATTTTATTTTTAACATGTAAGGAATATTTTGGTTGTGCCTTTCCCTCAATGACATTGATCTTGGTATCAAATTGAGAACCCATGCCCATGTCTCCCAATATGGATTCTTATTCAATGTGAAGAATATTTTTCAATTATTTTAAGTAAATTTACTCACTCCTTTTAATGAGTGATTTACCAAAATCATCCCACATAGGTGGAAATTTAGCAATAGTTTCAAAAACATGGAAAGTTTCTAGAATATTAATCTTAAGGGAAATAAATTTATTTCTTATAACTTGAAGTTCATGAACTGTATCCAACCAAAAATATTATTAACCATCTTGAAGTTTAAATACTTTTAAATAAGAAAGTTATTGGAACCTTCTTCCTAGGCTTTGTTCTTGAAATCAATTGCATCCCAAATCTCTCGAGCAGAGTTAATTTTGAGAAAATAGTCATAAAGAAAATTTGATAATGTGTTGAGAATGTGACCTCATCAAAAAACTTGATCATCTTCATGTTTCATATTCATTACCCAGATGTGATTGACTTGAGTCATTCCAATGGGTGTGCCACTGGGATTTAGAGTGGCACTTCGAGAATGGGAGGAAGATTCAGTTTTAAAATGAAAAAAATATTCAATATCGTAAGAATAAAATTCATTTATTCTTACCACTGGGAGAAGTAATTTCCATCAAAATAGTAATGTTTTACCATTTATTGTTTCATCACTTAGATGTATTTATAATCCATATTCTAGGTTCTACCTTTAACTCAAACCCTTTATACTATTTGAAAATAGATAGGAATATGGAAAAGATAGATTGAATATTGATACATGAATTTAATTCACTTCCCAAATGGGTTTGATCCACCCCCACTTTATTGGCAGAGGGTTTGGGGTGGAAGTTTCCCTAAAGATTCCACCAATATTTAGGGTAAAATTGAACACAATTTTTCAATATCCCCATAGCATAGATTTAAGGAAAATATGTGGATAATTTCATAGATTGAAGAATAATTAACCATATAAGCGATCTCGTCATCACTTATTTATAGATCAAAATCAGTGTGAATTTCACTGGTTTTATCTCACCATTTTTGTCAAATTACACCTTGATTTGACTGAAATGAGACAAATCTTGATGGGATAACATATTCGGATTTCAATATATCAAAATCCAACTATTACGACTAACCATGTTATTATTTGTTTTTATAAAATATTTTTATTTTGTTTTGTTTTGTTTTGTTTTGTTTTGTTTTGTTATATATATAAAATATATATATAACAAAACAATTTACTAAAATATATATTTAAAAAAAATTTAAAATGATTTTATGAAAAATTATATTTTTTATGAAAATTCCAGCTCCCATGGCTCTTTTTTTAAGGGATAAGTTATAGAGATTATAATCCCTACATCAATGTGGGATTTGACATATATGTATACCTCATCAATCCAAGACATAGGTATTTTGACTAATCAAAACATGTCCACCTCATCAATCCAAGCCATAGGTTTGTTGACTAATAATTTTTTATTCCTTTTATTATTGTCATGAATAAAATTATAGTAAGCCTCTGTTACATGGAGATACAACATGGATGAATTGTTGATGAAGGTGAAAGAAGAAGCTTAATTGTGGTAAGGGTGATTCTAAAATGTCGACATTGAAACAAAGTCCTTGCATGGATGAGAAGAATTGGAGAATCGGGTGTTGCGTGATGCTTCACGGAATTCGATGTTGAAGGTGAGGTCGTTGCCTAAGCATGGATATGAAAGTTTAGGTGTATTGTGCAATCACATGGATGAAATCCAATGAGGTGTTAGACACACATGGGAGTGGATTGGCATGGAGATACCCACTGGTATTTGTAGATGCATCCATGGAGGTGCTACACATTCATGAGGCTTTAGAGGTCTAGGTGAGTTGATGTAGTCATGAAGAAGATGAAGCATTTTTATGGAGGAAAAACCAGCGTGTTGTGACATTGTTGAAGAAGAATATAACACTACACACTACAAATTATATATATATAGTACATAGATTATATATATAAGCTTATATATATAATGGTATTAAAATATATTTTTATAAGAATATATATAAATAATGATATATATAATTAATAAAAAATAAGATATATGAAAACACCCTTGATTAAAAAAATAGGTATTGATATATATAAACATTTAAAACAAATATAAATAATATAAAGTTTTAAAAAAAAAATATAAATGATGAATAATGAAATATAAATTAACATATTTTCAAAATAATAGATTTCAATTTTAAAAAGAAAATAAAACAAATAAATCATTAACTCTTAGACCAAACAGTGCCTGGGAAGCCCAGTTACATAAGCCCCCCCCCCATTAATATCATCGTTTCTCTATAATAGCACTTAGGAATCCCAGTCGTGTAAGCCCCCATTCATTTCATTGCTACATCATAGTAACAACTAGGCAAAAAATCTATGTAATCCCCAACCATACCATCGTTGCTCCATAACATCACCCAGGCAACCCAACTGCATAAGATCCAACCATACCATCGCTGCTCCATAACATCACCTAGGAAACCCAACTACATAAGATCCAATTATACCATCGCTGCTTTACAATAGTACCTTGGTAGCCCAGCTTCATAAGCCCTAACCATACCATCACTACTCTATAGTAGAACCCGGGCATCCCAACTACGTAAGCCCCATTCACACCATCACTGCTCTATATCAACACCTGGGTGACCCCTAGTGTAGTTCCCATTAACATTTGAGTTTCATGATGTAAAACTACATAGCCCAACATCCTATTCATATGATGTTAAACTGTATGACCACATCCTCAACACATGACATTAAATTGTAGCCTTACTATGTGTAAAAAATATAGGATTCCTCATGTATGACTCACATGGGATGAGATAAACCTATTATAGGTAGCCTATATATGTAATCCCTTCACTATCCCTTGTTGTTGCTTCTTTTGTGATGTAGGTGTCCTTACCACACATCATTAAATTGCATGTACCAGTTATATCATGAGACCTTAAACTATACACTCAAACTATGTGGGTTTTGATCCCTGTCTCCTAACATGGTATGTATGACACCTCCCTAAGGTCTAATCCCAACACACATAGCATACCTTCTCAAGGTTCAATCTTGATACCCCAAACATCCCCATCAAATCTCCATTTACACCCCTTAGATGAAAATAACTCCAAAGTGTGATCATCTACCCCTATGAGGGAACACTATCTCTCATCACTAAAAATCTGTATGTCTTCCCTTTGCGAGGCGACGAACCTAATGTGTGTTCATCTTACCCATGTCAACACACTTAACCTCACCCACCTATCCCCATAAAAAGTTAAACTTATGAACCACCTATCCCAATAATACATTATATATGTGACATACTTGTACCCACAAGACATTAAACCTGTGACCTGATCCAGAATATCTACCTATAAAATAAACATGGGATGCCCGAGGTAATAATCATTGGAAGCCTTATGCCCCTAATGTTAACTACCCCATGGAAAACATGGTATTACTTGGGTTCCATGCCTAAAATTCCTCACAAATGAGATAAACACAAATTCAAAAGAGGAGAAATTTATAGGTTCTCAACACACCCAACATCCAGAAATGCTTAAAAATGCCCAACATTACCATTTACTTTGACCTTAGGTTATTATCCTGTAAAAAAAAAGTAATGTAATTAATTGATTTCCACATTGAGATGGCATTGGGGATGATTTTCATGAACATGACTCAAATATATGAAGGAGACTCAGAACAAGTGATGATCTCCAGGGAGGAATACATGGAAGGAGGAATTGAAATACCATTATCCCATTTTGATCAAGGAGACAACATCACCACCCTAGTAATGGAGGCCAACTACCTTTGGAAAGTGGGAATGTGGGGAAAGAGTAGTGCATCATGCATCACCGAAGGAAAGTTACAGAAAAAATAGTGAGCTTTATTTAAAGAATCTTCTCCTTCAACTATGAGTGGTTGAATAATTTTTGTTATGTCCAAATTGAGGCATAACCAAAGTAAATCCACTACTATTCATGTGTAAGAGGATGAGTAACATTGGGTGCATGAAGACCTAGAGGCTGCAATGAAATTCCAATAATTTCTCCCTCAAGGGACATGTAGGTATGGACCCCCAGTTATGATAGCTATCAATTTTGGGAGTCACTTCTCAAAACAATATAGCAATGCGCTCCACAATATTGAGGAGGTAGGGGATTTTAGAGTGATGTCAATCACAGTCGCTACATAGGATCCACCTAGAGGGCTCCCACCTGGTCATGAAAACAATTTCGACTAATTCTTTAGGACAAAGAGAAGGCTCATCCATCCCCATCTTCCCCGAACTTGTTCTAGAACACTCGATGTCGACACTGGGGAAGGGTTACCAACCCTGCCCTATATGAGGCACTGCAACAACTCAAGGGCCCCTACCACCGACAGTGCACCTCCCACCCTCATAATTATTATGAGAGGGTATATTTTTGACCATCTGGGACCAAGACCCCAACTGTTCATAAGGTAGGATTAGTTGACCCTCCCCATCATGGGTGCCACTAGCAACAATCATGGGTTATCCCATGATGAAGAATTTCACTACAGAGGCCCTCCTCAAGGTGCCATCTACCAACATCAGAGTATTTTTATGGAACACAATTAAAAATTATCCCCCTAATCTTAGGAGATAGGGGATATTCAGGATATAATATCTCTCTCTACCACTTGGTATTCACTAAGGTCGGGTCCTATAACCATGAAGCACCACCAGTGTAGGGCCTCAGTATTGGGGGCATGTCGATCATATCCCTACTTCATTTTCTCTTGTCTAGGATTTATTACACCAACACTAGGGGAAGGTTGATCATATCCCTACTCTTGTGTATCTTCTCTAGGATATTATAATATGATAATCTTCCACATTTCATGGAAACCCTCAACCTGTTATTTCTGAGATACAGGCATCCACAACTTCTGGGCACCCTTACCCCATCATTATGGTGAGATAATAATACATATATCTTAGGTGACTTCTCCCTATCATTTCTGAGAGATATTAATCTAGAAACACTTGGAGTCCTTGCCCCATCATTCTAGTAAGATGGGCATCTAAAAATCCTGGGACCCTCAACCATACATTTCAGAAAGATAGGAATCCATATCTCTTGGGAGCTCTCACCCTATTATTTTGGAAAGATAGGCATCCACAATGCTTGGGTGATCTCACCTCGTCATTCTGGTGAGATAGGAATACATAGATCTTAGGGGCTCTCACGCCATAATTTTAGTGATATAAGCATCCAGACCTCCTGAGTGTTATCAACCATTTAATCTAGAGAGTTAGGATTCCACACCTCCTTAGAACCATCACCCTGTTCATCTAGAGATATAGGATTCCATGCCTCTTAGACACCATATCCCTATTTATCTAGAGAGATATGCTTCCACGCCTCATGGGAACCATTACCTCATTCATTTGGAGAGATATTCTTCTAAGAGGCGTGTAAACCTATCTCTCTCTATGAATAGGTTGATGGTGCCTAGGAGTCATGGAAACCTATATCTCTAGGTGGATGGGGTGATAAATTCCAAGAGTTGTGGAAGCCAATCTCTCTAGATGAACGAGGAGGTGTGGAAGCCTATATATCCAGATGAATGAGGTAATGGCTCCCACGAGGCATGGAATCCTATCTCATTCATTGTGTTAGTATTCCATGCCTCATGGGAACTGTCACTATGTTCATCCAAAGAGATAATCTTCCACACCTCCTGATCATCACCACCCTATTCATTTAGAAAAATAGGCTTCCCTGACTCTCCAATGCCATCTCCCCATTTCCTAAGTGGATATTATGCGATAAGGAGCCACCAATGCCAGTTCACCATTATAAATATCATAGGGGGAAATATACTAGGGAACCAACCACACGCTATGGGTAGGTTGGTGTCCCTTCTTTATGACTATCCACTATGGTATCCATTGTCCTCTTGCTGATTTCAATGTCAGGGGGAGTCTATCATCCTTACTCCAATTGACCTCGCTCCAATAGCTCATATGGACACTAACACCTTTGAAAAACTCTATTTTTTCCGACCACTTCATAAAGGGTGTGTTCATTTGAATAGGATCGAGACCCCAGCCGTCTGTAGGCACATTCGGTTGACTCTCCCTGCCACTTATGTCGTCAACAACCATCATGGAAGACCCCCATGATGAACAATAACCGTAGAGGTCCTCCTTATGGCCCCAAAACTAGCCCATGGAAAGTTCCCCATTAAATAGACCATCTCATACTTGGATAACATCCATGCATATATAGGGGAAATTTTAGGGGAATCCTATGGTAGGATCCCCCATGGTCCTTAAGGATCTTAAAACATTAGGATGGGTGGAGATGAATCTACCTCTGCCACCACAATCATTGGGTTTATACATCTATAACAATAAGGGGATCTCATTCTAGTGGATCCAACACATGAATATTATTGAGGCCTAGGTCAACATAGTATGAAATCTCCCTAAATCGGGGCACTGTGTGTGGAAAAATTCCCCAAGAATCCTAGTTACATGATGTAAAACATCATGATAACATCTTAGTCACACAATATTAAACTATACAACTTCCATCATCCTTACTAGATGATTTTAAAATGCATAACATCTTTGGTCCTCCATGAATGACCTTAAAAGGGACATCTTTCATCCTAGTCACATGACATAAAATGGAATGACAACATCTTTGTCGAATGAAGTAAAACCGAATGACATTGTCTTGGACACATGGCATTAAACCATACAAAAACATATTGATCACATGATGTTAAAATGTATAGAACTAGGGTCAAAGATGAATGACCTTAAATTGTAGAAAATCTATCCTAGTTGCATGATGTAAAACTATGTAATAACTTTATCCCTCACCTGAGAGTGCACCCCCATTTTAGATGCCTATCATCTACCATGACACATTACATACTACTTGATTCCTAGTCTTATGATATATTTAACAATTCTCGGACATCACATCCAAGGATCAACTCGATTACTGATATATTTTAGTTCTATTTCCCTTGGGATCATGTTTAAATCCCACTCATTGATGTGCCCACTTAGTGCATTTGATCACATGGAGGGATAAATCTCAAAGTGTTTAAATATCCCAAAAAAATCCCTTATGCACACCTTCACACTTAAATAATTCCTCGATTTGAATCCTCACCATAATTCAAATATAAATTCCCCCTAAAGGTGGTGGTGTTTGGTCAATATGGCTCACCTCCCATCCTAAGTGAACACGAATATGTTGTAAAAATGAGGGTTATCATGTTTCAAACATGTTCAATGATCAATTATATATTTAATCACCTCGTCATTGACTACTACGATTGTGGAACCTATGTTTAAAACAAGATAAATAGGCACTCCCTTCCAATCAATATCCCACCTTCATGGTCTAGATCTAGAAATTATTGTTTGACTACATTTTCACTTCCTTTTTTTGGTGTAACTACAACAACCATAGTATTATTCCCCCATAAATTCATGCATGATGATTAAGCAACCTGACATTATCTGGATATTCCTAATCCATCATATTTTGTACCCAATCTTTACCTCTCTAAGTGTGAAGGGAACTTTTTTCATCTCTTTGTTTCTCACACATAACATGTCTCACATGGTCTTAGAAGTCAGTATGAAAATTTCTCCTAACATGGTTGAGGTTATTAGGAATTTCTAAATAAAATTTACTCTTTATGTTCCAAACATCATGACCTTAAATTATGTGTAGTTCATCTTGAAAAAACTTTATGCAATACCATAACTCTTTAACCCTCATCTAACAAGGGGTCATTACCCTTTCATGTCACACAAAAATATTATTAGATGTTCAACCCCATGTTGTACAAACTCTATGACCTTAAACTATCAGCCTCGGTCCAGTAATCATTATCTTAAACTATGTGCATCCTGTTTTAGAGATTTGTGTGCCACATGAACCCCTTAGACCTCTCTTCACATTAGGTTTGAGCTCTCTTTCATGGAATCTGAACTATGCCTTTCGAAACCCCCTTTGGTATGATATCTATGATCATAAACTTAAAGAAACCACAGTCCATGATATATGAATTTAAATTAAAAATCCTAATATCTAAGTCATGTGACTTTAAACTATATGACAACAACCTCAACACATGACATTAAACTATAGCCTTACCCTATGAGATGAACATAGGATACATCATATGTTAAAATTAATATGACCTTACATCCTCATCAATTGATTTTAAACTACAGGCTTACCTTATGTGATAAACATAGTATGCCTCACATGAAAAATGTGAGATGACCAAAACCAATGTCCTTACCATATGACATTAAACTTTAGCCTTACTTTGTATGAAAAAAATTGGATGCCTCATATGAAAAATGTGATATGTAAAAAACTATTGTCCTCATCAAATCATGTTTAACTTTGGTCTTACGCTTATATATCATAAACACATGATACCTCATATGATAAATATGAGATGATTTAGTATCCTCACTAGAGGGGGTGCCACTCTTCTAGCATCGATCTTTTTCCATGATGTGTTATAGAACTACGTGTGGATTGATTCCTAGTCCCATGGGATATAGAGTGATGGATGGATCTCATATCCTAGGCCCAACCCCACCCCCAGCTTACTTCAGAGCCTACCCCATAGGTCCAGGCTCAAACCTTGCTTACCGATACTCTCATCCAGCACATTTAAGCATATGGTCAAGTGGTCCCCAGATCCATTTCTCTCAGGACATTCCCCACTCCCACTTTTACACATTGTTCTTCATTAAATTTGGATCCTCATAATACCCTACTTTAAATAGACCCCCAGTAGAAATAGTGATTGACCACACCAGCTCAACTACCATCCTAGGAACACACCACAAAGAATCTTTGGCAACAATTAGTGGTCCTCATGTTTTGAATATGATCAAAGGTTGATCCCTCATTTGTGCATCCCATCCTTAACCAGTGTGGTTGTGAAAGATATATTTAGAACATGTTCAACAATGGTCCTTACCCATCAGTCACCCCTTTATTTAGTTTATATCTTGAGTTTCATGATTTACCTCTCTTTAAACATTCCTTTTATTTGGTATGAATATCAAAACTGTATGTTTCATCCTCCCATACGCCCACATATGATGACTCTGTAAGTCAATATCATTGGGAATTCCCCAAGATGTCTTCTTTTTTCCCTTATTATGTTCTCTTTTATAGAAATTATAACTTTATACCACCCATTATTTTTTACACCAATCATGGATCAAATTCATCCAGCTCTCATAACTACACACTCACCGGTCCATATAGAGGGGGATGCGCCCATTCATCCCTGCTCAAGATCAGTTCTGGGATGTGATCATGGGCCTTTGAACTGGTCCTTTTTATATTTTCACTGACCCCCATGAAAAATGGAGAGTTTCACCATGATCTTTTCAGGCCGGGTTGAGGGAAATTTGGGTTACATCCTATTCAGCCCAAATGTCCACCCTATTCAATTCCATGAGTCAAGATACACATCTAAACTCCTTGAAACTCCTTGATTTGACAAAATCCTCTTGGTCCCTTTCCCTTTCCACAAGTTGAGATTATCATCTCGGTTTCCTAGAATATCTTGAGTCAAAATAAGCCCTAATAAATTCCTAAAATATCTCTATTTGGCTCTTACACTTGGTTGAACAATAAATGACCACTTGAGTGCAAGTCCCACACCATCCATTTCTAGGAATCTTCTACCAAATAGTCCCCATTACATGATTTTAAACTGTAGTATACTCTATGAACTGAGAATACAATACCTCCCATGATAAGTATGATATTCCTTAAACAAAAAGTGTAAGATGACTCATGTAATGATCTAGATACAACCCCCAAGAAAACTTCATGGGCCTCCTCATCAGGTGAAATTCCCAATCATATTACTCGATCAATCTGCAAGTCAAGATTCCCTCATGACCCGACATGAGGAAGGAAGAATGGTAAGATCAACACATAATACCCACACACAATGTCCTTTCACGAGACATTAAACTGTAGCCATACCCTATGCAATGAACATGGGATTCCCTGTGAATAAATGTAGGATGTCACATGTAACAAACATAATATTCTTCATGTGATAAGTGGGAGAAGATACCACTAGAACTAGGGAAACCTAGTTGTGCATTCCCCATTAACACCATCATTGTACCTCAATAGTGCCTAGGTAGATTCCACACATAAGCCCCAATCACAACATCACTTACCTAGTATCACCTAGGAAACCTGAATATGTAATACCCATCCACACCCTTACATCTCCTAAGTAGTTCCTGGGAAAATTCCATGCATAATTCCTAATAACATCGTCACTTCTCCAAGCGGTACCCAGTCAGTCCAGCTATGTAATCCTTATCCATGCCATCACTACTCCTTGAAGTAAATACGAAACCTAGTTGCATACACCCCATTCACACCATTATTACCCCACAACATCACCTATGAAATCGAGTTTCATAATCCCCCATTCATATAATCACTAATTCATATAAACACCTGAGAAACCCAACTGTGTAAGCCCCAACCATACCATCACTACTCTATAGAAATGCCCATGAAGCCCATCCATGAAAGCACGAACCATACCAGCACTGATCCATATCAGCACTCAAGAATCCTAGTATTTTAAGCCCCAACCATACCACTAATTGTCCATAGCATCACTCGGGTAACCCAGCTGTGTAAGCCCCATTCACACCATCACTTCTCCAAAGCAGTATCTAGGAAGCACCTTGTGTAAGCCTTATCAACATCCAAGTTGCATGATGTAAAAATGCATAACACAACGTCCTAGTTGTACGACATTAAAATTCATAAAAAATCCCTCAACACATGATGTTAAACTTTATCCTTACCATGTGTAAAAAATACAGGATACCTCATGTATGACTCACATGGGATGATATACCTTCTACAAAAATCCCCTATCTATAAGACCCACACTATCCCTTGTTGTTGCTCTTTTTGTGACATGGGAATTCTTACCATATTATGTTAAATAGTTTGAATTTTTCTTGTCATGTAACCTTAAACGATGCACTTTAACTATATGGGTTTTGATCCTTATCTTCTAATAGGGTACGTAGGATGCCTCCTTAATCCCCAATCCTAAAACAACTGGGATACCTCCTTTAGGTTCAATCTTGATTCCCTAAACATCCCAAAAATATCTGTATGTATCCCCCTTGGAAGTCAGTAACTCCAAAATGTGATCATCTCAGAAAAGTGATTGTGGTGAACAATAAATCCTATTTATAGAATTCTCTCAAACCAAGATAGAATCTCTTCTCTAGAAAACTCTCCAGAATTGAGAGTATCACTCCTCATATTATATCATAAGAACATAATAGAACTATATATAATCCTTCACACTTGAAAGGGATTGTTATTGAAATAAATAAGAACAATGTAATGGGATCATTATTTAGTGGTATCATGAAAATATATATCCTCAACATTTTTGAGTTTTAGGGAACATGTGTGGATTACCACTAAAGTGATTCCACCTTTAAGTGCTTTGATGTAATTGTGGTACAATGAGAGTGATCAACCTATTTGAAAATGAAGAAATAATTACAAGAAAACAAGTAATATTTTTTAAAATTAATTATAAATTATATGATAAAGATAATGTCTCATGGATTCTAGGGTTTCTATTCTTTTAGTTATGAGGAGAAATCCAAAGAAATCAATAAAAAATTGTTGGGCATGGGCCTAACCACTTCTATTTCACCCCTCAACCTTCACAAACACCAACATGTATACCATAAAATCATATCCTAATATCCATCACCCATAAACATTGAATGATTTCCCTTACCTTCATCATGACATAAGACATATACATTCCCATTGAGATGTTCTAAAATGAGTTAGTATGAATACCCAAAAGATTTACCCAAATCACTATCATAAAATCCCATAGAGAACAATTCCTGGTCCTATAGTTAATTCCAATGAAAATATATTTTTAGATTATAAAAACTATTTAACAATGTAAAATAACCAAAAAAGAAGTTGAAAATAATATTAACAACATTTTTCTCCAAACAAGTAACCCTTATTTGTTCTACCCCAATGTAAATCCAACAAGAAACCAATATAACCAATAGAGACATGATAATTATTAAATAATAACATAAAGTAATACCCATTATTAAATTATACACCCTTTGTAGGTCTTCACCAATTTGAGTGGTTCTTGAATTTCATGGACCATCCCATTTGTGTCACACAAAAGTATGGAACTTAATATCCATACTAAACTATTCAGACCTTCTATCCATACTTTACAACTCCTAGTTATTTATCATACCCAATGTGTCTAATAAAATAAAACAGTATACTTCCCAAAATAGTTTAACTAAAAAATCCATTAAAACAATGTCTTAAAACTAACCATTTGACGACATCAAAATCCATTTTTGAGATACACCGTTTAAACAAAAATCCAATGGTTTGATTAAAATGTCAATTCCCAAACCAACTCCCATGTTTTAAGACCAAAAATAAATTTCAAATCAACACCTATAGTTTATGTTAAATCCCCAAACTAAAACACTAGGTTTTTTCAAATCTAGAAAAAAAACATTTTAAATAATAGAATTTCAACAAAAATTATTTTTTATTCACAAAAAAAACTAAAAACACATCAAACATATAATCAGAAATCGTAATCCGATAATAAATTAATAAGACCCACCTACCTTAGATGATGATCACATAATGGCCCAAAACCATAAATCCAACATCAACAATAAAAATTCGATCATCTAAACGCTAGAAACAGAAATAAAAGGTCATGGTTCTTTTGTTCAGGATTAAAAACCCATAATCTAAGGTCCTAGATCTAATCCAAAGTGATGGATCTTCCCAAATAAGTAATATAAAGTGTAAAAAATAGAACAATTGAAGAACATGTGAGATCACCAAGATCAAAAATTAAATCCAATGTCAATTTGATCAATATGATAAGGAATTTTGATGTTAGATGGTAGAGAATCCTCCAAATTGCTCCCAAAAATCCATAAGGATGCCTCAAGACAAGTTAGGTTGTTTAATGAGACTAATTAGAGGCTAATATGGTTTTCAAAAATAAATCATAATATAAAAACTGAATTACATGATCAGTCAAGACTGTTCTCCGACCGTGAAGGTATCCTTATCCACTAAATAAGAGCCACATGATCTTCATTCATGGTCACCCAGAACTATGAACTGATCATGAATTGACCTATAACACCCCGTGTAACCTACATAGTCATGAATCATAGTCCTTAGGATCATGAACCTTAGTCGTGTAGTGTTCAATACTCCTCAAAAAACCCAAAAATCATTCCAACCTACCGAAATATGAAGGATAACCTACCTATAAATAGTCAAGATGCTATAGTTTTTAATTTTAATTATAAATATTAGAGGGTCCATGGACTAGTCTACTTAAAATGAACCCTAGACCAGACATGATATCTTTTGATCCCACTTTAAACATGGTTTTAAATAGATCAAATATTATTAGTCTTGGTCCTTGTAGGTTTTGTCCACTCCATCCCAATCCATCCTATTAAGCATCACTGGGAATAAACAACTATCATTTAGTGGATAATAATAATGGAATGAGTGGACTCTAAATGGTAGTTACGAGGTTAAAAATAGAAAACCCTGATTTCATCATCTTCCTCAATCCATTTATCCCCTCCTCACCATATAAAATCACTACTATGATTAAGATCCAACCACTAAAATAGGATTTGAAGGATTTTATGATGGAAAATAAACATTTTTTTAATGATAAATTGTTTTTTGTGATGCTTATCTGTTATAAGTAACTCATCAATTAAAATCTCATTATAAATATATCTACAGAACATCACAATTCAATAAATAAATTATGATATTAATAATGATCATCACAAGCAATACTTTTTGCTGAAAATAGTTTAAAGAGATAATATTTATCCATAAAAAATCACAAAATATTGTGTTATTATTTAAAATACTCATCAAAAGTAATCTATGTCATCAAAAATAATTTTAAATGATGTCATAATCATTATATAAATTGTGTTATGAAAATATATAAGTGATAAAAACTATAAAATGACTAAAATACATCTCAATTTTTTAAATATAGAATGTTTATATCACCAATAATCTATTAAAAATAAGAAAAATATAGATAAATGTATTTGAAATTATTTTTACAATCACCAAATTTGATCTCTCATTATCATAGCCATCATCGTGCCTACTATCCACACTCACTATCTTCCACACACTAGTATCTATGTAACATTTCTCTATTAAGGTGAAGGATATGAATTTTAATTCCAGTTTATGATATGTTAATCATATTAATCTTTATTTATTCAGCTTGAAATACCTTTAGATTGGTTGTTGATAACTCTATTTAAATTGTTGGTTAAATATGATTTGTGATTTTTATTTTTATTTTGAATATAAAGATATTATATGTTTTTGTTCTAATTTGAATTCATTGATTTCTCTTTTAATATGGAAAAGATATTATTTTCCAATTTTAAATATGTGAAAATTTTATATGAACTCTATATTGTAATGTATGTTGATGGGTGTTTTTGGTTTATAAAATAATTTTAAATTAAATTATGTGATTGTTGTCATTATATTATAATTTTCTAATAAGTATTAACAATAGATTGTTTTCCCCTTTTCTTACTACATTTATGATATTTATAAATCTGAAATTTCTCTTTATACTAATAAGTGTATTTTCAATTGATGAAAATAATTCAACATCAATTTGATGTTTTTTGTTTTTTATTTAAACTACTCAAACAATGATAAAAAAAGGAAAAATGGGATGGTATTTTTATTGATAAACCTAAGGTAACTTCACACCTTATGTACTGAGCATTATCCAGTGATCCAGATTTAATAAATAATTAATTTTTCAGTTTGATGTATCTAATTGAATCCAAGGTGTTTGGTAAAACCATTGAATAATATTTTATAAAAAAATTATTTGAAATACAATGGATATATTGAAATATTTTGTTTAAATTAGAGGTTGTATGATTTAGTTAAACAAATACTAGATTTGTTTATTTCTTAAATGCTTTGAAATTAAAGTTATATTGGATTATATATGATCTAATATATTATTAAAGTTTCAAAAAACCTCAAAAAAATGAATATTTCCTCATTTTATTTTTAAATTTCAACATACATATATGTTTTTCTATGTTTATTTCTAGTATATATATAAAAATATTGAATAATAATGAACTTTAATAGACTTTCCAGAATTCCAGAAGACTTCTATTTTTTATTCATTTTTTATAGTACTTTTTGATAGGTAGATGTGTAACCTTTATATAGTCTACAGATCCAGAGTCACTAATCCTTAATACATTTCCATTGCAAAACCAAGGATAAAACACCCAACAATAATCCTCACCCAACAAATATAGTTTTTTGGACCACAACAACCAACCTACAAAGCTGCACAACAAGAAATCCCAATACATGACTGCATGGGAATGGTACTGATGGAAAAATCATACCCTCTCTTTCATCGAAATCTAAGAGCATTGTTGATGGTTGCTTCTTGATCTGACCTTGTTTGGGACTTCACCTCAGTAAGTGAACCAAATTTCGACTTGAAATCATATTTACATCAAATCTTGTCAGACTCCTTCAAAAGCAACATCCAGCCCAACCAATCCCCACTAAAAGATATTTCATCGTGCCACCTCATTGCCGCCTATCCATATATCATCCAAGGAGTCCCCATCATCACCAAGCCCGCCTTAGTAACCCACCCATCCCCCATCAAGATACCACTTACCTAGCCTTGCACCAGGGTAACACTACTGGGAAATTGAGCTCTAGCCACACCTATAAAGCCACGGATTAAAAAATCCATGGCTGCACCCCCACAACTAGCCACGAATTCGTGGATGAATACCCCGCCCCATTCATTTCTTCTTCCTTCCACTCGATCCATTCTCCACGAAACCCCTCAACAGCCCAAAGCCCCCCCCAACGCCTCCTCGTCGTGACCCTCCTCATCCAGAGAATTTGCTCCGAGCAGCCTCCCCACCTCCTCTATTCCTTTCCAACGTCTCCCCAATGCCTCCTCCTCAACACCTCCTTTACAATATCCCTCAATACCCACGACGCCTCCTCACCATGAACTTCCTCCCTATGATCCTTTTCCTCCATCGAAGCTGCTCCGAGTGGCCTCCCCACCTCCTCCCTTCCCGAAGGCTCTCCCCCACAACCCTCAATACCCCGGACACTAAGGTTGACACCCCCATGCCCTATCATCAAGGTATTTAAAACTTTCTTTGATTTCTTCTATTCTTTCTTGAATATGAAACTAATACTGGATGTGGATTGAACTACGAATCTATAGTAGATGGTCTTGTTCTTTTTCAATTGATGACTCAACGGTACTATTTATTTTTTAAAGGATGTTTCCCATTTTAGGTTTATTCCTTATTCAACACGTTTTGGTGCAGTGGTAAATAATGATAGATGGAATTTAGAATAAATTTCATTCATTATCTTGTTGTGAGATGGGATTTTGGATGATTTTATAGATGGAGTAACCATTTTAGATCATTTTGATCCTTATATGTTCTCACGATAATTTGTTCATTTAAAAAAGGTTACATATTTACCTCTATTCAATATTTAGAGATAATATAACTTATTTTACTTTATAAAATGTGGACAATGATGATTCATGAGGATTCTGACATAGAAATTTCATTACAACTTGAGAATGGTCCAAATAAATTTTCATGGGGTTATTCCATGTTGTGGTTTGAATACTATACTGATGGGGTATTAGGGAAACTAGTCTTATGGGTGTATAAAAAATTGGATTCTCAAAGATCCCTTCATATCATACTATCCATATAATTTATTGGAGGAAAATGAATTATGTCCCAACATTCTAATAATTTTGAGGGAGCTTTATCTTCATAATATTTTGTCTGTGATTAGTGAAGACTCCACAAGTTTGACTACTACTATTGGAAGACCTAATTACATTTGTCTTAGTAAAACAGTGTTAGGTGTTCATCTGATCAATGCTAAACTATCAAGTTCAATCCCTAAAGTTAAACATGAGTCAATTATGGAGGACTTTCTTACAACTATGACATAATTTAAAGAATATATGTCCATGAAAAATAAAATTATGGATTATATACATATAGTGGAAGGTGAAAAGAGTCTAGGTCCCATTATTTTCATCTAGCATCAGGTTGAATGAAAGTGGTATTGGTGCAAGGTTTAAACTATTATCATATATAATCCTTTAGAGAAAATTTCTGATAAAGATGACAACCATCAACAACGTTCCTTGGCCTAGGCATAGGTGTTTTTTATTATCAACACTAGCACATCTTTGTTCATAATGTTCTCATTTATTGAGAGGATTTATCCACCAATGAATATGATCTCATCAATTTTATTTTTCCAACCACCATAAAATATATTTAAAAAATAAAACTACAGATTTAAATCTCTTCACTATAGAGGAAGTGAAACTTCATGATTTTATTTCTATACAGACTGTAGAGATGCATGAATATGTGGCTCACATAGACAGAATAAAGGCACAAATATCATAAAAAACATAAATCTAGAATCCATAAAATAGAAAATACAAGATCTAAACACCTTTGTTACACAAATTCATACTCTATCAAAATATGAAGCTAGTCATAGAACCAATCTCGAGTAGGCCCTTAACACCTTTTGTTAGGAATTAATAGATCTATTGAATCAAGTAAGTCAAATTTCACTATAGTCACATCATTTCCATTTCATTTTCTAAAAAGTTAAAGAGAGACTCTAGGATGTGGACTCTCCTCCATAGTTTTTTCAATGAATGGAATATTTTATGCTCTCAATCATCTATCCCTTTGTTACAAATTTCCTTTGAAATTTTAATAGGAATAATTGATTAGAATTTTTTTTGTCAGAATGTCTAAATATTAGGATGTTAAGATTATAATAATGGTAACATGAAAAAGACTCTAAAATTTGGAAGTTTAGGGCCTTATAAGACCAAATTACACTATTGTTTTAGGCTGAATGGATTTTACTGATAGTTATTAGGGTAATTACACCATCCAAGGTTTTTTATTCCATAAATATGAGATTCCCTACATAGATATGACTCATGTGTAGGGAGATAGAACTTTTCTTTTTCTATATTCTTAGAACGTGTCCAAAAATAGAAAAACATGTTTTATAATATTCTATACCAATGAAACTCATATGAAAAATGCATACATGTGTAAGTTTAAAGGGGTATATGCAAGTATAAACATATATCTAAGGACCCCCTTGTGCATATTTGTACATGAAAATATGTACATAGGGGCTAGGTTTCCTTATATATATGTGAAGTTTCATATGCGTGTAAGAGGAAAAAAGAAAGATTTGAGTTGTCGTCATCAAAAGAAACACATCTGGAGGATGAGGTATGTTCCCTCTGCCTAAACCTTTAATTTGAATTCTATAATTTCTTGATTGTTTTAAAAACTTGTTTCCATAATTGCTTTATTATTTTAAAAATATGGTTTTCTAATTATCACTAGATTTGACAACGAAGAATATGAATATATCCATTGATCATGTGCACATATATGTTGTAGGGAACCTAAAAATAATTATTAATAAATTTATTATATTTATATTAATGTTTCATGGGATTATACTAATAAATATTTGAGAACCAAGGAGTACACCACCTCATAATTAGATCCCTTCAAGATGAAAAGATTTTAATTTTGAATAGAATATTGTTTGAGTATGAATATGGATCAATGAAGTGTGAGTACCCATGTTTTAGGAATCTGATTCTTTGGTTAAAACATGGGAAATAATTATCTTGAAGTCATGGGCATCCATTTTACTAGTGATGTGATCTTATACTTATAGATATGTCACCACATGCATTATTGAAAAGTATAAGATTTATTATGTGATTAGAATAGGATGATTCACCTTTCCTAATGCATAATAATCCCATCCTTCCTCATGCGATGATCATGGAATTCCTTGGGTGATGAGCCTTGAGTTTATTAGGTGATGAGCCTAAAATAGATCAGGTGACTAGCCTATAGAGGATGAGTATCATTGGGTATCAACTTCAGGTATTGGTGAACCTGTTAAGAATTTCGTATCCTTAAAAAATGAAATAATGAGTAACATTGGGCATATTATTCATCATAATCATAAAAAAATAATCAAATTTTGATTCAAATTATCTTATGGAATTCCAAGCAATAGATTTTATAGGTGAGGTTCCCCAACCATTGCTAATAGGTATAGGGGTAGAATAAGTTCCCATGATTCTACTAAAACCCATGATCACCCAAACATAGAGATTGCGTACCTCTATTCTGATGAAATGACTGCTATCGCCCTCACCAGCTTTCCCATATGGAGATCATGCAGTGGAGGGTTATCAATACACTAGTCAACCACTATGAGTAGAAAGAAATCATACCCACCAGGAAAATGGCCAGGGATGATCTAGAATCTATGGTTCCACATTAAAACAACCAATATAAAAGACCCTATATGAGGGGACTGGAAGGGAGAGGGGGGTATCCAGGAGGGTCTGTAGGGTGGGGCAAGTGGGTCTGTAGGGGGGGTTGTGCAGGGGGGAGGTTTAGGGGGTCTGAGTAGGATAAAACCTCATGTTTTTATTGATCCTTCTTCATCTTCTTCCTACAAATCAATTCCAAAGCCTCCCTAGCCTTGGAAAAATAGATGTTCACTGTATAAGGGAGATTAGAGTCCCCTACTAGTGCCAAACCTGCTCCCCCCCCCCCCCCCCCTCGACAACAACATCCCTAATGAATTAATAGATTCACCTATGGTACATCCATCCATTCATTTTTTTATGCTTATTGACTTTGCAACTTGTTTACTGAATACTTTGTCATTTTGTTCACCTGTTCTTTTTAGGTATTTGAGGATGCCTATAAGTCACAATTAAGCATCATAATCCTTGATTACATTGAGAGGTAATTACAATCAATTTCAATGCAATACTAATTTTGGTCCTTTCATTCGATAACCACTATGTTGTTCTTTTTAGTACAGGCTTTTGGAGTACATTTCCATTAGACCTCATTTTTCCAATATTATTTCTCAAACGCTGATGGTCCTTTTAAAATGGATTCCTCACCAGGCATTACTCTCATACCTTTTATTAGTATAACTCATTCTGAATATATCTTTATGAGGTTTTATTTGTCTTGATGTCTTCACAAGAACTGTATTTCTTGTGTGTATGCTTTCGCATGATAGGTTGTGTCTGTGGATAGGGATGCATGCTATTAAGAGAACCATCAACAAAACATAGCCCATGCTTATGCATGTGAGCATATGATGTGTTTCTAGTTTCATGAAGAATATCATATTCTATGTGAAATCATTTAGAGCTCATAAAAATGTTAAGAATATTTTATGTGTAGAATTATTCATACCATTGATGCTTTGTGGATGAAGTTTTCATGTGAATGGAGTGTTATAATTTTCAAATGAAAATGTTATCTAATGCATACTGTTTTAATATGTTCATGATGCATGTGAAGGGAAATTGGTTTATGGATAAAAGTGTTGTTATTTTTGGATTCACATACAGTTGAATGAGTAACCATATTTTATTAAATTATAAATTATTATCTAGATGAAATTTTCTCAATAAATATAGAATTAACTCATGGGAAAGGTGTTGAAACTTTTTTAGATATGTGATTAACAAAGAGGTATTTTTGTATTTTCTCCGTGTTGATTTTTTCAATGGAATAACAACACTATATGAAGGATTCATTTTTGAAAAATTATTTTCCTTCCAAAAAAATATATATGTGAAGTGCGTGTTATGTGAAATTTTTATTCAAGTGTGGTTTTATATCAGCAAGTATGGTAATAAGGTGGGTTTATCAACTTCTAAGTTATTATGCTTTTTTCTCAACACTGGAGCACTTTTATTTGTAGCTCAAAAGTGTTTGATTTTCTTTGAACTTTCTTATTTTTCACATTCTAAACATTTATGTTGAGGAAACAAGGTTTTCTCTTCTTTCACATGTTTATTATTGTTTGAAAATTTCATATTCACTTGAGAAATTAGAGAACTCTCAATGTTTTTCATTTTTTTGGTTTATCCTTCTATAACTCATCAGACTATATGATCAAAAATTCTTTCTTATCATGTTAAACATTCTTCATATGTGTGGATCCATTTTTTGTTATGATATTCTATTTGATTAGAAATTGTGTCCTCTAGTAAACTTTTATTATCAGGTGGGATAAAAACTTGTATCGAACAAAACCAAATTAAGTTGAAACTCATGCCAAACTAATTATATACCATTAATAGAAAGAATAATTGTCAATTAATTGGAATATACTATTTGATAGTATCATTTTGAAACATGGATCTATTTACCCATTGATTGCAGGAAGACGATTTGACCCATGGGGCATTGTGGTTCTTATATGTTGGGCGGTGACATGAATAGTCATAGGAGATAGGTATGTTTTAGTTAATTTTTTTTTTATTTTTTTTATCGCATTGGCCACATAGGTCTTTTACTTCATTCTGTAGACAAAGGGTGATTATATTCTGCGAAGGGGGGGAAATGGGGTTCAGATTGATTTAGTCCGCCGACTTTGATATGAGGTAATATTATATGGTTACTACTTGTCTCGAACCTTATGTATTTGGGTATTTTAGTGTTTTTGACTCCATATTATGTTTTCAGTAGGGCATTGGATCCTTTTATGTTAGTTCAGGTGGATTTGGTTCTCTGAATCGAGGTAAGGATTTAATACCATTGGTTGATTTCTCACTGGTTATGTAGCATCCTTTAGGTGTTTTAATGTTCCTAATATCCTTTGTGTAGTGCGTTGATCCCTACTTATTGGTTTCGAGTAGCCAAGTTAAGGGATACTCACTTGTGTGTGAATAGGTAAGAAAGTATATGTATGTGGGTTCCCCCGTTACATGTATAGTCAACCATGGTAGTGATTATGCATGTATAGTGCTATGTGTGCCCATGTATATATATATAAATGCATATGAAGGTGAGTGGACACCGGTATATGCATATAAGCATATGTGCAAGGATCCCCTTACACATGCTCATGGCCATGCGGGTGTGTGCATAGGGGATAGGTGTCCTTGAATGTGTGTGAAGGTGCGTATACCTAGTGGGGGAGTAGTAACTTTTAGTTAGAAAACTCCAAGAGCCGAAGTGGATGGTTTGGTTCCACATTGAGGTAGGATCCCTATTCTAGTCTCTTTAATTCAAGAATGCTTTAAATTGAATTTAGCTTCTTCCTTAATTCTGCTTAATTATATTGAATTTCATATCTTGAATAAGTGTTCTTTAATATAATTGTCTCATTTGATAAATAAAGTCATGTTTTTATAATAAAACCCCTCCAATGGAGGTACACTGTCTGCGAAAACTCATAGTGATAGTTATATTGATCTAGTTTCTTAAATTATTGCATTTGATTTGTGCTGAATGAGTTTTTGAATAAATGTTAAATATAATTAAATGAATTTTGTGATAAATAAATTCCATGATTTTATAATAAAACCCCTCCAACATAGGTGCGCTATCTTCTAAACCAAAGAGTAGTGATAGTTATTTGTATGATGTTTAGATTTGGTTTGAATATTTCATATGCCTCTTGTTGGTGTTTTCTTTGTGGCTAGTTAGTTTTTGTTTTCTTTGAATAATATAAATTGGCTTATCATACTCGTTTGACTCAAATGACATTTCCCGAGTTGGCATATTCCTTGACCATGACACTTTCCTTTTCATTCTTTGAATATTATAAATAAAATTTCCATGTTTAGGCAAAGTGAATGAATTTTTAAATGGTTTGTGTAGGGTGTATGATTCTTTTCTGTCATTTTGTTTCCCATTAGATGTTGCGTCATTGTGCCGCTCGCTACAACCTTTTTTGGAGATCCCTTGTTATAGCATATTAAATAGTTGATCTGTTCTATCATCTATCGGCGGGGCAATGGTCGGAATGTTGCCCCACCTCCTCTCTCTCTCTCTTTGCTCCTGGCTAGAAGATACTACCCCGCGAATGTCACTGGACCGGGCCAACATGTCGCGGTCACACCGCGGTCACGCCATAGTCACACCGTGATTTGGACCTGCTCCAGGATGACACCCCATGGCGGTTCACAGTGATAGTATTCCATGAGTCTTGTGATCAATGTTGTGACTGACTAATCACAATTTATGTCAGCAGGGCGATGACTGGAATGTTGCCCCACCTACTCCTGCTCCCTTCGCTCCTGGCCAGAAGATGCTGCCCCGTGGATGTCGCTGGACTGGGCCAACACGCCGTGGTCATGCCACGGTCATGCCGTGGTCACACCGCAGTCACTCCACAGTCACGCTGCGGTCACACTGTGATTTGGCCCTACTCCAGGATGGCACCCTGCAATAGTTCGCAGTGATATTATTACATGACTCTTGTGATCAATGTTAAAACTGACTAATCACAATTTCTACCAGCGGGGAAACAGTCGAAATGTTGTCCCACCTCCTCCCACTCCCTTCACTCCTGACTGGAAGATGCTACCCTGCGGATTTCGCTGGACTGGGCCAACACGTAGTGGTCACGCTGCTATCACATTGCGGTCACACCGCAGGAATGACGTGATTTGGCCCTACTCTAGGATGAAACCTCGTGGAGGTTCGCAGTGATATTATTCCATGAGTCTTGTGATCAATGTTGCGACTGACTAATCACAATTTCTACTGGTGGGGCGATGGCCGGAATGTTGACCTGCCTCCTCCCGCTCGCTTTGCTCCTGGCTGGAAGATGTTGCCCCACGGATGTTTCTAGACTGGGCCAACACACTGCGGTCACGCCTCGGTCACATCGTGGTAATGCCGTGATTTGGCTCTGCTCTAGCCACATCCAGACCACACTAGCCCCCTTCCACCTTCTTTTCAACCTACTGCCACCAGCATTCCAGCCTGCAACAGCCCCCCTTCTACCTTCGAAACGTCCTGCACCATCCCCCTAGCACCTGCAACCAGCCCCCTTCCACTAGCATTCCAGCCCCCTTCCACCTGCATTTGAGCCCGCACCGGCCCCCAGCCACCTGCAATCCATCCCGCACCAGCCACCACACCATCCACCACCCCCATCCTCCTACAAAACACTCATTCTAGCTCTCTGCCACCTGCAAAATAGCCCCTACCACCAGTTCCAGCCCTCACTAGCCCCTGGCCGCCTACATCCCAGCACGCACCAGCCCCTACCACATGCCCAACAGCCCCCAACCACCTGCAATTTAGCCCACACCAGCCCCCTGCCACCTATTCCCACCCACACTAGCCCCCTGATATCCCCCTTCGACCTGCCTTCCCATCCGTACTAGCCACTCCAGCCAACACCATCCACTACACCAGCCCTCAGCCTCCTGTATTCCAGGATGAAAAGGAAAAAATCCATGAAAATAACAAAAAGGAAAGGATAAAGTGAATCCCCTTGCCTGATCCAACTTTTCCCCCAAAAATTAGCCCTGTAAACTGTCATTAATGTTCATCGAGAACATTGGGGTAGAGATGCATCTTTTAACCCAAGACGAGAACCTAGACGGAAAGTCGAGCGGATCCAAATCATCCTATAAGAAGTCCCACCTGACTGAATCAAAAGCCTTGAATAAATCGATCTTGAAGGAACACCTAGGAACCCCAGAATCAAGATGGTAGCCCCGTAATAATTCCTGGGTAACAATATTCTTAAGATGAATTGGTTTTAGTACTTATGGATGAATATATTTTTAACCAGCTTTAGATTTATGAGTCTCTTAAGGTTATTTTTGTAACCATCCTACTAGAGGGTCCGAGTTATAAGTGGTGGAAGTATATTATTCAGACTAAGATAGACAAAGACTATTCTTGGAAAAGTTTCAATGAATTGTTCATTTACCATTCTTTAATAATGAAGTGAAGGTACTGATAGCTATAGAATTTTATAGGAGGGGCTATCCAGGTGGGGTGTCCAAGGGCTATCCGGGGGGGTCTGTAGGGAAGGGGAGAGGGTGCATGTGGGGTGTCTAGGAGGGGCTGTCTAGGGGGTGTCTAAGGGATGTACAGGGGGTCTGTAGAGAAGGGTGTAGGTGGGGTGTCCAAGGGATGTTAGGGGGGTGTCGAGGGGTCTACAGGGCAGGGGGACGGTGCAGGTGGGGTGTCCAGGAGGGGCTGTCCAGGGGGGGGGGGGTCTAAGGGTTGTTTGGGGGGGAGGTCGGGGGGTCTGTAGGGTAGCGGGTAGGGTGCAGGTGGGGTGTCTAGGGGGTTGTCCCAGGGGGTGTCCAAGGGCTGTCTGGGGGGCTGATATGAAGAGATAAACCCATGATCAATGGGACTTAACCTCGTAGAAATAATTTTTCTAATGATTTTTGGAAATCTATTCCCAATAGCAATAGGTCTGAAATCCTTTACATCCACATCATTTCCTTCTTTGGCATTAGGGAAATAAAATTGGAGTTGATTCTATAGGGCATTGAGGCATGGTTAAAGAACTCCCTCATAGCGTTAAGGAGCTCATCACGAACTATGTCCCAGTAGAACATAAAGAATTAATTTGTGAACCCATCAGGACCAGCCACACTCTCAAGATTTAGAGAAAAAAGGGCACTCTTAACCACCTTCTCATCAAGGGATGCAACAAGGGAGATTGTTGGATTGGTGTAGCCCGATCTGGTTGGGCCGAATGCTTGTGAATCTTCTCAAATTTTCTTGAGCTAAATTTTTATATTAATCACCACCACCAACATCTTCAAACCATCATTGCCATGTGAATGGATCTTCAAACATATGTTATGTGAGAACCTACTTCAGCTCATCAAATGAGCTCCAATAGATTCTGCACATCAGCTCCTAGTAACTTCCTCATTCTTTTTGCATAACAACTCGCATCACCAATCATCTTTTTCATCATTTGAATCTAATGAAAACACTTCCTTCTTTTGTTCATTTATTTGTGACATAATCAGTGGTGGTGGTTTACATCGCTTCCAAGCTTCATGATAATTCTACAAGCCTCATATAAGATTCGCATACTAACACCTTTTCTTGGGAACTTCATATTCCTTCTCAACAAGCTTGGGAACTTTCAACTCCCTTCTAAGATGTCCTGCTCCTAATTGTCTCATCAATATGCTTGGGTACTCCAACTAACTTGCAAGACATTTATCATCTGTATATTGGAATGAAACAACTTGTCTTCTTCATTAAAAACAACCATGAAACAAACAAAATGTGGATTTAACAATCATTCACTTTATGTTTATTGCCAATACCAAACTAGAAATTAGTATGTCAAGACGTTCTTTAATTTTCTTTTCCCTTATTTTTCTCATTGACTTATCTCATTTTCTTTTCTCCCCTTATTGACAATAAATAAAAATTTCATGAAAGAGGATGGTATCACTTCATTCTTAAACAATGTTCCATCATTAATTCTATTCAAAGTTTATGTGATCCATGTTTGGTGTAGAAAATATGAGGGTTTGATTTAGAAAACAAAGCTATCCCATTAACAAACTGAACATGATACCAACTGATTCTAATTCCCATGACTCATTTAGGGGCTATTCAGATGTCCTCAAATTGATACCAAATGATGCCAATTGATATCTTCATTTTTTTTGGAATTACAACCTGAGATCTTGCACTCATATCAATACACATGTTGAAAACATTCGAGTACATGTAAGAGGTTCTAGAAATCAGCCTTGAGATCTCAAATTTCATCAACTTATTATCATTGATTAATTCAATTTATCCGCCTTAATATCAGACTTTATTCGGTCATTAACAGGGATGAGATAAATGCATACCTCATCAATGATTTTTTCACGCACTTTCCAGAAATTCCAGATTTGCATGGAATAAATAAGTCTGGAAGCTTCTCAAGCGTCTTCTCCACTCATCTCACCATTGAGGAGACACACTATCTTCACTCCATCAAGAAAGATCTTTCATTTTGATGTTTTTTGGAATACCATTTGATAAATCATACCAAGATGGAGACTTTTTTCAGATCTAGAATAGTTATTCCAGCTTACTTCCCTTCATTTGCTCTCCTCTTGAGAACTAGTTTCACCTTCAATTCCCTGCATTGTATGACACACTAATAACACAAAAATGATAAATAATCAGGTATTAAGGTGGGTGTACTTTCTCATCAATGTGAGTTGTTGGGTTGAGAAAATTTTGTCAACCAGTTTTTCCTTTCCAATTTAGCTCCAAGTCTGGATGGAATCTTCCTGCATGCACTTCTGGATTTTGAAGCAGCCTTGGGCAGCATGGATTTTTTCTTCCCTCCTCATGTGAGATTTTATTTTTAACATGATGATAGCACATGGGCTACTCCAGGACAATGGATGGTTTATTCTTGTCTTGGGAAGAGGGCAACAGTCGAGGTGGACCCTCCAACACAGCTGGCAGTGAGCCCTCTCTTAGCCTCTTTAATTCAATAATTTTTTAAATTGCATTTAACTGCCTTCTTGATTCTGCTTGTTTATATTAAATTGAAATTTTTGATCAATTGTTACTTAAAATAATTGTTTCGTTTGATAAACAAGTCATGGATTTGTAATAAAACCCCTCCAACAGATGTACACTGTCTTCGAAAACTCACAGTGGTAGTTTAGGCTTATATAGCTTGTTTGATATTATTGCATTTATGTTTTCCATTTTAATACTTACCGCTTATTCTCTCATTTAAGACACCATGAGAATCTTCAAAGATTTTTTGACTCATAGGGGGGTGTGCAAGGTGGGGTGGGGTGTGCAAAGTGGGGTGTGGGTGGGGGTGTAGGGAGGGGGGGTTATGGACTACTGCAGAAGTTGGGGGGTGTAAGGGGGTTGTCCAGGGGGTGAAAGGGCTAACTAGGGGGGTGAAAGGGGCTGTCCAGGGGGTGACGGAGCTATTAAGGGGGTGAAAGGGGGTTGTCCAGGGAGGGTGTGCAAGGTGGCGTGGGGGTGTGCTGGGGTGTCTGCATGAGGGGGGGGATACTGCAGGAGTGGGGGGGGGGTCCAGGGGGGGTCTGTCCGGGGGGGATGCATGGAGGAGGGGTGGTGGGCTATTGTAGGAGTGGGGGCGGGGTGGGGGGAAAGGGGGATGTCTAGGTGGTGTGCAAGGGGTTGTACATGGGGCATGGGGGTGCAGGGGGGCTATCCAGGGGGGTGAAAGGGCTATTTAGGGGGGTACAAGGGTTGTCTAGGGGGTGCAAGGGCCATCCAGGTGGGCTGAAAGGGGGTTGTCCAGGGGTGCATTGGGGTGTGGGGGGGGTGTCTAGGTATGTGCAAGGGCTATCTAGGGGGTGCAAGGGGGATGTCCAGGGGTGGGCTACTATAGGAGTGGGGGGGGAAAGGGGGTTGTCCAGGGGGGTCTGCCCAAGGGGGTGTAGGGAGGGGGTGGGTGGGGGGCTACTGTAGGAGTGGGGGTGGGTGTGGGGGAAAGGGGGTTGTCCAGGGGGTGCAAGGGGGCTGTCCAGGGGGGGCATGGGGGTGCAGGGGGGCTGTCAAGGGGGGTACAAGGGCTGTCCAGGGGGTGCAAGGTCTATCCAGGGGGGCAAGGGCTGTCCAGGGGGGTCTGCCCAGAGGGGGGGGGGCTACAGGGAGGGGGTGGGGTGGTGAGTTACTATAGGAGTGGGGGTGGGCGGGGGGGCAAGGGGGGCTATCTAGGGGGGTTCAAGGGGGCAGTCCAGTGGGGCCTGGGGGTCCAGGGGGCTGTCCAGGGGGGTGAGAGGGCTATCTAGAGGGCAAGGGGGCTATCCAGGGGGGTGCAAGGGGGATTTCTAAGGGGCATGGGGGTGTAGGGGGGGGGCTATCCAGGGGAGTGATAGGGCTGTCCAGGGGGTGCAAGGGCTATCCAGGGGGTGAAAGGGCTATCCAGGGGGTTCAAGGGGGCTGTCCAGGGGGGCATGGGGGTGAAGGGGGGGTGTCCATGGGGTGCAAGGGCTGCCCAAGGGGGGTGCAAGGGGGCTGTCCAGGGTGGTGCAAGGGGGCTGTCTAGGGGGAGTGCAAGGGGGATGTCCAGGGGGTTGCAAGGGTTGTCCAGGGGGGTGCAAGGGTTGTCCAGGGGGGGCATGGGGGTGCAAGGGGGATGCCCAAGGGTGCAGGGGGGCTGTTCGGGGGGGGGGGGGGTTGTCTGTTTTTTTTTTTGAAATGTGAATCCCTAATGCCATGGTTTTAAACCATGGATGTAGGCCTAAATCCATGGTTTTAAACCGTGGCTAAAGCTATATAGCCACTGTTTTGAACCGTGGCTATAGTACTTGCGCGGCTTAATGTTCTGCCACGATTTCAAACCGTGGCTATAGGTCTTGCCCTATTGCCACGCCATTACCAGCCATAGTTTGTTGAACCGTGACTATAACCTATAGCCATAGTATTGGGACTTAGAGTTGTGGTTTGAAACCATGGCTATAGCCTAAATTTGTAGTAGTGTAATCTTCTCACCACTGTATCCCAACTTTCGATGAAGCCCACCACCACCCACCTCACGCATTCTTCCCCATGCATCGATTGTTCACCATGACACCCACTGAGACTCTTGTATTATCCAAATAAGTACCATTTACCATTTCCAATCAATGTACCTCCACTGACGCACCTACATCTATCATTTTCTTGACATACGATCTGCCTCTACACCACACACCACACTGCACCTTCATCCCGATCCCAAAATTATTGGGGCTACCTAGATTTAATCATAGGTAGATGCAGTATTACAAGTCTACCTATTCAACTAGACCAAACACCAACTGCTTTAATATACATTAAATGGGCCTTTTTTATAAATGGGTTTTAATTTTTTTTTATGGAAAAGGGATAGGGTTTGAATTTTTTTTAAAAATGGGTCTCCATATATATGAAACCCATTCACGCATCTTGGACATGGAGAGATGTGTGAATGGGGTTCATGTATCCTGCATAGATTCGATAAAGGATGCGTGAACCCCGTTTAGGCATCCTAGCGATGGTAAATGTCTAAACGGGGTTCACATATCCTTTTTGAAGTTTCTAATGGATGCGTGAATGTAACACCCGAGATTTTTTGAGAAATATTTTGTTTTTATGTTATATAGATCATCAAAGGAATATTTCACTACACACAACACTATCTTGGCTTTCTTTACACGCAATCGCAACCTTCCTTGATAGCTTGCGTTGTACGCAATACCGAGTTTCACTAAACAATGATATGCTATTAAAATATTATTAAAACTAGCCGTTATGAATAGTATTACCCACTTTTTGAAATTTAATAAATTGTATCTTTAAAAATAGAATTCATTTTTGGATTCAGAATATCAAAATTAGCCTAGGGTGAATTTTTGGTATTTTTCTAAAAAATTTCAATTTTTGATGAATAGTGAAAACACTGGGTTACTATTTAAAAACCGACTTTTAATTTAAATATTTTTTTTATTATTTAAATTTATTTTAGGTCAAAATTGATACTTAATACCTATATAAGTTCAATGCAATTAATTGGAGTCATTTTATAATAATTTTAGATATATAAAAATTTTATTGAACTTTTCACCATTTTTTACCCTCCTACTAGGAGAGTTTGAAAATTTAGATAAAACATAATTTTACCACTTCTGTGAGTGGAATTTAGAAAATTCGAGAGACACGGTTAATATCAAGGAGTAAAATTTGGTTAAATAAACTATGTTTATAGGTTAATATGACATATTAGTATTGATTTAATTAAATTTGTTCGAACTAGTCATGCTGTTATGATTTTCACAAAAATCAATTACCAAATAGTGTCAAAATAGACAGAAAATAGTTTTTAAAAAAAATATTATATTATTAATTTTTATTTTATTCCTAAAATTATAAGGTTCGGCCAAATGACATAGATAAGGTTCTATATATTAACAATTAAAAACTTGGGGTTCTTTTGTCTTGTTATAGTAAGTTTACTAACCATATAATGTAAGAAAACAAGAAGACACAGTAAAAGTCAAATTATTTAACTTAGAGTTAAATATAAATGATAAGGTTAAAATAGTAACCTAAACTTGTCTAAAATCTATTGGTTGAGCGTATTTTGACCCATCCCTACCTTAGCTTCAAAATAAATCAATTTTGAGCAATTAAGAATCGAATATGACTTTATAATAAAATAATATTTTAAGTTTTTCTTAAGGTGCGCCTCTCCTCCCTTATAAAAGGGCACCTCCTCCCTCTCCTCCTCACACCACTTAGAGCCTTCAAGATCATCCAAAACCTGAAACTTTATCTTCTAAACTTCCCTATAAACATCCTAGAGGTCTTGGTATTCTTAAAATACCAATCTTAGTTCCCTAAGAGTAGGTTTCAAAGAGGCGTGTTGAAGAAGAGGTAATATTCGTTACCGATTATTTCAACTTTATTTCTTCTTATACTTCTTCTTCTTTAGTTGTTTCATTATGAAGTAATAACATAAGTATCACTCATATACTATTATGTAATTATAAATATGAAACAACCCTATTTCACCTTCTATCCATCCTATGGAAAATGAAATCACCACGCATTCGTACGTACGGAATATCGTCTCCACGTCGTGGTGTAATCTGTTTTCCACCACCACCCTACATGGATGGGTATAATGGTGTAAGGAATAACTATATATGATTATTTTAAAGTGATATTGATTCTTAAATAGTATACATACACTTAAATACAATTCCACGATCATGGGAACAATATCATCGCTCATGCGTATGTACGGCCTACCGTCTCCACGATGTGATGCGACTCGTTCTTCATGATGTTCAATGCATAATGATTATATAAATTAATTTAATGAATAAATATGATATATATTACACTAATAACATTCTGGAAATTATGTATCTATAACCTAAAAATAAGAATGAGAATTTATTCGACAAAATACGCATAAGAACAAAATGCAATAAACTCCCGAATAACAAGTAGCAATGAAATATTACTAATAAGAAGATAGAAATATGACCATATATGATATCATAAAAATGATTAATATTATGGAATAAGTCCATAAAATTATTTAAATCATTATACAGTAGGTTCGGACTTGTACGAAGAAAATCGGACCTAAGGTAAGGGAAAATCTCACAATCTCATTTTTATCCGAGATTTTTTATACTTCAGAATTTACCGGGGCATATTTATCATCCACATCCATGTTTCCTCAATATGTAATATTATTTCCATACACCTACTATTTTTTAAATCCTATTTTACCCATTTTTGAGTTTTTAGTAAAAGATATTAAAGGAATCTTTTGTTGTTTTTAGTATGAGGTACTTTTTTTACTTTTCCGGCCAAAGTACGAGAAGAATGTTTTTTTAACTTATACGGCCTGAATGGACTTTTAGAACATTATTTCCATGAAGCTTCCTTTAGAAGTTTTCAAGTTTATTTTTAATCAACTTATTTTAGTTTAAAATTATATGACATTTTAAGAAAGGAAAAATGTTTTTGAAGTAGAAAGGATATTTTCCACAAGAATGGATTTCAAGCGTTTTATCAAAATTATTTTCCATCTAAGATAATATAGGGTTTAATTTCTATCCCTATTTTTACATTGATTTGATTATTTTATGATGGAATTATTTTTATGATGTCCTTTTTTCTTATATGTATTATGGCATGATGTTTAAGAATCCCATTTTTATTACATGGGTTACGATATGATGTATGATTTATGATCTTGTGGCACACATAAGAATGGTTTCATTATGAGATGGGTGGGACCTATATCTCCCTCCAATGCATTGGGTAATGATTTATGTCTCATGAGATAGACATGGCTGGAACGACAGTTTAATCCAGTTCAGTGAAACAGGACAAAAACGATGAGTGAACTCGGTTCATAAATGGACTTTGTCCACTAAGATAGTTTTGGAAATGAGTCTTGACTACTAATAAATGATTCTATATGATTATGTGTCTATGCCAAAAAGTTTCAGGTTTTAAGTTATGATTATTGGGATTACATTTCACCACTATGATTTATCCCATGCTATGATATTATGATCTCTTTTGCAGGTTATCATATTCAAAATGTTATGTTCTTATGAATATGATATGATTTATATTTATTTTTTTTACCCTTACTGAGCATTTGAGCTCACCATTTTGTATTTTTTCTTTTCCCTAGGTCACGAAGATGGTGATTAAGTATGACATGCCAAAAGAGACTCTAGATATGATAAAATAAAAGGGAGACAATTTATATGATTTATGAACCATTTGTTTATGTTTCCCAGTTTCTAAAGACATTATACCTATATAGTCCTTTCATGGTTTTGTTATATATTGTAATAAGCGTGATTCAATTTTGAAGTAATAACAATGTATGTATAGTATGGGTCGTTATAGTTGGTATCAGAGGAAAGGTATATTCAACCTTTGGAAACTAGGATGTGAAAGCCCTAGTAAGAACCCTAAGGATATGTCTAAGCATAGGAAAAAATCTTAGTGTTTTAGAAATGGCCATGAATAACCTAAGATAAGACCTTAAGTGTAAAATTTTATTTTTGATTATGTGGTTTTCCTATTATGATTAGTGTTTCTCACACTATGCTTATTGGTTTTAGTTAATGGATGGAACCCGAAGGAACCGTGTTAATTCAGAATGCGCCGGGCAGTGCAATGATTTTCCCCCTAAGAAACCAGATGTTATGGGAGATGGAATGAAAAATCTTGTATCCATGCTCACACAACTTTATCAAGCTACGAATCATGTAGGACTTCCAAACGAGCAAAGGAAGGAGCAACATTCTGTTGAATCCTTCATGAGGCAACGTCCACCCTCATTCAGCGGGTCTACTGATCCATTAGTTTATGAACAATGGATCAGTACTACTGAAAAGATATTTTCAGTTCTTCAATGTTATGAACATGATAAAGTCATCTTAGCAGTTTATCGTTTGGAAGGTAAAGCTGGTCAATGGTAGAATCTTACCAAGAATACGAGGCGAAGAGATGAAATTGACTCTATGGAATGGGATGAGTTCAAAAACTTATTTTTCAATAAGTACTTCCCCCGTATTCTTTGAACAAAGATGGGTAAGGTGTTTATTAAACTAAAGAAAAAGGATGATGAATCTGTTGGTACCTACGAAGAAAATTTTACAAGACTTGTAATGTATGCTTCTGGTATTATTATCCAACCTGAGAGTAAGATCGATCGATTATTTAGTGGCTTAAAACCAAGTCTTAGAAGGGCATTATCCATAAGGGACTTCAATAGCTATGAGGAAATCGTTCGATGTGCTCTCAAGGTTGGGATGGAGATTGGAGTAACCAATCAGTGATATGCATTTGATAAGAAGAGGAAAATGGAATTCAAAGGGAAATCTAAAGACCACACTGAAAAGTAGATGAGTTTTCCCTTATGCTCAAAGTGTGGAAAGAAACATGGAGGGAGTTGTCTTAAAGGGACAAGTAAATGTTTCAAAAGTGGAAAGGAAGGTCATCGGGCATTTGAATGCCGCAATGATGGGAAGAAGATGTCTAGTGATGCGAACAAAGAAAATGCTACACAGAGTGCACCTCCTAAAATTCAATGTTACAAGTGCAAGGAAATGGGGAATTATGCTAATCAATGCCCTAATCCAAGGGTTGTTGATGATGATCGACATCAACAAACTTTTATGGCTAAAGACAAAGTAAAGTCACATGAAATTTCTATCAGCAATGTGGAGTACCATAACGAAGTGGTAAAAGGTACCCTTACCATCCACTCTAAAGTAGCAAATGTTTTATTTGATTCTAGATCCACCCAATCTTTTATTTCTAAAGAATTTTCTAAGGGTATCACCGTATTACCTCAACAATTAGATGTTGAGTTAGCTGTCACAACCCCTAATGGCACAATAGTCGCATCAAAAGTTTACAATTCTTCTCCGATTGAAGTTTGTGGGAAAGTGCTTCCTGAAAATCTTGTGATCCTTCCTATAGTTGAATTCGATGTGATTCTTGGCATGGATTGTCTTTCTTTATATGGAGCTCATATCAATTTCCAAAGAAGGGTAGTCTCATTTCATATTCCAGATAAATCTATGATCGTCTATCGATGAAAGGATGAACATAAGCTTCCAGTGGAAATTTCTTCCATCTTATGGGTCTTGATTCCACTAAATGAAGGTTATTTATCTCAAATGGTTGGAGAGAAACTCATGATTAAGAATACACCCATTGTACGGGAGTTTGATGATGTCTTTCCGGAGGAATTGTCAGGTCTTCCACCAAATCGTGAATTTTAGTTTTCAATAGAACTCATACCGGGTGTTATGCCCATTTCAAAGACACCTTATAGAATGGCCCTAATTGAGTTGCAAGAATTGAAGAAGAAACTATAATAGAATCTTGATAAGGGATTCATACACCCTAGTGTGTTACCTTGGGGATCACCTATTCTATTTGTTAAGAAGAAAGATGGATCAATGAGACTCTGCATTGATTATCGAGAACTTAACAAGATCACTATTAAGAACAAATGTCCTCTCTCGCGCATTGATGACTTATTTGACCAACTACGCGGTCCTCAATACTTTTCCAAGATTGATCTTTGTTTAGGGTATCATCAATTAAGGGTAAAAAAAGATGATATACCAAATATGGCTTTCCGTACATGGTATGGACATTATGAATTTATAGTGATGTCATTTGGTCTTACTAATGCCCCTTCTATCTTCATGGATCTGATGAATAGAGTCTCTAGAGACTATCTTGATCAGTTTTTGGTAGTCTTTATAGACGATATTCTTGTCGATTCAAAGAGAAAAGAATAACATGAAGATCACTTGATAATTATATTGAAGACCCTGAGAAAAGAGAAGCTTTATTCCAAATTTACCAACTGTGAATTTTGGCTTAAAAAAGTTTCATTTTTGGGTCACATAATCTCAAAAGAGGGGATATCTGTGGATCCAGAAATGTCAGATGTTATCGAAAGATGGTCGAGACGAACAATAGTAACTGAGATCCAAAGTTTTCTTGGTTTGGCTACATATTATCGACGTTTTGTGAAATATTTTTCATGATTATCTAATCCACTCACCAGGTTGACTTGAAAAGGAGTTAAGTTCATTTGGACGGAAGAGTGTGAAGAGAATTTCAAGGAGTTAAAAAGAAGGTTATCCAGTGCACCTATGCTCACACTGCCTTATAGTGGATAAAGGTTTTTGATTTACAATGATGCATCCAAGAAGGGACTGGGGTGTATTCTCATGCAAAATGATATAGTGATAGCTTATGCCTCATGACATTTGAAAATCCATGAGCAAAATTACCAAACTCATGATTTGGAGTTAGCTGCGGTAATCTTTGCATTAAAGATTTAGAGGCATTATCTTTATGGAGAAAGGTGTGACATTTATACTAATCATAAAATTTAATGTATATTTTCACACAAAAGGAGCTGAATATGCGCCAAATAAGATGGTTGGAGCTGATTAGGGATTACGAATACTCAATTCATTACCACCCTGGGAAAGAAAACAAGGTGGCAGATGCATTAAGTCAAGAAGACCATGCTATCTTATCCATGATGAGGATCACAAAAGATCCAATATTTATGGATTTAAAAAGGATGGATTTTGGAATTATAATGGAAGGGGGAAAATCGTATCTCTATCAAATTAATGTTCAACCATCTATACATGTGAAGATTAAAGAGGCACCGAAAGAAGATGTAGAGTTATAAAAGAAGGTGAGAAATTTTCTTGAATTCAACCTTGATTGTGATGGGATAATAAGGTTCAGGAATCGAGTTCGGGTTCCTCCCATCCCAGAATTAAAGAAGGAGCTACTGGATGAGGCTCATAGTTCTTCATTCTCTATTCATCCTGGAAGCACGAAGATGTATAGGGACCTGAAAGAGTACTTCTGGTGGGACGGCATGAAAATAGATGTTGTTGAATATGTCTCTCGATGATTGGTTTTTCAGCAAGTTAAAGTTGAGAGACAGAAGTCTAAGGGGATGTTACAACCATTGCCCATACCAGAATGGAAATGGTAAAACATAACTATGGACTTTGTCACTAGACTTCCTAAAACATCCAAAGGCAATAATGTTATCTGGGTCATAGTTGATCGTCTTACGAAGTCGGCACACTTCATTGCTATTAGAGAAGATTTATCTCTGGATCAGCTTTCCAGGATATATGTAAAGGAAGTGGTAAGATTCCATGGAGTACCACTTTCCATAATATCTGATCGGGATCTGAGGTTTACCTCAAAGTTTTGGCGAAGTCTTCAGCATACTCTGGATACAGAGTTGAGTTTCAGTACTACTTATCATCCTCAAACAGACGGTTAGTCTGAGAGTACAATTCAAACTCTAGAAGATATGTTAAGAGAGTGCTCTATGGATTTAAAAGGTGGTTGAGATCAACACCAACCTTTGGTGGAATTTTCTTATAATAATAGCTTTCACTCCAGTGTTTAGATAGCTCCTTATGAAGCTCTCTATGGAAAGAAATGCCAGACTCCAACTTGCAGGGATGAAGTTGGGGAAAGAAAGCTATTAGGACCTGATCTTGTTGAGGAGATGGCAGAAAATGTCAGATCTCTTCAACAACACATAAGAGCAGCTCAGAGTCGGCAAAAACGTTGTGCCGATAATCGAAGAAAAGATCTAGAGTTTGTAGTGGGTGATAAAGTGTTCTTATGAATATCTCCTTGGAAGAGAGTAATGAGATTTGGAA
This sequence comes from Viscum album, assembly GCA_963277665.1. Classification (NCBI taxonomy): domain Eukaryota; kingdom Viridiplantae; phylum Streptophyta; class Magnoliopsida; order Santalales; family Viscaceae; genus Viscum; species Viscum album. The sequence continues at coordinate 239,422,322 of OY728158.1, forward strand.
AGAAGGGAAAGCTGAGCCCTAGGTATATCGGTCCTTTTGAAATACTGGATCGTGTTGGGAAGGTAGATTAACAATTGGTGCTTCCACAGAATCTCTATCAAGTTCACGGTTCCATGTATCTCTCCTGAGAAAGTACATACTCGATCCTTCATATGTACTCAGCTCAGAAGTTGTACCGCTGGAGCAAGATCTTTCTTATGAAGAACAGCCGATAGAAATTGTGGATCGTAGAGAAAAAGTTCTACGGAACAAGACCACTCACTTGGCTAAAGTTTTATGGAGGAACCACCAATTAGAAGAAGCTACATGGGATCTTGAGGATATGATGTGGGAGAGGTATCCTCATCTGTTGGTTATGAAGTGACGAATTTCGAGGGCGAAATTCATTTTAAGGGGGGTAGAATGTAACACCCGAGATTTTTATGAGAAATATTTTGTTTTTATGTTATATAAATCATCAAATGAATCTTTCACTACACACAACACTAGCTTGGCTTGCTTTACACGCAATCGCGATCTTCCTTGATAGTTTGCATTGTACGCAATACCGAGTTTCACTAAACAATGATATGCTATTAAAATATTATTAAAACTAGCCATTATGAATAGTAATACCCACTTTTTGAAATTTTATAAATTTTATCTTTCAAAATGGACTTCATTTTTGGATTCAGAATATCGAAATTATCCTAGGGTGAATTTTTGGTATTTTTCTGAAAACTTTCAATTTTTGATGAATAGTGAAAACACTGGGTTACTATTTAAAAACAGACTTTTAATTTAAATAATTATTTATTATTTAAATTTATTTTAGGTAAAAATTGATACTTAATACCTATATAAGTTCAATGCAATTCATTGGAGTCATTTTATAATAATTTTAGATATATAAAAATTTTATTGAACTTTTCACCGTCTTTTACCCACCTCCTAGGAGAGTTTGAAAATTTAGATAAAACTTAATTATACTGCTTTTGTGAGTGGAATTTTTAAAATCCGAGAGACACGGTTAATATCAAGGAGTAAAATATGGTTCAATAAGATAAAAATAATTTTTGGTGAATAGTAACTTTTTACTTTTTTTTACCACGGTTAAAAGTAAATAGGTTAATTAAGTGTAAAAATGGTATTGTTATTACCATAAAACATGTACTAATTCTATTGAATAAGTTTAATTCGACCGAAAACAACCTTAGGAATAAAATATGACCATTTAGGTCCACTTGGATTAGATTAGGACATTTAATTTTATTTTATTTAAAGAAGAGTTAAAATAGTTAAAATCAAAATTTAATAACTAAAACATTTTTAATATAGGGTTATAAATAAGATAAATTCAACTATAAATATCCATCAGAAAGATAAAAATATTTCATACATAATGGTATTTTATTTTTTAATTTTTAGTCTTTAAATAATTTAATTTATTTATGACACAATGATGATGCAGTAATTACCTTTTTAATGAAATATTAACATAATTGATGTTATAAATACCCAAATAAATGTAATTTGAGACTTTTTATGAATTAAAATAATTTTATAGGTTAATATTACATATTATTATTGATTTAATTAAATTTTTTCGAACTAATCATGCTGTTATGATTTTCAGAAAAATCAATTACCAAATAGTGTCAAAATTGACATAAAATAGTTTTTTAAAAAAATATTATATTATTAATTGTTATTTATTCCTAAAAATCTATGGTTATGCCAAATGACTTAGATAAGGTTATATATATTAATAATTAACAAATTTTGGTTCTTTTGGCCTTTTATAGTAAGTTTAATAACCATATAATGTAAGAAAACAAGAAGACATGGTAAAAGTAAAATTATTTAACTTAGAGTTAAATCTAAATGATAAGGTTAAAATAGTAACCTAAACTTGTCTAAGATCTATTTTTTGAGAGTATTTATACCCATCCCAACATTATCTTCTAAATAAATCAATTTGGAGCTATTAAAAACTGAATATGACTTTATAATAAAATAATATTTTAAGTTTTTCTTAAGGTGCGCCTCTCCTCCCTTATAAAAGGGAACCTCCTCCCTCTCCTCATCACACCACTTTGAGCCTTCAAGCTCGGAAAACCCATGCCAAATTCTCTTATCCAATTCCATAGAAACATCCTAGAGGTCATTTTCTTCTTCAAAAACCAATATTAGTGCCCTAAGAGGAGGTTTCAAAGAGGCGTGTCGAATAAGAGGTAATATCCGTTACCGATTCTTTCAACTTTATTTCTTCTACTACTTCTTCTTATTTAGTTGTTTAATTATGAAGTAATAACATCAGTATCACTAATATACTGATATGTTATTATAAATATGAAACAACCCTATTTCACCTTCTATCCATCCTACGGAAAATGAAATCACCATGCGTGCGTACGTACGGAATATCGTCTCCACGCCGTGGTGTAATCTGTTTTCCACCAGCACCCTACTTGGATGGGTATAATGGTGTAAGGAATAACTATATATGATTATTGTAAAGTGATATTGATTCTTAAATAGTATACATATACTTCAATACAATTCCACGATCATGGGAACGATATCATCGCTCCTGCGTACGTACGGCCTACCGTCTCCACGATGTGATGCGTGTCGTTCTACATGATCTTGAATGCATAATGATTATATAAATTAATAGAATGAATAAATATGAAATATATTACACTAATAACTTTTTGTAAATGATTTATATATAACTTAAAAATAATAATAAGAATTTATTCGACAAAACACGCCTAAGAACAAAAAGCAATAAACACCCGAATAACAAGTAGAAATGAAATATTACTAATACGAAGCTAATAATATGACCATATATGATATCATAAAAATGAGTAATATTCTGGAATAATTCAATAACGTTTTTCAAATCATTATACAGGAGGTTTAGACACGTACAAAGCAAATCAGACCTAAGGTAAGGGAAAATCTCACAATCTCATTTTTATTCGAGATTGTTTATACTTCAGAATTTACTGGGGAATATTTATCATCCACATCCATGTTTCCTCAATATGTAATATTATTTCCATCCACCTACAATTGTTTAAATCCAATTTTACCCATTTGTGAGTTTTTAGTAAAAGATATGAAAGGAATATTTTGTCATTTTTAGTACGAGGTACTTTTTTGACTTCCGACCAAAGTATGAGAACAATGTTTTTTTAACTTATACGACCTGAATGGACTTTAAGAACATTATTTCCATGAAGCTTCCTTTACAAGTATTCAAGTTTATTTTTAATCAACTTCTTTTAGTTTAAAATTATATGTCATTTTAAGAAAGGAAAAATGTTTTTGAAGTAGAAAGGTTATTTTCCACAAGAATGGAGTTCAAGCATTTTATCAAAATTGTTTTCCCTATAAGATAATATAGGGTTTTGTTTCTATCCCTATTTTTACATTGATTTTATTATGTTATGTTGGAATTATTTTTATGATGTCCTTTTTTCTTATATGCATTATGGCATGATGTTTAAGAATCCAATTTTATTACATGGGTTATGTTATGATGTATGATTTATGATCTTATGGCACACATAAGAATGGTATAATTATGAGATGGGTGGGACATATATCTCCCTCCAATTCATTGGATAATGATTTATATCTCATGATATAGACATGGCTGGAACGACAGTTTAATCTGGTTCAGTGAAACAAGACTGAAACGAGGAGTGAACTCGGTTCAGAAATGGACTTTGTCTGCTAAGATTGTCTTAGAAATGAGTCTTGACTACTAAGAAATGATTCTCTATGATTATGTGTGTATACCACAAAGTTTCATGTTTTATGTTATGATTATTGGGATTAAATTTCACCACTATGATTTATCCCATGTAATGATATTATGATCTCTTTTGCAGGTTAAGATATTCAAATTATTATGTTCTTATGAATATGATATGATTGATATTTCTTTTGTTTACCCTTACTGAGCATTTGAGATCACCCTTTTGTATGTTTTATTTTCCCCAGGTTAGAAATATGGGTATTAAGTAAGATATGCCAAAAGGGACTCTAGATATGATAAAATAAACGGGAGATTATGTAGATGATTTATGAACCATTTGTTTATGTTTCCCAGTTTCTAAAGACATTATACCTATACGATCCTTTCATGGTTTTGTTATATGTTGCAATAGGTGTGCTTCTATTTTGAAGTAATAACAATGTATGTAAAGTATGGGTCGTTATAGTGAACCATGTTCATTCATCCTATATAAATGTTAAAAAATCATTATTTATTTAGAAGCAAAATTTTCTTATGTATTTGATTAATTCAATTACAGCCCCTTTCTATTCAGTATTTTTTTTTGTAAACAAAGGAAGAGAGATTTAGAAAAGAATTTATCTTTCAATAACATGATCTTTCTAAATGTTCTAAGTAATTATATTTGATTATAATTGATATATAAATTCTAGAATTAATTTAATATTTCTTCATTTACCTCCCCCTAAAGAGATCATAAACATTAGTTTTGAAATCTTATATAACTTGAACAAGGATGATCTTATTCAATACTTATTCTTAGATATTATAACACATTATTAACCCTATTAAGTATTGTTTCTTATTTTATAAGAATACAAAATCAATATTTTTCATGATTTCCATAATTTTATCACCTGGTGGAGGTATTTTAACAGTAAAATCCTCCAGTAAAGACTGTGTACCAGTAGAACATGTTTCCTTTTATAAAGTTTGAATATGTATTTTCTCAAAATTGGAAAAATGAACTTATAATTACATACATCTCATATTGTGGTTTTTTTATATTCAATCATAATCATATAATCTTCACAATTATTCATTATTCATTTAAATTCTTCTTTATGCAATTTATTTTTTTAAACAAAGAATCATGTTCCATGATTTTTGGATTCAAATAATTGAGATCAATAATATTTTTCATGATTTATTGATATTCATAGATCTTTTCATCCATAGTATTAATATTTATTAATGAATAACAAATAGAAATTATTAATTTCGGAAGATAATTTTGTTGACAGTAAGGCACTTATTAAAAAAAAGTAGAACTATATAAATGATAATAGTAATGCACATAAATAATGTATCAAAAATCAAAAATCAGCCTAATCTATGCCTCTGGTGTGGATGCTCCTCTTTCCCACAGCCAGGTGTATACTAGAAGTGTCCACATCATGTCTGTCTCTATCTGTACTCTAGTGTTTACTACACATCATCCTCAATAGCCACCTCCACATCCTCCTGTGTGACAGTTGGTGGATGTAAAATCTCACTGTCTGTACCCAGTCCTGCATCTAATGATAGTGGGGGTTGGATGGAACTCTCAATAACATGGAAAGAATATGGCTATTGTGTTGTGGATTTCTGTAATAAAGAATCCATTTCAACCCAGTCAGCGTTTGTATCTACCTATGGTTGAGTCGGAGAAGCTGTAGTATCATATGACTGATCATGAAAAATACCCTCCTCCTCTGAAAGACCAACATCTGACTGATCAAGCTGAAAATCCTTTTCATGGGGAACAACAAGATTCATAATAGGTTTGTCACCCCTGGTACATCTATATGAGCCTCAGTAGGCTCATTAGGCTCTGTAGCCTCCTTAGAATGTGGTGAATCAAAGAAAATGTCGTGATAAATCTCGTCTATCGAAGGAAGACACTGTGATACAAGGTTGTGAAAATATGCTGGGTCAAATACGGTGTGATCTACTAGATCAGACATGTGAAGTAGATGACCGATACGAGAATCCTAGGAAAAAAAATATGTTGTTAAGTAATATGAATAAAAATTATACTGAATTTTGGAAGGAACTATGTATATCAGCTCCTGAAATCCTCATCTATGTCATGTCAAAAATCTGACTGGGGACCTATAGTACCAAGATGCCTAATCCATCTGATCCACCAAATGAAAATGCATTGTCCCCACCCATCGCAACTGGAAGTCCGGTCGTCTATCCCATAAATCAATATATCTAGCATGATATCTCCTCTAATAAAAATCTTTCTTCCCTGACATCTTTAGGGAATGTATTGATTCTAACTAAATGGGCGGGTCAAGAATAGGCTGAAAGAATCCAAACTTCCTCATAACTCTGTTAGTATGATTCCACTCGACTATATTAAAATGAATCAATGGAACCTTGCAGGAGCCGATAGCAAGCATCACTGTATAGTATGGTGGAAGACTCTGGGTAATAGAATCTGTATATGAAATCCATAAAATCTGAAAAAAATAAATAATCAATTAATAAATGAATACATGTATAGTAAATAATAAATATTTAACAATATAAATAATAATCACTTAAATCATTTGGTCGAATGCAGTCCAACATAATTCTCTAGGCATGGACGTCGTGTCTAGGGGAATCTGAATGTCGATGTTCCTGACTCCACCTGTAGATAATATTGTTATATTTACATTTCATAATATAAAGTTATACAATTAAGTTAGAAAATATAAGGAAGGAATAACATACCAACATCCACGCGGAGCCTCTGCTACAATATGTACTGGTGATGGCACACGAGCATGTGGAGCTAAATGAGGGATGTGCTCCCATACCCACACGTCTAGAAGAACCATGCATCCTATGATCTTCATCTTATCCATGTGACATGCACTACATATCGCCTTGTATGTATATTCTAGAAAAGAATACCCCCATCTATATCGGCTTGCCTTGTCCAAATCCTCCAAAAAAGATAAATACATCAAATGTACAAAATTATTGGAGTGATCCAAAAAAGCATTCCACCGATCAGCCTAAAAATATATGCTTGTGCAAATCGCAGCACAGTGATCTCATTAGCATCCTCTGCTAACTGTGTGAAGTGCTGGTCTAAACAAGGCATGTTTAATCTACCACCAACATTGGTATTTCCATCATCAGGGACCTCTATGCCTAGTATTCCATGAACAATCTCTAGAAAATATTCTCCAACACAGCCAGTCAAAGCTGCACCATCGATTTGGAGGCCCAACATAATGGCCACATCCTACAGGGTAATAGTCATCTCCCCCACCCTAAAATGGAATGTATGTGACTCTGGAATCCATCTCTTAACAAGCGCAGTAATGAGATGATGATCGAGAAAGGTGAAGTCGCACATCGCTACGCCATATAATCCAGCACGATGAAGATGAGGGATAATAGCGGGAGGTGGTGCGGTATGATGGAAATGGTGAGATCTGCGAACACTAAATGGAGGCACTAGATGTCCCTCTAAAATCAATCATGATACATGATTATCCTGAGATGTGAGCAATGGAAAATCTTCCACCTGCACAAATAAAAAATGACTCTGTTAATATTTTCAATTTATACTTGATTTTTTGTGTGTGTATTAGTGTTTTTATTACTTGACCAATCCCCTCAATAAATAATGGACCGTATTACCTAATTTTGAGATTAATTATTTATGAGGTCTACATTAATTAAAACCTATATAGGTGTTCTAATCATTGCATATGGGATTCCATGAGATAGTTATTTTCTATGGGACATAAGATACTTGAATGCATAGGGATTATAATTATATGGATGGTATTAGTGATATTTCGTTTTTTCTCATATAATCTCAAGGTAATATGAATTGGTACATGTGGTATGAGAGGTTCAATAAAAATTTGAAACTTTTATTTAAATAAATCTAGAACAATCAAATGAAAAAATATTGTGTTAATATTTTTAATTTATAATTAATTTGTTGTTTCTGGATTACTATCCTTGTTACATGTGGAAGCATGATATATTCATCTTTTTTTATTTTGTTTTTTTATTAGTTTGAATATCACAAAATTCTTTATTAAATAATCAAAAAATGAGACAAACCAAAATTGAAACATGTTAGAAATGGAGAAAGTCAGAAATAAAAGGATTCAATAATGAAACTTCCATATACAAAAAAAACATATTCATGATACAATACACAAAATTGATCATGGATGATGAGATGTGGAGCTCTGTGCTGCCACTTGGGGACATCTCTTTTGAGTATGCCCTTCTACATGAAAAATATTGCATCATATTCTCCCTCCTCATTACCAAGGACCATCCATTTAGTTTCTGATTCGACTTGATTTTGGTCTTCCTCGGGGTCGTAACCTAGTAGTATGATGCCAATAATTAAAAAATACATAAATTGAAAAAATCATAAATGAAAACAAAACCAAATTATGAAACCTCGAAATATCAGGGATGATGGTCAGCTGATCACCAGGCAATGAGATAGATTGAAAGTCACCAACAGGCATCCCAGCTGCAGTATAATAGTTAACCAAAGTGCTCATGTGATACACTGGGTCAAAATATAGCTCGCATGATATATTTACTGAATCACAAGCTATGATAGCATGTGAACATGGATATCTAAATTGATGAAAGTAGCTACAATCATAGTATCTGTTATCTAACATCACTATAAACACTCAACCACTAGTGCATGTATCCTAGTCGTAGTACAATATTACCTAAAATCTTTTTTTTTACCTATTAGAGGCTAGAAAAGTCCATCTTAAATCCTCATTTAGTATCAGATCAATATCATTTTGGAAATGTTGTGTAAAACGAATTCCGTTTTCTATCCTCTAATTGGCCTTTTGGGACTAGTCAAAAAAAGTAGTGAAGACATCTATAAAATGTATCTTGCACTAACCTTTGTGATCGGGAGTTTGTTCACACCCTTGAGGACCCCATTTATGCACTCTACTATATTAGTGGTCATATGGCTATATCATTTTCCATTATCATAAGCTAATGACCATTTTTCCTTAGAAATTTGCATCACATCTTCATACACATCTTCATTACCAGTTCATATCTCTTAAATACATCGATAAAACATTTATTTTTGGGGATCATATGATAAAACCATAAGAGAATAATGTATTAAAATGGAGAATAAAATTTGTTTTAAAAAATAAGTTTAGAAAAACATACCCAACTTGAGGATCGCCTTATTTATGGCATCATCTCTAAAATTCTTATGAACATTACTTGAAATATGTCTAATGAAATAACAATGATAAGCATTTGGATCATTCCATGAAACCCCATCACTAACCATGACCTCTATAATCACTCAATGGTGATCAGATATTAGACACACGCCATGGTTTTGTGTGACATGAACACGTACACATGCAAAAAACCAGCTCCAACATTCAAAATTATCCTTTTTAACAATAAAAAAATAAAGTGGTCGAGGAGCATGATTACCATAATGTGTGGAATAAATGAGTAGAACACCTGTATACTTTCCATATAAGAAAGTGTCATCGACTTGAATAAATTGTTTACAATAGGGAAAGGCAACAATGCATGGCCTGAATGCCTAAAAACCCCTATTGAACGTCACCTTTGTTCGATCAACTCAATGATTGGGGGATACATACTCAACAATGTCCAACTGATAAAAAATCTCATTGTTGATAGACAAAAATTCCATAAGTTGTGGAAACATAGCATAAGATTCATCCCAACCACCAACAACTTTTATAATTGCCTTCTATTTTTCATTCCATGCTTTGGTATATGATATCTTTTAATTATAAAACTGTTGAATTCTTTCCTAAACAAGGGAAATGTGAATATCCTGACCTGTTCGTATCATCTCAAAAATAACATTTGATATAAACTCTGAATCAAGGGAAGAGTGATCCTATGACAAGCTTGGATGCACACAAGTGTGTGGCCCTTCTAATTTTTTTATCCACCAAGATGTAGAAAATTTATCAAATATTTCCCTTAATCAAAATTTACATTATAGCAAATATTTTTTCACAAAAAATGATATATTTTGTATTCATTGACTCATCAACCACAAATGTGAAATGTCTCTCAATGTGGTATTACTTTATCACATTTTTCATGGACAATTTACATTCAAACTCCTTCCTGACATAGATGGAATTATCATTTGATGCAGACCTATTCCCTATAATGATAGGGAATTCCGAAGCTGGTGTAATGAAATCCCAACCAAAATGTTGTTCATGTGACATTCCTTTAACTACGGAACTCAATATTGAAGGATGATTACTAGTAACAGGTTGATATTGTGGATTTCTCTCTCTCAATAGAACCTCATAAGGTTCATTTCCCACATCACCCTCACCAACATATCTCAAAGGAAATTCAGAAGGTTTATTCCCCACATCACCCTCACCCACATCATCTCTTGATGGCTCCCCAGATTCTTCTTCCTAAGATAAACTTTCATTCACTATATCAGTACAAAATGGATTTCATCTACATTTCCTTCTAAATTTTGATCATCTTCTTTATATTTTGATTCTATTACTAGAGTTATATGATGAGGCAATGAAAAAGACTGATGTGAATGACCAACTTCTACAGAGTTCACAAAACACGGTTCTGTAGTAGTCTGTTTCACCACATCTATATCAGAAATCACCACATACATCTCTATCAGACCATTAGCACACTGCTATCTAAATAAGGAAGATGTGTCCATCCAATCATCATCATTGACCAAAGGGTACTCGGTGTTCCAAAAACATTTAGGATGTTGTAGATGTCGATATGTGATTAATAAAATTGATTGATCGACCCCCAATTATAACTGATTATAAATATTATTGTGAACTGCATCTAATGTCATACAACCATGAAGATTCACCACTCTGACAGGTGGCACACTATAGATAAATCCCTACTCCATATAAATGGTTTCACTGTTGCAATATATTTGCACAGACATTATTACCTATAAATAAATAATTAGTAAAATATTATATACTACATCAATATTTTACATTATTTAATATAATATTATATATTTTAATTACTTATGAATAAATAATCATGACTTGATCTTGAGAATTACAATTAATTTATCATTATTTGATAACTAACCAAAACCTATGGGTAGATTCACAGAGTCTCTATTATCAAATATTTCAACAACCGTCAGTCTCCTTTCAAACAGCAATGCCTCATGTCGAATTCTTGTTCTCGAACTCCTCTTCGGGGACACCTCTATTGGGATGCCTCTTCAAGGACACCTCTTATTGATTGCCTTTTAATTAAAAATTTACTCACATGCATGTGAGGGGGTCTAGGGGTATGAAATACATAAAATTTTTTAAGAGGACATACAGGTCCTTACATACTTTGTCAGAGATGACTCACATGTCATCAATATAGAAAAAAATGAAATTATTACAAATATAATAACCACATTCACAAAACAAGACATGAAATTTCAATTATGCATCAGTCGGTCATCTCAAGATTAGTCAACACACAACTTACCATGTTTTTGGTTATACACATTATATCTATTACTAGATGAAATACATATTAAATATCTAAATCTCTTTAATATTTAATAAGTTTAATTATAACTAATATAATTTACAATTTTTATTTATACAAAACTATTTTTTTACAATTAAAAAAAATCTATATATTTTTTAATAAATTTAAATATGATACATATAACTAATATATTATTCACAAATTATATTACTAGGGTATAAAATTTTATAATTTAAATTAATATTACATTCAAAATAACATTTTTTATAACATATTTAATTTTAATAAACATTCAATATGAATTCATACAACATTTTAGACATGAAATAATTAATTTTTCTAAAAATTAAATATGAATTCATAAAACAAACACATCATTCATAAATTAAATCAGACAAAATACCCTAATTTACAAATCAATAAATATGAAATAAATAAACCATACACACAAACACTTGTTTCTACATATCTCAAATCAAATAAATAAATCATACAAATGAAATATATAAACACAATTAAACAATTGAAAATTTAAATAAAAATTTTACCTTCTTAAAAGCTACAAAAATTTGTTGAGAAAGAAATTATGTAGGGGTTCACGACAAAATCCAGAGGAGATTAAAAAATTTGGGGGAGGGGGGAGACCCCCTTTTATAGATTTTCTCAGCCGGATGTGTGAACATGGTTCACGCATCCTTCATCCCATCATCGAAGGATGCACGAACCCTGTTCACGCATATTGGATGCAAAGAGATGAGTGAACTAGGTTCATGCATCATTCAAAGACAAGATTAAGGATTCCTGAACCCCGTTCATACATCTCTTCACGTCCAAGATGTGTAAATGGGGTTCACATATCTAGAGATCCATTTTTTAAAAAATTTCAAACCGTATCCCTTTTCGATAAAAAAATTTAAAACCCATAAATAAAAAAACCCCTTTAAATGAGTATCCATTTAACTTTAAAGTTCAACATGTGTGTGTGAATGGATGAAAGCATATATGTTAACCATTATATTAATATTACGAATTTATGTTTCATAAATATATATAGGTTAAAATATATATAACATTAAAGTTCAATAATTATCCTAAAACATTGTGTTTAATTTGACATTGATTTTAAATTAATCTCAATAATTATCATAATTGATAATAATTTTCTAATTTTAATAATGATAATTATTAAAAATAGTAATTGTGTATAATAATAACTACTAAAAAACAAAAAAACAACAACAATAAAAATAATTTCATTGATTATTTTTTTAGTCTTATATATGAGTGAATATTAATTTAATTCAGTCAAAAAATATTACAAATAGGAAACTAAGTAAAATTGACAGGAACTTATCTTTGATTATTTTTCATGCATTAATTTGGTTTTGAGTGTTGTTTGAAGCATGGTGAAGATAACATAAAATATAATATCGATGAATTATTTTTCAATTATTAGTTTTTCATGTAAACTATATATATTTTTAAAGTATTGGCATATATCGATATTTGTTTTTTTATGGAAATATATTGACACATAATGTTTTTTTTGTAAAAAAATAACATAAAATCATGAAATTATATGAGATTACTTTTATATATTCTCTTATGAGTAGATTTTTTTTATATAAAAAATTATTTTATTGTTTAATTATTATGAATTGTGGTTCAACATGAACTAGTTCTTCTACCTGACATGGGGGCATACAGAGGGATTTGAACATGGAATTCAGGTACCAAATATAATGTATTATTTGATGATACATATCATCCTATTTGATAAGGGGAAAGTTTATATATTCTTTATTTGGGAACATGATATGTGATGCCTTTAGATTCTTCCTTATGATTCATATTTAAGCTTCTTTCCCATAGAATATGATAGATAGTCTTTTGAGGGATATTTATGTAAGACGAACATATGTTTTTAGATTATCATTAAAATTCATTATAACCATTGAAATTTTTTAATTGGAAAATTTGATATTGGTTTACAATGAGTTCGATCTAGGATACATCACAAAGTTACAAAATGTGTGGAATGATTAAAATAATAGGGTGAAGAGTGAGAACTGGGAACCAAATGTTAGTGCCCTTGAAATAATATAGTGAGGCCCAATAAGCAATCTTCTTATCTAGTGGAACGATATTTTATACTAGTTAAGTGAGGTGATTCTAGTGAGCATACTTAATATTCTTTAAATATTTTTAATTATATATAATACTTCATATATACAATAATTAAATATATTTAATGTAAGCTGAGTCACATCATCATTCATGTAATCACTTGACATGCCTGCATGATGTCATTAATTATACATGAGGTAGTCAAATTATAATTCAATATTGTTCACAAATTATACTAACTACTAAAGTGTCGCATAGTGGTAGCATGAGGTCAATCCCATGAAGAGCAGGGAGCACAACGACCACTCTCGGCCAAATTTTGGGTCACCCCAATTTCAATTTCATTATTTACTAATTTAAAGACTCAAAATTAAATAATGAAGATGTAGACAGAAATATAGGAAAGGCATAAGGGATGGGAACTGGTTTCTAGGGGTCTATTTACTAGATAAATTAATTTATCTTCACTTGAAAAAAAAATTAGATTAAAAATCTGTACAACCATCAAATTTCATAGATATGAGAAATGGAAAATCCTTATAAATATACCCTAGAATCTCAATTCATCATACTTTAAAAATTTAAAATAAATGATGCACATTAAGATCTGATTTTCAAAAGTATAAGAATAATACAATTCAATGGACATGAATTAATTATCTCAATCATACTGTTATTCATTCACAATTGAAATCATATGTTCAATGAATCAATGATGAATAAAATAAAATCAGAGACACTACATGATACTATTAAATAAAATCATCTCAAGAGTGATGTAAAATCATAATTTTTTGGCATGCACCCCTTTAACTGATTCTACTCTCCCCTATGGGTTTAACTAATCATTTTTTAGTGATTTGCAATGGTGAATAAACCAAATCCGATAAATAAGAGAATGGAAAATAAATAATAAGAAAGAGAATGAATAAATAATAAGTATTGGAATTAAAATAGATGTAATTTAGTATTATAATTAAATGAATAAAATAGGAAAGAAAAATAAAAACATATCTATGACGAATAATTTTTGGGTCGAAAATGTAGCATTAACCTCCTAATGGCAGAATCCATGTTCCCGGAATATATATTGGAGTAGTTTTTTTACCCTCTATTTAAAGGTATTAATGATGCTCGATTTAGCTTTAATCCATACATAAATTTATTAGTAAGTAGTCCTGGGTCAATCTTGGTGTTAATTGGTTTTTTCAGGATATAGGGGAAGTTATCAATTGAAAATCCCATCAAAGACGCTCAAATATGGTCATGTAAGGGGTGTTTATGGTGTAAAAGTTGTATTCAAACCACAAAATTCATGGGATACATCTTTTGTATTGAAAAAATCATGATGTGAATGATAAATACATCACGAAACACTTATTTTTGTCTTTAAAATGAGCTATGAAATCATATTTTATGTCTTAAATATGAAGTTTTCTAGATTATTCAACTATATACAGCTCCATTCCAACTTCTCTTTTCTGATGTTGTGTCATTACACTTCACACCATGGTGCAAAGTGTCCACATCTTGTTATATTTCCATGTTTTTAACTAAGTTCTTACAGATTCCATAGTAATATTGGTCCTTCCATAAAATATATAAATAATAAATTTGGCATGAAACTAAAATTAAATCAATTAAAACCCAATGTAAAAACATATAAAAACCCATGAAAATATTTATGAAATTTAGAGATATCAAATTCCCCAACACTCAACTCTTTTCTCATCCTCGAGAAAAATATTAACATAAAAACACAAATGGCCCTAACATCAACAAGGGAATTTGAAAATTATGATGCTCATAAAAGAAAGTTATAAATTAAGATTCTAAAATCAAAAATCATACCAGAGAAAGAATTAATATATCATGCTTTATTTATAATTTTCAATTCATTAAATTCCCCCCTTTTCACTTGTAGATTTGAACCTCTCATTAACATCCTTTCTATTTATGATCTACCTGACCATGATTTTTTCCTCTCATTTATCAAGGTAATAATTAAATTGAGTTACTCTCATACCTCAACTACATAATCCTAACCATACGATTCCATAGAATATATTTTCTCTACCCTATAAAGAAAAATATCATAAATAATCATTAGGTATTTTCAATTAGGATCAAATGACTTTGAGGCTGAGGGTATGCAGGTAATAACGTTGAAAATCAAGTAATGCTCAAGGAGGAGGATAATGTCTAATATAAAATTCATGATATTCAAATTACTAGCTCAATGAAATTTTCCTATCCAAAAAAAATGTCACCTCACACACCCCCCAAATAGCATAGTAAAGGATCATGAACTGTGTATGCATAATGAAAAATCACCATATCTTATTTTGTGTTTTGTTTTTTCTTCAATTTTTTCTTATTTTTCAAATTTTGTACCCATAATAAGTCTCACATACACAACCTAAATACATGTGATTTTCAGATCATCAATCTGGTAAGGGTAATTTTTGACCTTCTCAAGAAACAACCCATTTTTTTAATTTTCTTTATTCTTCTCATTTTTATTTTCTATTTACTTTTTACAAAAAAGAAGTAAATAGTAAAATAAAATGAATGAAATAGTAAGCCTTCACCAAAATATTGTGGAAAAAACCTTATGATTCACTATAAATAACCCCTCCCCCACACAAATTCAATTTAATATCATGAAAATTACAAAGATTAGGGTAGTAATGGAAAATGATGGATTACAATGTAGCTCAATATTAATAAGGTAATCCATGGATTTTATGGGCTAAGAAGGTTATATGTACATGTCGGTCTTATGATAAATGTACTCATCAATAAAATGGATCAATCATTTCAAAATTGAACATATTTAGTCATAGATTTGTCAAGATATCAATGCAAGTTCTAGTTGGTTGACATTCCCTAAGCATCACTCCTGAAATATATATAGAAAATTGGAAATACTTGATTGAGAATCCTCTAATGAATGGGAACATAAAAATGTTCAATCAAGTCATAACACGAACAACCATTATTAGTTTATTCAATGAAATATTCTAGTAATTAACATCAAGAAAACCAGTTATATCAAAAATAATTTTTAAGAAACCACAAATTGAAGTAAGAGTGTGACTTTGAAAATTTCCATCCACGACTCTAACATTTATGGAAATGATAATTCAAAATTTCCAACATGTTAATACTTTTTTGTATGTACTGATGTCTCCTATATTTTAAAGTATAAGACAAATAATTTAAGCATTTTTTAGAGAATATAATTAATTTTAGTTCATTCATCAATTTATATTTTTTATTAAAAACATGTGATGAAAAAACGGAGATGTAAAAATATAAACAATTAAAAATAGTACTCCCCATCCATGAAGTTTGTTCATTATTATTTCTTCTTATTCCTATATTAATTTTTTCTATCTTTGGATTCCTTCTTTGATCCTAAAAATAAAAAAGTAAACACATGAAAGTACATGATTCAAAACATTTATTCTAAAATAGATAAAGAGGTCAACCCTGAGGAGTGTTATTAAACTAATCTAATAAAATAAATCTATTCCCTAGAAATAAATTTTAAAAATTGGTGTTGCCAACTGAGGGATCTACTTTAATGTATGTTGCTAGAACTTTTACATTTGATAGATAATTGGAACTTGATTTAGTGTTAACCATCTTGGATTTACCCAAGTATTACTATTTTGTTCATTAGTGTTAGTTTTTTACTTTCTCCTATGTTGGTTCTTATTGACTAGTGCTTGTGGTGGGCTATATATTAAAGACTCAGTTAAAGAAATTACTAGGAAATAAAAATATAACTAGATTTTGTAGTTCTTATACTCTAAAACTTCTTCTTTGTTATTCTTAGTAGTTTTAAATTATTGAGTGACTTCTTGAATTGGATAAACCATTTTATCCACTTATTTTTCTATTAGGGGGTCACATTCTTCTTTGGTTTCTATAATCTTAGTGTGGTTGATTCATATTTTCTCATTATCCACTCCTTTTACCATTTCTTATTCCTTCTCAAATTCAATGGCTTGTACTATTTTAATATTATACACCTCTTTCTCCTAAACCATATTATAAATAACCTCCATCATGTTGTTTTATTATTCTTATTAAAATTACAAAATGTATTCTTTTTGTTCTTTTGTGTTTGATTGTAATTTTAGAATAGACTCTTAAGGTTCTGCTTCTTCAAAACATTTAGAATTATGTTACTCCACAATCCATTTTTTATTTTATTAAAAATAAACTTTGATGGAAAGTGGGAAACTATATAACTACCTCCATCATCAATTCACACCGACACAAAACACACATTATTGAGTTAAAAATTCATAAAATAAAATAGGGCAATTCACCATGTACATATTCACCTGTTTAAAAATTAAAAAGAATCATCATCAAAGAAAACCCTGCAATTCTAGCCGACTGAAGAAATTGTGCCTTCACCCTGCTTTACGCACCCCATAACTACTAACCGTAATCCATAACCATTAGATAAACCCACTTCCTGAGACATCACCACAATCACCACATTCTGGCCTTATCTATTTTCCATCATCACAGGCTTCACCTCTTTCTATCATCGTCAACATCGTCATCAATGATTCTTCACTGGTGGACACTTCTCCGATGTTCACTTCCAGCACCGAACATCCTCTCAAACTATGATCTGCCACCACATCCTCATCACTATTCAAACATCCATCCAAAATGCCGAATCCATCAACAAAATCAAACCATTTCCACTGACACATCTTCTCGCCACCAACAACCAGTACTAGAGAAAAAATACGATAGTAGATCACATACCGTCATCGAGGAAGAGAAAAAAAGAGAAAACAAAATCAGGGAAGTAACCCTAAAGAAAACCAAAATAAAAAGAAACTGAGAATGAAACCCGAACAAGAAGAAACTGAAATAAGGATGACTTGGGGGACTCCATGACCTCTGAACTGCAAGGCCCAAAACCCACGTCTATCCATCGCTCCAAATACGACCTAGATAGGAGTGGTGGAATGATAGGTTAGATCAAGGTGAGGTGGTCAAGGAAGAAACCCTGGGAAGATACCTGAAGAAATCCAAACATAAAAAAGAGGAACCTGGGAATAAAAACCAATCAAGAAGAACCAACACCAAAGCGTCTTGAAATTCGATGTCCACCAAACTTCTTGGAAAAAACTTAGAAGTATCCCTCGCTCCAAATCTGGCCTGGAGAGGATTAGAGGAACACAAGGTCAGAGCACAGTAGAGACGACTAGGGAGAAACCAAAGTGCCTCATGGAGCAGGGAGGAAAAATAAGGAGGGAAAACTCTGAGAGGAGTGAGCGGGAGGAAAGAAGAGACCAAGAGAAAATGCATTTTAGAGAGAGTGAGGGAGATAAGAGAGAACTTAAAAAGAGAGAGAAAGAGGAAGCATCACATAAGAAATTATTGGCATGTAACTGAAAAGGGAATTTAAATTAAAAATAATTTTAGATATGGGAGAGGTAAGTTATCCCTATTTACTGAGAGTGGACTTGTTATCATCCATCATATTATATTTCACTTTAATGTAATTCATGTTCAATATAGTTAGTTTTCATTTTTAATGATTATCTTAAGGATTTTGGAAGTATGGGTCTTTATGATTAAATTAATAATCCTTGGATCTTCCTTTTAGTAATGAAAATTAGGATCTCCTCTGTAGGGTTGATAGTATATGTCACTCCACTTTTGATGTTGTAATTTCTTTTATTCAGAAGAATATGAATCATTCCACCTCATTTCATGATGTTACCACCCTTCTAAATTCAGTGCTTACCATTTGGGTGAATACTCATGATATTTTATGTATTCTGATTTTGGAATGACATAATATTAATATGATGTATATTCCATCCCACACAACACCAAAAAGTACCCGGCATGTAAAATTGAAATAAATGAAAACAAAAACTTGACTAAAATTAGTAAAAAAGGGATAAGAATGGTATTTAACCTAAGAAATCAGTCTTGAGTGTTCTGCTATGCTCCACTTTTCCCCCATTAACAACACCAAAATTTAACTGGCACACACAGTGTCATTAATTATTCATATTATAGTCAAATTAGATTTTTATATTGTTCCCAAATCTCACTAACTACAATGGTGTAGTGTATTGGTAGTACATGGTTGATCCCTCAAAGAGTAGGGAACACAATGAAAACACTCAACCAAAGGATGGGTTACCCCAATTCCAATTTATTGTTAAATAATTTGATGACTTGAAATTAAATAACTAGGATGAAGATAGAAAGACAGGGAAGTCATTAGTGAGGATAATTAGTTTCAAGGATTGGTTTTACTAGATAAATTAATTCAACATCGCTTGTAAAACAATCAGATTAAATAGTTATGCAACTATCCAATTTTATAGATATGAAAAATGGTAAATCCAAATCAATCTACCCCAAAATATCAATTTATCATGGTCTGAAAACTTAAAATAACTAAAGTTCATTATGATCATATCGTCAAAAAGAGAATAATAATCTAATTCAATGGTCTTGAATTAATTTTATCAATCATGTAGGTATTCGTTCATAATTAAAGTAATATTTTCAATGAATCAATGATGAATGAAATAAACTTATAGGTATACCATGATATCATTGAATAAAATCATCTTATAAGTAAAGGAAAATCATAATTTGTTGGTACACACCCCTTCAACCAATTCCACTCCCCCTACATGTTTATCGAATCACCATCAGATGATCGCTAATGATGAGTCGACCAAATCCCATATAGAAGAGAATAGACAAAAAATAATTAGAAAGATAATAAATGAAGAATAATGATTGGAATTAAAATAGATATCATTCAATGTTACCATGAATTTAAAAAAAATAAGAAAGTAAAAGAAAAACCTATCTATAAAGAATAATGTTTGGGTCAAAACCCTAGATATAGACTCCCAGTGGTTGAATCCCTATGCTTGGAATAGACACTAGAGTAGCTACTTAATCCTCTATTTAATGGGAATAATGAATCTTTTGTTATCTTGAATTCATCCACAAATTCACCATTAAGTAGACTTGGGTCAATCCTAGTGTTAATTAACCGTTTCGAGTCACAAGTGAAGTTATCTTCTGAAATTACCACAGAAGTAGCTCAAATACATGGATGATTGTGATGTTTACTACCTAAAAGTTGTATTTACACCATAAAATTCCTAGGCTGCATCTTATGTCTTGAAAAACTCAAGATTTAAATGACAAATACACCATGAACCACTTCTATGTGGCATTGAAATGAGTCATGAAACTGTATTTTACACCATGAATAAGAGTTTTTCCATCTTATTAAACATTTTAAATCACCATTATATCTTCACTTTTCTAGTGTCACATCACACGTCTTCAAACCATAGAATGAAGTGTCCACATATTTCTATATTTCCATATTTTTAACTAAATTCTTCCAGATTCAACAATAAAGTCAATTCTTCCTTAAAAATATATAAATAATAAATTAGGAATGAATCTCATTTAAAATCAATTAAAACCAAATTTAAACACATGTAAAACCCCAAAAAAACATGTATATAATTTATATATATCACCGTTTATAGTAGTGACCTCCTCATAAACTTGGAACTCAATATTCATCACATATTAAAAATAAAATGTATTTCCAATTCATTTTTTATCAATTAGTTGGTATTATATTTATGTTATATACACATGGATATATAGTTGGTATTCTGATATATAGTTATGTAAGCAAGGTGTTTCCATCAATTGAATATCGATGTTGATGATGAATCATTAAGTCACTAATCATGTGTTTGCTTGTATTGTAGTAAGTATTTTTTTTATTTTCTAAAACATAATATTCTTATATTACTATAATTATTCATATATTTTCATTAGTTTATTATATAAATTCCATATAACTAGTTTAATATTGAGTTCGAACCACTTCTAGAGGAGTAACAACATATTAAAACTCAATAAAATGAGAAATTTTCATGAGTTACAAGTTACAATGGAATGAATGTACATTTATGTAGTGAATAAATGTGAATATTATATCAACTTAGGCTAGACCACCACACACTGTAGGCATGTTCCATAACCATCGGGGGTTTTCAAATAGCATATTAGGTCTATGTAGATATACGGGGAATGATTTACCATGTTTTGGAAACAACATGAGTCAATATTATATTTTACTAAAAATATAGAATGTCATATTTGGGTATTGGTTATCCCAACCTATAAAATAAAAGAAAATGGGACCCTTCATTTGTAGTTATTCCATCCCTATATAGTAATATAAAATACCACTAATTTATATAAATTCAGAAAAAAATATAAAATAATTCCATATAAATATATAATAACATGTTAACAATATGTACTAAAACATAAACCGTGATGCCGTGAGATCCATCACATAGTATATTGTGTTATATTAGGTTTCATGTTACTATGTCATGTTGTTAATATTGAATGATATAAAATATCATTTAATTAACAATCCTACACTAGTTGTCATGTTTCATTTTTCTTTTCACACATCATGTGATGATGTGTAGTTGCTTTATTGACTATTAAAGGAGTTTAACAATAAAATTACTTAAATGAGGGTCTATTGTAAGGTTTACAATAAAGGGTCCACTAGGTTGGATATCTCAAAATGTATAAAAAATTAATAATCCATTAGTATCCTTAATTTAGTGAAGGATTCCTATATAATGGAGTTCTTAGACCTCATTTTTGTAGTGCATATGGATAGTGTAGATAAATCTCAAATATAAAGCTCACTTACACTCTTTTATTTATTTTACTTTACGAAGGATGTACTAGAGAACCTTTGAAGAAGAAGGGGTCATACCAAATCATTTTGTGAATCCAATAGATGCTGGATACCTTTAGTGGTGGGAACAAATTGGTTTATATTGAGGGATATCAATCAAACTCATTGTCAGTGAAGATTTAGTATAAATAGTGAGGTATGAATTGTTTTATAGTTTCCAATTAATTTTATTATTTCCCATCATTGTATATCTTATAGATGAGTTTTTTTTTCTTTTATTGTATTTGGGTATAAATATATCCCATGAAACCCTTTAGTGATATCAATGTTAGTTTTGATTAATATTAAATAAGACGAATATTGAAAATCAATAAAAGATTAGAGTTTTCTAAAAAAAGGTCACGATTCATTATGTTTTTTAAGAAAAATAGTGTGTTTTTGGAAATACATCATGGTTTAAATATCTTAAAATAAATAATCATAAATTCAAGATTTCTTAAATCATTATTTTTTACTAATAAGATCATGATTATTGATTGTTATTGGAAAAATATTTTTAAAATGTATTTCTAAAAAACCTTCAATGACACAGGCCCTTCAGATCCTTGTCTAATCCATGTGACTTTAGACTATATCAAAAGTAGATCTAATCACTATAATTATCTAAATTTATTATATATCTTGTTAAATATTTATATTGTTCATTTATATATGCAATAACTATTTTAATATTCTTGTATATAAGTTTTTTATATTATAAATATTTGTATACTTGAGATTAAATTCTTCAAAATAATTTGTATAATTTCCATACAATGTATATAAGAGTTAAATGCCAAGTATGATATAAAATATTTATTATTTTTTCAAGAAAGACTATGATTTTTTTCTTGGTCATGAATTCAATTATAATTATCAGTTTTGATTTATATATATTATGTTATAGAGTTATATTGGAATTTAGTTATATCTTGAGTATTGATCTATGGATAATGGGACTTTGGAATAGACTTCTCACTTGTTTAGGGGATTTGTTTATGTCTGGAAAAGTGGGGGTTGACTAAATTTCATAACTATGGGATCTAAATTAATGAAAAAATATACTAAAGGGGGTAACTAGTAATTTAAAATCCTTGAACAAAAATCCATAAATGTTTACTAATTAAATAATCTATAGTGAGTATAGTGTTCAAGTTATGTAGTGCAACAGAAATAAATGAAATGAACATAGTGTCTTTATAGTGGTTTAGATCACTGAGATACTTGTACACTCATCAACCTTCCCTACTCTATGAGAATATTGGTTCCCACTAAGAAGTACTCACTTTTAGAGGTGTGATGGCCTTTTATAGACCCCTCCTTTTACATTACCCATATGCATAGCCCAAAATTTTTACTAGAGTCTTAACCAAGTATAGACCTAACGTTTCTTCAGGAGTCACAACCCAAGAAATTTGTTGATCATGAGTGAAGTATTTATCAAATAATGTCTCCTTAAAATTCCTCCATTCCATGAGTTCAATTTTTTATTCCTCCCTTATATTATGGATCAGAGACCACCACTTATTAGCATCACCTTGGAGACAATAGACCGCCAGTGTAACCTTTTCCATTTCACATTATTTCATGGCTGTAAATATATTCTCAAGAGACTTAATCCACTACTCATCTACAATTATATTAGTAGTCCCACTAAATGATGGGGGATTCTATCACATAAAAGAGTCCAATATAGGAGATTCTCTTTATAGAATAGGTTTCTCCATTAAAGCAAGGTTATTTGTTATAAATTTATTAAGTTCCCCTAGTATTGCCATGATTTTATCTATTCCAATACCAACTATATTGATTTACTTTGGAAGGAAATCTATACATTTTCTATGAGTATTGACATTGTTCGTTCTTCAAGGCTCCATTTCTAAATAATGGAAAGAATTGGATTAGATCATAATATATAATTCTAAATATGGTATAACCCATAATATAAATTTATGCATCATAAATATGAGAATCATAAACTTTGGTTTCTTTAGGGAAACATTTACTTATAAATCCTTCATAATGGTAAGTAAATAAAATATGAATTATCCTAAGAATGACCCTCTAGAGTGTCAAACTATGTGCGCAATAAGGCCCATTTTCATGTACCATGTTACCCCGAGTCAAACCCAAAACACCTTGTCAGAGTTGTTACTCCTAGGTATATCTATGAAAAAACCACATCCACTTTTAGTATCCAGACATGGTTGTATTTCTAGGAATACCCTCATAATCTCTACTTTACCAAAAATCTAGGATGTTTGTCTACTCTTATCCTCAATGTATATCATAGGGTTGTGCTCCCTAATCTATGTTTTCTAAATATAGTTTCCAATGTTGTTTATAAACTTCCTCTAATACCAATTTTAACCCCCTAACCCCAGAAGCCTTGAGTAGTTTCATTATTACATTACATTAGCATTATTACAAAGAAGCAAATCCTTAATGACTATTCAATTTAGTAGTCTTGGAATTCCATATTACATAAATAATACCCATAATACATTAATAAAATAGGAAACACCAACATGATACATATAAATAAAATAAAATGCATCCTTGAATGCTTATTCAAATATTTCTTCTTCATAACATGGGGAAAACCTAATAAGGGTGAGCTCAAATGCTCAGTAAGGGTAAGTAAAGCAGAAAAAATAATGAATCAATGAAAGTAATACAACATGGAAAGGAAAATAATTGATAACACATTCTATTTAATAACTAGATATGTAAATTTCAATATGGAAGGTAATAAACTAGAAACACAAGCCATTAAATCAATGAACTAAAAATAAAAGTCATCCATAGATATGTCGATGAAAAATCTCATGGATATTTAATAGATGGATTTAAATAAAGGGAATGATTATTTATCAAATTTCATGTTTCCTAGGAACATGATAACATTAATTTCAAAAGATATTCTAAACTATTTGTCTAACTAATTTTCCTTAAGAGACTACTAATGCATCGAGGATATTTCATTCACTAGTCCCCAACCCGTAGGGATTTCTTTAAACGGTCCCCAACTTATTTATTACATGTCCAAAGCATTCCTCATATATAAAATAAATAATTCACCTTATAAAATATCCATTTTAAATAAATAGTATGGATTTATCAATAATACCTCAGAGGAGGTTAAGTACAACAAGGGTTGTTGACATTAAAACATTCTTGAGAAAAAATAATATTTAAACATTCCAATGTGTCCCGTACCACATTGAAACATTTAAATAATAATTAATCTTGAATTAAATGAAACTTATAATATCATAAGAATAAGTGGATTCATGATATAACATGTCCATGGGTAGTATAAACTCCAAATAAAAGTGAATTGGTGCACAATAAATGTCTCAATGGAATGTAAATTGGGACAAAATACCTTACCTTATCCTTCCTTTTTGTTGTGTGGTCCTTAGAATCATATATAGTGGTTTAAAATATGTTATTAACAAATAAAAGAACCAAAATAATGTTTATAATAACGTATATTAACTTATTACAATATTTTATTACCCATTTGTTAACACTCTTTATTTTAACAGTTTTGGGTGTTAATTTCCTAGTTTTCTCAAGTAGGATTTGACTTGTTATTTATTGTTATTATTAAATATATAATTGTTTAATAATCTCAATAATGTAAAACATGACCAATTTATCATATATATTCAGTACATATGTTTTTATAATAGTCCATAGAATTTGGATATTAGAGATGAAGTGCACCGTTCATGGAGACGGTAGGCTATACGTACACATGAATAGTACTTTCATTTCTTTGTTGGATTAAAATAATTAAAAATATATGATACATATGTATACTATGATTTCAAGTATCATATGTATTTCATATATTTTCCATAGGTTTATTATAACAAACCTTTATACGTTATATGTATGGCATGAACGACTCATATCGCTTGGAGGGGCGGTAGTCCACACTTCCTCAAACAAAATTATCGTATTTACACAACTTGGAAAGCATAAAAAGATTATATAAATAAAATTTAAAAAGAATAAATAAATTATAAATTAAATATATATTATATATAAATATATTGTCCGTCAAAATTTCCACCATGATATGAGGTAAGGAAGAGTTTAATAATCCTCGTTTAATGAGGCAGTACCTCACTGTACACAGAAACATTATGTTTGTTACCCATTAGATGGTGGTGTGTGTAGGTGTAGGTATAAATCTTAGTATAACAACATCCTAGTATATTAATGATACTAGTGTTTTTATAAAATAATAGAAAAATTATATTTTAGATGTTGGAGAATGGAAATGAAACCTAAAGAGATTGAGAGAGGTCGTTACCTCTTAATCGGGTAACTTCTTTTGGGGTATACCAAAAGATTCCTTGGGTTTAATTTCTGAACAAAGGGAGGATTATAGGTCACAAGGGGGGGATTTTGGGAGAATATTTTGGTAGGTATTTTCCTATCTTAAGAGTCTTGAGAGGTGTGAGGAATGGGTAGAAGTGGTGGCCTTTTACAGGGAAGGAAAAGGACTAACTTGGTATTCTTGAAAAGAATTTAGGTGTACACATGTTCTTACCTAAAAAAAGTAATAACAAACCACAAAAACAAAATAATTGAAGGTTAATGTCTAAGATATATCTATAAAATGGGTTTTGGACAAGTTTATTGGTTATTTGGGCCCCTGAACTTTGGGTTTTAGTCCATTTTAAGCCAAATTACACCTTAATCATTGTAATTAATTTTAATCATTTCACTAATCATTTTTTTCAAAAAATTAAATTGATTTTATTATAAAAAAAATATTATGTTTATTACAATGGTGTATGTATAATTTTAAAAAATAAAATAAAAAAATCAAGAAAATTATGATTAATGCTAATCTTGCAGACATTCAGATTAATTGGTTTTAGTAAAAAAATGTTCAAAAGATCATAATGTTTTTTTATTAAATTTAAAAGTAAAATTGATTATAATTAAATAAATTGTATTAATAGATTTATAATTTATCCAATGTGAGTTAAAAAAATTAGTATACAATTGAACATTAATAATCATTTAAATGAAAAGGTAGTTTTTTTTACTAAAATGCAGTATTTTTCACTATTCACTAAAAAATAAACTTTCTCAAAAAAATCCAAAATATTAACCCTAAGATAATTTTTACATTATTAATTAAATAATGAAGTTTATTTTATCAAATTAAATTCATTATTGAGTCAAAATTAATATTTAAAATAGGTTATCCATTAAAAGGTAGTAAAATTGCCTTAAAAATATAGTATTTTATATGTAATATTGGGTTTGTTCTTATACTATTCATATTAGATGATTGTAAAATTATTTGTTTTGATATATATAAATAAACTCTCTAAAATTGATATAATTTAATTGACTATGAAAAATTTGACTAAATAACGTTTCATTTAAATCGGGTGTTTTGTGCATTGAAAAGATTTCTAAAGGTAAATTTGGTCTTGGGGTGATACATTTAAACATCCTAAAATTTAAATGATCTCATCCTTGATTTTATTCTCCTTTAAAATCCTATGAAAAAAATTTCAAACTTGGTATGATCATAAAAATATTAGTAAGGGATGCACAAAGAAGGAAATGGTTAGCATTGTGAAAACATGTAAACCATGAATACTTTATCATAAAGTAATACTTTTCACATTTATGAAGTTCTAAATACTCATCACTGAATTTAAGATTATTGATTACAATTTTATAACCAAAATATTACCATAAAACCCATATAAATCACACATAAAATATTAAAGGTAATATAGGACATAATCCTGCTTAAATGGAATAACCATACAGTCGACTTCCACAAATCATTATTAAAAATGGAATAGCCATATGACCAACTTCCATACCCCATGAATTGTAGGTTATAACATAACCACTTATACTTGGTTTATCACCGAACCACTCATATTTGGTTTATCACGTAACCACCCATCTTTGGTTTATCACGTAACCACCCATCAAATATCCAAGTACCATTATATAATCATAAAACATAAATGATTGCAATTATCAACATTTCACTCATAAAATTTCAATTGCAATCACAAGAAATAATTTCAAGATATTGAAATAGTCAATTCATTTTTAAAACCATTTTCAATACCAAAATACACATAAATGGAATATGGTATTTTTTTTCCAAAAAAACATTAATGCTTATAGAGGAAGCTAAATATCAAATAACGGTTATGGCGGTGGAGAAGTCGTTGTGTCTACATACGTTGAAAAATTACTTTTTTTCATTTAGTAAAATTATTTGTAGAAAAAATATTCCCTTTGAATTAAATTAAAATTAAAAGGGGTTTATTTTACATTGTATAAAATAAAGTGGTGTATGTTATCAAAATATACGTCAATGAAAGGATATTGAGATGAAGTCCCTTACCTCAAGTCTGAATTGTCTCGTTCATTATTTAATTTTCTAAATAATAAAATTAGGTTAATTTATACTTGATTAAAAACATTTTTTAAGTTTATAATTCATTTTATATCACTTATTACCATGTTATAATAATTAGTTAATTATTTGAGTTTATATCAGACAATTTGTTGATGTTCGGTACTTGAGTCAAAAATAAAATTGATTTGATGAAAATTTTCCATGTGGTTATAAGACCATTATCTCCAGAATTATATTCATGATTTAAATATCATATATATCCAATATATATGTATTTATAATTATCTATAACATTTGGAGATAAGAAATAAAATGCACCGTTCATGGAGACGATAGGTCGTACGTACGCTTGAACGATACTTTCATTTTTTTCATATTTAAGGAATGAAATCTAAGTAATAAATAGGTGTATAATAATTAAATTATAATATCTATGTTATATATGTTACATAAGTTCACTAAATCCCTCCTTTATATGTTCCATGTATGGCATGAACGAGTCATATCACTTTGAGGGGGAGATAGTCCACACTTCCTCAAATGAAATTATTATATTTACACATTATGGAAAGAATAAAGGTATGTTGTAAATAATAATTATAGAAGTATAAAGACAATATAAATAAAATATATATCATATATAAATACATTTCCATCATAATGTCCACCATGAGTGGTGGTAGGATAAAATTGAACAATCATCATTTTGTGAGGAAGTAGTTTTCCGTACACAGAAATAATATGTTCTATATGCATTAGATAAAGGTGTATGTAATTTTAGGTCAAAAAATAGCATAAAAAATCATAGTATATTTATTATACTGGTGTTGTTATAAAATAATGTAATAAATATAGGTTAGGTGGCTATAGAAGGAAAATAAATTAAAGAATCTTGAGAGAAGATGTTACCTCTAAATCGGGTAACTCCTTTTGATTTGAGCCAAAATGCTTCCTTGAGTTGCCTTATTCCCAAGGTAAGGATTATAGGATGAATTGAGGTATCTTGGGAGCTTATTGTAGCAGAATGTGGGTGATCTAAGGGGCTTGATAGGTGTGAGTAAGTGGGTAGAGGTGGTGACCATTTATAAGAGGGAGGAGGGGCACTATAGAAATATCTTGAAATATTATTTTATTATAAATTGATTTTGGAATTATAATAGCTCCAAAGTGATATATTTATAGTTTAAGGTGAGTAGGGGTATAAATCATCTCAAAAAATAGGTTTTAGACAAGTTTAGGTCACAAATGTAACCATATCTTTTAGCTTTAACCCTTAGTTAAATAAATTAACTCTTACCATGTCTTCTTGTATTTTTACACTATATGGTAAATATAGTTACTATAAAATGAAAATAAAACCACAAGTGGATCATTAATGACTTTTTAACACTATTTAAGTTATTTGGACAAATATTAGATTTTTAAGAATATTAAATCATTTAATAAAATAGTATTTGTTTTAAAAACTCATTTATGTCAATTTTGACACTATTTAGTATTTTTTTGTTAAAGTCATAAAAAATTGATTAATTAAAAAAACTAAATTATATAAAATATAAAATTTCATAATAATCCAAATTTTTTTATGGCATAAATTTTTTTCAAATTACATTTATTTTAATATTTATAATATCATTTATTTGAATCATTCGTTAATAAGGTAATCACTACATGATCATTGTGTCATAAATAAATTTATTTATTTTATGTCTAAAAATCATAAATAAAACACCATGATGTAGGAAATATTCTTATTTTTTAATGACTATTTATAGTCAGAAATATCAATTATATAAACCCACCATAAAATTGTTTTAGTAAAAATATACATGTTTATGTTATATTTCTCTTTACTTTAAATTAATTATTATAACATGTCATTATCACACTCAAGTGATTCCTAAATGACAAAATTTCATCCCAAGGGATTTTTGGTCACCAATGACTCAAAAAATAATATTAGGACACATGTTAGGGTAGTTTTATATTATTATAATATTATTTTCACCCTTATTTACCGAATTAACCCTTTAATTGTGGTAAATAAAAATAATTACTAAAGTTACTGTTCATAATGTCAAAAAATAAAAGTTTCCTTTTTACACAATTTTGACCTTGAAATTCGAAATATGGAATCTATTTTTCCAAATTCAAAACACATAATTTGTATTAATTAATTTAAAATTAAATCCCCTTGTCAAAACCAGAAAGTGGGTTTTTAATAAGTAAAAAGTATTAAAAGATTGACATGTGTTTATATCCAATTTAAATGTAAAATTACTTAAAATGAAAAAAATTGGATTAAATGATAAAATAATAATCTAATTAAAATTTAAACAAATTTAAAATATAATATAAATATACAAATAAATGAGATAAAAAGGGAGTTTTGAATTAAAATGCCGTTTTTTTTACTATTCATTAAAAAACGAATTTTATCATAAAAATACCAAAATTAAATCAAAGTAAATTTTGATGTCCTGATTCTAAATAATAAGTTAGTTTTTCCAAATATAACATATAAAAGTGACAAAACTATATTTAAAAAGGTTTCACCATCAAAAGGTGGTAAAATGACTTTTTAAAAATATTAGAGTATTTTATGCTTAAAATTGGATTCATTTTCATTTTAAGACTCTAAAATTTATTGGATAAATGTAAAAACATTTAATAAACATGTGTAATAATATTTTAGTTATTTCTACTCTTTCTCACCAATACAATGGCTAGTCTTTAACTACCATTTAGAATAGTAATATTATTATCATATTAGTTTTCGGTATAACTCAATGTTGTGTGCAACGTAAGATTTCAGAGAAACCCATTATTGCGTGTCAAGTAAGCTATTAGAAAAAAAAATGTCCCCTTAATGAAGAATTAATATATTATTCATAAATATTAATATATATAAAAATATATTATTCTATAAATATGTGGGATGTTACATATACACTATTTATAAAAAATACTTTTGAAACAATAACTATTTTAGAAAATCAAACATCTCCAATACTTTGAATCTGACCCTTAGAGTTCTCATAAAATGTGACTAGGCCTCCATTACATGAATTAAAATATAGAAAATTTAAAATATCACCTATCTTATTCTTGGAACATCCATTGTCTAAATATTATGAGTCTTTGAGACTTTTAATGAAGATTTCCTAAAATTAAACAATTAAAAAGAATGTTTGGTAACCATGATAACTTCGGACAAACTAGATTATTAGTAGAATTTTTTTGAAAATAGATATATTTAAAACCTATATTTTTAGGTTATTTATAAAAAACATCTCTAGAAATAAAAGTTTGATTATTCCCAAATGATTGTGTAAATATCAGTGAACATTTTTTGGCATGATTCCCTTTCAATCTACATTTGAAATAGGTTACACTAGAAATAATTCCTTTCGAACTTTTTACAAAGGTAGTCTTATTTATCCTTGGTGATAAACTATTATAACAAAATACCATTATTATTATAGTTTTCTTCATCATAGACATCATTTTTTCATATTGTTCTTTTCTTTAAAAAATGTAGATAGAGTTTATTTAAGATTAAAAACTTTCTTTTTCAAATACTTATTCCATTTTTGGATAGTCTCTAAATAAGTATAAACTTAAACATTATATATAGATTATGTATATTTTGTTCTATTATTTTCTTGATTAAGTTTATTAAAATCATTCTTAACATTAGTTAAATATTCCAAAATAGAATTTAATCTTATTTCCTAATCCTTTCAATCATTACTATATAGTCATTAAGTATGGAATTTTATTCCTTTAGTTCCAACTTGTTAGAATCATAATTATCTTTAGATTTATCATTATGGGAAATATAGATATTTAAATTATCACATTCCCAATAAATTTTATCATGTTATTTAACTAACCACCTATTTTAAATTTTTATAACATTATATTTTTCAATTATTATAACACCATCATTACTTAATCCCTCATTTTCAATAAGTAGTTGTTTGAGTTTAGAAATAATAGAATCATAATTAGAACATGAATTAGAATTAGTTTCATTTTCATATTTGTAAATAAAATTATGCTCAAAATTAATATGGGTAATTAATTTATTAAAAAATGAATTAGTTACCACACACTATACACCTATTAGAGAAATGATCCCTATATCATTTTCACTTCCAAAATCACTACTTGAGTTAAAACTATATGAGAAATACCAACCTATAAATAAAGATTGATTTTATTTTCTCCTTTTGTATTTGTCTTTATTTGGATGTTTGATTTTGGGGAGTCTATCTTAATGTGATGTTTATTCCTACAATCATAACATATTAATTTTGAAGCATCATTATTATTACTATTATTACCTTTATTGTACTCCTTTTTGAAATTTCTTCTAAACCACCTCTTCCCACATTTGTTTTTCAAAAACTTGAAAAAAAACATACTAAAGTGTTCCATATCTTTATCACTTTCCTAGAACACAGAATCAGATGTATTAGATAATTCATTAAAATTATGAATTAAAAAAATATTTACATGCCAAATTTTTGGCAGATCTCTTAGTAATATTTTAACTTGAGCTGTGTTATCCAGTACTTCACCAAGAGAACTCATACCATTTGTAATACTTGTAAATCGATGGAACATCTGGTTGACTAACTCATTTTACCACATCTTAAATCCTAGTATTCTACTCAAATAATTCTTAGATTTTTCCTTTTAATATTGTTAGTACTATAGTGAGTGACTTGATGTATTCTCCATATGTCGTGTTCCATTTTACAATAAGAAATATTATTGTAGAAACTTCTAGTTATATCACAATATAAAATATTCTGAACTTTATAATTCAATAAATATGTAACCTTTTTATTAACTAAAATTGTTTCTGGATCAACTTTGGGTAGCTTATATGGATTCCCTATAATAATCCAATGATCTACACTTAACTATTTCAGGTAATCTTTCCTTCATCCTTTCCAGTATCCATAGTTCCTCCCATCAAAAAATGAGAGATTTTGTAGAATCCATCCATCATTAGCATTAATGCCTTCCATATTACAAAACTAGTCTTTATTACTTATAGTGTTTGGTCTAGGATACTTAGGTTATCATAGTAGTAAAAACTAAACAATAGTACTTATATATAGAAGGTTTAAAATAGAAAAAGTTTCTAACTATTCATAGACCATTCCCTGATACCAATTTTTGTATTGAAATCAATGGAAAAATAAATGGGGGGGGTAAATAGTAATTTAAAATATTTTAATTAAAATAAATAATATTTTATTAATTAATGAATATAGAGTGAGTGAAATGTTCATGTTATGTAGTGCAGTTGAAATAAAATAAATGAAAAATTATTTTTATAGTGGTTCAGATCACCAAGATCCTTGTCCACTCATCAACCTTCTCTAATTTGAGAGAAGATTGGTACCCACTAAGAATAACTCACTTTTATAATTATGATAACCTATTACAAACTCTAACTTTTACATTACCTTGAGTCACAACCCAGAATGTTTTCCGATTTCTTAACCTAGTATGGACCTAAATTTTATTTGGGGGTCATAACCCATGAACTTCATTTTGGGTGGTATAAAACCAATAGACAAACCTGCTTTTGATTGAAAAAAATAAACCTACTATAATGATTAAAAATATAATAAATAAATACGACATGATGAAAATTTTAAATAATGAAAAACCATTAGAATTATCAGATGATGAATGCAATGTCGCTCGGTGATCCTTGATCACTTCGGTAGTAGAGATTTGAATATAGAAGTTCCTTTTTGATCATAGAAATGTAACAAAGGTCTCAAAGGTTATTGATTGTGTGTTCAATAAGGAAGTGAATTGTAAGTTGTTTCGAACAAATAATATGAAGACTATTTTATCCCTTGATCAAATGCCAATAGACTAATCCTTTATCATCAATAAATCCAAAATATTCCAGGAATGTACAGTCATCCAATCATTGCATTCCATGATCTAGTGAATAAAAAAATTATTATTACTGTTACCTATATTTTGAAATACTATGCTCATTGTCACAGTTTTTGTACACTCTTACATTTATAGAATAATCTAATTAAAACCACTTATAATATATTAATTATAATAAAAGATAATTATTCAAATAATTAGAAAGATAAAAGTTACTTTTATTAACATGCAGAAATTAAATATCTCAAAAATTATAAAAAATAGTGTAAAATAAATTAAAGGAAAATTATTATTTTTATAAGAATTTATATGATAATTTTTAATTTAAAAATTTATCGAAAATTCATAAAATATTTATTTATTTTTAAAATAAATAAAAATAGTTAAAATAATATTAATAAACCTGTAGTTTATTGAAAAATAAAAAAGTCACAGAAATAGAGTATCATAAAGAATATTTTTCATGTGTGAATGTAAATAATATATTCAAATTTTTTTTTGAAACAAAATGAAATTTTATTATTAGAAAAATGAAATAGTAATTAAAAATTTATTTCACATGCAATAAGTAAAAAAATATTATAAAAAAATATTTTAACTGGTGGGAGATAAAAAATACCTGACTGTAGTAAGATGTTACTACCATCGACATGATACCATTGCATTGATCTACCATTAAATTTATCTACCATCACAGATGATCTATATTCATAGATGATATACCACAGGTGTAGCACAATACTACTGTGAGGAAGGAGATCGATTCTACCATCCCAAATGGACATTCTACTATTGCTAAAGATCTATTATTTTCAAGTGGTAGATGAAATAGTGATACTATTATACCACTTGTGATAATGATTCCATTGGAAACGGGATAAAGATTCTACCATCATGAATGAGACTGGTACTACCATCACTATGAGTTGATATTATTGAAATATTATCCACCATTGAAAATTTGAGTATCTACTATGAAAGAGTTGGATGCATAAGCTATCGTCAAGTGGCAGATTAATCCCCTGTTAAAGAAGATCTACCATTACAAAAAATCTAAAATTTCAGAAGATGTACCATTTGAAGATGGTCTACCATGTGAAGATGATCTATAATTGGTTCATTTTCTTGTGACTACATCTCGTGAAATCATTTTTCTTTGAAAGATCAACATGCATGCAGGATGAAGTTTCATACATAGATTTAGTTTGATTGACCTTGTCTTTATCCTTTAGTATATTAAGAGGAGATGGGCAGTTATCATACTATTGTTTTTGTAAGGATCATGCATATATTTTTCTATGTTCAAGATGTTGAAGATGAAAATATTTTGTATATGTGATGTCAATGATCAATCCGATTATGGAGATCAATTTGATCGTACGACCGTCGTTAGGTGCATATCTTTTAAAATAGATGAATAGTGTAGTATTACCAGAGTCACACATCGTACTTTAACTTTATCTGGAATCCATTATTTCAATAATATCTTATCACAACCAATTAAAGCTAGGAGTGGGAGATCATCACTTTCACACACCTTTATACATGGGTCATTGCCTAACCGACCTCTTTGGCTCATCGACATGCATTCTCAGGCACATGATCCAGCATGACTGTACATGACCAACTTTTCTATGTTGTTGTGTAGGATCCTTGGACCGGATCTCCCATGAGATTAAACCTTGGTTCCCTTATGCATGGATGATGAGATTTCCATTATGGGATTTTAATGTTTAACTTATTCTTTTACTTAATCTACGAAGAAAATTTTTAGAAATTAAATATAATTTTAAATATTATGATAATAAAAAAATATATATTATATTTATACTTAATATTTTGAATTTACGATTAATAAATAAAATATAAAATTAAAATTTTAATAAAGTATCATTAACCATTTAAAAAATTAATACATGAAAAAAATAAATGATTATAATGTGAATTTGATTTTAATTAAATGTGGGGAAATTAAAATTTATCAAAACACAACTATTAAATGTGAGGAAATTATAATTTTTGAAAACACAGATGTTAATTTATTAATACACAGGTACAAACACTAATAACACCATACTTGATCTTATGTAGAATTTTATTTTGAATGCTTATAAGAATTTACATGAAAGAGTTTTATATACCTTATATATGAGATTCACTTAGAAATGTGTAAATATAATTGGATTTTATTATTGGTTGAGTATAATAAATCATGAATTTTATAAAGTGTTATTCCTTGATATATTTGGAGCACATTAATTTACATAATGAAAAATGATTTAAAACTAAACATATATAATCTTGCACATATATCAGTATTATATGATATATGAATATTTCATGATATATAATAGTTTTACATGATATATATAATATGCATATATAAATTTTGATGTTAATAAAACCCCCTAAAATACTAAATGCGAGACTCCTTCTGAAGTAAACAATTCTAAAGGACTCGATCATTTATTATGGGTAACCTAAACTGTTTGGTTACCATGAATTATCTTACATAAGGTAATTATTTTATAGATGAACCTAACTATTGAGTTTTATATCTAACATAATATTTTTATTACATTTATCTGGGTGACCCTAACCATTGGGTTCCCAGGGTAATAGAGGCTTGATAATTCATATGATGAATTAATCAAGGGCTTGTACAACTAACTATCCTAGAGTCATACATGATATTTTTGACATGATTATCTAAACAATTTAGTCATATATTATGGTATGATATTATATAGGTTAAATCATGATGAAATATAGATCATGTTCCATTAAATAGATATGATGTATTTTCATGCATCATGAACATTATTTTTACAAATCATATAATTTGAATATATAATTTAAAAGATTTAAATATAAGGTTGAGGAGTGTTACCAAGGAGAATAATTTTTAGTATATGGATGTTAATGTTATATAAATCAACTTCACTTATTCTAATTTATGGGTATTGGATATTGGTATTTTATCAAACATTTGTGATGATGTGGAAAAACATAGTAACATTTGAGAATCGATGAAAGGATAAGTAGATCTACATGTTTAAAATGTAAAATAATTGGTGCATTAGAAGACAATACTATGATCTAATCCTACCCCATGTATTAATTATTTAATTGGAACACTGTTACTATGCTTCAACCATAAATTGATATTTTATTTCTATATATTATTTAGAAAAGAAGAGACTGATGTTCATGATTTAGAAGAAAATATATTCAATATAAATGAATGGGATGTTTTATGGTATTAGGGATATTTTCAATGGTTTATGAAATATGGATATGGATAATATAGTCTATAATAATAAGGATAAAAAGATCATTGTTTATTTTAACACCACTTACTTTAGCATTGTATCCTTGGGAATATAAATTAGGAATGATTCTGAAGACTCCATAGAGATGGATTGTTGGACTCATTAAATTATAAATAACTTAAATTTTTTGAATCTTGTTTATTAATAAAACATTATCAAAGAACCTTTTTTTTAAAGGTGATATAGATATTGGGATATTAGAATTAATATATAGTGATTTATGCAGACCAATGAGTACACAATCGAGTGATGAGTATTGGAACTTCATAATCTTTACCGATGACTTCAGTTTGTATGTTAACGTGTTTCTTATAAGGTTGAAGTTTAAAATCTTTAAAAATATTATAGAGTTCAAAAAATTAAGCATATAATCAACTAGTAAAAAATTATGAAGATAAATCGATCAAATTGGGGGGGTGAATACTTGATTCATTAATTTAATGATAATTTGAGTGATTAAGAAATTGTTTCATAACTTACTCCTCCTAAAACACCTAGAGGATTAGTGTATTAGATAGAAGGAATTATATTTTTTTAACATGTTTTTATTTAATATGAGTCAATGTAACCTTTCTTTATCATTTAGGTGATATTCTATAGAAGAAAAATCTTTCATTCTAAACCACATTCCATATAAAGTAATCATAAATTGTTTATATGTGATTTGGTCTAAGAGGAATCTTAATTTTCCTTTTATGAGGATTTTTGGTAGTGAGAAATATGTATGATATATGTATTTAGACAATATTGACCCATAATTAGAGAATTTTTTTATGGTTTTCCCAAAAACACTACAGGATATTACTTTTACTATTACATATTCAGTTAATAGTCATAGTTAAAAACTATGAAAATACGGTCTAAAACCATCATTATAAGATATAAAAATGGCTCAAGGAACAATCATTTTTGTTACCATTAGTATAGGACCACAATCAAGGTTAAAATAAAAATTGTGATTGTGGAACCCCTATAATAATGATTCGAAGAAACCATAACAACAAGTATCAAGGAAAAAATGGTCATGATTATAAAAAAAATCATAAATAAACATGAAATATAGTTATGGTTTAAAAATAACTATCAATTTATAAATCCTATAGTCACAACTATGAAACATTATATAACCTATTTTCATATTTATGAAATTCATTACTATAGGGTATTTTTTATTTAAAAAACGAGATACCCAAACAACCCCTTTACCTTCCAAAATAAGAAAATATCAAACAATATCAATTAAACTAGAAAAAACAACCACTATAAATTAATATATTAATGAAAAATTAAATGAAATATGATAATAAGTGTTTTATAAAGTTAGGTAGCCTGAAAAATTAACCAAATAACTAATAGTAATAAAAAAATATCTATTAATGTTTTCAATATGAAAAATCATAATTCATAACCAAAAAACTTCAATCCAAAACCCAATATACCTATCTAGTCAATTCACATATGGATCAAGATTAAATTACAAATTTTCAATACATATGAAACTCAAACTAACCTATCCCCACAAATGCATTAAAAACAATTCAAAACAAACACTTTCAAGTAATACACCCCAGTTCAAATACATTTAGACCATAATGATTTATCATCAACAATGGAAACCATTATCATAATTCAATCACCTTTTAAAGATTAAAATCACCAATAAACCATTTTTATAAATATAAAGAATTTACAAATGAAAATACAAGTTCAAAATAATGACATACCATACAAATGAGCGATGAGTTACTATTGAGGATTATATGGATATTTTGATTCAACTTTAGTTTAACTATTCTGAAAGAATAGCATAAAAATAATTAGAAAATTTTACATATAATAGTAATAATGAAATGGATATTCAAGAACTAAATATGAAAAAAATCATAATCCACAACCAAAAACCATCAAACTACAAACCAATATGACTATTTAGCCATATTACATATGGTACAAGATTGGATTACATGCTTTAAATCCATATGAAACTAAAACTGACCTACCACCATATATTTCATGAAATAAATTTTTTTAAAAAAAATTATGTAATACAATTCATTTCAAACACATTATAAATTTAATTCTTCGTCATAAAAAATAGAAACCATTATCACAATTCAACCACCTCTCTAAAAATTAAAATCATCATCAAACCATTTTCTATAAAACCAATGAAACTTGACATTAAAATAAAAGTTTAAAAATAATGATATGTCATAAAAATGAGTGATAAGTTTCTACCATGGATCATATAACCATTTAAATCCTTATTTTATTTAACTGTTGTGAAAAAATAATATAAAAATAATCAGAACATAATTTAACTAATACTAATAAAATTTTGGATATTCAACATATCAATATGCCAAAATCATAATTAATAACCAAAAACCATCAAAACAAAACCCAATATTCCTATTTAGTCATATTACATGTTGTTTAAACTTGAATTATAGTTTTTCAAACCAAATAAAACTAAAATTGACCCATCCCCACAAATGTTATGAAAATAATTCAAAAAAAATACTTTCATGTGATACTACTCAGTCTAAACACATTAAAGCTTCAATTATTCATCATAAAAAATGGAAAAAAGTTCAAAATACAATGAACTTTATAATGATTGAAATCATCTCCAAACAATTTTTTTCAAAACCAAATTATTTAAAAATGAAAATTAAAGTTTAAAATAATGAATTATTATACCAATGAGTGATGAGTTTCTGTTGAGGCTCAAATAACTATTTAGATTCATCTTTAGTTTAATTAATATAAAAAATAATATAAAACTAATCAAAAAACCATATATATAATAATAAAATTGGTCAATATATCTAAGAACTCGATACTCCAAAGTCATAATTCACAATAAAAAACAATCAAATGTTACTCAATATGTATATTTAGTCATATTACATATGTTTCAAGATTTAATTATAATTTTTCAATCTATATGAAACTCAAATCGACCTATCACCACAAATTTCATGAAAAAAATTCAAAATAAACACCTTCAAGTTTCACTCCTCAGTATGAACACATTAAAACTTCAATGATTTATCATAAACAATGGAAAGCATTATCAAAATTCAATTACCTTTCTAAAAATTTAAATCTCTACCAAACAATTTTCCATAAAACCATAGAATTTAAAAATGAAAATACATGTTCAAAATAACAACTAATCATACAAATGTGGGATGAGTTTATATCAAGGATAAGATAGAGATTTTTATTCATATTTATATTAACTACTTTGA
Source organism: Viscum album (assembly GCA_963277665.1). Classification (NCBI taxonomy): domain Eukaryota; kingdom Viridiplantae; phylum Streptophyta; class Magnoliopsida; order Santalales; family Viscaceae; genus Viscum; species Viscum album. The sequence continues at coordinate 239,463,510 of OY728158.1, forward strand.
AAAAACAACCTAAAAAATCAGTACATCATACAAGTAATAGAAAAAAGACATGGATACCCAATAGTAGAAGATGTTTTCCCAAGTTCAATATCTATCATGTTCTTCACATATGAAAATTAATAAAAAATGAAATAATTTAATTCATAAATTGAATCGTAAATTCATTCTTATAAATTCATGCTTGAAATTTAATTTTAGTTTAATGTCATTTTACTTAAAAAATAAATAATCCAAACCATATTTTTTCTAGTTGTATGCTTCAAAATCCATTTCGTGTCAAAGTATTTAAATTTTATGTCACAAATAAAATAAAATAAATAAAATAATTCAATGTATAAATTGAATTATAGATAAATATTATAATTTAAGTTAATATATTGAAATTATAATTTTCCATTAATAAATAAAATTATCTAACATCCTGGTGGTCATTGACTAGTACCTATAACTTTATTATCAATAAAAACTATTAAAATTAATTAATAACATATAACTATCATAAAAAAATACAACCAACCAATATATATAATACAAAACTAGTAGTAGTAAGTGTTAGTTGTAAATTGTACTCATAAATAATTATTACAGACAAGATTTAGTTTGTGGACCTACTATATTAACAGTGGATCCTAGATATGTGATCCTATATAAAACAAAAAATGATTAATGTATCAAAATAGAACTTAATAGTTAAAACAATTTATATAATTTATAATTTAAATTTAACCTATAATGAAATAATATTTTAAAAAAATGTTACTTACCAATGCATATAAGTACATGCTCAAAAATGTTGGGTAGGTTTATCACCACCACTACCCCCCCTCCCCACCACCACCATTAGCTTATTCATTTTCTACAGCACCAATATACAAATTTTAAGTAGAACAAGAACCACCGCTATCACCACCACCAACACCACTAAAAAAATCATAATTAGGATATAATCTAGTGGAAGTATATGAACCAATAATAGAAAATTATGTCTTCATAGAGTCTATCCAAACATTGATATCATGACTCGACCCACACCGACCTCGAGTAACTACAACCTGAAGCCCTCCTCCATAGGCCAGGGGTGACAACTAGCACCAAAGGAACAACAACTCCGGGATGCCTTTTCCTAAGAACCTACACACACACACATGCAACCAACTCAATATGAAAGCACAGAGGTAAAGGAAAATGAGATACAACACTGTTGTATATAAACAACAAATATGAATCAACCTCTAAATAGTACAAGTACAGAATTGTAACCAACCAAAAAAGTTCCACTACCAGGAAGTAACTGGAAAGGTAAAACAAATAAGAGAGTCCTGCTCATGAATACCAATTTATAATCACCATATGCGGTCCAAGAACCCATATCCCTATGCACCTCTGAAGTCACGATCAACCTATTTGTCGTCTGTATATGGCATGACATGTGAACGAAAATCCCATGCAGGGTTGAGTATACAAATACTCAGAAGGAAACCCTGAAAAGGTGAAGGGGGTCTGTAAGAGATACTCTGAAAAGAAAATCAATAGATAGAACAAGGTACAAAAAAAGAGTTCATCTCCACACAACAAAGGAGTTAAGTAAGCACATCCAAGCACAATGAGTTCTAAACGGTGAGAAGATGAAATTCTCATCGAGTCTTCTCTACCTATAGTAGGACAATAGACTCATCCAACCTCAATAATCTAAACACAAAAAGCAAGTGACATACCCCACACATATTTTCCTCTAATGGAAGGAGAGTAACCAAAATCCAAGGAGTGGGTACTAGAAATAGAATATATATATGCTTATTCAAGGAAAACCAAATGATAGAGTAAGGGGATCTTCATATCACAGTTCATCCCAAGAAAAGTGATTAGTCAAAAGTCTCAAAAGTAACCACCATTGATTCCCAACATCGCATATGTAGGCCCTGAAATACAAGTAAAATGGACTCAATCATTGCACCTTGATAATATTCGCTTTGGGTGGTACTGTCTTTCCCTCACATTTTTTAGTCGTGTTACAAGGACACATCTTGGTGGGAAAATCATCCCTCATCCTCAAGATTCTAAAGGTACATCAAAAAACATATCATCACTATGCCACACAGTCGAGAGGTCATGTCTCGAAGTTGAGGATCCATGTCCAGTCCAGCTGGAGGGTTCCACTCTAGTCATCGGGTATCTATGTCCTAGTACACCAGGTGGGATCATGGCTTGGAAGTCGACGAGGACCCACTTACCAGCTCCAATGGAGGTTACTACATGGAAATCATCGTCGACGGGACCCACAACCCAGCCTCACTAGAGGGAAGCCCAAAATTTCCATTGGGGACCATTGCCCATCCCAACTGGTGGTAAACCCAGAACTACCATCGAGGACCACTACCCAACCTAGCTAGATGTAAGACTAGAACTGCTCTGGCCATCCCTATTGAATGGTACCTCATGGAAAACATCGAGGAACACACTGGAAATGCCGAATGGATGGTACCTCTCGGAAGTCATCAAGGAACACTGGCCATCCCAGTTGTATGGTACCTCTTAGAAAGCGTCAAGGGACACACTGGCCATCCCTACTAGATGGTACCTTTTAGAAAGCATCGAGGAACATCAGCCATCCCTACTAGATGGTACCTCTCGGAAAGCATTGAGAAACACACTATAGTTATCGGGTTACACCCCTTATAGGCATGACACCTGGAACATCTCGTATCGTTTCATAAAGTGGTACATGGTGCGTGTAGGGACCACACAATGTGTGACCCCAACTCATCACTTGGCCACATACCTAACCATTTTTTGGTACTAAATTGTGAACAAGTACCCCTAGACATGCTAAGATACTCCCAAAGTACATGGAACATATAGTTAGAAGGCAGATGAGTGAACGACGCTCACCATTGATCCAGAGGTACAAAAACATAATTCACTAACACACCACCTCAAGCAAACCCAAAACATTTGACCTCATCTCTTTATAAAACTTCTCCACTATCACATGAGTGGATATTGATCTAAGCCAAGTGTTCTTTTCAAACATAGTAGAAGGATATCCCAACGATATTCATTTCATGTTTCCACATTTAAATAGATCACGAACAAGGCTCTACACACCCAAAAGGATCACACCATTGTGATCCTTGAAGAAAAACACAGAAGGACAATTATTCATTCTCCCTAATCAGACATTCGATTAAAGAGTCGTATGTCCCCACATTTCAATTAAAAATATTCATGTAGGTCCTATGCCTCGATCCCAACATTAATTATATGGATTTTCCCATTGTGATCCTCATAGAAAAACACACAGTATTGACTACTAATTCATCCAAAACAGATACCTGGTTCAAAAGATTAATTTCACTGCAACCCATGCGAACCAGGACTTGTGAGGCCCACACCTCGACTTTGTTTTAGAAACTCTCGATATTCCGTGAAAAGTCCACCCGAAGACTAAGGTCGCACCGTCGCTAACAGCGTTTTAATCAGATTTCACATGCAAACGCCACATCTGAAACAAGAACACCAAATAATAATAATTATATTATTATTATTAAAATTAAGAGTTTTTTGCAACCAAGCCAGAAAACCAATTCTTAAAGATCTTGAACCAATGCAAAAAGATATTTCTCATTTAGAGGAATGTGTGGTAGAAGACGGTGCATCAATCGGACGTCCCACACAGGCGTTATGCCAGGTTCAATATTTAATAATAATATTTAATATAATTTTACACGAGTGTTTCATAGTCCTAGGCCATGAGTCAGATAGAATTATTCGGAAAGGTCTTAAAAAGATTGTATCATCGATGGGGTCATGCCACCACTGACAGTGAGCGAAACAGACTCCCCAAATGAGAGTTATGGGGGTTTAAAGTTAATAATAATAATAATAATATTAATAATAATAATAATAATAATATTATTATTATTATTATTATTATTATTATTATTATTATTATTATTATTTTTTAATCCCATTAGGGTTTCCCCCCATTTCCTCCAACCTGGTCTGCCGCCTCACCCGCTAGCTATTCCAGATGGTGCTCTACCTCGGTCGACCCGCGTCAACTCGGTCCCGCATTAACACGGCCCCATGTTGCTCAGACCCTTCTCCCTATATCGTTCACCCTGCTTGACCATGTTCCACCTCCACTCTTCTCGCTGGCCCGCTTTTTGGGCTCTCCTCTAGCCGTACCCCACGTTCTATAGGCCCGGTCTCTCTCGCGACCCACCGCTGCGACCCCGCTGCAACCTCTCCTTCCCACTAAAGTTGTACGCCCAACTGTCGACACCACACCAATACTAAACCCCGTTCCAGCCTCTCCTGCCGTATGACCTTCCACGTCCACTCCGCCATGCCACCCTTTGTGGCCGCCATGCACCGCCGACTAGCCTTGCTCTGGTGGTCCCATATGCGGACCACCGCAACTTCATCAAATGTACAAATAACAATCTGGAAGCTATTATGGGATCCTTGTATCGATCTCTTCAGATAATAAATCCTTTCTTAATGATCCGTTGGTGTTTTGATAAATCGAAGAAAATTAATGATGAACAGCACGAAGAATGACAGAGAATATAGAGTAATTTTGTCTTTGAACACAGATCAATGTCTTTGTTAGTGCGGTCATCAGTAATTAATAACCAGGGAGAAGAAACAAACAAAAAGATTTGATTTGTCAAATAAAAACATCAAATGGAGATAAATTTGAAGGATTTTTCCTCGATTCATTCGTCGGTTGTGGATGACACGTTCGTTGCACTCCTGCTTCAATCCGCCGAGGTTTTTTCAAAGAAATATATTTGATTTAATGAATAATGAAGATTGAGCAGTGTAAATGGATGGATAGGGAGAGAGATAATTAGGGGATCATCCTAATTCTAATCTCTAAGCCCTTATTTAATGGAAAACACTGAAACCCCACCAACTATCATGGAATCTGAAACTTCTGTTCCTTCTTATTTTATGTCCACCAAGGTAAGACACTCCATTCTAAACTCAATGGTAGTATCTAATTTTCACTCTAGTATCCAATCAAAACTTATTTTATTTTTCATTTGAGGTAAAATAATTAAGTTTAATTGTTTTATTTAGAATTTTTCCCCTGGGTGACTTTTCTCACAGAAGTCCTACTTTGACAAATGTTATTCTCCACCTAGGGTAAAAGCCATGTTTTAGACTCAACTGTAGCCTCAGATTTCTGATCCAAGTTATCATTTGAGAGATATTTTATTTCCATCCCATGAATAGTATAAAATATACTAAACATTTTTGTATAATTTATTCTAGGCACAGCAGGCCTTGGAATAGCACATCGTCTTAGTACCTAGCTCTGTAAATATATTTATAAATATTCCAAAGTATTACAAGGAAAAAATTGAGTCTCTAAATCATTCCATCCATTAATATTTTAATCCTCAAAAAGAAAAACTAGGAAAAAACTCAGGGTTCTCATCTCACACCTTGATCTCCCACTCCTAGGAAAACCTACCTGTTTCTGTGTTGGCACAACACACGAACCAAAGGGAAGGTCTGTGATCATAAGGGCTTCTCTTGTCGATGACGTGTGTTGGAACATGCATGTATCTCCTTAGCTGCAACATGTGGGTGACATCGGGCACCCACTCCAATTATTGGGGCTATGGAAAAGAGGTAGGCAACCTCACCATCTTTTTACACAGTTTCGAACTGACCGATGAAACTCAAGGGATAGTTTGCCTCCCCAGTCGATCCTCTACATCCCGTGTCATAACTGAAATCATTGTTTGTCCCTGGAATCAGGTCTCATGATTCCCTCCTTCATAATATCCATCTGGTAAAACACCTAAAGTTATCTGTTCATAAGAGATTTCATAGTCTATGTATCAAAACTAAGACTCTCTTACACGCTTAGAAAGTGAAGGAGTCAACACCATCGACTGAAGAGAAAATGTACCCTCCTTCTCCACCAGGGTCAGCTACTGGAAAGATAACCACTTTGAAACATCCTGTACTAAGCGAGCCTGGAACTTCCTGTAAAGGGAATATACGACAACATTTCCCTTTCCCAGAGTATAGATGATCTCAAAGTCATAGACCTATAGGAATTTCAACTAGAGTTTCCACCATAGGTTCAAGTCTCTCTGTTAGAAGACACAACTGAGAATCTGGTGGTCTGAACAAACTACAAAGTGCTCTCCTAAAATATAAAATATCCGCATTGTTAGGGAAAAGAATATCACTCCCATCACTAGGTAGTGATTTATGCAGTTCTGTTCATGGGGTCTCCATCATCTCGAATCGTACTTGATAACTGTTGTATCAAGTTTGACGTTGAGCACACAAGGTACCAGCAAATAGGGCAGGTGAGAAAACTCATCCAACAATAAGAAAATAAAAACGGAAAGGATGTGGAATACCTTGCATGTCTTCACATCCCTTATAAGGGGATTAATTCTCAAAATAAGTATTGTGCTATACCCACTAGTGGCCTTCCACGAAAAAGGAGTTCAAGCAGAAAAACTCCACCGACAATGTTAGGACCTTCTCCAACACTCCATCACACAACCTCACCCTGAATGCACATGTAAATGGGTCTCATCCACCACACCTCAATGCTATCTTATTTGGGAAGAACTGACTCTCCCTCGTGATTTTTCTCACATCACAAAAATGTTTCTTGGTGGGGGAAGTTCCCATATTCCTCATGCTTTCAAAGTTATGTAAAAAAACACTAACAGAGGGTTACACCAATGCACCATGTCACCCCAATAAAACCTCAATCAAGGATTAAGGAGAATAGAGTACTTCACATATTATTTAACAATTCCTACTGTAAAAGTATAAAAGACATAGGGTTTACCTCTTATCATATCATACTCTGCAGGACTGTAGACATCCAAATATTGTAGCTATCTGTGGCCCCATCTTCCAACTTCCTGAGCATGATGTGGGACTCCTGGTGGTGGTGGTGGTGTTCTAAGAATATCATAACAACATCCCCCACCTCTGTATCTTCCTACTTCTCTATAGAAACCAACTCCTTGGGGCCACCCCTATCCCCACCTAGAAGATTCCTAATCACAATGTTATCTCTTCTCGGGCGGTCCACCTACTACCTGTTTAGGGTTTTTAAGATATCTGGTTAAGTAGTCTCATGCCATGTGACCTCTCCCATCACAAGAATATCACTAGACCTCCCTAAAATCTTCATGTTCTCTGCACTTCCTTTTCCCCATACGACAAAATTCCTTATACCATTTATGGGGAGGCCTTTTACATCGAGATCTTGTCATCTGATGCCCGCTATATGCGGTAGATATCTTAGCTTCGTTGTGCCCACTACCACCAACCATAGGGCCTCCCTATGATAGAAATATTTCTATCACTAGATTCTGATATAGTACCCCAATATAGGTGGAGATGCACAAGCGTACTATGATAGCACAGATCTCTCGGCGGATTCGCTACTCAAAATTTCATGCTCGAAAGTAGCTGTCATGGATAATTTCCATAGAGTAGAGTGCAAGGTCTGTGAACTTAGTTTCATTCACAGTATCTATCATAACTATCTACTAAAACTACAGGAGATCTTAAATACAAATGGAGTGAAATCTGAAGGGGTAATACTCCTCATAAAACAACTGATGGAAGTAATCCCATGAGAGTGTTGACTCGTCAAGTATCTAAGTAACCAGGCTCTACCAATACATAGAAATTACATGGAAAAGGATAGTTTCCAAAGCCACCATCTAATTTATCAGTGATTGTGCAACCTTGAAGAGGCAGACCACTGACTGTAACCAAACCTCTACTGCCTGAGGGTCTGGCTCACCGCGGAACCTCAACAGTCGTTGTTGCTCAACCTCACAAAGCACATTCAGACTATGTGCGTCCTTAGCCTACTATGATAGGGTTTTCTACTGCTCAAGAAGTGGAGGTGATTATACTTACACACCTAGAGGAAGGGGATCGCATAATGGGTCCTGAATTGAGGCCTCATCACTCATAGGTTTGTCTTTATGAACCAGAGCTGGTATCCTAGCTGACTGTCATCGTGGAGGCATCCCGAATGTTATCAAGGAGTACTGCAGACAGATGAGTGTGTATATATATATATATATATATATATATATATAATGGGGAGCTGACTCAAGAAGTATAGTAAAAGACTCAATCCTATATGATGCATGTACCATTGTTCCTTGCAGTAATTGTATCTGGGTTCCGAGTTGACAAGGTGGTAATCAAGGTCCTGGTGAATGGATACGTCGACCACTCGTACCATCACTGGACTCCCTGTCATAAGAGCCACTCTTGAGATAATTCAACAAATTTTCCCTAAAACCAGCCAATATTTTTTTATTGAAACGTATGAACAATGTCATGAGGGTCAAACCACCTCTCATACAACATTTTCACGACCTGGCCCATTCTAGACTCGAGCTGCAACTACCCTAAGCCCACCTCCATAGGCCATGGGGTGGTGACTAGTGCTGAAGGAACAAAAACTCAAGGAGGCATTTTCCAAAGAACCTGTACACACACACACACACACACACACACACACATCCGACTCAATTAAAAAGTGCATATGGAAAGGAAAACAAGATATAAAACTACTATATATAAACCACAAACATGCATCAACCTATAAATAGTAAAAGTATAGAAATGTAAAACTGAAAGGGAAAGAGAAAGAATACATGCCCCACAAGAAAAGTGCCACAGCCTAGTTGTAGGTAAAAAGGTAAAATATATAAGAGAGCCCCGCTCTTGAATCCCAAGCTACGAACGTTGTATGTAGTCCAAGCACCCATATCCCTATGCTCCTCTGAAGTCATGATCAACCTTTCCGTCGTTTGCATAAGGAATGACACGTGTGACTAAAGCCCATGTAGGGGTGAGTATGAAAATACTAAGTAGGATTACCTAAAAAGGAGAAGGGGGATTCGTACAAGATAATATTAAAATGAAAGCAGTAGATAGGAAATGGTACAGAAAAAAGACTACAGCTCAACCCAACGAAAGAGTGAAGTAATCTCATCCAAGCCCAAGGATCTAGCAATGTTGAGTATATGAAATTCTCATTGAGTATTTTCTACCTATAGTCAGAGAGTATACTCGTCCAACCATGAGAATCTAAACAAATAAATCACATGGAATATCATATGCGTTTTCACCTCTCCTAGAAGGAGAGTAACCAAAACCCAAGGAGTGGGTACTGAAAATAGAATATATATATATATATGCCCCGTCAAAGAAACCCAAATGGGATAGTAAGAGGATCTCCATATCACAACTCATCCCATAAAAAGTGAGTTTCCAATAGTACTAGAAGTAACCACCATCGATGCCCAACATCCCACATGTCTACCCTGAATTGCAAGTCAAAGGGATTCAATCACCACACCTTGATACTATCTTCTTTGGGTGGAACTTTTTCTCCTTCATGGTTTTAAGTCATGTCACAAGGACGCATCTTGGTGGGAAAATATTCCATCTTCCTCGAGAGTCCAATGGTATGTCAAACCACATCTTATCACTATTACACATAGTCGATAGGTGATGTATCAAAGTCAAGGACCCATGCCAATACCGACTGGAGTATTCCACTCTAGTCATCGAGTATCTCTGCCCCAATACGCCAGGGGGATCATCACTCTGAAGTTGATGGAGACTCACTACTCAACACCACTGAAGGGTAATACCCAAAAGGTGTCTTAAACATGACCCAATACCCAACCTTTTAGAAGGGAAGCCCAGAACTACTATCAGGGACCACTATCTAGCCCATCTAGAGGTAAGACCAGAACTACCATTGGGGACCACTTCCTAGACACACTAGAGGTAAGACTAGAACTAATCTGGTCATCCCTGCTAGATGGTAACTCTCAAAAAGAATCTAGGAACACACCGGCCATCCATGCGGGATGGTACCTCTTGAAAAACATCAAGGAACACTGGAAATACCTTCTAGATGGTACCTCTCAAAAATCATCTAGGAAAACAATGGCCACCCATGTTGGATGGTACCTCTCAGAAAGCATCGATGAACACTGGTCATCCCTGCTAGATGGTACCTCTCAGAAAGCATCGAGAAACACACTATTTTCATCAAGTGATGCCCCATATAGGAATCACAACTGGAACATCTCACGTAGTATCATAAAGTGGTACACAATGCATGTGGGTCCCCATAATGTGTGACCCCTCCTCATATCATGGTCATGTTCCTAACCATTCTCAGGTACTAAATTGTGAACAATTTCCCCTAGGTGAGCTAAGATACTCCAAGAGTACATGAAACATCTAGTCAGAAGGCCAATGAGTGCATGACACTCTTCATTGATCCAGAGGGCCAAAAACATAATTCACTAACACACCTCCTCAAGCAACCCCAGAACATTTGACCGCATATCTTTATACATCTTCTCCACTCTCATAGGAGTGGATATTGATATAATATGAGGGATATCTTAAAACACATCATAATGATATTCCATCGATATTCATTTCAGGTTTCCACATTTAAATAGATTATGAACAAGGCTACACACATCCAAACAGATCACACTATTGTTATCCATGCTGAAAAACATGCAAGGATGACTATTCATTCGCCCAAATTAGACATCCGATGAAAAAGTCATATGTCGCTGCATTTCCCTTAAAAATAGTCACATGGGTCCCATGACTCAATCTCGAGTTTAATTATATAGATTTCTCCATTACAATATCCGCATGAAAAAAAACATGGGATTGACTACTCATTCATCCCAAATGAATACCCGGTGAAAAATATGCATTTCCCTGAAACACAAGTGAACCGAGCCTCATGAGGTATAGACCTTGAATTTGTTTTATACACTCTCAATTGGTTTTGAAAAGTTCTCCCAAAGACCAGGGTCGTGCCGCCACTAACGACGCATTAATTGAACGTCGCATGCAGACCCCATGTCCAAAACTAGAAACCCAAAGAATAATAATTATATTATTATTAATAAACGTAATAATTCCATGAAACCAATCCAGGAAACCTAGTCTTAAATTTACAAAACTGATCTAAAAATATTCATCTCATTGAGAGGAATATGTGGTTGTAGATAGCGCATCAATTGGATGCTTCATGAAAGAGTTATGACATGTCAAGGATTTAATAATAATATTAAATCTAATGTTTCATGAGAATTTTGTTGGCCAAGGCCAAAAGTTGGAGAGAATTATCCAAAATGGTCATAAAAAGATTGTATCATCAACGGGGTCGCGCCACCACTGATGTTGTGTGAAACAGACTCCCCAAATGAGAGTAATGTGGGTTTAATGTTTAATAATAATAATTATTATAATAAATATAATAATATTTTTCTTTTTATAATTTTTTATCACATTAGGGCTAAGACCACCTTTCCCCCAACCTATATTTCCACCTCACCCACCAGCTATGCTAGCTGGCACTCCTCTTCGGTCGACTTGTATCAACGCAACACACCCTGCATCACCTGGACCTTGCTCCCTACCTCGTTCACCCCGCCTAATTGGGATCCACATCCTCCCTACTCATCAGCCTTGCCTCCAGCCGTTCCATGCGCTCCGCCATCCCGGTTTCCCTTACGACTCGCCATTACGACCCCACTCCAGCCTCTCCTTCCCACCAAAGCCGGACGACCAGCCGCTGACTCCACACCATCTCCGAACCCCACTCCAGCCTCGCTTACCATGAGACCTACCACGCGACCTACCATGGCCTCTCCATTGTTCTGCCCTATGCACTACCGCCACCGGCCGACCTTACTTCGCTGGTCCTTTCTGTCGACCACCACAACTTCACTGAAAGTCCAAAAAATGATCTTGAAGTTGTTCATGGATCCTTGGATAGAGCTATTCATAGATGGAATCCTTACTCAATGATTTTTTGGTGTTTTCATGCATCAAAGAAAATTAATGATGACCATCGTGAAGAACAATGAAGAACACAGAGGAATTTAAGATTTGAATAGGGAACAATGGTTGTGTTAGTGCGGCCATCATTGATTGATAATGAAGGTGAAAAACTAACAAATATAGTTTATTTCTCATATAAAAACTTCTAATAGAAATAAATTTGAAGGATCCTACCTTGATTAATTCATCGGTCATTGACGATGTATTTTCTGGACTCCCACTTCAATCCACTAAGGTTCCTCAGAAGAAATCTCCTTAATTCGACGAAGAACAGAGATTGAATGGTTGAGAGGGATGGATATATATATATAGAGAGATAGAGTGTGTGAGAGAGATAGAGAGAGAGAATTAGGGGCTCACTATAATTCTAATATCTGAGTACTTATTTAAATAAAAACACTAGAATCCCCAAAAATGATTGCGGAATCCGAAACTTCCACACCTTCTTATTTTATTTCTTACCTAGGTAAAACACCTCATTCCGAACTCAACAGAGGTCTCATATTTCCAATCTGAGTCTCTGATCAAAATTTATTTTATTTTGAATTCAAGATAAAATAATTAAGTTTAATTATTTTATTTATGATTTCCCCATGGGTGACTTTTCTCATAGAAGTCCGGCCCCAAAACAAGTTATACCGCTTCTAGGGAAGACACCACGTTTTAGACTCAACTGTTGCCTCATATTTCAAATATGAGTTACCATTTGAGAGATATTCTATTTTCATCACATGCATAGTATAACATGTAGTATTTTTTAATAATTTATTTTGGGCACCCCGGGCCTCAGAATCACACGTCGTCTTAGCTCCTAGCTCTGGAAATATGTGTAGAAGTATTTCAAAGACTTCTAAGGAAAGAAATACATCTCTATAATATAAATTTATTAAATTACTATATTTTATTAGACCTTTAATTTATAATTTCTTAAGTGTTGAAGATGCATTGGATTTTTTGGTATCTTTTTAGGAAAAGGAAGGGGTTTGGGCTAGTATTTCAGTTGTTAGTGTAAATCATGGGGTGTATATAGGTTCTATGACACAGTTAGTTAGTCAATAGAGAGAGATTATTTTGTGTATAATGGATCACACCATGAAATTTTACTTTACTGTGTGAGGAATATCATATGGTGTGGGGGTTATGCCTTAGGTTTTGGAAGAATTCTATTTAGTTGGTCTTGGATTGTTATGAAATGGGGTCACCTATCAGGGAATATTGGGTATTATCATGTTTTTAGTTTAGTCATACATGTGGTACATAATGACATGAATATAGTCATTATGTTATGAATCATTGGCTACGAAAAATGATTGGTTATTCTCTATAGGGGATCATTATACTGTGATGATTCAAGTTGCACCATGGTTCTCGTCTATGGTATATAGGGTTTGTGGGATAAGTCTAGGGTTTGTGTCATGATTCCTTGGGATTTTATCATTTTGAAACGAAAACCTTGGAAACACCATGCTATTCCTTATTTCCGTCAATAAAATGGTTACAGACCATGAGAAATAATCTGAGTCATGTGGGGGTATCACACTCTGATCTTTAGATTTTGGAAACATTATGGTGTGGTGCTTTATCATCTCATTATATAATAGTATTTTTAGAATTTAACTATAAATTTTATGTTCCTATTTATTTCATTATATTACCTCATTCTCTCAAATACCTTTCTTCTTCTCCCATCTCCCAGGCCTTATCCTCTAGTAAATGAAGAAGATTGTGTGGTTTGATAAATATTCAACTTACTTTTGTTTTTAAAAACTATCATAACTCACATGGGCCTAGAGGCTAATTATGACCATGTGATCCACATGACCATATGTATGTCTCGGTAGAGAATCCTTTGCTAGATCTTTACTTTAACCTTCCCTCAGAGGTCCTCCATCAGTGTGGGTCCTCAAATCCATATATCCAACTAAAATGGGTTTCTTCTTATAATGAATAAGACCCAAAACCATACCTTAAACTTAAAGGGGTCCATATATCTAATAAAGCATCAAATGGGACTCCTATCTAGTATAGTCCCCAACCATACTCACTAAAATGGGAGTCCTCCAAGCTGTAATCTCCCACCAAACCTCTAAATCACCCTAAGTTGAGACATTCCTCATACCCTCAATCAAATGGGACTCTTATTTAGTATAATACCCCATCTTGTTATCACCATCTCAAAGGGACAGATCCCTACAAGAAAAACTTTCATAGGGTCTCTATAGGAATGGATCCTCACAACTAAACTATATGGCCCCCCATCCAAATGGGATACATAGGAATCCACCCTAAGGTCCAAACCTAGCACCCCAAATCAACCCTAACTTCTTCTAGGAGATATTCCCAGTATGGTCACATCCAACATGGGAGCCCATATACCTTCTAGCCCCCCTAGGTCGCTTCAGCATAATTCCTACACCAAACTTTGACTAGTCACATTTCACATGGAATTCTGTGATGCATGAAATTAAAATGCCCAATTTGGTCATCATAACATGACTATAGAAGGAATTATGTGTCCCATTAGGTGGAACCAAACTACATGGGTTCTAGTTCTTTTTATAAGGATATGTTGGAATCCTATCTCATGGGCCCACGCCAGACTTCAAAAAAACTCCCATCTTCCTAGATGATGATAAATTATAGAGAGCCCCATTGTGTGGCTTCAAACCAGAACCCTAATAATAAATGACTAAAGGATATCTAACCTATATGGAAAGGGATACAATCAATGCATAACCTCAGACAAATACGGATGTCTCCATCGATGAATAACCACTGATATATACAAATTATTCTAAAGTTCAGGAATGATAATAATTTATTATTAACCCAAGGGAGAACCATTTTATACTTGGGATTAAATAAAGGATTCGCAAACATGTATTAAATATTTAAGGGATTCCTGAAGTATGAAATAATTCCCCCTAAAAAGGTGTGATGATCCCAAACTCCCATCCTCTCAACCAATAAGAGTCCCTATGTGTCATTGGAATCATTTCCTAAAGACCATATACCTTTGGAAAGTAGGTTCTTAAAATATCCCGAATAAGAGAAACATTGGGTATTTCTGGCTCCACAAACAAGATCCATTGGAAGCTGTTTAAAAATGGTGAATCAAATGTGAGTGATTGTGCAATATTCAAACCCCTAAAATAAATCTGTTGAGCATAATCAATGCAGATTATTTTCATCAGAAAATAAAGTGGTGAATATGACATGAATTTTCAACCTAGATGACCATGTCACCCAAATGTCAGGCCCCTTTTTCACTCAAAATCAAAGAGAGAAAAATAGTACAATAAATTATGCATGTTTTCTTTTATTGAGTTACTACTTTGATGGGGTTTTCTTATTTTTGTTTTTCACATATATTTTAGACACTTACAAGTATAGATCCCTTCAATCCAAATGGTGTTATATCAGTTCCCATAGAAAAATTCTATTTCCAATGGACAAGTTGGGTCCTCATCCAAAAAAAAGGAAGCCACCACCAACCAAATATATCCAAAATTGGTTTTCAAATGCACTGGTCAGGGAGTACCACCTAAATGGTACCGTACTAACCATAGAGGATGATCAACAGGCCCTACAACAGATGAATCCCTACCAGCTATATACTCAATGAATACTGGCTTCTTAGAAGTAGACGACAACGATTTCCATCTCAATGAATTTTGAGAGCCCATCCAAAAAATGAAAAAATCATCTTTTACTTTATCTCTAGGAGGTAGACCAAGGGGCCACTAATGGACTCATTAAGTTAGAATAAGATCCCCTCCAAAGGGATCTTATAAGAAGTTTCTACCATCAATGTTGTGTAATGAAAATCCCTCAGTATGATGGGCATGTTATCCTAAAAAGTCCAGCCTAGGCCACTCAGACCTAATCACTCAAGAAGTCCCACTAAGGAGAGTGATCAACTAATAAGGAGAAGGACTGAACCTCTATTCCCTCTATAGAAGTCCTCTAGTCAAATTTGGCAGTGAACCGCAAGCAGCCACAAAAACCTACCCACACCAGCCAAGCCTTTCGACACAGTTTAAAAAATTACAAATAATACCTATAGTAATATTAAGTGAAAACCCATGATTAAGAACAAGACATTTCCCACATCACCAACCTTATCAACCAAATATTGTGGAAATTTGTGAGTAGGTGCACACACATTCCCACATATATCAAGCAAGATATCCTAACCTGACAGTATTCTGAGAAATCATCTAGCAAGTCTCAAAATAAAATATTCTCTAGAACCATATATATTCCCATGAACTTGATTTCTATTAGTATATACCAATAGGAAATGGATGATAAAAGTACGAACACACCCCTGATCTAGCCACAAAATGAGCATATATCCCTGTTTCATCTGTTGAAGTTACCAAAAACATCTTGGAAGTATTTAATGAGAAGAAATAAATTCTTTCCCACATCATACAAACATGAAAGGACATAATAATGGTAGCATATGTGGAAGAGTGTTGGACACACAACTATGTCCCTAAAATTGAGGTGACTCGAAAATACGAAGCGAGGGTCACTTTAGAGTATACACACATATATGATTCCATCCATGAGGTTCATGGGATAAATTACCCCATGATATATGAATAAATGGAAAAGGCCATTATCCCTATTCCAACTATAGGTAATCAATCTATCCTAATGGAAAATCTAGGGTATACACAAACCCCTTACCAAATTCCATAAATCTGCTGGAAAAATTAAACAATGAAATGGGATAAAATCAAAAAATATTTCATATATGAAAAACTTTGTCCCCAACAAGTGTCCCATGTCACCTGTAAGAATTAATCCAAAAATAAGGCTTAGTAAAGAATACTATAAAATGAAGATCTGATCTACGATCTTACTACACTTAATGTTGGAGTTCATGAAGCCCTCATATGTTTATCTATAGAATATCAAAATCCTACTGTTTCTTTATTAAATTACAAAAATATTAGTAGTAGTTCTAGAGGTTCTCCTTGGACATCTTTTCCTGAAGTCTTGATTCATGTCCAAAATCTAACCACTATAAAGATCCCATCTCTTGATGAGGGCCTTGGTATCCCTCCAGATGGACATAAGGTCAAATAGTTAGAAGGTCCTCCCCTTTATATCATCTTCCCTAAAGGTCCTCTCTAGGTTACACACTGTAGGAATGGTCCTTACAGTTTCACATCAATCCATGTTGTTAGTCCTCCCCATGATGACATTCATTATGAAGTTCTTCCCCACAGTGACACTTCACATCATTAAGGAGGTCCTCCCCTTAGAGATTTAATGATGAGAAATACTTCCTACTATGAGGTACTTAAGAAATTGAGGTTATTCATGCCTAATGCTTCATAACTGAAAAGTTAAATACTTTCTTAGTCATAAGACATACCAAGGAAATGATCATTCTCTAGACCACCCTTGGATAACATGACTTCTAATATGAGAGAGGAAGTCCCTACTGATCTTGTTGGTTATGATAAAGTAGTACGGAAGAATCCACTTTGATCGGATTAGGTTGAGGAGTCTCTAGAGAAAGAAAAAGAAGACATGTTGAACATGAGTTGATAGTCGATTAAAGATGATATATCAGTCATGTTCTAGCCTTTACCCACTCCACAATACAATATTACAAAGGTGTTGTAAGAATATAATGAGCACAACATCTTCCTAAATTTTCAAAAAACTCTTTACCACCTAAAATAGAATGTATTACCTTACAAAAATTATCAGTGTTATGTTAAGGCAATAGAAGGGATAAACCATAAAATAAAAAAGGTGGCCCTCAAAGATAAACAATACTCTAAAGTGGGAAAGCTTCAAGGAGTCCTTCAACGTGCATGTCTTATCACATTAAAAGGGATGCATCATATGATCTTTTATTCCCCATCAGATGCTCATATCAGAGGCTAGGGTGAACATAGAGAATTTCATTTCACTATGCTTCCTAATTAGTAAATATTTTCAAAAGTGACATTATGCACTATCATATCCTTGGGTTTGATTCAACAAACAATCATTTTTCACAATTGATGGTATTCTCTACCAAAACTGGCCTTGACTGATTCTTATAGAAGTTGGGTAAGAAGAGAGCGATCTATCAAAAAACTCCCATATCAAGCATCCAAAAATATTTAGTAAGTCTCATTCCTATGAGAGTCCAATTTTCATGTGTTTACAATATCTTTGGAAGAAGATAAATTTCGTTAAAACCATACAATGCACCCTTCTCATGTTCAAACACAACTCTGTAAAATTAAGAATGTATCCATAGAATAAAAAACCAAGGAGATCCATGACTAACCCCATTCCATAGAGCTGGGGGATTTTTAACACAATATTAGAGATCAGAAAAAAAAAGTCTCAAAATATTGTGTAATTGGAATAGGAATAATGCCAAACCACGGGTATGGGGTTTTTTTTGCCCCAATACCCCCTCCTCGCAGAGATTACTCTTCTCTTGAATGGGGAAAACGCCATAAAATGGATTCTTCTAGTTCATAACATCATATTATTAGGTGTCCTAATTGGGAACACACATGATAAAATTTTATAAAGATTCCCTTAGGATTATTGTATGCCAATATATACAAAGAGGACTTGAATAAGAGATGAAAATAACACATAAAGGTCTCAAACAATGATAGTCCCTCAAAGAGGCTGAAAAAATGCCTACAATGCATTACACATTGATAAAAGTTGTTATCACCAACCCTAAAGATGCTACAAAACATGATACAGCTACAAAGGATTAAGAGGAGAAAGTTTCAGTTCATAATACACCCCACACCAAAATGATTGAAGGGGGGTGTCCATACCCAAAACCAGAGGCTTTCTCTGAATTTGGGGATTCCCTAAACCAATCCATTACTACATCCTCATTATGTTTCAACCAAAGAAAAGGGTAAAGGTAAGGTTGTCCCCCACCCACCTCCTAAAAAGGTTGAACCCCTCACACTCAAGTAACGATTCACTCAAAAAGAGGAAGAGATGAAATAATTTAGATGACTCAATACAAAATTACTTCAAAGAAACATTCTTACCAGATATGTTATACAATATGAGCATTAACTCACACTCCAAACTGGTGCACCGCAATAAGAAGGGTTCACCCTAGTAACTAAAGTAGAACCAGAACATATGATAAACATGGGAGATTGATGACCAATATATTTAGACACCACAATAGTAAGGTATTAGGAGTTCCCTCTCTTGGGAACAGAACTAAGGTTGAGTCAGACTCATCCTCATGGACCATCCCTTATAGACTATCCATTATGGGTACAAATAAAGTTTCCATAGATGGATCTACTAATTTCTTCCCCTATTTAAGTCCAAATTCAACCAAACATCCCTCAAGGGATCATCAATACTATTGAGATTTTAATAGATCAACTAAAATATGTAGAAGAATTACATGCACCAGTGCATCTAGAAAAGAGGCCTCACTCTAAATGGGTGGATTTGAACCCTCCCCATATAAATTTTGGGAACCCTATATTTCCAAATTTTAATGGTTTGAGGGATCCATAGAATAATTTAATAGATTTCTTGTCTCATTATGATCCCACGATGGGGACCCCTACAAAAAAAAGATGTAGTAAAAATCAGATGCCTTTTATAAACACTACAATGTCCATCATTCATATGATACACCAGTTTTATAGCTCAATAAATCATAGTATGGGAATATATTCATTGATAGTTTTGATTTAAATTAACTCAAATATGTAAAAGAAAACTGGTCTCGAAATCTTGAACTAAAAACAATGGGATAATGGGAGGGTATCATATTTCATTACTCGATAGAAATTGTTGACCTACTCCTTAAAACTACAACTTCCATAATAATATTTTTTGACTATATGTATAGAGAATATTCATGATGAGTTGTATACAAGACTAATCCATTTGGAATATATAGGAGGGTTTTGGGATATCACTACAATTTCTCAAAAATTGGATGATTCCATCTTATAGAACAAGTTTATATCCTGAGTAATTCCATCAACTCAAGGGAAGAGTATAAGAAAAGTGCCGGGTGTGACAGTCACACTCAAGCCTACCACTACAACTTCTATAACTCCAAAAAATATTCCATATCAAGAGAAAAAACATCCTGAGAGTTAGAAATAATAAATTCCTCTTCAGGATGAAAAAAATGAGAAGATACAAAATTAGTTTGAGGAAAAAAAGAATAAATTTTATTCTTTCCAAGATGACCAAGTCTCTTGACACTTCATTGTAACTTTATAAAACAACTTGCTCAAATTTCCAAATCCCAAGAGGCATGATTATATGGTCTCAAAGATATCCAAAAACATTTCCCAATCAATCAAATATTGGGTCAAACCATCTAGGAATTATTCATTTTCAGATACACCCTAAAGAAAATGGTGGACTTTGTACAAGTAAAGAGAGGTAAGCCACTCGTACAAGTAGCGTGTGTTTCTACCTCCTATCCGAAGTAAGAGGGTAAATGGTAGGAAGTTACTAACAAAGGTGAACAAAATTTCAATGACTACATGGTTAGAAATATAATTAAATATACTCATGCTAACCTTCGAGCACAGTTGGAATCACCAACTATGCCCAAAACTACTTCTGTTATCGAACAACCGACTCCATTGACACCACGATCCTCCAATATCTAGTCTTATAAGAAATCAAAAGTCCAAAATTAAATGAAGAAAACAAAGGGAGATGAACTTTTCCCAAGTCCAAAGTTGGTTATGACTCTCTTAGACTTCATACCATTAGTCTCCAAAGTATGGGCACTGCCCCACCAAATGGTACAACAAGAGTTAACCGGTAAGACAAAATCCTTAATAGACAAATAATTGATATTCAGGTCCATTAATTATATTCACTTAATGGATCCCTTGTTTGATGATGAGTATGACTATAAAAATGAGTTACCTGCATCAGATTGGGGAATTAGGGGAAGAGGCCATTGGGGATGAGGATATAGGGGAAGACACAGTCGTAGAAGAAATCAATACCCCAAAAATGTCCTCTCTCAGACCATATATGCTTCCAAAACCCATAGGAGAGCCCCCTAGTGGGTAAAACAGGAGAAGAAAAGTTCCCCCACATGTGTTAGTAGTATCCTTGGTTTGCTCATCCTGGAAGATCGACTAGAGGTGACACCATCATCAAACCAACCTCGGTGCACAACCAGACCTGGTAAACCAAACCCCCCATGGACTCATAAAGGACTTCAAAAAAACCTAACAAACATACTCCAAAAGATGGGGGATAAGGATAAAAGGTATTTTACCAAAATAGATCTTACATTCCTTATGGTATTACTAGACTATAACCTATACCGTTGCACGAGAAAGAATGTATTCATATGTACATGTGAAAGAAGTAGTCCGACCCATTAAGGCCCAATTTCCCTCACTCTACATTTCCATTTAAGTTAAATTATCCATATACAAGAAATACCAAGAAAAGGATGGATAAATTAGAATGAATTTATGAGAAAAGATTGTATTCCTTGCATCAGTTATAGGTCCATCAAAATCATATAACATAGGATTATTACAAGAAAGTTAACCTTCGCTCATTCCTCAAAGGAGAACTAGTATTAGTCCTTAGGAATCAGATGATACCAGGGAAGAATCCTACAAAGATTCAGCTAAATTTGAAGAGACCTTATTCCATACAAAAGTTCCACTTTAATAGATCTTATTACATGCTCTTCATGTATGGAGATCATGTTACATCCCCTAAATTTGAAATATTTATCAATAAATACATCATTTGCAACAGAAACCTTCTCATCCATATCACAAGATGATAAAATGTATAGCACCAATGTCCTTGTTGTATAATGTTAAACTACATAATATCGTGGTCCTATATGCATGATCTTAAGGCACACCATATGGTCCTAGTAGTACAAACTAAAACAAAAAAACATCATAGTCCAAACTGTAATACTTAAAACTAAATATCCTAACATCTTATTCACAATATATTAAACTTTAGGAAAATTTACTCACAACATGATGTAAAACTGAATGGTTCATGTCCTTGTTTCATGATGTAAAACCATGTAACATTTCAATCTATGCCTGATTGGATCATAATCTTTGGTACTGGTGTCCCACCACACCCTTGTTTAAGAACTATGTGTGGATTGATTCCACCAATCAAATGATATGTAGTTACGCTTTGATCTCTTATCCTGGGTCCAACTGCAACATAAAAAATCCCCCCTCCCTATGTATGGGTCAGACCTGCATAGGGGATCTCCTGTATAAGAACTATATGTGGATTGATTTTATCCTCAAATGGGATACATAGTGAAGCCTATACCCTATGTCTTAGGCCTAGTCATGAAGAAAAAACAAATTCCTCTATCCTATGAAAAAACAAAGATCTATATAGAACACCATGACCTGGGTTCACTCATCTAGGAGCCCATCATGGGAACTAAAATATCCATCTCCCACATATAAAAGAATTCTATACAGGATTCTTAAAATTCCATGGATAATGCCAATCCAAATGTTTCTTTTATTCTTGGACATATTTCATCCACACATCATACTCCTTGTCATTAGAAATTTTAGATCTCTATATACTCCCCAACAATGAGTATTAGAACATCAAATTCTTAAAGGCACCTTTTTCTAAATATGTAGTAATATTATTTAGTTGGATTTGCATAAGTCACCCACAAAAATGTCCTATAATCCATAAGATTCCATTTTTTTACTATTAATTGATACTTCCATATCTGTATTTTCATAAGTCACCCACTAAAATGGCCTTTCAACTATAGGAACATTCGTCCCTAGGAGAGACCTCTTCTATCTTCATAAGCCTTGACATCAATATTCTTGGAACCGCCTTTTGAACTTGGTCAGTGTCCATTACTTTAATTTTGTCCCATCTCACTCCTCCTGATATGAAAAATTCCAAGATCATGGTTTACAATTTCCTTCTTAATGTATGAAGTATGAAGGAACATCCTTGGCTTAGTAAGCCATATATCACTCACTGTTTCCATTACTGAGGGTCCTAGCTATATGACCTAAAATTGAAAGACACCAAGTCTCCCAAGTCACATGAAATTAAATTGTATGACAACTTCTTTAGCACATGATGTTAAAATGTATTCATACCCTATGTACCAAGAATAGGATTCCTTGGGAAACTAGCTCATAAAGCTTTGTATCACAAATATATGATGACTCTTATTAGATATTTCTTGAATGCTCAGATAGAATTCTTAAGGATTCATTCCTTCTTTTCCACATCGAGTAAACTTTATCTTTATTTCATGGAACTAAATTGAATCATTAATTTTTCTCTTATTCAGAATTAGATTTCATGAACTATGTGTGCCTTTATTCAGTCCATTTCAGGGTACGTAGTGACACCCTGATCAACATTCTTGGGAAAATCCATGCTGTTTCTTTTTTCACATTGAGTCACCATCATCATTATAGCATGATGTTAATTTGAATGGAAGATTTCCTCACTACATGACACTAAAATTTAGGGTTTTGAAGAACTATGTAAGCCTTGATTCTTATTCTCAAGAGCTATATAGTGATTCCTAGACCATAAATCATGGTCCAGCCACCAAAAAATCAAAATTCACATGTACTTCCTTTTAATAGAATTTGTGTGGTGGAAGAAACATTTTCCACTCCTTGTTTTTCACAACAAGCATAGAACACATGGTATTAAGAGTTTTGGGTGATGGATTCCCTGCATGATCAAGGAATATCAGTTCACATCAGGGTTTTCATGCTCCAGGATGAAAAGCCTTAAAAGGAACACCAGATGTCCTTACTATATGATATTAAACTACATAGTTGAAATCTCTTGTATGATTTAAATTCAAAAATTATGAGTGGAATGTTTTTTGCTTTAGTGAGATACTTAGTGATACGTAGATCCTATATCCGGATCCATCCAAAAAATGGGAAATTTCTCCTCTCTTATGTACAATTTAGATATACATAAGAAGATCCAATATGGGTTCTCACCCTATTCGTAAGACCATATTAAAAAAATAGCCCTATCCAAAAAAGAATTGAATTAGTATGTGGAGTCAATATAAGAACTAAAAATGACCTGATTCTTTCTCAAATGGGATACATAGATATTTCTAGATCCTATATCATGGGATAAGACACAACAAAAAACCCCATTTTCCTAAATATAGTTCATACATGCATAGGGAAAGAACTTCTCTCCATTCTTAGGTAATATTTATAAGAGATTATCCTTCTATATTCAGGAGAATTCCTTCCACAAACCAAACACTACATCTGGGGAAATTTGAATCTTTGTAAACTTTCTCTGTAAAGACCCATAAATTCCATATAATGTTTTTAAAATATTTTGGATTATTACGAGTCTATGAAATTTGAAGGCACGTGATTTTGAGGCCTGAAGAGCCCAAAACAGATATTTGGACTTTTTTAATGTACGTTCAGTAAACATACGGGTGGAATTTTCTATCTTTTGAACTGGTGCTTGGATTAAAAATATGAGGGCACCATTGAATCTGTAGCACCTAGTTTCTCTTAAGAGAAGCTTAACATTAACTAGCAAGGGTTGGATCAAAAGGTTAATTTCTTGGACATTACAAATAATAATAAAATAACTAATGGTTATTTTATTTTTATTTTTGAAACCATTGGACAAACGGTGGTGGGACCACATTGCAATGTCAAACCATTTATTGTATTGACTCTTAAGTTATGAAACCGGACTGTTGGGAGAAATAATTGGTTGTGTAACTACACTATTGAGAGAGTTAAAAGGCTCATTAATTAAACTCATTAATTAACCTCATTAATTGTGTGATGGATTAATCTCAACCTTCCACTCTATTTATCTGAGATCGGGCTTGAGTTTTGGGAGAGCTATGAGAGGAAGCTCTCATGAAGTTCCTCTGACTTTCCACTCTGATGAAGAATGTGATCGAGTGACAATTTCTGGGGGAAATGACCAGAAATCGTGAATGATGACAAACACCTTCAGACGTGGACACTTATTCCTCTTTTTCAACGCCTTACAACAAACTCAAGGTAGGGGGGTTCATGTTTTAATTAAGAGTTGTAATTTTATTGAAATATTATCCATGTTAATGCTAATGCGGAGGTTGTGATCCAAATGAACAAGGTCGGGACCCTCTGTAGTTTTCAAATTAGGTTGTGTTTCTTGTGGGAAATTGGAAGGTAAGGTAGAACATGGTGGTGCGAGAAACATGCTCGGTAGAGAAAAGACGATCCCCCAGCCCAGCTGACGGCTGGAGGAGGCATTCCCCAGTGGTGCACATGGGTGGTGGAAGCCTCAACTGCATCGTTGATGGTGGTGTGCCCTAGTGGTGCACCTGGGAGAAGGAATTCATGGCCACAATGGATCACGATGCTGGAATCCCTCGACACCTGCATGGAACTGCATGGAGAAGTCAACTCATAGTGCAGGTTGATGCGGGAGATGCAGCTGGTGGACTTGACTGTATGAGAAAGTCCCAGATGTGGTTATTCTATGTCTAGGGAGAAGGGAGCCAGCCCAAAACTGCATGCCAGGGTGAGCCTGGCAGGCCATGCCACCAGGCGGTCAGAACAATTCAGGTCGGCCGAGCGGGCTGACCCCGCAGGCCCAGCGGGCCAGACCCATGGCCCAATGGGCTGGTTTAACCAGATTTGGGCTAGACCAGGGTCGGGTACGGTCGGTCCAACTGGGTCAGAACAGAAATGGAGCCTTTTAGGCCCAATTACACTTAATTGGGCATATCTCTTAAACTGGACGTCTGTTCGATGAACCTTCTGCGGCACCAGATCCCTTAGGATGAGGTGGTTATTTTTAGATACTCCACATGAGTTTTGGGGAAATTTGGAGCTTGGATGGGTTTGATCATACTCAAATCTAACCAGGACATCAGTATAAAAATGACTATAACTTACAGACCAGGTGTCTGGTTGACGGATCGTCTATTGCGTTGGAACCCCTATGAAATGTAATTTAATCAGGTTACTTCTTCGTGAGACTTTGTGCCAGTTGAAATATGACCAATGAATTCAGGAGTGGATCCACCTGGAATAATGCATGCTTTGTGTCAGAATCTAGTGGCTGGGTGAGATGTGAAGAATGAATAATGATCCTATGTGGATCAGCACCGAGTGATCCTGTGTGGATCAGCACCGAGCAATCTTGTGTGGATCAGCACCAAACAATTATATGTGGATCATCACTGAGCAATCCAATGTAGATCATCACCAAGTGATCCTGTGTGGGTCAACATCAGAGCCTCATAATAGAATAATATGATATATATTTTTTACTAAACATATATACTTTTGTACTTAAGTTAAACTTGATGTGAGTTGTCTTTTACTTTGTGCTTTGTGATTCAGATCATGTTTTTTGGTTATTACTTTTTGAAATTCTGAGAGACCTTTGTGGGTCTCAGGGTCCCTACTGTGTACTATTATACTCACCCCTACATGGGATTTTCCCCCACATTATTTTGTCTTATGCAGATGATAGGAAACTTTGACTAAGTCTTGAGGATCTAGGACTTGACGATGTATGGGGGTGACCGGTTGACATAGAGAGATGCAGTGACGTGTTGTGACTACTGTTATGGTAAGATCCTTGGTGGACAACCTCAGGAGCTATTTTCCCTTTTTTATGTATTTCCATCTCAGTTGGGATTGTATTCTGGATCCTTTACTTAAGTACTTACTTTTACACTCGGGGGTGGTTTTTAGTTATGGTTGCACATTTATTCTTCCATTGTGTTATACTTGTGCATTGTGTACCCTGTCTATGTGTATATAGGTATTGAGGTATTTCCTTCCCATTTTAGGGAAAATCCATTCTGGTGCTAGTCACCAACCCTTAACCTGTAGAAGGCAGTCTTGGGGTAGTCACAACGTGGGACCCAAGGGATGGGTCATGAAAAAGTGGTATCAGAGGAGTCGGTCCTACCTAAAAAACATAGATTAAATTTTTTCAATGGAACAACAATGTTAAGTGTCTTGAGTTTGGGTTTTAGTTTGGGTAGTCCAGTTTTGGTGCGGCGTCTGACATATCCATACACCAGGACCCATGAATTTTGATTTCTGACTCGGTATATAAAATCACTAATTGGGTGTGTTTTGAAAATTTTGTGTCTCTTTTTGATCTCATTGATTCATCTCGCCTGAAATAACTTCTTGGCCATGGCGCACCTGTTTCTTTTAGGATTCCTCCACGTATATAGACAATTAGGATTCTAGATAGAGAAATCGATGATGGACCACTGAGTGATTAGGCATCGGTGCATGGACCTCTTACGGTTATGGAACCTTCAGGTGGTGTACCAGTACCACCACCACCCATGCGGAAGAAATTTACACCAGTCCCACTTGCAAACATTGCACACTGACTAAGCGTGTTGCATGAGTTCTAGAGATAGAGGCCTCTAATGTTTCTAGTTGAGATAGATCCACAGGAAGCAGAGGACTGGCTAGAGGCTGTGGCATGAGTTTTTGGCTTAGTTGAGACACCAACAGACCAGATGATGATTCTAACTACTCGCCTCTTTCAGGACATAGTAGGGAGATGGTGGAGCCTGATTCTCTAGACACACAAGATGGAGAAACTCTCCTGGTTGGACATCGAGACCCTCTTCATGGTGGAGTTCGTACCAGCGACTTTACGCTTTGTGTGTATCTAGGAGCTACTTCACTTACAACAGGGTAGCCTGACAATGTCCTAGTACTCTACGAGATTCACTAACCTCTATCACTACTCTACCTACATGGTACAAAACCCATTATTCAGGGCCCAAACCTTTGAGTAGGGTCTCTAGTAGGATATTAGAGAATTAATGATATCACTAAATATCCCGAAGCAGGCTGAAGTACTCAAGAAAGAATTATTGGTGGATAGATTCTTAGTTGAGAAGGCATCGATGGTGAGAGCCACCACCGGACGACAAGTAGTTGAGTCATCTGCAGCAGGTAGTAGGTGGATGACGCAGAGGTCTAAGAAGTCCAAACCTTCCAGAGGACGAGCCCATGAAGTAGGGTCGAAGGTGCGGAGCTCGCGAGGTAGAATAGGTCTTCTGAAGACTAAAGTCTGTTACTCTTGTAGTGGAAAAGTACCCATGGCTCGTGACTATCCGAATACCTAAATGGATGATCAGCAGATGATCGAGGGACAGTTGAGGTAGCAGCTGAGGTTCTATCAAGGTGGTCTGTAGGGCGGAAGACATGGCAGATGAGTAGGTCATGCATCAGGTGGTAGACGACGGTTTGAGGTTCTACCACCACCACCCCCAGGACGTCCACCCCGACCATAGGGTGCAGGTGGATAGGGTGATCTCAGATTCAGGTGGTAGAGGCCTAGGACCACAACACTCTAGAGATGATTAAAGGTATGATCTATGTCTATTCCACCCTATATATAGTTCTTATTGACACAGGTGTCGGTCACTCTTTCATTACCATGACACTCGTTTGGAGCTCGGACATTCTGATAGAGCCTTTGGCCTGATCCTTACAATTAGAGACCCTACGGGTGAGGATTCGATGATTACAAATTGGTACAGGTAGTGTGACCTCACTCTAGGAGGCGAGGGATTCTATTGAGATCTCCTATTAGTAGTGTTGAGGCCTTACGATGTTATCTTGGGTACGGACTGTCTATCTATAGTCCATGATGACATCAACTAATTTAGCTGCAGAGTGCAGTGTGTCCATGAGGATGAGATTAGGTTTTCCTTCACTGGTGAGAAGGAAACCTTCATAGCACATGATGGAATTTCTTAGAGGAGGGTGTATTTGATCACTCATCAATTGACTAGCCTCACCCTCGGTGTAGTGGATGAGAGGAGTCTAATCTATCCTATAGTGATGGACCAGTATGATGATGTCTTCACTGATGATGTTTTGAGAATAAATACTCTTAGAGAGGTAGAATTTTACATCGAACAATACATCGATACAACACCTATATCTACACCAGCATATCCGATAGATCCTATGTAACTTCGTGATTTTAGGGTATAGTTGAAAGAATTGCAGAGGAAGGGGTTGGTAAGGCCCAATGTTTCTCTATTGGAAGCTCCGATTTTGTTCACCCAGAAGGTAGATGGGAGTCTAAGGCATTTAGTGTACTATCAATACCTGAATTAGGTGATTGTGAAGAAAAAGTATCATCTTCTGAGGATTGATGATCTATTCGACCAACCGAAGGGAGCACAATGGTTTTTAAAGATAGACCTCAGATCGGGCTATCACCAGCTTAGGGTATGGGATGAGGACATACCGAAGACAACCTTTAGATGTCGGTGTGGACATTATGAGTTCTTGGTGATACCTTTCAGTGTGACCAATGCTCTGGAAGTATTCATGGGACTCATGAACAGGATCTTCCAGCTTTACCATGATCACTTCATAGTGGTCTTCATTGACGACATATTAGTGTACTCGGCGATGGAGGAGGATCACGCCACACACCTGCAGATAGTTCTAGATACACTCTAAGAACACCACCTTTTTAGAATGCTCTTGAAGTACTAGTTCTGGTTATAGGAAGTCTACTTCCTGGGGCACGTTATCTTAGAGTCTTGAGTTGCATTAGTTTTGGTGAAGATAGAGGTAGTGCTTTCTTGGGAGCCACACAAGAGTGTGATCGAGGTGTGGAGTTTCCTGGGGTTGGCTGGGTACTACCAAATATTTGTACCTAACTTATCCTAGGTAGCGATACCCTTATTATCTTTGACAAAAAAGGGCCGGCCATTATTGTGGACAGAGAAGTGACAACAAAATTTCTAGGAGATGAGGCAGAGACTGACGAGTGCCCCTATCTTGAGGATACCGCAAAAGGGTGTTGGGTATTTAGTCTACTATGAGACATCAGGGACTAGAATATGATGTGTTATGATGTAGGAGCTAGTGGTGATCTTTTACGGCTCACGACAGTTGAGACAACACGAGAAAAACTATGCTACCCATGACTTGGAATTAGCAGTAGTGGTTTTCGTGCTGAAAATGTGGAAGCACTACTTGATGGGTGAACAATTTACTATTTACTCTGATCACAAGAGTCTCAGTTATATATTCTCCCAGAAGGAACTGAAACTGAGAAAACAGTGATGGATGGAGTTCCTCTAGGACTGTGACTTAGAGATAGTCTACACTCTTGGGAAGGGGAAAATAGTAAGATATGCACTCAGCAGGAGGTCTGGTTTATAGTTGCTGAGTGAGGTGATAGAGCAGCAATCCACGTTGCAGATATCTTTCATGGATAGATATGAAGCAGTTTACCTCCATTCTATGACTGTCACTCCCTCACTCCTTTAGCATGTTTGGGAGGCACAACTTGGGGACATTGAATGCGAGGCTCAACGTGCTCAGATATCCTTAGGACAATCTCTTGAAGGATTTTCTGAAGTTGGGGAGGATGCACCATGGTACTAGTGATGCTATGATAGGAGGTAATGAGGTAGTTTCACATATCCCCTTTGGTAGTACATCCTGGAGTAGAGAAGTTGTACCAAGACCAATGGAATCGGTACTTGTGTCTTGGGATGAAGAAAGTCATGGTAGAGTTCATATCACAATGCCTCACTTGTCAACAAGTGAATGCCCAACATAAAGTACCAGAAGGCTTAGCTCAGCAACTTGAGGTGCCAGAATGGAAGTGGGATGGTGTCTCCATGTAATTCATGATAGGGATACCACATACGTCCAGGAGACACGATTCCATCTTTGTGATCGTTGAATAATCACCAAGTCAGCCAAATTCATACCCATCTAAGAGAATGGATTAGTAGAGGGCTTGGGACGCCTCTACATACATGAGATTGTATGGATTCATGGGGTTCCATCAAAGATCATCTCAGATCGCAATTCTTTTTTTACATCCCACTTGTGTAAGGGATTATAAGAGGTGTTCAGGACTTCGCTATGCTTGAGCATCGCCTTTCATCCTCAGACAGATAGTTAGATGGAACAGAACATACAGACACTTGAGGACATGGTGCGTTCTTGCATCCTAGATTTTGGCCACAGTTGGGAGGACCACCTGCCACTGATGAAGTTTTCATACAATAATATTTATCACTCCACCATCGGCATGGATCTATTTGAGTCCCTATATGGGTGACCATGTAGATCACCTCTATGATAGACAGACCTAGGGGAGTCAGCACTTATGTGTCCAGAGTTGGTATGGGCTACCACTAAGAAGGTACAGATCATCCAAGAGTGGATAAAGACTACACCGAGCCATAAGATGTCTTATTATGATAGGAGACAGAGTCCCTTTGAATTCGAGGAGGGAGATCATGTTCTCTTATAGGCCTCACCCTAACAAGGATTGTGGAGATTTATACAAGTTGGCAAGCTATCATCGAGGTTCATCAGTCCTTTCTAGATCCTTAGTAGAGTAGGCGAGGTGTTTTACTATCTAGATCTTCCCTCATAGATGCATCGGGTGCATGATGTTTTCCATGTGTCACAACTGAGGAGGTACATGCATGATCCATCACATGTTATCGACTGGGGAAAGCTGGACATAAACGATGGGGGTGATGTTTGCAGAGTTTCTGGGGAAGATATAGCATTGATAGAAGCAGGTTCTTTTTGGGAATTCGATTCCTATGGTTCAAGTCCGGTGGTAGCACAGGAACCTCCAAGAGAGAACATGAGAGTGGTAGTCTTAGATGTATACTCAGTACCCCCATTTATTTCCCTAGTTTTGTTGTAGCTTTCAAGGATGAAAATCCCTAAGGTGGGGAGAATGTAATGACCTAGAAATTCTATATAACTTTTTTTCTAAAATAATTTATAATTATTATGATTCTGTGAAAATTGAAGGCACGTGAATCAGAGGACTGAAAATCCTAAAATGTATTTTTTGAATTTTTACAAGGTACGTTCAGTGAACATGCGGGTGACGTTTTCTATCTTTTGAACTGGTGATCAGATTAAAAATCTGAGTGCACCATAGAATATGTATCACTGAGATTCGCTTATGGGAAACTTAACATCGACCTATAAGAGTCATAAGAAAAATTTAATTTCTTGTACTTTACAAAAAAATAACTAAATGTTATTTTATTTTTCTTTTTGAAACCATTGGAAAAATGGTGGTGGGACCGCAGTGCAAAGTCTAACCATTTAATGTCTAGGATCTTAAGTTTTGTAACCACATTGTTGGGAGAAATAATGGGTTGTGTAACCGCATTGTTGAGAGAGTTAAGAGTTTCATTAATTAAACTCATCAGTGAACCTCATTAATTGTGTGATGCATTAATATCCACCTTCCCCTCTATTTAATCTGAGATATGGCTTGGGTTTTGGGAGAGCTATGAGAGGAAGATCTAATGAAGATCCAGTGACTTTATGCTATGAAGAAGAATGTGATCGAGTGACGGTCATTGGGAGAAACCATGGGAGATGATGATTGCTGATGAACACCTTCAGATGTGGACACTATTTTCTCTTCTGCAATGCCTTCCAACAAACTCAAGGTAGAGGGTTTCATTGTTTAATTAAGAGTTGTAATTTTCTTGAAATACTATCAATGTTAATTCTAACATGGATGTAATGGGCCAAAAGAACAATTCTCGGAACCCTCCATTTTTTTTTGGATTTGGTTTCTTTTCTCATGGGCAACTGGAAGGTAAGGCGACACACGATGGTGCCGGCTGCATGCCCGGTGGAGATAAGATCGGCCACTAGACCCAGCCAGTGGCTGGAGGAGGAGGCGCACCCTGGCAGCATGCCTGGGTAGTGGAAGCTACAGCCATGATGGGCTGCGACGCTGAAGGAGGTGTGCCTCGACAATGATCTAGGTGAAGGAAGCTGTGACCACGATAGGCCGCAAGGCTGGAAACCCGTAGTGCCAGCATGGCACCGCGTGAAGAATTCAACCCACCATGTGGGTTGACACAGGAGACATGGCCGGTGGACCCAACCACATGAGAAGGTTTCAGATACATCTTTTCTGCATTTGGGTAGAAGGGAGTCGGCCCACAACTGCGGGCTGGGGTGAGCCGGGTGGGACACACCACTAGGCAGGTCGGACCGTTCAGGCTGACCCAGTGGGCCAGTTCGGAACCAACTGGGCTAGGCTATGTCAAACTGATTTGATCCAGACTCAGGTCAGGTCAACTCAAATAAAATTGGGTCAACATAGACCGGGTTAGGTCAGGTCGGTTTGACCGGGTCGGACCAGACCCGAACCCGGACCCCTTTCGGCCTAGTTACACTTAATTGGCCATATCTCTTAAACCGAATGTTTGTTCGACAAAATGTCTATGGTTCCAAAACCCTTAGGACTAGGTAGTACTTTTGAGATACTCCACGTGAGTTTCAGATAATTTTGGATTTTGGCTGGATTGGATCATACCCAAATCCAACCAGGCCCTCAACACTAAAATGCCTATAACTTACAGATCGAGCATCTGGTTGACTCACCGTCTATTGCATTGGAACCCTTATGACATGGATGTTCATCGGGTTACTTATTCGTGGGAATTAATTCCAGTTGAAATAATTCTAATGGTTTGAGGAGAGGATTCTCTTGGAATCATGCGTGATTTGTCCATGAAACTCGTGGCTGACTGAGATGTGAAGAATGAATAGTGATCATGTGTGGATCAGCACCGACCAATCCTGTGTGGATTAGCACCGAGCGATCTTGTGTGGATCATCCCCAAGAAATCCTATGTGGGTTAGTAGTAGAGTCTCATGATATAATAATATGATCTAGCTTTATGAATAAACAACAGTACTTCTATACTTAAGTTAAACCTTGTGTGAGTTATCTTTTGCTTTGTGCTTTGTGATTCAGATCATGATTTGTGGTTTTTTCTTTGTGGAATTCTGAGATACCTTCGGGGTTCTTGGGGTCCCGAATAGGTATTGTTATACTTACCCTTGCATGGGCTTTTTTCGTACCTTGTTGTGTCTTGTGAAGATGACAGACAACTTTGACTAAGTCTCAAGGAGCTAGGACTTGATGGTTTACGGAGGTGAACCCTAGGTAAACATCATGTCTCATCTCACTAGGCTATGGATTAGGAACAAAGCACAATGAAAATAATTAGGCACAGAAATTGTTAGGATGGAAACCCATAAAGGGCAGATTAAGAAAAATCCAAGTCTCACCCACTAAGCCATCTTTATTTTGACTTAGGAAAAAACTAGAACGATGACATAAAAGACAATTTTTTTTGGTTTTCATATGAACCTAGAATTATTCAAACTATTATATCTCACCCCTATGTCTTAGGGTAAAATTTGAACATCCTCCCACAATTGAGATAGCTCCAAATCCCACAAAATGATTTTGGAATGCATCAAAGTGCCATAAATTTACCTTATAATTAGATTATTTTCATTTAAAAGGAATATAATTCTGGGGTGGTGGTTTTTTGACACTAAAAAATGTGATCCATACACTTTTATATAGAATTCATGATGTGATCCTCACTCAAACAACAAATGTCGAGTTTGAGTAAAAATGTGTTTCTATGTTGGAAGGATCATATTGGATTTCCATGCGCCACACAAATTCCTTCACAACAGGAGTTGGATATTCCTTAAAAACTATTCTCAATCCAATTTCATAGTGGTGTGAACCTTCCTATTATAGTAGGCCATAGATTATTAAAATCAATGATTAAAAGGAATCAATGAATAAAAATGAATTTTGAGTGTTTTTAGGACCTTTTTAGTGTATAAAACAACCTTAGAGTGTTTTTCACTTTGAAAGCGTCGGTTTGATTGGTTGTTGATCCCAAAAAGAATTAAGGATCAAAATTTATGGCTCTCTAAAGTTAGTAAAATTTTATAAAGTAATTTTTTTCACAATGTAGGCCATTAGCGCAACCCTATCATGCAAGTCCTTCACACAAGTCCATTCATGAAACCCCTTCACATAGGTCTACCATCTGGTCTATAAATAGACCCATCCATCTCTAAATTTTAGAGGATGGATAAAATCTTGTATGACGAAGCAAGGCGAGATCTCTAATCATGCATCTTCTTTTCCTAAGTAGTCCATCCCTACTTGGAAAAACTAACATGGCCCACCCTCACTAGGGAGAGGCCCCCAACTGAATATGTGGGTGACCCATACCTAGGAGATTCTCACCTAGGAGAGTGATACCTGGGAAACTCGCACAAGGGAAACCCAAACCTAGGTGACCCATACCAAGGCGACCCACACCAGGGTGACCCACACCTGGGCGACCCATACTTGGGTGAACCTCAATTGGGAAAACCTTCACCCAAGTCATGATGTTTGGGAAATACTTCATACCCTTTGTTCTTCCTTAGTTTTTTTTCTTCCGAAATTCACTTCATGATCATGAAGGCCAATCCTATGCAAATCACTTAAGGTCCACCCAGGTTCCCCTGTGTGAGACACCTTTAGCTCGGCCAACCTTCACATATACAAGACTCCTTTGATCCATTTTCATGCCACCAATGGTAGGGAACCTTCTCCTTTTCGAATCCTATCTAATGGAGACAAATCAAAATCTCCAATGTAATATCCTAGTTCCGGAATCCACCCAGAGGTTCCCCATACCCGGTTGGTCACATGGCCTCAAGCTCATTTCCCTAAATTCCAGAGGCTACCAACTAGCAGTGAGGGCCTTGGGTGTGATAGTGGGGAAACTATTCCCTCATTGGCAGAGTAAAAAATGGAAGTAAACAATATATACAACAGCGGAAGTAGTAAATATCCAACAATAGTAAATAGAGGAAGACTGAAATACTAAACAACTGGAGCACACACACATATATGAAATGATGCTTGATTCATATGTCTAGGAAAGCATCCAAACAAGTCACAATGCTGGAAACACAACCAATGATAAACCAAAGTACAAAAATAAAGCAGATAAACTCCTCAACATCACAAGCCATAGCTTAGTCTCATGCTCTCCAGCTTCACAACAAGTCATGTACCTGAAATAGTAGGGTGCTTTCCCTTTTCTATACCTGCAACAATATAATCTATTTGGGCCCAAAAGTATGACCCAAATAGAGCGTGAGACTAATCACAGTAGGTAACCACCTGAAGATCTATGCCTAACAGTTAGTGAATATATGGTAGGTAAAAGTACAGAAAGTAGTAAACATAAAATTACTAAGCAGAAAACAATCCACAGTTTCAAATCAAGCACTAGTGAAACAAATAGCTAAACCTCAAGTAGGTAACCCTCTGGGAAGTACTCCTGACCATCCCCTCTGGTCCTAGCTAAAAAGTGCAAGCAACCCTCTGGGTAGCACACTTGGTATAACCCCTCTAGTTTTGCATATGAATATAATAATACTCTCTGAGGAAGTGCTGACAGTCTATCCCTTTATAGTCAAGGTAAGACAAGACTTTCTGAGGAAGATCACACAGTCCATTCCCTGTATAGTCTAGGGTAGTCAAGGACTCTCTGAGGAAGATCACACGTCAATTCATCTTATAGCCCCAAGGTCTAAGATTCTCTGAGGAAGCTCAGTCACTCAATTTCCCTTATAGACCAGATCATTCAATTCAAACAAAGACTCTATGAGGAAGCTCACGCGGTCAATCCCCTTATAGTCTAAAGAAATCAAGGACTCTCTGAGGAAGCACACTCGTTCAATTATTCTTATGTCCTCAAGTGGTTCAAGGCTCTCTAAGGATGCTCATTCGGTCAATCCCCTCTTATATCCTAAAGTTCTAAAAGACTCTCTGCGTAAGCTCACCTGGTGAATTCCCCTTATAGTCTACTACACCAGGTTCTCATGGCCCTGTGCAGGTCAATGAGCATAGTAGTGTAATATAGCCAAGTAAACCTACAAAACTACTTGGGTAAATAGTCTACAACATAATGATCTTGTCATTATGCAAAATTTATATCCTATAACAACAGGCATAGAAAATAGGCAAGGAATCCAAAGGCTAAACAGGGCCAAATGGTCGTAAACAGAACAAAGCACGGGAAAAACACATCCAAAGCATAGAAATCAATCCTATTCATATACAAATATCCTCTACACAGGAATACAATCATGGTAGGAAAACAACATGGGTAAAACAGTAAACACGCAATACCTCGTTCAAGAGTATTGGTGGAATTTTTACATTATACTCAAAGAATTCAAATGAAAAGGCACAAACCACCTACCTCGGGGTTAGAAGATCAATATACTTGAACCTAGAAGCTTGAATATCCTTGGAACATTGTATATCTAAGATAACATATAAAATGTTCAAACCAAAATAACTTGGAAAATATGAGAAATCATGGAACGAGGTTCCAATAGAAGAGAGAACTCACCGATGTGATTCCAACGCAACTGATAGTGTTCGATTCGGAGTATGGACAGAGGCTGTAGGGCTCATCTAAGATCTGCAGCTGCTTAGTGCTCTTAGATGAACTAGGGTGAGAAGGAGATGGTTCTGTCCGTCAGATGTGACCCCAGTGCATTTAATGAAAAAAAAAACAGCGTGTACTGTTGGAGTACACAACGTATACTTGCTGTTTCTATACTCCACATTAGGAATTCTCCAGGTCAACACACATGGTTGTGTGCAAGTGTGCTACACGGCCAGCACACGGCTACTGGCGGTAACCGAGTACACGACGTGTACTTCAAAAAAATTTAGAAACTCATCTTTTCTCAAAAACTCCAAAAAAAAGAAAAACATACCTGAAAAGAAGGTCCAGGTTCTTACATCCAATGAGGCCTCAAGACTTTCACAACCATGATAAAATACACACCATCATGTCTCCAATTCAGTAACACATTCCTTCGATAAGAGGTGACCTACACTTTCACTACCTAACAATTAGTCTCCTTGGGTTGTTTACAATTAAGAATCCCTTCGACAATGAGGACTGTAACTATGGGGTAAATTATAGGTAACTCCAAGACTCATACATGAGTTCCAAGAGTTTTTGTCCCCTTTTTGTCTCTCAAAAATAAGGGTCAGGGATTTTTCCTCTCCTTCTCATCTCTAAGACTAGGGACCTATCATTTTCGAGAGTGAGGAGGGATATCACACATGCCTTTTACTTTGATGGGGATTAGTGAATTATCCTACACTCTTACATTAAACTAGGAGAATAGCATCCCTCTTAGAGTAGGCCTCTGGCCTTTCTTATGGGCTGTAGATAGATGGATTTCCAAATGTGACTATCCTGGTCACAAAAATGAGAGGATACGGGCACATAAAATACATTTCTTCTTCTCCCATTATCCCAGATTTTTTCTAGTGGATGAAGGAGATTATGTGGTTTCTAGATCTTCCACTTCCTCGTATTTCTCACAACATGTATGAATCAGGTGGGATTAAAGGCTAGTTATGATCATGAAATCTTCATGATCAAATTAATGTATCAGCATAGAATCATTTCCCAGATCTTCCTCTCACCTTCCCTTATAGGGATTCCATAAGAATAGGTCCTCAAAGCCATGTACCCAAATAAAATTGGAATCCTTATATATGGTTGAAGGGTCCTGAAAATTTCTCCAAGGGAAGAAAATACTCCCACAATCACTTTGCATAAGGAAGCAAGTACTTCTAAAAGTCTATCAAAGTGAATGGACTCAAATTGAGTTGAAAATATTAGAATAAACAAGAAGGAATTAATGTTTTCAAAGGATTTTGAATGGACCGTGTACCATCATCGAGAAAGGTTTGCGGACTGCTTGGATCATGAACCATTGGTACATGATCCGCGAGGTGTTGGCCTATAGAGCGATGGCCAATAAACCCAATGAACCGTGAACCGTGTCACCGAAGGAATCATACACCTGAAGTCCATCCGAGTACCATCTCATGAACTCATCAGTTCACAAACAAAGAAAATCAATATGGTTCCATGAACTATTATTGTGAACTAATGCCTCCGAAAACCATAGTTGAATAAGTCTTACCTAGGTTAGGATCTCTCTTCATGGGCCTCTGCAAATGGTGCCATAATCCCATAGTAATAATTGCCTCGATGCTATATAAAAAGATCACAAAAAGAAATTGATAGAAAATGGGGAATGAGGAATAAATTTTGAAGGGTACTCAAAGGTTGGAAGAAAGAACTAAGGGAAGATTCTATCTTCAGTCTTGAATCATCGGTGAAGCCCAAATCACGAACCACACTCTCTGTAGGAACAACCGGCTGCGAACCATAAAACGGGGGAACTAAATAATAATAATAGAACCGAAAACCTAATTAGTGAACTACGAACCACATAATTCTTGCAGATGAACTCCCCTTCAATGATAATACCCTGGAACCTCCTTCAAAATGGTGTTCCACGTAGTGTATCACTGCACGGATTTAACCAGGCACTACGTACTGCATCTGTATATGGATGTAACCCAAAGCGGTGTGATAGGATATGTACCAATGTGGTGTGAAGTGATCTATACCCATGCCCACATACCACATTGGTACATGGATGACCCCTCTACCCGAATACCACTATAATATGCAGAGCTTCCCCCACCCCACATATGAAATCAGTACACAGAATGTGGAGTTTTTGGGTATTATTTACTCCAGTTCCAATATCACCCCTCCATTACCATCCAGTCCTCCATAATCCCTCTGAGAACTTGTCTCTCAGCATCAGGCCAAAGCCTCCTTCAAAGAAACCAGACCCATATGATCAGATCATTAGGTGCATCAGCGCACCCTTTTGAGTCTACATACCCTTGGTAAGTAGAGTCACATTGGCTTTCCTAAATTGATTCGGGCTTCAGGGGGGTCTATGGGTCTACATTCCCATGCTAACCTAGATTCTAACCATGGGATTCTAACATGAACTTCCTCATTCTAGAGATTAAGGGTAATCACTTACTTTTCTATTCAATGAGCAATAGTGATCTATCAAAGGGGTTATGTTTACTCCCCCCTTTAATGAGGATGAAACTCTTCCCCTTCCCATAATGTGTTCCAGTGCTCTCCCACTAAGGTAAGTCCCCAATCATCTAAGGTTTGGCCACATGAACTTTAATTTAATCTCACATTGAAAGGTTCATCCCTCTGCGACCACTCCCATCATCACCTGGACCTTTTCCGTCGTAGTCCCTCCCTCTCCCACCAACAGAAGAGGAAGCATGTGGTTGGTTGGATATCTCATATCCTCTTGTTTCTCCCACTGAACATGACTCACATGGGATTAAAGGTTTGTAAAAATTACAACTTCCACACCCATATGAACTATGAGAACTATGATTATCGATTAATCCAGGATACGTAGGATGCCTACTTGATGGCCTGAGCTCAAAAGGATTCCCTTCTAAAAGGGTTTCACCTAATTACAACCCCAAAATTGCAGCTTCCATGAGTAATCCCCCAAAAAATATGAACTATGAGAAATCTGATTCCTGGTCAAAACAGGATATGTAGAACACTTACTTGAAGGCCCGAGCTCAAAAGGGTTCCCTTCTAAAAGGGTTCACCCAATCACAACCCCAAAAGGGCAGCTTCTATGTGTAATCCCTACACAAATATGAACATTGAGAAATATGATTCCTAATCAAACTAGGATACACAAGATTCCTAGATGAAGGCTCGAGCTCATAAGGGTTCCCTTCCATGAAGGGTTCACCCAATCATGTCCCCCCCAAATGGGTAGCATCCAGGCGTAATCCCCATACATACGAACTAAGTGGGTTCTAATTCCTATTTCAATGATACGTAAGAAACTCATCTCCTGGGTCTGGTCCCAACACCAAGTCATATTCCATCCCCATGGATGATGATAAACTCCAGAGCGCCATATTTTATGGCTCAATTCAGCATATCCTCCATAACATCAAGACCATATATGCTTATGATGATCCTGTAAACCAGGGGTAGCTCATGGAAACACTCTTTTGGAAAGAAACAAGGATTCACGAACATATTAACATGACATAAATCTATAAGAGAGTACTAGAATAGGAAATAATCCCCCCCAAAAGGGTGTGGTGAGCCTGACTTCCCATCCTCTCGACCAATGGAGTCTATAAGTGTTGTTGGATAAACCATCAACCAACGAGCACCTGCCTTTGGAAAGAAGGACCAAGAATCATGGATACCAGGGTCGTTGGGTGTTTATAGATCCACAAATAAACCCATTGGAGACCATCCGAGGAATCTATATCCGAGGAGAAACTATTGTAAAAGTACTTGACCCCATGCAATCACCCATTGGAATCATCTGAATGTGGTATCTTCTTCTCAATATGAAAGGGGTGAATTACCTAGTCCCTATGGGGTTAATCCAACCTTCCTTTAAGGGACAATGATGCAGAATGGGTCGAAACAAAAGAAATGGTGAATTCGACAAGAAACCATATCTGAAAAAAGAGACAGGTGATGATTCTCATCAGAACATTTCACCATCACTCGGAATGCGCCAACTCCGAGGCAGAACAAAAATGGTGAACCCAACGTGAATCTTTGACCAAGGTGGTTGTTTTACCCCAATGATAACAGAAACAAAAGAATATTGTACGTCAGACCATTTTTTTCACGTCTGTATGCGCAGAACGTGCCCCCTCGGAGTCAGAACAAAAATGTTGAACCTGATGTGAATCCTTAACCAAGGTGGTGGTCTTATACCACTCAATCCCCAATACCCCACAGCAAAAAAATAGAGGGGAAGAGGGCCAAGATGAATCATCAGATATGCCTAGGTTTAAAATAATGATACTTTGATGAGGTTTCATGGTCTGTATGTCATATATGTATGTCGTAGGTTCCCACGGAGAAACATTCAATCCAAATGAAATACTGATGACCAATGTAGAAACACACATCAGCGATCCCACAGGTGTTTAGGGCCCCAACGAAGAGCAGGACCCTCTCGCCCAC
This sequence comes from Viscum album, assembly GCA_963277665.1. NCBI lineage: Eukaryota > Viridiplantae > Streptophyta > Magnoliopsida > Santalales > Viscaceae > Viscum > Viscum album. Next base: position 239,505,262 of record OY728158.1, read on the forward strand.
CCAGCGACTCCAACACCAGGTATCCAATAGGCCGACCAAAGAGTACCACCGAAATGGTTCTCTCCCCATGCTAGATGCCACAAGACAAGCCCTCCATTCTTCAATGGTCCTCCAGCCACCTCCTTTACTACGCCCAACACACTAGTATAAGGCATCCCTGGTGGTTGTATCAAACCATTTCAGGTGCCTATCCCAAGAATGTAACAATAAGTACCTCCCTTATCATTGGGAGGAAAGTGAAGTCGATGCTGACAACTTCATCTCAACTTCATAGGGATCCTACTAACAGGTCCTTTCTAGAGAGCGTCATTACCGACACCGGATAACCATACCTCCTCCCACCAAAGAGGACCTTATTCTGAGGGCACCTGCTGAAGTTCTGGAGACCTGGGGCCCTCGGGCTACCGACCAAGGGTAGATAATATATAATCTGGAACATGCTATCACCCTGGTTCCTGAGAATCAGCTCCATCGTACTAACACAGAAGCATTCAATGGGTAGAAATACGAATCTACCCCTTCCAATCAATCCCAACATAGAAATAGGGTGGTAAAACACGAGAAAATGAATGTTCCTTCAAGTGCTCGCCAGTCCTACCATACAGACAGAGCAGAAAACTACAGGAAGATGCGGAAATCTACCGATGCACAAAATGTCTGTCAACCAAATAGGGTTGTAACTAGCTATATGTAGGCACAAATTCCTGCTGACGCATTTCAAGACCATCAACCAAATAGGGTGGAAACCAGCTACACATAGTCACAAATACCTATTGATTCATACCAAGCCTGCCATCCATATAGGGTGGAAATAAAATATGAGTAGATTCAAATTTCTATAGGTGCATACAAATCCCATGAGACAAATACAATGAAAAAAGAGCAGATGAAAATCCCTGCACATGAATATAAAAATCTACCAGTCAAATACAGTGGCTACCAGAGAAGAAAACTGATAGAAGAGCTATTCCTCTGTCCCGACATAGGAGAACTACCAGTATCTACTGGAAACTCATGGTGTACAAGAGAAGGTAAATACCCCTGCTTTGATATCAAAATGGGCCATCATACTCGTTCTATCTAGAGAAGTATATTATCACATCCTGGAAATGATAGGAGATCAGAAGTCGAACCCATACCATATCATCCAAATATACATTGATATTATTGCATCGACGAAAAAGGTGACAAATCGGGCCCACGACCCGGTTACCTCGAATGAAACGACTTACCTGCAAAATGGATCAATTACTCCAGAGTATTCATACATTATTACTCTAGTCCAGGAGGGTTAATGGAAATATCCTGCGATGCATGGATGATCAGATTAGGAACAAACACATGTTCCAGTAGGGGGATGTCGGTCCAATGTGGTGGCCACTCTAGGGAATTCATATATCCTTACCAAAACTCCAGATGTTTGTTGGCGTATACTAGTGGAATCACATGACCCAAAAATACATAGATCCATATATGAAGGAAATTACCAACAACAGGTGGCCCCAGTTACCCTCAATAGAGCGCTCAATGATAAAATGTTCTAAAGGAAACCAGAAAATAAAGATCAGATACATGATACTTCTCTATTGGAAGTTGGGGTTATTGACGCCCTCAAGAATATATTAATAAAGGCTCAAGACCCTTCTAGTCCATTACCAAATTATGGAAGTAGTTGTAGCTACTGCGAAGGCCCTCCCCACAATTTCTCTACCAGCAGCTTTGAAGGTCCTCCCTAGATCACCCATAAGGGGCTCACTCTGTGAGACAAGAATGATTGATCATGAGAGCATATCTTATGATGTGAGTTAGGGTAGCCCTCCCCTCGACCTAAAGATCAAACAGCAAGAAGGTAATCCCCTTTCTATCTTCCACCCTAATGGTCCTCCCCAGGGTATACGCTGTAGATATGCTTTCCCCATAGTTAGATGTCAAGTCAAAATGGTATTCCTCGCCATGATGACAACCATTGTGAAGGCCCTCCACACAATGGAAGTTGCTATGAAGGCCCCCCATATAGTAACATCATGCAACGGGAAGGTTATCCCCTCATAGTAGTTCATCCTGATGGCCCTCCTAAGATGTTCACTGTAGAAATTGTCCCTTCAACCAAGTATCAAGTCATGATAGTAGTCCTCTCCATAATGACAGTCATTGTGAAGGACCACCCCACAATGGAAGTTGTTGTGAAGGTCCCCCCATAGTGACATAAAGCATCAAGAATATCCTCCCCCCATTGTAGCCAACCCTGAAGGTCCTCCCCTGGGTATACGCAGTGAAAACGTTTCTCACAGCCAGTCATCAAGTTTCAATGGTAGCCCTCGCTATTGCAGCACCAATTGCGAAGGTCCTCCCCACAATAAAAAATCATACTGGTGAGAAGGCCATACCCTTGTCGGAACAAAGATGAGAAAGCCCTACTATGATGAGGTGCTCAGAAAGATGGAGTTTGACACATTAGGCACTCTGTCTATAATTACTGATAGTATTTCTCAACCAGAGGATGGCTCAAGGCCACACTCATCTTCTGAGCCACCCTCGCACCATATATATATCAATAAGGCTCCCACCATCCTGGTTTCTTAGAATGAAATTATTAAGAAGTAGTCGAGATGGTAATATCATGTAGAGGATCCTCCATAAGAACAACAAAAAGATATGTTTCTTGTGAGAAGATAACTAGCTAAGGATACGATACCAGTGATGTGTTGGCATACAACCACTTCTCACTTTTACATACTAGGAGTGTTTTTTGAGTAATGAACACATGGAATTCACCTCAATATATGGACAAACATTCACCAACTGAAAGAAAAATTTATGCCCTATGAAGGGTATGCAGACCATGTAAACATGTTAGGGGAGATTCACCATCTAATCGACCTAGAAGCCCTCCCGTCTGCATGGAAGCCATGATCAGAAAGGCAAAAGAAAAACCTTGAACTTGATTGCCTCCATGCACTGCACAAGTTGCGTTACCTCATTGGAAATGCCAAGACTATAGTTCACATTCAGGTATGGTGATAACATAGATCTCTAAACTTCACCCCTCGTCCCATTCATAAAACCCCATTGGAAATGACATCATGAAATTTCATCACCCAAAGTCAACAATCAAGTGAAACCCTTTCTCAGGAAATTTGGGATACACAACAAAAACTGGCCTGGAGTAAGTCTAAAAAATATAAGGGTCGAAGAGATCAATCCATCGAAAATCTTATGAGTTAGGAAACCTGTAACACCCCAAGTTTCCTCGGTATGTTTCCTTTCGAATAATGCAATGGCGTGCATTGTACACAACTTCGAGATTTTAACACACCATAACCAATCAAACTAGCCGTTAGGAATAGTAATACCTACTTTTTGAAATTTTATAAATTCTATCTCTCAAAATGGACTTCATTTTTGGATTCGTAATATCGAAATTAGCCTAGGGTGAAATTTTGGTACTTTTTGGATAACTTTCATATTTTGATGAATAGTGAAAATAACTAAATTTTAATTAAAAACAACTTTTTTAATCAAAATAATTAATAGTGATAAATTATGAACATGAGTTGTTTTAATGTATATTTAGAATATATTTTTACCATTAAATATAATTTTGGTCATTGGACATAATTTTACAACTAAACCGAACATAAACAAGTGTCAATCTTTTGATAGTTATTATCTCTTAAAAACACGCTTTTTGTTTTGACAGCGGGAATTAATTTTAAATTAATTTCTGCCACTTCTGTGTTTTGAATTTAGAAAAATGGATTCCATATTTGGAATCAGGATGTTCAAATTGTGTAAATAGGTAACTTTTATTTTTAGACATTTTGAATAATTACTGCGGTAAATATTTTATTTACCATGGTTAAGGGTAAATCCGGTAAATAAGGGTTAAAAAATAATATTATAATAATACTAAATTACCCTAAAACGTATCTTAACCCTATTGGTTGATACATGGTCGACCATGGGCATCTTTGGGTCTATTTTGGGACCCCATGGATCCACTTGTAAGTGATAATGACACTTTATTTTAATTAAGTTAAAATAAATACAAAAATGACACAAGCATATATCTTTTAACAAAACAATTGTTACAGAGGGTTATATATGTTGGATTTTAGATTATAAATATTCCTTAGAAAGATAAAAATATTTCCTACAAAATTATATTTTATTTATAATTTTTAGACATTAAATAATTTAATTTATTTATTACACAATGATGATGCATTAATTACTATAATAGTGAAAAATCAAAATAATTGATATTAAAAATACCCAAATAAATATAATATGAAACTTTTAATGAATTAAAATAATTTTCTAGGATAATATGATATATTAGTATTGATTTAATTGACTTTTTTGGAAGTAAAAAATCTGTTATGAGTTTCACAAAAATCAACTATTGAATAGTGTCAAAATTGACATAAAAGAGTTTTTAAAACAAATATTATATTATTAATTGATATTAAATTCCTAAAAATCTAAGGTTCGTCCAAAAGACTTATATCATGATAGGTGTATCATTAATGGACCACTTGGGGGTCGCTTGTATGTAAATGGTAAGTTTATTAACCATATAATATAAAAATACAAAGAGACATTGTAAAAGTGAAACTAATTAACTTAGAGTTAATACTTAAAGATAAGGTTAATATAAGTACCCAAACCTGTTTAAATTCTATTGTTTGAGTTGTTTTCGACCCATACCAACCTTAACATTTGAATAGTAAACTTTGGATCCATTGGAAACCGAATATTAATTTATTATAAACTAATATCTCTAGCTTTTCCAAAGGTGCCCCTCACCCCTCTTATGAAAGGGCACTCCTCCTTCTCATTTATTCACACCTTCAAAGCCCTTTGGTTAGGCCAAAACCTGACCAAATACTATCTCAACTTCCATAACTACAACCTAGAGTCCTTAGTTTGATCAGAAAGCCAACTTAAGGAGCCCTTTTGATCAAATCAAAAGGAAGAACCCGAAGAAGAGGTAATGTTTTCACCACCCCTTTTCAAGTTCCTTTCTTCTTCCACTTCCTCTTTCTTTGTTATTTCCATTATAAAATAATAACTCCAGTATCATATATATACTGTGATGTTATTATAAATATGGTACAACCATATTCAGTATTCTATCCATCCTTTGAATAACATGTCACCATACGTGCGTACGTACGGCTTACCGTCTCCACGTCGTGGTGTAATTGTTATTAAATATATTATTATTTGGATGGGTATAATAATGATGTGTAACTCATGTAAATAATAAATATAACATGATAATGATTCTATATATATGATATAAAATCCAATTATATATTATTTTAATATCAAAATAATGATATTGTCGCTCGTGCGTATGTACGGACTACCGTCTCCACGAACGCGATGAGATTCATTGTCCAACATATCCATTCAAGTATAATTATCATTTTATAATTTAAAAATAGTATCTAAGGACTTGATATAATTCTGGATATGAATAATATACATCCCATTAATAACGAATATGGCTCACATAACAAATAATATAAAGTAAAATGAACCCGTTAACACCCGAAATGACGATAATTCTAAGATATTATTAACAAATCAATGTTAAAAGATCATATATGATATCATATTAAAGTAAATGATTCTTGTATAATTCAATAACAATTATTTCACCATTATACAGGAGGTAAACTTACCATCGACCAAGGAAAAAGTACAAAGTAAGGGATTTTCTTATCTCACTTTCAATTCCGTGAGATTTCCATTTTTCGCCACTAAATTATTGAAAGTGGTGTATTGTGTACTGCCATTTGATATATATTCATGATTCTATTTATATTCATGTTATTCTGTAAATCATTTTGTGGTTATTAACTTTTGGCCATACGACTCAGTTGATTAACGTGGTAAGGGGTTTCTTATCTCACTTTTAATTTCGTGAGATTTCCATTGATCACCACTTAATTATTGCATGTGGTGTATGTGTACTGCCCATGATTGTATTCATTGTGTAATATACTTTAATTTATGGGTATTTACATCATCATGGTATGATACTTCTTTCATGGGTGTATGTTTCGTATGTTACCTAATCGGTAAGGGAATTTGAGATTTCAATTCCCACTCATTTGGCTTTACGCATATTTCATTGATTATATTACTCCATGATTATGTGAGGAATCACTATTCATTTGATTATGTCATAATTTCCACTCCCCTTCCTGTGGATATAAGTTTTATACACATAATCACTCATTGGTAATTCTCAAGTCATTGATATGAATTTGATAAGAGTAATTTTAACTCATTCACCATTTGTTGAGTTAAACATCCAATTCGTTGGTGTTGTTTTTACAAGAATATGTGTGAATATCCTTTGATTTTTTTACACTGAATATCCAATCATATTTAGTGTATTTATATTTGTCACACATAATTATGTCGTTGATTTATCCTTAACCTAAGGATACGACCTTTATGAGAGATTTCATCTCAATTTACATTCCATTGAGACTTCTTTGTTGATATACACCAAATCACTTTTATGTGGTGTATATAATGTACTTTGACATAGTATATCATGAATCCCATTATTCTCATGATATTACAAAGTTTTGATTACCTCAATTATTTGTATTCAAGTGTCTCTTTTGGTTAGAATCTCTAACTAAAATACCATTTTTAAATGTTTTAAAGACTTATTATTCTAAATATTGCTCATTAATGTCCATGTTTTAAAAATGGTTTTAGGATTTATTTATATGGAAATTAAAGTTTTAGAAATTAAAACTCCTTTTAAAAAGTTTCAAAGTGGTATGGGACACTTTGATTCAAAAATCTACTTTTAAATGGCTTCTTGACAAATAGTGTGACTTTTAAATGTTTTCAAGAAAAGGGGGATAATTCTCTCAAATAGTTTTGATGATTATTTTCATTTATGTCAACATCATTCATTATTCTTGATTGAGGTTAATGTGATACAATACAATCTTCCATATTGTATCGAATGAGTCATGTTTGACTGTGGATGCACTATTTTTATACCATTCATGGTTTGTGGTAAAAGTATTGACATTTCGTATGCTAGTTTTAATACGAATGTTTATGTTATGTTCAAACATGTTCATATGAGGAATGCATTGGACTTAATAAGTGACGGGTGGAGCCCGCTATAGCTCCTCGATGCATCGGTAGGTCTCATGAGACAAACTAGTGTCTTGGCACAAGGCCTTGGCAAAATCTTATTTGTAGTCTTGGCACGAAGCCTTGGCTATGTGGTTATGATAGTCTGGCATTATGCATTCCATCATTATGAAAGTGGTTATTGATAATGCATGAGATTGTTCGACTAGTAGAATATCCATGTGAGTAAGTAAATGGAATTATTTTATTTTATCTTTGCCATTTTATGCTGAAGTTCAAGTTTAAAAGGCTTTTGTTTTAGTTATAAACTGCCTTAAGTGTGTATGCTTATTTATGAAAGCTTCTGCTATAATGTTATCCTTACCGAGCATCTGAGCTCACCCCTTTCAATGTTTTATTTTTCCCAGGATTATGAAGAAGTAATTTATGAATGACCTGCAGGGATAGTATGAGGGGATATGAAGACAAGATGTTTTTTTTATGATGTAATGTAAAAATTTATGGATGTATCTAGTTATTCCAAGGCTACTAAACTAATCGGCCTTTCGAGACTTGATCTTTCTCGTGATCATGCCAATGTTATGTAATAATGCACCGACTCTAGGTAACTAGGGTCGGGGTGTTACAGTTGGTATCAGAGGAAGTTTAGTACAAACCTTGGAAGCTAGATTTAGATAAACTCTGATTAGAGCACGAAGACCTAAGATGAACTTTGAGGATTAGTATAAAAGAACTTCCTAGAATTTTGGTATTGTAAAGATTTTGTGAGTTTTCCGAGCAATACATCTCTGTCTGGATACGAGCAGGTAGAGGCGGCTCTGGCACAGATGTACCTAGGGGTAAAACCCGAAAACACCGCTTTGAGCTAGACTCGAACGGGAACTGGTGCACGACAACGGGCCTTGCTGCACTCTTGGTTACGACACTCCCGGGGGATATTCTTAGGATAATTTACATTTTCTTTACAAACCGATTTAAGTAATATATATATAATATGAGAGTAAATGACCTTGGTTAATCCTAATATGTTTCAAATTGAGAATATGGTGACATTTTAATCTCTAAATGATTTTACGACTACTGTTACTCACACAATGCTTTCTGGTTTTAGTCAATGGATGGATTCCAAGGAAGTCATAGTGACTTTGAGAATGATGTACAAGGTGGGAATGATGGTGGAAATGAGAAACAAAATGGAATGTTGATAGGTGTAAAAGATATCGTCTTTATGCCAAATCAGCTTTCCAAAAATATGATCAACAACATATATATTAACCAAATCCCAGACTCAACAAGGAAGAGAAAGGTGATAAATGATAATAGCTCCAGCAATGGAGACCATGGAGAAAAGAACCCTCAATTTTCATCATGCAGGAAATGTGGAAAGAGACACCCAGGAAAGTGTCTCAATGGGACAACGAAATGTTTTACGTGTGGGAAGGAAGGACATAAAGTGAATAATTGCCGAAGAAAAATGAATATTACTATGGAAGAAGATAAAAATGGTCCCAAGATTCCATTTACAGTCATTTGCCGTAAATGTAGGGGACCTGGCCATTACCCGAGTGAATGTCCTATTCTATAGGACATTTTCTTGGTCAAAGAAGAAGCTATGTGGAAATAAATGGTTGGAGAAAAATTTAAAAAGTATTAGCACTCCTTGTTGATGGTTAAATTATGTTATTTTGAGGAATTTATCTCATTTTGGTAATATTATAAAATATAGTTTTTGAAAAAGGACAACACGTAGACCGTGTGACAACCCGTCGCGTCGGACAAAGCTGTGGGAATCGAACCCACAACCAAAGTGCGATTGGGATTTATCGCCTACCACTGGACTATGTGAAGTCCCTGGTTAATGTGACTATTTTTTTTGTTAAATAATTTTATTGATCAATAATAAGATGATTTGGGTTCTTATGTCTTATCAAATGAATACCCTTGGTATAGGAAAATGATTTGGTGATTAAGTGATAAATGTTATTTTGGAAGATGTTCGCTTTGTTGGAAACACTATATGCCCAAGGAAAATAGAATACAATGGGGTTTCATTTGTAGAGTAATGGTGGATTTTTATCTACGTTTTTATTGTTGATTTATAGTGATTTGGGTTATTTATGGAAATTATTAACCTATAACAGAGAATATGTGATGATGTTAATTACTTTTAAGTATGTGACTTTAAGAGTATTTGATGTCATTTGGAGATACAATGTAACATGGGAGACTACATAATCAAATTCTTCTATGATTTGGGTTTCAATATTAGTTTGGATTATATTAAAGGATTTTAAGGACAATTGGTTATTGAATGGTATCTATTTAACTTTGGGGTATTGTTGGTTTAATTTTAGAAATTAAGATTAGTGCATATTTATCTCAATGAATATCCTTTTGGGGGATCATTAGATCATTCACTAACCATTTTGGTTTTGATTAATCTTCAAAGACAATGTAAATATATGGTTTATCCTGCATGGATCATGTGATTCTATAGAAGTTTATTCTAGCTCTTCCAGTGTGACCAAGTCTTCTTGAATACTCATCGTTTAAAAAAAAAATTGAGTTAGTGGTGGAAATTTATTAAAGAATGAAAATTTACTTAAAATGTAAGTATATCTCATAATGTTATTAGTCAATATCATAAATGAATTCCTCTTCCTTATGTAATGTAACTTTAAAAAAAATGTTGTCTGTTTACTTTCCTACTAGGAGACTAATGGTCGTTTGTCCCAACAGAAGTTTGTGGTTTTCTCATTGTTAACTTTCTCCTGATCGTGATTTCTATCCCTCTCCATCAGAACTTGACACTTAGTTTATCATCCATATCCATTTTTTCTTACATGGAATCCCAGTATGGGTTATCTTGGATGACCCTTATACCTCTCTTTCTTTCTTTTAAAGTGATAGTTTTATTGGCTCTTTTTCCGATGTGGGACTTTTCATTATATTCCCAAGAAAAATTTTAAAAATTGCGAGGACGCAATTTATTGAAGGAGGGGAGAATGTAACACCCCAAGTTTCCTCGGTATGTTTCCTTTCGAATAATGCAATGGCGTGCATTGTACACAACTTCGAGATTTTAACACACCATAACCAATCAAACTAGCCGTTATGAATAGTAATACCTACTTTTTGAAATTTTATAAATTCTATCTCTCAAAATGGACTTCATTTTTGGGTTCGTAATATCAAAATTTTCCTAGGGTGAAATTTTGGTACTTTTTGGATAACTTTCATATTTTGATGAATAGTGAAAATTACTAAATTTTAATTAAAAACAACTTTTTTAATCAAAATAATTAATAGTGATAAATTATGAATTTGAGTTGTTTTAAAGTATATTTAGAATATATTTTTACCATTTAATATAATTTTGGTCATTGGACATAATTTTACAATTAAACCGAACATAAACAAGTGTCAATCTTTTGATAGTTATTATCTCTTAAAAACACGCTTTTTGTTTTGACAGCGGGAATTAATTTTAAATTAATTTCTGCCACTTCTGTGTTTTGAATTTAGAAAAATGGATTCCATATTTGGAATCAGGATGTTCAAATTGTGTAAATAGGTAACTTTTATTTTTAGACATTTTGAATAATTACTGCGGTAAATATTTTATTTACCATGGTTAAGGGTAAATCCGGTAAATTAGGGTTAAAAAATAATATTATAATAATACTAAATTACCCTAAAACGTGTCTTAACCCTATTGGTTGATACATGGTCGACCATGGTCATCTTTGGGTCTATTTTGGGACCCCATGGATCCACTTGTAAGTGATAATGACACTTTATTTTAATTAAGTTAAAATAAATACAAAAATGACACAAGCATATATCTTTTAACAAAAAAATTGTTACAGAGGGTTATATATGTTGGATTTTAGATTATAAATATTCCTTAGAAAGATAAAACGATTTCCTACATAATTATATTTTATTTATAATTTTTAGACATTAAATAATTTAATTTATTTATGACACAATGATGATGCAGTAATTACTATAATAGTGAAAAATCAAAATAATTGATATTAAAAATACCCAAATAAATATAATATGAAACTTTTAATGAATTAAAATAATTTTCTAGGATAATATGATATATTAGTATTGATTTAATTGACTGTTTTCGAAGTAATCAATCTGTTATGAGTTTCACAAAAATCAACTATTGAATAGTGTCAAAATTGACATAAAAGAGTTTTTAAAACAAATATTATATTATTAATTGATATTAAATTCCTAAAAAACTAAGTTTCGGCCAAAAGACTTATATCATGATAGGTGTATCATTAATGGACCACTTGGGGGTCTCTTGTATGTATATGGTAAGTTTATTAACCATATAATATAAAAATACAAAGAGACATTGTAAAAGTGAAACTAATTAACTTAGAGTTAATACTTAAAGATAAGGTTAATATAAGTACCCAAACCTCTCTAAATTCTATTGGTTGAGTTGTTTCCGACCCATCCCCACCGTAAAATTTGAATAGTCAACTTTGGAGCCATTGGAAACCGAATATGAATTTATTATAAACTAATATCTCTAGCTTTTCCAAAGGTGCCCCTCACCCCTCTTATAAAAGGGCACTCCTCCTTCTCATTTCTTCACACCTTCAAAGCCCTTTGGTTCGGAAAAACCCTGCCCAAATACTATCTCAACTTCCCTCACTACAACTTAGAGGCCTTAGTTTGATCATAAAGCCAACCTAAGGAGCCCTTTTGATCAAATCAAAAGGAAGAACCCGAAGAAGAGGTAATGTTTTCACCACCCCTTTTCAAGTTCCTTTCTTCTTCCACTTCCTCTTTCATTGTTATTTACATTATAAAATAATAACTACAGTATCATATATATACTGTGATGTTATTATAAATATTGTACAACCATATTCAGTATTCTATCCATCCTTTGAATAACATGTCACCATACGTGCGTACGTACGACTTACCGTCTCCACGTCGTGGTGTAATTGTTATTCAATATATTATTATTTGGATGGGTATAATAATGATGTGTAACTAATGTAAATAATAAATATAACATGATAATGATTCTGTATATATGATATAAAATCCAATTATATATTATTTTAATATCAAAAGAATGATATTGTCGCTCGTGCGTATGTACAGACTACCGTCTCCACGAACGCGATGAGATTCATTGTCCATCATATCCATTAAAGTATAATTATCATTTTATGATTTAAAAATAGTATCTAAGGACTTGATATAATTATGTATATGAATAATATACATCCCATTAATAACGAATATGGCTCACATAACAAATAATATAATGTAAAATGAACTCGTTAACACCCGAAATGACGATAATTCTAAGATATTATTAACAAATCAATGTTAAAAGATCATATATGATATCATATTAAAGTAAATGATTCTTGTATAATTAAATAACAATTATTTCACCATTATACAGGAGGTAAACCTACCATCGACCAAGGAAAAAGTACAAAGTAAGGGATTTTCTTATCTCACTTTCAATTCCGTGAGATTTCCATTTTTCGCCACTAAATTATTGAAAGTGGTGTATTGTGTACTTACATTTGATATATATTCATGATTATATTTATATTCATGTTATTCTGTAAATCATTTGGTGGTTATTACCTTTTGGCCATACGACTCAGTTGATTAACGTGGTAAGGGGTTTCTTATCTCACTTTTAATTTCGTGAGATTTCCATTGATCACCACTTAATTATTGCATGTGGTGTATGTGTACTGCCCATGATTGTATTCATTGTGTAATATACTTTAATTTATGGGTATTTACATCATAATGGTATGATACTTCTTTCATGGGTGTATGTTTCGTATGTTACCTAATCGATAAGGGAATTTGAGATTTCAATTCCCACTCATTTGGCTTTATGCATATTTCATTGATTATATTACTCCATGATTATGTGTGGAATCACTATTCATTTGATTATGTCATAATTTACACTCCCCTTCCTGTGGATATAAGTTTGATACACACAATCACTCATTGGTAATTCTCAAATCATTGATATTAATTTGATAAGAGTAATTTTAACTCATTCACCATTTGTTGAGTTAAACATCCAATTCGTTGGTGTTGTTTTTACAAGAATATGTGTGAATATCCTTTGATTGTTTTACACTGAATATCCAATCATATTTAGTGTATTTCTATTTTTCACACATAATTATGTCGTTGATTTATCCTTAACCTAAGGATACGGCCTTTATGAGAGATTTCATCTCAATTTACATTCCATTGAGACTTCTTTGTTGATATACACCAAATCACTTTTATGTGGTGTATATAATGTACTTTGACATAGTATATCATGAATCCCTTTATTCTCATGATATTACAATGTTTTGATTACCTCAATTATTTGTATTCAAGTGTCTCTTTTTGTTAGAATCTCTAACTAAAATACCATTTTTAAATGTTTTAAAGACTTATTCTTCTAAATCTTTATCATTAATGTCCATGTTTTAAAAATGGTTTTAAGGATTTATTTATATGGACATTAAGGTTTTAGAAATTAAAACTCATTTTAAAAAGTTTCAAAGTGGTATGGGACACTTTGATTCAAAAATCTACTTTTAAATGGCTTCTTGACAAATAGTGTGACTTTTAAATGTTTTCAAGAAAAGGGGGATAATTCTCTCAAATAGTTTTGATGATTATTTTCATTTATGTCAAAATCATTCATTATTCTTGATTGAGGTTAATGTGATACAATACAATCTTCCATATTGTATCGAATGAGTCATGTTTGACTATGGATGCGCTGTTTTTATACCATTCATGGTTTGTCGTAAAAGTATTGACATTTCGTATGCTAGTTTTAATACGAATGTTTATGTTATGTTTAAACATATTCATATGAGGAATGAATTGGACTTAATAAGTGACGGGTGGAGCCCGCTATAGCTCCTCGATGCATCGGTAGGTGTCATGAGACAAACTAGTGTCTTGTCACAAGGCCTTGGCAAAATCTTATTTGTAGTCTTGGCACGAAGCCTTGGCTATGTGGTTATGATAGTCTGGAATTATGCATTCCATCATTATGAAAGTGGTTATTGATAATGTATGGGATTGTTCGACTAGTAGAATATCTATGTGAGTAAGTAAATGGCATTATTTTATTTTATCTTTGCCATTTTATGCTGAAGTTCAAGTTTAAAAGGCTTTTGTTTTAGTTATAAACTGCCTTAAGTGTGTATGATTATTTATGAAAGCTTCTGCTATAATGTTATCCTTACTGAGCATCTGAGCTCACCCCTTTCAATGTTTTATTTTTCCCAGTATTATGAAGAAGTAATTTATGAATGACCTGCAGGGATAGTATGAGGGGATATGAAGACAAGATGTTTTTTTATGATGTAATGTAAAAATTTATGGATGTATCTAGTTATTCCAAGGCTACTAAACTAATCGGTCTTTCGAGACTTGATCTTTCTCATGATCATGCCAATGTTATGTAATAATGCACCGACTCTAGGTAACTAGGGTCGGGGTGTTACAAAACCAAGAACATCCAAAAGGATTCCATCCTAATGGAAGCCAACCAACAAGCAGTTCTCATGCCTTTAAAAGACCATAGACTCTGTGAAGTCCCAATTCCACACTCAGCTCATACACATGTGGGGGTACGTGAAATTGAAAAGGTGGAAATAGCATCGTCTACCTCTGTAATGTGGGAACAACCCTAGCCCACATGGATGGGGGATTTTTTAAATCAAAATGCCCCCATAAGACCAAAAAATCCAAAACATAGCACATCAATAGAAGAACATGAACAACCCTAGCCCGTAGGGTTGGGGGTATTTTTAACTCAAGTCCCCGCATAGTAGACATCTTTCTTCTCCTATCTAAGAATAAGGATGGGTAGAGGAGTCACTTGTTCCAACACCTCTTGCAGTACACACCCTTCGAGACAAAGGTGCATTATAAGGTCATATCAGGGCTCCATTCGGGTCAATCCTTGCCAAGAAACCCAAATAATACTGTAGAATGGAAGGAGAAAATCCAAAAAATGATGCAGAAATCCATCCTACCATTTGACACCAGGTATACCACCCCAAATATTGTATGCCTCAGTTAACGTGGTCAACGTCAACCCCACGGATCTCAAAGGAAATGACACAGAAGAAGAGGATGAAAAGTAAGATGGTTCCCTCCTATATTCATCCCACAACAAACCTGATGGTGTGAATACTCGGAACTAGAGAGAGGTCCTAAATTTGGGCACCCCTCAATTAATCTCATACTACCTCCCACACAAAACCCCAACAAGGGTAAGAATAAATCCATGGTCATTTGTGACCCACATTCTACTCCCTCTGAGAATGTGTCCCTGAATCTGAAGGAAAGTTTTTCTAATAATGAGGAAGAAATGAAAGATCTTAGGTGCATTAATGATGATCTATGTTGAGGGAGCTGCATCATCGGATGCATTCCCCTGTGGAACGTCAGTAGTTATTCCCAGAAGAGGTTACATTACCATAAGCACTCATCATGGTGAATAAATCCATGCTCGGAGGCTCGTCCAATCTGGAATTGGGACTGGAAACCTGCTTAAACATATCCCCAGAAGGAAATCAATACTTACCCACTGGGAAAAAACCAATGTATATTCAGGTAAACCCACAAAGGGTACTCCTGTCTAGGTATCCACCCCAAATTCTAGTAGCACCGGCACACCCAGCTTTGGCCACTGCCATACCATCCCAAGCTCAAGACCGACAGGATATGCATCAAGGGATCTTTAACACCTTCAATAAACTAATAGATCGAATAGAATCCATGGAGGGGTAGCACGCTCCGATAAAACCAGAGAACAAACCCTACCCTGATTGGGTGAGCAATGTTCCACCACCGCTGAATTTCAAAAACCCCATATTCCCATTATTTAGTGGCTCAAGGGACCTAGAACAGCATTTAATGCACTATTCCTCTTTCTAATACCCCGTGATGGGAACTATAGAGTAGCAAGAAGAAGTAAAACTCTAGTTCTTTGTGCGAACACTATAGGGATCAGCCTTTATATGGTATACTAGCTAGCCATCCAATTCAATCATAGGCTGGGAGGACCTCCTGTAATAGTTTCTCTTACAGTTCAGTTCAACGCTACCTAAAACAACAATTATTGATCTTATGAACTTCAAGTAGTGTGATAATGAAAGAGTATTAGAATTAATCACCAGATGAAAATGCCTGACTTATTCCTCGAACCGACTGCTCCCCTAGGATGAAACGCTCGCCATTTGTATCGACAATCTTCTAGATCAATTACAAAGACCAGTCATCCCGGTGAAGTACAAAAGTGGGTTTTGATATTTCTCTACCATTTCTCAAATAATAGGAGACTCCTTTCAATGGAGTAACCTAAAGTCCCAGGTGGCCCCACCATCCCCAGGGAAAAGAACATGAAAAGATAAAGTGACTTCTATCACACATAAGCCACCCCCAGCACCAGCTCCTGTTGTGAGGCCCCCACCGAACCGTGTAAGAACCCCTAGACGTCAATAGCCACCCACACCTCAGCAAAATGACTAATGAGGTGCTAAAAGAAATTATTTCAATGAACTTAGAAACAAAGTTTCTCATTCCGATATGACCAGGTCCGAGGCTATTTTATAGACGCTATGAATTGAAATTTTCTCTGACTACCAGAGCCAAAGCGAGATGATTAAGTGGGTCTTAAAGACCATCCAAATAATTTTCCCTATCACTGTATACTAGAACATACCATCTAGGAGTTCTTAGTTTTCAAGGATCTCCTACAAAAGATGGTGGATTTCGGGAAAGTCAAGTTGGGCCTGCCGCCAGTACAGGTTGCGTATGTTTCCACCTCAGATTCAAGAGAGGAAGAGGAATGGAGAATAGGTTCTAGTAAGAAGGAGAAAATTTTTAGATAATTAGATGACCCAGAAGATAGTCAACCGAGTCCATGGAATCCTCAAGGCACAATTGAAACCACCAAACACACCTCCAAAATCTTTTAATACAACAAAACTATACTCCTTAGACCCATAGTCCTCTAAGGTCCAGATGGGTAGAAAGAAGTAGCATGAATATGGGTTGACACCAAAGCTGAAGTCATTGTTAACATAGATGGATTTCATACCAGTAGACTTGGTACAATTGCCACCACCTCGCAAAATGACACCATCAGAAAGAGATAGTCAGACAGAAACATTACCAGGTCAAGAACTAGTCTTCGACTCCATTTATGTCATTCAGTTGATGGACCCCTTATCAGATAGAGACTATGGACACGAACCCAAATTCCCCACGCCCAAATGGATATCCAGTGGAAGAGACCATATAGGCCATAGGTTTCCAAGAAGGAATGATCATGGAAGGAGTCAAATTCTTGGCTATGACATAACTCAAATAGTTAACATTGTAGAAACTCAGGGAAGGACCCTCTGACAGACACAAAAAGAACCAGAATGTTCCTTCGCCCCTATCGGAAGAAATACAAGACCAGTTATCTTGGAGTATTTATTAGGGGAAGACCAAATATCATATCTCCCAAGCCATATATGTGGACTAGTTCAGCCAAACCTTGAAAGGACCACAGCACCACCAACCCCAATCATAGAGGACGAACCATCCATGTACAAAGCCCAAATCCCTAAAGTGTCTCTGAAAGAGAAACCCTAAGACGGGAAGCACCAAACTTTAGAGATGAAGTATGATATTATAAAGTACATGGCTTCAGTACTAGCAATGATATTAATCCTTGATGTGTTAAGTCTATCTGCAGATCTTAGGGAGGAACTAATTGAAGCCTTACTATGTCCCTATGAATTCGATGCTGAAGTAGCAGCATCTGAAGTCAATCAGACATAGACTAATCCATAAGAATGTCACACCATCATCTCCTTCACAGATAAGGATGGAGACTCCATAATTCAAGGAAACATCAAACCCTTATATGTGTCTGAAAAGATAAATGGAATAGATGTCTGGAGGATTTTCAATGTCAATGGCTCTGGAGTCAAACTTCTCTCAGTGTGAACAATTCATCAACTGGGCTATGTTGAAGACAACTTGACACTCTACACCACAAATCTACTGGGGTATGATAAAATAAAGCAGAATCCATTGGAATGAATCAAGATTAAAACTCAGGTTGGAGGCCTCATGTCAGATTCTGAGTTCTTGGTAGTATAGAAAAGTACAGACTTCAACGTCCTGTTGGGGAGGACTTGGCTGCATCAATATGCTGCAATTCCGTCATCATACCATTAATGCATCAAATATTTAATTAATGAAAAAATGGGACATTGCACACTGATAAATCCAAATTTGAGTCCTATGACTCATATTATATTGACACATGGTTCTATTAATTGGAATAAAATCATCCCTTGGACGATGACATTGATTGGATTACTACCCTGAATGGATTGGAGATGGCTCTCGCTGACCCCTTCTAGCATCTTAGGGAAGAGAATATATTACCCATCAACCAAGTTGAATTCACAAGTTAATTTATATATGTAGGCTCAATTGTCTACATGATTTCCGTTATGGCCTCCAAGTCTGAAGACACGGTAGAGAGGGTTGACTCCCATGATGTCAGGAAAATCCCTATCAAAGACGCTCTCAACCTATGCACGGGACCCCAAACTGCCCTCGCCTTACCTATCAAGGTGAAAGATGATCTCTCTCACAACATTGGAGAGTTTGTTTCAAGAATCCTCTCTCCATCAGAAGAGGAAGAAGAAGAATATAATGATGATGATGATGACGAAGAAGAAGAAGAACTCATAGATTCCCCTCCTGCATTCGAAGAATGTGTCTCTACCACAATCTATGAACTTAAGGAGATAAATATAGTCACCGAAGATGACCCATGACTCACTCTAATCAGTGTGGATATGCCTGTCGAGTAGAAGGAATCATATACCTCCTTCATAAAGAAGAATCAAGATGTGTTTTCCTGGAACTACACTGAAATTATAGGCCTCAATCCTATGGTCTCCACTCATCATCTGGGCTTACCAAAAGATCATTGGGGCTATAACTAGGCAGCTAGAAGGACTCACCTGATGCATGCTTCCAAAATAGAGTTTGATGTTGAAAAACTGATCAAATATAACATCATACAGGAAGTTCAGTATCCGATATGGTTGGCAAACATAGTCCCTATCAAAAAGAATAACGAACAGATTAGAATCTTCAATGATTTCAGGGACCTTAATCAGCATTTCCCAAAAGAATATTTCCAAGTTATGATTATAGAATTGTTGATCGAGGTAACTTCCAAATATGAGTATCTCTATTTCATGGATGGATATTATGGACACAACCAGATCCAGATGTCCCAAGGGATGAATAAGACACTTCATTTAGGGCCCCTCATGGAGTGTTCTATTATAAGGTGATTCCCTTTGGTCTAAAAAATTCAGTCTCCACATATCAGTGCTCTATGCATCTCATCTTCAAGCCTCTATTTGGAAAGTACATCAAGTGTTATGTCAATGATCTTGTGGTTAAATCACGACAACACTCCAACCACATGGTCGATCTTGAAACTGTCTTCAACAAACTATGACACCACAATTTAAAGATGAATCCCTTAAAGTGCGCCTTTGGTGTTAACTCTAGAAAATTCCTCATCTTCATTGTATGCCATCGTGAAATTGAAGTCGACCCCGAGAAGATAAAGGCCATCCTCAACATGTCCCCACCTCGCAACCTCACCAAGTTGAGAGGTCTCCAGGGTCACCTGGACTACATAAGGCGCTTCATAGATGACCTAGTGGATAAATGTTAACCTTTCACCAGGTTAATGAAGAAAGGGGTTATGTATGAGTGTGAAAATGATTTCCAAGAAGAGTTAAAAAATATCGAAATATATCTCTTGAGACTACTGGTGCATATGCCACCAGTTGAGGGGAGACCACTCATTTTATATATAACCACCCTGGAAAGGTCATTAGGCACCTTCCTCGAATAGAAAAATGATTCTGGTAGTGATACATCCTCTAGTAACTCAATTGAACAATGATTCATGCAGAAACACAATATTCAAAAATTTTAAAGAACTTCCTAGCCCTAATCTTCGTTGTTTAGAAACTCAGGTATTACATTCATCACCATGAGGTCCACCCGGTCTCCTACTACGAACTGCTCAAATATATCCTAAATATTCCCATGTTAAATGGATGCCTATCACGATGGGTAGTCATCCTACAACAGTTTGACATATGGTACATACCCCAGAAGGCCATCAATTTCCAAGTATTAGAATAATTCCTAGAAGAGAACCCATCAGAAGAAACAACACTGTTGGATATCAAACTACCTGATGAAGAAGTGTTATCCATCGAAGAGGACCCCAAACATGGGAAATGTACTTTGATGGTGCTTCCATATTCCCGATAGGGAAAAGAATAGAAGATCCAAAAACTCAATAAGGTGGGGCTATAAATTCTACTTTTATCCCCAAAAAATGATGTATTTCCTTATTCATTCCTACTTTCGGAAGGGTGTAAAAATAAGGAAGCAAAATATTAGGCCCTCATTACGGGCCTAGAACTGACACTTCATGTGAAAACCAAATACCTAAAGACAAAGGGTGATTCAAAGATAGTCATCAAATAGGTCAATGTTGACTATTACATTAAGAAAGAACTATTGGTCCCATTGATGAACCATGTTCAAGAACTGATGATATAATTCCCATCAGAACCAAAATTGACCTATGTCCCTTAGTTTCAAAATTCTAAAGTCAATGCTTTATAAAATGCAGCCACAACCTTGGATAATCCAGACCGGGATGAAATGATTATCAGCATTGGCCACCGTCGGATGGTCGTTCCATTTATCCAGATAAATACAAAGGAGATTGATGAAATTATCCCCATTTATGAGCCTTATGGCCACACCACTGGCTAGGTGGAACCCATTTCAAATTATCTTCAGAAGGGGGAACTCCCACCAGATAGGGATGGAAGGGAACATGTTCAAAGATGGGCATCCAATTTTTCCTTGTACAATGGGGTAAACCAAGAAAATGTTCTCTAAAAACAAGGCCTTGATAGAGTCTTTATTAGGTGAATTAATGGAGAATATACTACTGTTTTCCTGAAAGAAGTGCACACTGGAGTTTGTGGAGTACATCAATCAGCAACCAAGCTCTCTCACCAAATATGAAGGCTTGGGTGTTACTGGACCACTTTGATATAGGATTGGATCATATTCTCTAAGAAATTTCATTCCTTCCAAGTTCATGCCAATTTCATACACCAACCCCCAGAGTTACTTCATACAACTAAGTACTCCTGACCATTTTCTACCCAAGGGATGGATGTTGTGGGTCCATATCCTCTCACTAATCTAGATAATTCAAGTTCATAATCATAGTGACTGAATTATTTTCCATATGGGATGAAGACATACCCCATAAAGAAGTCAGGGAAAAATCATTAGGTTTTTTAAGGACAAAATCATTACCAGATTTGGTGTCACTCATACAATACTGATAGACAAACGAACCAATTGATGCTCTACAGAATTGGAAAAGTTATACCAGGAGTATGGAATCAAAGCCAACCATTCATCTTGCTACCATGCAGCGGCCAATGGGAAGATAGAGGCTTTCCACAAGACTGTTTCCAACATACTACAAAAAATGGTTCATGAGGATAAGAAATAATGGCTAGAAATTCTCCTCCTTGCATTATGGGCTTACCGAACCGTGACCCGCACTGCCACCCAGGCAACCCCATACTCACTAGTATACGGGGAAGAGGTAGTTTTGCCTATTGAAATTCAAGCGCCATCACGTAATGTGGCCATTTGTGATCAACTGTTCATGGACAAGAAATCCCAGATATGGTTTGATGAGTTGGAGAAGCTAGATGAAAAGAGGCTTCACACTTTACACCATTCGGAAATCAACCAAAATCGGATCGCACGAGCCTTCAAAAAAAATTTCACCTACGATCTTTCCTTGAAGGAGAAATTATATTTGTCCTTGAAATACCAATGATACTTGGGAAGAAGTCCCTAATGAATGAAAAAAGTGGGAAGGACCATATGTCATACATATGGTCTATTCCAATGGAGTATACTCCATGACCTCGATGGATGGACAACTCATCACGGCTCCCACAATTGCAAAGTTCCTGAAGAATTACTTCACGTAATAGCAATGCCCAATCCTCTGGTCTAAACTCTATGACCCTAAAATATTAGTTGTCCTGAACAACATGATGTTAAAATGTATGGTATTATCCCTATGGTCCAAAATCTAAGACCATAAACTTTGATTTATAGTCATTTACACAAGATGTTAAATTGTAAGGAACTTGTCCTTGAAACATGACATTAAACTGCGACTCATGTCCTCATTGTAAGACGTTAAACTGCATGGAACAAAGCATTATAATCACATGATGATAAATTGCATGATCTCTTCTAGAACTATCTGCATCTTGATTCATGCTCTTGTAGGATACGTAGCGACACCTCAATCCTCAATTGTGCCCCCCCCCACAAAAATGCCTCTATCATATCCTCTATTTACCCACACTGGCATGAGAATAACTGGTCAGTCCTTATTTCTCACATCGAGTATAACTCATGTGATATTAGGATTAGTGGTAAGGATTTCCCTATGAAAACAATTTATAGAGAAGAATGATAGACCCGGCACCCATAGTTAATGAAACAAAAATGTTCCAACGCCCATGTCTAAGATAGATCGGTATGGGTAATGTTCAGAACTACATATGGCTTGATTCCTGCCCTTACAGGATATGTAGTGATTCCCAAATTTGGCATCCTGGCCCAGCCATCAATAAAAAAATCCCAAACATGTTCCTACACATGAACCGAGCCAGATCGGTATGGGGAATATCCAGAACTATGTATGGATTGATTCTTTCCCTTGTAGGATATGTAGTAACGCCCATATTTGGTAGCTCATCCCATCCACCACAAAGAAAAAAAATGACCCTTTCCTCGTGCATATGTTAGACTTGTACATGGAGTCCATGAATGGTCCTAACCACATAACCATAAACTGTGAAATTCTTTAAGAATTATGTGTAGCCCAATCCACATTGTTACGAGATCCCGCACATTCCCCCCCACTCATAAGATGTCAAAAGAACCTGCATCCCTCTATTCATATGAGATAGACCTATGTGGAAGCATCAATAGTTCATAGTTAATAACGGCTTGGGTATTCTTTATGTTCCCATTCAAATCTTTCCCGTTTTTCAAACTCCATACCCCAGGAAAATTTGGATCCCCATTATCATTCATGGATATCTAAGAAGGAAGGATAGTGTCCTGCGAACACCTTTGTTTGACTATGCACATCATGCCTCGGTGGCTCTCCATATGTTGCCCACAAAAATGGTTATAAATCAAAGGCAAATTCTTCGCCAATAGAGTCCTCTCCTATATCAGTACACCCAATGGATTCCAAGCCCCATGTCATCTCTCCTGATTCAAGTTCACTACTCGAATTTGAGGTATTTACGACGGGGTCCCGTCATAAATAACCCGTTTCAGAAAACGACGTCACAAATAGTTATCTGTTTATATAGATTATATATACAAAAACCTGTTGTGACGAGCCCATCACAAATTAGTTTTTGTGACCAGCTTGTTTTCCCGTCACAAATACTTATTTAAATAATATATAAACTTTTTGTGATGGGGCCCCGCTGCAAAAAGACCCATCACAAATACTTAATAAAAATAAAAAAGATTTCAATTAAATAATGATAAATTAATATTAGAAAACAATAATAATATTAATATTATTAATATAAATAATATTATATTATATAATAATAATACTAATATTAATAATATTAAAAAGTAATATTATTATAATATTAATAATAAAATAATACTAATAATATAATAATTTTAGTCTTATTATTAATATTTATGAAAAAAATATATTAATATTATTAAAATAATAAAAAAATTATAAAATATTAAAATTCTCAATATTCGAAAAAATTATAAAAAAATAAAAAATTATTATTATTATTATTATTAAAATAAACAAACATTAAAAAATATAATAATAATAATAAATATTAAAATAACGAAATAATAAAAATATTTAATATAATAAAAAAATAAAAGAAAATTTAATTATGCAATATTCACACCAATATAAAAGACAGAAACATTAAATAGTTAATATTACAAAAAAATTTGAATTCAAATGTTTTTAACATTAAAAAATGTCACTAGGGGGTAGTCTTCTGGAAGAGGTGAAGGAGATGGAAAAGATGGTGGAGGAAACTCCATCCATAAACTATGAGTCATATGGTGCATTTACTCCATCTGCACATGATGTTGCTGCTGCTATTGACGCGTCTCATCCTTGTACCACTGCTTCTGCTGCTTCTACTACTGGTGCATCTCTTCGTGTTGTTTACGCAAAATCTTTATAAGCTCACTTTGAGCTTGCAACTGCTCCTGATACTTTAAGCTAGAATAGGATGCCTCTCCATGAGTGCCTCTCAATATGGATTTTGACATCACAGCAGTACCATAATAAGTCCCAGGAGTCAAATTAGAGACGATACCAACTACTCGGACCTTCTCGAAGACATACTAGGTCGCCTGCATCCATACCACCTTAGAAAAATGGTGGGCACAAGTCTGATCAGCTGTTTCGGCCTAATTCTCATCCTGTGTCTAAGAGATTGAAGGCTCATATGACTCCTTCAGTTCCAATTTAAAATTAAAATAGTGAAAATATTATATTCAGTTAATTTTAAAATTGAAAAAGAAATAATACTGACCACAATCTGATATTGGTGATCACCTCTAATCTATCTAGTGGGTGGATCACTGTACATCCTCTGATAAATTCCGTACTATGTAATATCAGGTTGTTCGACTTCCTATATGAATATAAAATAATCTATTTATATTTAAAGTTATATAAAATATTTTAAAAAATTACTTTCAAGATACTCTCTATACGTATAGAATTTACGTCTATCGGATCGATGTGTCACCTTCTATCTCCCCTGGTTCTGTCATCACAATGGAGATATCTTATGAAATCCACCACCCAACTAGTGTAAACATAATCCATCCCAAACGTGAGATGAAATGTACTCTGTTTGGTAATCTCTACTTGAATCATCAAATATTACCACTCATACATTCTTCATGTTCTTCCTTCTCAAATTGTGCAAAAACTAATGGAAACAATCACTCATAGACACCTCTCATGCCGCGGGGATAGCGTCATGCATTCTATCATCAATGGG
This sequence comes from Viscum album, assembly GCA_963277665.1. NCBI lineage: Eukaryota > Viridiplantae > Streptophyta > Magnoliopsida > Santalales > Viscaceae > Viscum > Viscum album. Next base: position 239,530,698 of record OY728158.1, read on the forward strand.
ATACCATAACCCCTACAAAAAATTTATAATATAATGTTATTAATGAAATATAATTTAAAATAAATATTATTTATTTACGTACCAAAAATGATTGAACATGCCAAGATGAACATTAATGGGAATATATTCCCATGTGATCCATGGATGAGAAAAATAATTGTGCAAGATAATGATCCCCTGTCCAACAGCTATATGCGCAAAATTTTGAAAAAAGAACAAATAATCAAACAATTAGTTTATAAATAAATTAATGAAAGATAACTAAAATACACAGGTTATCATAACTCCATGTGCATATATCAAATCCAAGATATGGAAGTCACTCAGGGATAGGCTTAGGAATCATCAGTCGTGCAATACCGCACACCCTTTGCATACCCCCTGAACTTCCAGTGTGCTGAGGGTCAGATGATCCCAAAACCTCCTCATCCAAAGGTAGCTCAGCCTCCTGCAACTCACAAAATAAATCATCATCTACCTGAAATAAAAAAATATTATTATTATAAAATAGTTGAAAATAAATATTTTATATAGATATATATTAGTTATTATTATAACCAACATTTAACTCTTTCAATGTTCACCTTTATCATCATCTTCATATCTAACAATTATAATGTCTTCATATTCCTCCTCGACATCAAAAATAACCATATGAGTATCAGATTCATCATTTCTTTCCATTTCAAATTCATTTGTAACATCATTAACATCATCGTCACTATCAACCCTTAATTGTGGGGTGTCATCATCGACATTCATGTCTCTTGGTAAAAAATAGGGATTTTGAGTAGTCTCTTGAAAAATTTAAATTCCTTGCACTTCAGTAGAACCAAATTCAGTTTGAGTAAACTCATTTTCTAGAGAATCCATTTTTATTATTTTGCACCAATCACTCAGGTCTCCTGAAGTAGCATAATAATTTGTGTAATAAATTTGATGTTCCTGTTGAGGTAGTAAAAATGGTTCATTTACAACAAGAATACTTTTATTTTTAATATCAACATTTCTCTGATAAACACGCAAGCCCCTCTCAGTATCCAACCACCGACATTTAAACATAATTATGTAATTTTTTTTCCTAGATAACACAGTTAAATAATTTCATTCATCATGCTGTAAAAATCAACTTCAGTTTTTATATGATGCGATACTCTTAAGAAAACTCCACTATTCATTGTTTTTTTCTTGATTCCATATATGCACATGTAACGACCCGAATTTTTTAAATAAATATTGTTTCTTAATTTTATGAGTTATTTTATTTTATTTTTATACTCAACAAAAATTTTTCATTTGATAACATGAGTATAATTAAAATGAGACTGTTGGGTTTTGACTGTTATTTGACCATTGGTCAATATGACCACTGAAAACTAAACGTTTTGACTATTGTCTCTAAATACAAGAAATCTTGGTTAATTAATATAGAAAGAAGATTTGATGGCCTCACCCAGTAGTCTTGGACCGATCGAAGCCCGTCTAACAGAACTTGGGAAGGAGGTAGCACCATTGGGCTTTGCTCTGGACCAAACTCAAGTTGAACTTCATCGTATAAATCTAGAACGGGATCGCCTTCGCGAGAATTTCAAACTGATAGAAATTACTACTCGTGCGATGTTGGCTGAACCTCCCTCGGATTCTCTCACCTTATCACACCTTACACTTAGGTCCTATTCTGGTGTGATAAGGGGCTATGTAAGGAGACCATAACTATCTTGTGTAATCCTTTGTTTTAAATAAAAATTTCGATTTCTTTTATGAATTTTCAAATGACCGGATAAATATAGTATGCATATTTTTGATGAATTTTAGAAAAAGGATATTTTAAATATGTTTATATAAACCCTAAAATAATTACAAATGTGTAATGATTTTCAAAAAATAGTCTTCTACAATTATGTTCAGTACGAAATTTAGAGTCTAATAAGATCAACTTGATTTTTGATGAATAGTAAATTATGAATAGTGATTTTATGATTAGGATTAATAATGTGTCCAAATGGATTAGTAATCTCACTTAAAGAAAGTATTAAAATAATCTACGCACTTTGATTAAGTATTGTGATTCAATAAAATGGTTAAATAATGGTTTCATAAATTATTATTCAAGTATTAGTTTTTTCGGATGAATAGTGTTTTTTAATTAAAATTTTAATTAAAAATATTTAGAAAATTATTTTTATAAAATGGACTTCATTTTTGAACTCAGAGCATCGATATTATGTTAAGGTAATTTTTGGGGATTTTTCTGAAAAAATAAATTTTCGATGAATAGTTTTTTTAATTAAAATTTTAATTAAAAATATTTAGAAAATTATTTTTATAAAATGGATTTCATTTTTGAAATCATAGCATTGATATTTGGTTAAGGTGAAATTTTGGGACTATTCTGAGAAAATTGAATTTTCGATGAATAGTGAAAATACAGTTTTTAAGTTACGGGTGTTTAATGACATCATTAAATGATGTATTAAGTATGTAATCAATATGGTCGATTTATGAATATTAAGATAAGGTATGAGGTGTTCCAAGTGGCCAATACCATGGGAAAATACCATGGGAAAGCCCATGGTTTTGCCAAAACCACTAATGAGGTGTCCCTTGGCCATTAATGCCTTGTCCTCTCACTTTACCTATAAATACCAAGCCATCCTCTCATCCATTCGACTCCCCACTCTCCCCCAACGAAGTTCTGGTCTCCTTACCTCCCAAGGAGTCCTCCCAAGGTTCCCCCAAGCTCTCAAGGTCCAAACCTTTTAGTTTTAAGAGTTACGTTTTAAGGTAAGGGATCTGACCTCTCTCTTTCATTTCAAGTAATCTCTTTTATGTCATTCCTTTTATGCTACATGTTCTTATGTTGGAGGATGCTGTTTTATACTCCTTTTACTTACCTTTCTATGTTCATATAATGATAGATCCCCTCTTACTCTCATTATTTCGTTTTATGAAGTTTTAAGTGGCGCCGTTAAGCTGCCGAAATTTTTGTAACGGATTCTTTCTCCCTTCTCATTTTTCAAGATCTATTTTCATGTAAAGTATTTCAAGTTCCTTTTTGTTATGTTGGGGTATGATCTCTATATTTATCATACTGATCTTTTATGATCATATGATGAGAGACCCCATTTTATCTCTTCAATTTAGTATTTTTAAGTTTTAAGTGGCGCCGTTAGGCTGCCGAATTTTTAAGTGGTTCTTCACCCTTCTCGTTTTGAAGTTCTACTTTCATGTCAATTCTTTCAAGTTCCTTTTTGTTATGTTGGGGTATGATCCCTATATCTATCATACTGGACTCTTATGTTCATATTATGAGAGACCCAATTTTATCTCTTCAATTCAGTATTTTGAAGTTTTAAGTGGCGCCGTTAGGCTGCCGAATTTTTTAGGGGATTCTTTCACCCTTCTCATTCTTTTCAAAGTTCTACTTTCATGTCAAGTCTTTCAAGTTCCTTTTTAATTATTCTGGGGATTTTATCTCTATATCTATCATACTGGACTCTTATGTTCATATTATTAGAGACCCAATTTGATCTCTTCAATTCAGTATTTTGAAGTTTTAAGTGGCGTCGTTAGGCTGCCGAATTTTTTAGGGGATTCTTTCACCCTTCTCATTCTTTTCAAAGTTCTACTTTCATGTCAAGTATTTCAAGTTCCTTTTTAATTATGTTGGGGATTTTATCTCTATATATATCATACTGAACTCTTATGTTCACATTATTAGAGACCCTATTTTATCTTTTCAAATCATTTTTGTTGAAGTTTAAGTAACGCTGTTAGGCTGCCGAACTTTCATAAGAGAAATCTAATTTTTGTCTTCCTTACATGTTTTTCATTTCAAATGGTATGTCCTTGAAATTTCATTACCATGATCATGTATCCTTATTATTCTATCCATCTACTGTTTTATGGGTCATTTATGAATGTTTGACCCATTTTCCCTCTCTTTTTAATGTCTTCTAAAACCTCGTAACATAGCCGTTATGCTGCAGAATTTCCGTCTCAAAATGTCTCTCTCTTTTTCTAAAGTTCTTTTATATTATTATGTGAATACTCAAAGCTCTTTCTTCTAAATTAGTATTCACATATATACCAAAATGTTCTATTTTAAATTCTTGGATTTACATACATGAGACCCACCTTCCTTTTCTGTGGGTTTTAAAGTGACGTAAAGATCATGTCTTTAAAGCAGTTTTTAAAACGTTATGATTATGAAATGAAACTCATTTATTTTTGATATATGAGTTATTTATGAAATTTTTTATGATGATATATGTGGCTCACATGATAATAAAGGCAAATTTAAGGGTGCGCCCTGATAGCGCTCCAATGCATTGGGTAATGATGTAACCACTAGAGATTACAATTTTCACGATACCTTGGTGAATAACCTTGGTAATTTTCAAATGACACCTTGGGGATGGACCTTGGTGATATGTTCATGATTTTCTATGTTAAATGATGTAGCCACATCTTCAAGTTATGAAAAAGTTTTATTTTTATTATGATATGCCTCATGATTTCATTTTCATGCCTTAAAGTTCTTGTCATGACTTTATTGATGTATCTCAAGTTCATATGTAAAATGTTTCACTTGTTTCCCTTGATGGGCCTTCTGCTCACCCTTTCTTTTGATGTATGTCCCCAGGTTATGAGATGCAGTAATGAGCCTAGGGTGAACTTGAGGAGAATCCTTTCAAGTGTTTAAGAAGAATGTTTTTTTTGTTTCATGTTTTATGTTCCTTATTTCTAAGACACTAAACCTTAAAGATCCTCAGTTCCGTGTAATGGAATGAAAGTTATGTTATAAAAAGACGGGATGCTACAGTTGGTATCAAAGGATTGTTTAGTTATTTGTGGAAATTAGGATATGAAAACTCTAGGAAGAACCCTATAGAAAAGTTTAAATATAGGAAATCTTCCTGGTATTTTGGTGAGTATTGAGTAAGGGGTTGCCAAGCAAATACATCCCTGTCTGGATACGAGCAGGTAGAGGTGGCTCTGGCACAGATGTACATAGGGGTAAAACCCGAAAACACCACTTTGATCTAGACTCGAACGGGAACTGGTACACGACAATGGGCCTTTCTGCACTTTTGGTTACGACACTCCCAGGGGATATGCTTTGGTAAATTCATAAGCTTGGTATGAACCATTGTTAAAGGAACAAAGATAAAATAAAATAAAGATTCACATAAGAATATATGATCATGGATAACCTAGATGGGAACCTAGGGGATCACAAGTTAGGGTATACTTTTCTTCTACAAGTTATCCTTATATGCTTTAAGTTCCTTTTCATGATTATTGGTTAAGTATTTAAGCCTCTAATTATACTTTATCTTCTTAGTTAATGGTGGGAAATGGAATAACATGTCCCAACAACCAATGTGATAGGATATGCAACAATTTCGGTATTAATATGACAGAGATGATTAGGGGATTAAAAGATGATTATTATTTTGGAAGACGTTCACTATTTTGGGGACCCTATATGATCGAGGTAAATAGATTACTATAGTATTTTCATTGATGAGTAAGGTTGACTTATATTTTGAAGAATTGATGAATTTAAGGTGGACTTATAGTAATTTAGGTTACTTATGGGAATGATTAACCTATCTTGTGTAAAATATGTTTAGGTTAGCTACTTTGGTTATAAGATGTTAGGAGTGGTTGATGTTGTCTGGAGATGAACAATGAAGTTGTTTTGGAAGACTATGTTATCAAATCCTTCTTGTATTTGGGTTTCAATATTAGTTTGGTTTATTTTGAGGAATTTTAAGGACCATTATTTATGGAATGGTCTATGATGAACTTTGGGTAGTACCATGGAACTTTGGAGATTTAAAAGTAGTTTCCATTCCTATGGGATTCTTTCTTTTTGAAGAGTTGTTTTACCTTAACATTTCTGTTTTTGGGATAATGTTTAAAGATAGAAGAAATAGATATTTAATCTTTTTTAGATTATGTGATTCTCTAGAAGATGATTCTTGTACTTTTATGAGACCAAGTGTTTTTGAAGTCTCATCATTTGGAGAAAAGATTAGTGTTGGTAGGGACTTATTAAAGGATGAAACTCTACTTGAAGGTAGGTATATTTTCTTATGTTTTTGTTCTATGTAGTAAATGAATTCCTCAAAATTATGAAAAGAAACGTAAAACAAAAATGTTGTTGGTTTACGTTTCCTACTAGGTAATCAAAGACCGTTTACACACATCATAAGTTTGGTATTTTCTTATGGTTAAATTTCTCCTAATCATGTTCTCTATCACTCTCCCTCAGAACTTGACCCTTGGTTTTCTCCTCCATGTCCATGTTTTCCTACATGGAATCCTAGTGTGGGTTAACTCGGGTGACCTTTGTACTTCCCTTTCTTTCTTTTAAAGTAATAGTTTTACTGACTCCTTTTCCGATGTGGAAATTTCAATGAAATTTCAAAACCCAATTTTAAAAAAATTTCGAGGACGCAATTTCTTAAGGGGGGAAGATTTTAACGACCCGAATTTTGTAAATAAATATTGTTTCTTAATTTTATGTGTTATTTTATTTTATTTTTATACTCAAAAAAAATGTTTCATTTGATAACATGAGTATAATTAAAATGAGACTGTTGGGTTTTGACTGTTATTTGACCATTGGTCAATATGACCACTGGAAACTAAATGTTTTGACTATTGTCTCTAAATACAAGAAATCTTGGTTAATTAATATAGAAAGAAGATTCGATGGCCTCACCCAGTAGTCTTGGACCGATCGAAGCCCATCTAACAGAACTTGGGAAGGAGGTAGCACCACTGGGCTTTGCTCTGGACCAAACCCAAGCTGAACTTCATCGTATAAAGCTAGAACGGGATCGCCTTCGCGAGAAGTTCAAACTGATAGAAATTACTACTCGTGCGATGTTGGCCGAGCCTCTCTAGGATTATCTCACCTTAGCACACCTTACACTTAGGTCCTATGCTGGTGTGATAAGGGGCTATGTAAGGAGACCGTAACTGTCTTGTGTAATCCTTTGTTTTAAATAAAAATTTCGATTTCTTTTATGAATTTTCAAATGACCGGATAAATATAGTATGCATATTTTTGATGAATTTTAGAAAAAGGATATTTTAAATATGTTTATGTAAACCCTAAAATAATTAAAAATGTGTAATGATTGTCAAAAAATGGTCTTCTACAATTATGTTCAGTACGAAATTTAGAGTCTAATAAGATCATCTTGATTTTTGATGAATAGTAAATTATGAATACTGATTTTATGATTAGGATTAATAATGTGTCCAAATGGATTAGTAATCTCACTTAAAGAAAGTATTGAAATAATCTACGCACTTTGATTAAGTAATGTGATTTAATAAAATGGTTAAATAACGGTTTCATAAATTATTATTCAAGTATTAGTTTTTTCGGATGAATAGTGTTTTTTAATTAAAATTTTAATTAAAAATATTTAGAAAATTATTTTTATAAAATGGACTTCATTTTTGAACTCAGAGCATCGATATTATGTTAAGGTAATTTTTGGGGATTTTTCTGAAAAAAATAAATTTTCGATGAATAGTGTTTTTAATTAAAAATTTAATTAAAAATATTTAGAAAATTATTTTTATAAAATGTATTTCATTTTTGAAATCAGAGCATTGATATTTGGTTAAGGTGAAATTTTGGGACTATTCTGAGAAAATTGAATTTTCGATGAATAGTGAAAATACAGTTGTTAAGTTACGGGTGTATAATGACATCATTAAATGATGTATTAAGTATGTAATCAATATGGTCAATTTATGAATAGTAAGATAAGGTTTGAGGTGTCCCAAGTGGCCAATACCATGGGCAAATACCATGGGAAAGCCCATGGTTTTGCCAAAACCACTAATGAGGTGTCCCTTGGCCATTAATGCCTTGTCCTCTCACTTTCCCTATAAATACCAAGCCATCCTATCATCCATTCGACTCCCCACTCTCCCCCAACGAAGTTCTGGTCTCCTTACCTCCCAAGGAGTCCTCCCAAGGTGCCCCCAAGCCCTCAAGGTCCAAACCTTTGAGTTTTAAGAGTTACGTTTTGAGGTAAGGGATCCGACCTCTCTCTTTCATTTCAAGTAATCTCTTTTATGTCATTCCTTTTATGCTACATGTTCTTATGTTGGAGGATGTTCTTTTATACTCCTATTACTGCCCTTTCTATGTTCATATAATGAGAGATCCCCTCTTACTCTCATTATTTCGTTTTATGAAGTTTTAAGTGGCGCCGTTAGACTGCCGAAATTTTTGTAACGGATTCTTTCTCCCTTCTCATTTTTCAAGATCTATTTTCATGTAAAGTATTTCAAGTTCCTTTTTGTTATGTTGGGGTATGATCTCTATATTTATAATACTGATCTTTTATGATCATACGATGAGATACCCCATTTGATCTCTTCAATTCAGTATTTTGATGTTTTAAGTGGCGTCGTTAGGCTGCCGAATTTTTAAGTGGTTCTTCACCCTTCTCGTTTTGAAGTTCTACTTTCATGTCAATTCTTTCAAGTTCCTTTTTGTTATGTTGGGGTATGATCTCTATATCTATAATACTGGACTCTTATGTTCATATGATGAGAGACCCCATTTGATCTCTTCAATTTAGTATTTTGATGTTTTTAAGTGGCGCCGTTAGGCTGCCGAATTTTTAAGTTGTTCTTCACCCTTCTCGTTTTGAAGTTCTACTTTCATGTCAATTCTTTCAAGTTCCTTTTTGTTATGTTGGGGTATGATGTCTATATCTATCATACTGGAATCTTATGTTCATATGATGAGAGACCCAATTTTATCTCTTCAATTCAGTATTTTGAAGTTTTAAGTGGCGCCATTAGGCTGCCGAATTTTTTAGGGGATTCTTTCACCCTTCTCATTCTTTTCAAAGTTCTACTTTCATGTCAAGTCTTTCAAGTTCCTTTTTAATTATGTTGGGGAATTATCTCTTTATCTATCATACTGAACTCTTATGTTCAAATGATGAGAGACCCTATTTGATCTTTTCAAATCATTTTTGTTGAAGTTTAAGTAACGCTGTTAGGCTGCCGAACTTTCATAAGAGAAGTCTAATTTTTTTCTTCCTTCCATGTTTTTCATTTCAAATGGTATGTCCTTGAAATTTTATTACCATGATCATGTATCCTTCTTATTCTGTCCATATACTGTTTTATGCGTCATTTATGAATGTTTGACCCATTTTCCCTCTCTTTTTAATGTCTTCTAAAACCTCGTAACATAGCCGTTATGCTGCAGAATTTCCGTCTCAAAATGTCTCTCTCTTTTTCTAAAGTTCTTTTATATTATTAAGTGAATACTCAAAGCTCTTTCTTCTAAAGTGGTATTCACATATATACCAAAATGTTCTATTTTAAATTCTGGGATTTACATACATGAGACCCACCTTCCTTTTCTGTGGGTTTTAAAGTGACGTAAAGATCATGTCTTTAAAGCAGTTTTTAAAACGTTATGATTATGAAATGAAACTCATTTATTTTTGATATATGGGTTATTTATGAAATGTTTGATGATGATATATGTGGATCACATGATAATAAAGGAAAATTTAAGGTTTCACCCTGATAGCTCTCCAATGCATTGGGTAATGATGTAACCACTAGAGATTACAATTTTCACGATACCTTGGTGAATAACCTTGGTAATTTTCAAATGAAACCTTGGGGATGGACCTTGGTGATATGTTCATGATTGTCTATGTTAAATGATGTAGCCACATCTTCAAGTTATGAAAAAGTTTTATTTTTATTATGATATTCTTCATGATTTCATTTTCATGCCTTAAAGTTCTTTTCACGACTTTATTGATGTATCTCAAGTTCATATGTAAAATGTTTCACTTGTTTCCCTTGCTGGGCCTTCTGCTCACCCTTTCTTTTGATGTATGTCCTCAGGTTATTAGATGCAGTAATGAGCCTAGGGTGAACTTGAGGAGAAGCCTTTCAAGTGTTTAAGAAGAATGTTATTTTTGTTTCATGTTTTATGTTCCTTGTTTCCAAGACACTAAACCTTAAAGATCCTCAGTTCTGTGTAATGGAATGAAAGTTATGTTATAAAAAGACGGGATGCTATAGCACATGTATGAAATCAAAAACCAATCACCACATATTAATTATAAGATTTAACCATTTTGGAAGGTGGATTACTCAATATACACAGTCTCTTATCAATTTTATCAGAATGTTGAGGTAATTGAAAATTTGTAAAACAATTATCAATATAATAAATAATAAATAGAAATAATCAGTTAAACCATCAATAATTTATGTTACCAGTTTTTGAAACCATTGAGATTTTTTTAGTCAGTATTCTTCAAGAGTAGTTTATATAATTTGTGGAAGTTGTTTCTTGATATGATTATCATATAACCTACAAATAAAATAAGTGTAATTACTCTAACATAAATTATAGAATAAATGACATAATCACTCATAATACAGATGATTTAATTTCTTCATAGTTGAGAAGAACATATGCATGAGCTCTGTGATGTTTATCATCTGAAATCCAACATTCATGAACTACACTGATGCCAAGCACTGGCTGATTAAAAACTAATAATTGATTGTCCATTTAATCATCAATATTCCCATCATTCTGTCCCATGCAATTGTGTTTTGAGGGATATTCATATTCAAAATAATGATAGCATAAAAAATCAATTTCCTATTTCAAATAAGATTCATAAATTGAGCCATCAACCGATACTTTCTTATGTATTTTTTATTCAATTTATACATGCATATCTCGAATGGATACATCCATCAAAAATGTACTAGACCTCCACAATTTTCTTCATGTGGAAAATGTAATATGAAATGTTCCATTAAGTCAAAGAAAGTCGGCGGAAAGAGTTTTTCCAATTTACATATAATTACAACAACATATTCTTCTAGTTTTCTTAGTGCATCATGGTCTATTGTCACTGCACAAATGTCTTAGAAAAAAATATGATATTTTTTATTGAATCCCAAATCATAAAATTCAATAAATCACTGAATCCAATAAAGATAATTCTTTCCATTATAGCATGAAATTAATGACTTTTTAATCTGGTAATATAACCATTCTTAACACATCTTTCCAAATTAGAAACATAGCCATCTAGAAGTCTCAAATTTTCAATCCACTGACAAAATAATAAAATACTCTCTTTGGAAAGTGTATAAGCTGCTTTTGGCTTCATTAACCTCTGTGATATGACATTTTCAAATAGTTCAAGTTTTGGTCACCAGCAAATTTGGGAAAGATCTAATCGTGCCTTGACATTATCTTTATTCTTACCTGGTGTATCCAAAACTATATGAAATAAATTATCAAAAACTATTCTTCTCAATATGCATGACATCCAACATGTGGAAGACTAGAAAATCAGACTAATATGGTAGATCCCAAAAAATGCTCCGTTTTATCCAATTGTATTCTTTCCCAAATCCATGAATTTTCTGTTGGATTATTGTTTGTCCAAATGTGATGGGAGGTAGTTAAAATATAGCTAATTTTAACTCTATACCTGAGATCATTTTTGGAGGTTCATCCCTTTCAATTATGCCTTTTCCGAAATGAGATTTGTTCCTCCAAAAAGGATGATCGGTTGGAAGAAATATGCAATGACAGTCAAAATATCAAGGGTTTTTTCCATTGATGAGAACAAATGCTTTGTTGTCTTTCATACAATAAGGACATGATTTTTGGACCATGTGTACTCCATGTAGAAAACATGCCATATGCTGGGAAGTTACTAATTTTCCACATCAATACAGCTTTTAGTCGTAAATTTTGTTTCACAGCAACATGATATGTATTAAAACCATTACTCCAAAATGAATTTAACTCATTAATAAATGGTTTGAAATAAACATCAATATTTTTTTGGATGTCCTGGGACTAATAAAGTCAAAAATATATAGGTCTCTTTCATCAACATCCATGGAGGTAAATTGTAAAGAGTTATAAAGATGGGCCAACATGAATACTGAAAACCATAAGAACCAAATGAACATAAATCATCAGTAGAAATACCCAATCACACGTTCTAAAATTATAAAGAAAAAGATAGATGCACTCGGTCAAAATGTTTCCATGAATCACCATCAGAAAGATGATTAAATATTTTACCAGTTGAAACCTTGGTTTTCTGCCTTGATATCATTGATGTTATGTTCGAGACATAAATAAACGTTGCAACCTGGGTGTAAGAGAGAAATATCTCAACTATTTTACTGGGATCAATCCAAAATTCCCTAATTGAGCTTCTTTATACCTTGATTTTCCACATGTGGGATAACTATCCAATTATTCATTTTCACCAAAATATAAGATGAAATCATTTACACATGCATGAATCTTTTGATAACTAAGGCCCAAATTACAAACCAACCTCTTTCTCTCATATTAATTTCTAGGAAACACATTTCCTTCAGGTAACAATGTTTTAACCAAAGAAAATATCTGTTCAAAATATTTGTTTGACATTCTATTATCTAATTTAAAAGCCATAAATTTTTTAACCGCTTCTAATTTTCTTATCTTACAACCATGATATAATGAATCCTTTGAAGACCTCAAAAACTCATAAATTCGGATGGTTCAAACTTAGGAGTTAAATTAATATTATCCCGAGTTTTAGTTTATTTAACAGATAGACCTGCAACATCGTGTACTAAATTTTAAAACCATGATGGATCTAGAATCAAATTATTAGTATCTACTCTGGAACAGTGTTCACTATGTTGACACCCAAAAACATTATCTGGTTGAAAACTAAAATGCAAGATATGTCCCCCAATGTTGTCAAATGTGTCAAACATTCTAAAAGCACATTTTTTATAAGGAAACCTAATTGTGCCTTCTGAATCAAATTCTGGTTTTCATGATGAAAATGATAAGAAAGCTTCAACACCCACAATATATATATAATTTAAACCAGAACTGTTTGGATTTCTGTGTCCATTTATCCAAGTGTGGTCATCTAATAATGACTATTTTTGACTTCCGTGTTCCATATTTTTCTCCAAAATATAAAATCATTAATGTTTTTAAATAATTTGAAATAATGAAAACAATATCCAAAATAAAAGAATAATAATTACAACTACTTCATACTAATTACCATTAATTACGGGCGACATAATTTCAAGTGGATTGGCAACTACTCTTTTATCTGACATCTTATTTACTTGCAACTTTTTCATCGAGAAATCACAATGAAGAATCTTCTCAGAGGTATGCATATCCATTCTCATGCATACGAGAATGCATAAGAGTACCTATGAGAGGATTCATCATTGTTATTTAAGTGTGAGAAAGATGCATGTAAATGAGCTCTTAGACAAAAGATCCCCCTTTTCATCAATGAATGTTCTTCTTGCAACTGTCAACGCCTGAAAACATTATGAAAAATGTGGTCCTACAAATGCATATCCAAACTCGTGCATAAAATATTGGATAAGAATATGTAGAATCACATTTCTTATAATGTTTTGACTCGGTGATAGTTTAAAGGAGAAGAGTAATCGAGCAAAAAGTGTGTCGCCAATCCCCTAGAAATTGTGCCAAGTTCTTCCAAATTTTTTAAAATTTATTACAATTATTCCTAATTATTTCAAATTATTCCAAATTATTCATTATTATTCCTAATCATTTCTAATTATTAGTAATTATTACAAAGTATTAATATTTATTACTATTTATTACTATTTATTACTGTTTATTACTATTTATTACTATTTATTACTATTTATTACTAATTGTTACTAACTATTACTAATTATTACTAATTATTAATAATTATCACTAATTATTACTAATTATTAGTAATTATAACTATTTATTAATAATAATGACTATTTATTACTATTTATTACTATTTATTATTATTTATTAGTATTTATTAGTATTTATTACTATATATTACTATCTATTACTATCTATTACTAATTTTTACTAATTATTACTAATTATTACTAATTATTACTAATTATTACTAATTATTACTAATTATTACTATTCATTACTATTTATTACTATTTATTGCTATTTATTACTATGTATTACTATTTATTTCTAATTATTACTAATTATTACTAATTTATTACTATTTAATACCATTTATTTCTATTTATTACTAATTTATTACAAATTTATTACTAAATATTTGTATTTATTATTAATTATTAGTATATATTAGTATTTGTTACTAATTATTACTAAATATTATTATTTATTACTATTTATTAGAATTTATTACTAATTGAAAATATTTATTAATAATTCTTAGTATTTATTACTATTTTTTACTAATTATTAATATTTTTTTCTAATTATTACTATTTTTTCCTAATTATTAATGTTTACCTCTAATTATTACTAATTACTATTAATTATTACTAATTAGCATTAATTACTATTAATTACTTCAAATTACAGCTACTAATTACTAATACTACTAATTATTTATATTCATTACTAATTATTTTTAATAATTATTATTTACTACTAATTAATAATAATTAGTACTAGTAATTTCAATTTATTGTTACAAATAAATACTAATAACAAAACAATCTAAATCTAATTTAATTACAATTAATTAACAATAATTAAAATTAATATAAAAAATGAACTAAATATGAAATTAAATAAAGCAAAAATACCTTTAAACTTGATCTCTTATAATTGTGGAAGACTTCAAAACTTGTTCGTAAAAAAAAGTTAACTCGGAGAAATTTTAACTCTAAAATTAGAGTTTAGAGAGAGAGATAAAATAGAAATTGAGAGGAAGAATGAAAAAAATGGATGGGGGTATATATAGATTAGAATATTTACAACGGGCGTCCCGTCATAAATAATATTATATGTGATGAGACCCGTCGCAAATACCTTTGATCACATTAGTTACTGTTGGCGGTTAAAAGAGTATTTGTGATGGGTCCCATTGCAAATAGTGACATGCCGACACACTATTTGCGACGGGGGAATATCCCTGTCACATAGAGTATTTATTTCCGCTGGGTATCTGCGACGGGGAGGCACCCCCCATCGCAAATACCCTTCCCGTGGGTTTGTGTGAAAAAAGCGCCAAACCTTTTGTGACGAGACCCCTTATCCCATCACAAATAATATGTTATTTGTGACGGGTTAAGTTCCCCATCGCAAATAACATCCTTGATGGTCTATTTGCAACATGATCTATTCCCATTACAAATAACCAAGCACAAAAGGCCATTTTTCCCGCAGTGGTTGTCCCCAGAACTATGGTTTAAACCTTCTACCATCACTCAAGTCTAAGGAATGCCAGAACATCCTGATTGCGATTAACTCAATTCTATTAATGATATTTATGAAAGCATAATCATCCTCACTACGTGACTCCAAACTACACAACATCATGTTCTCACTGCACGACATTAAACTGCAAGGCCAAAATATTCCTTGTTGTATGACGTTAAACTACATATAGTTGGATTTATCCTAAAGTTCCCTCCAAGGTTGAATTTTCTATTCTTAGGTAGTGACCTGGAACCCTCATAATTCCTTGTTTCTCACACCGATCATAGCTCACGTGAGCTTAGGGATCTTAGAGAGAGATCCACCATAACATTATGGAAAAAAAATCTAGGAATTTGGTCCTAGAAGCACGACCCTAAAAGGCATGTCACAGTTCCATTCCCCATAAGGAAACTTATGTCCTATCCATACGACAATAAATGACCAGATACCCCAAAGATGGGATGAATGCCTCGACCTGTATATGAGTCATATCTACATAAGGGATACCTGATTCCATGATTAAATTGCAGCTCAAATGTCCCCAATATGTCTGGATACAATCCTACCATACTGCAAACTCCATGCTCTGAGTGATCTTGAATCCCCATAACCCTCCAAGGCTATATGAGATGGAAGGCCAATGTACTGCAGACACCTTTGTTTGACTATGTATATCATGTCCCGGTGGCTCTGCATATGTTGCCCACAAAAACGACCGTCAATAAAATAAAAATTCATCAACAGGAGAGTCCTCTCCTATCTCAGTACGCCCAATGGATTCTAAACCACTTTCCAACCCTCATAATTCAAAGGACCTCAAAGTCATGGTTTACATTTTTCTCCCTAAACACATCCTAGATATATCAGAACATGTAGGACCAATTCATATCTAGTATCTTTTTAGGTTTTTAAAGATACCCTATCTGTATGCGTAAAGATGGTCTGCATATAAAAGAAGAGTGCCCCACTCATTTTCAGGTTTCCTGAAGAAGTTCAGCTAAAATGTCCCTTTTTGTGTTCAGGTTCACCCCTTGTCAAAGGCTACATACCATATTCAGAAAGTTCCCAATCACCATAGCCATCGGAGATGGAAGGACAGTGTCTTGGAGACATATTTTTTTGATTATGCACATCATGACCTAGTGGCTCTGCATATATCACCTACAAAACGACTATCAATCAAAGGAAAATTAATTCTCAAGAGATTCCTTTCTGGTTTCTGTACACTCAAAGAACATTCATGTGCTATCACACTCCTAGATATGGGAAACCTATGGATAACGGATTGCATACCTTCCTCTTTCCAAATTCTTCAAACATAAAAAAGACTTTTAACTGAAGTAACCATTAACAAACTCTCCCTTACACAAGTAAGAACCGAGCGAGAACAGTTTCCCACTCAAAGTTGATATCAATGTTCCTAATTTTTTCAGACATCATGACTCAGACCGCCACCCACTGTGGCTCCCAACATCAAAATAAGTTCAAAGTGTTGCAAACCCTTCTATGACATCGGAGATGGAAGGTCAGTGTCATGCAGACACCATTTTTTGGCTATGCACATCATGCCCTAGTGGCTTCGCATATGTCGCCTACAGAAAGGCCGTCAATCAAAGGAAAATTCATCCCTAGGAGAGTCCTTTCCTACCTCTATATGCCTAAAATGTCTTCTAAACCTTATGCATGTCCAAAATTCCCAAATTCATGGTAAAGAAAAATACCTAATCTATGTCTCAATAATATTATAGCATTCTTGGCTGATGAATCTCGAATTGGGGGCCTTGACTTGTTAAGTTTGGTCAAATTTGTTCGACCTAAATCATCAGTAATGAGTTTTATTGGTAGGACTCTGAACTACTTGTGAAAAAGATTCCATAGTTTCCAGAGGGAAAATCCATAGAAGGCACATTTGGGTAGAATTCGAGTATCAGTTCTCTAAAAAACATTGAGCCATCAAAAGAGGTGTAAAACTTGTTAGGTCTAAAAACCGCAAAGGGGGTCCTAATAAAAAGTCAAGTTATGCCTACTAATCCTGTGTCAAGAAGAATTAGAAAAAAAATTGGGTTATAATGAAAAAGACACAAAAGTTTGTGAGGTGTTCTACAAAACCGTAGCAATAGTCTAACTATGCTTGCTGAGTCTCGTGGCTTAGGAAAAAATTAGAGCCTGATTTGATTACTGTAGTTTACTGATCAGGGTTTAAAATTAATACATGATCGAAATGATGTTTATGTGATTAATTTTGATCAATTGATATGATAAGAAAGGATGAAAAAAATTTAAAGGAAAATCAGTTTCATTGAGTTCAAAAAATGGTGGAACATCCCCAGTCTAGAGTCTCTCCATGGTATAAAAAAGGATGGGTACATATCATTATTTGTGATGAAACTACAACAAGGCTCAGCTCAATATTTATAGAAATATGGCAAGTGATTTCCGTAGGCCGTCAAGAGTTTTCTCCAAAGAATCTCTCTCCTCCACATCAACCTTTACCGTTGGGTTCACCTGTTCAATAACGAATTTAAGGTCCAGACCTTTCTTTTTAATGGATTCGTAGTTGGCATGTGAAGATTCCATTTAATCCCTCAACCTTGTTGCATGGGCATTGAACTCCCACAACTATTCCCTTTGAGCAACGACTAAATCACGAGCCTTCACCTCCTCGATTGTTATGTGATAAAATTCCTATGAAACATCTCGGAAGGTCACCACCTGATGATGGGAAGAATTAAACCTAGAAAGCTTTCCCTCACAAGAAGAAAGTCCTTATAGAGATATGAAAATTTGGTAAATTTGGAGGTGTATGTGTCAATAATAAAATCCTCTAGAACCCAGATCAGTGAAAAACTACCAAAAAATTTCAGTATCATTAGCAAAATTGGCCATAGGTGTCTCTGTGGAAAGAGCTCATAATTAGCAACATGCCTTTTTTTGCACTTCCTAGTGCCTCGCCGCAGCACCAATACCTTGATCCTCCCCAACTATAATATTTCTATAAGTAGGAAGTGTCATCACAAGAGTGGGAAGGGACCTATGATAGGTCACCCAAGATGGGGAACTCTCCTTGCCTTCATATGGCTCAATCGTTGGACCCGGATGTGGGGGACTAGTCGTAGCTTCTAGGGAGACTAGTGATACTCTGCTAGTGCCGGCCTCATTAAGGTCTTGGGAAGTATCCACAAGAGGGGAGAAGTCTGAATCACTCCCCACTGAGAAAGGTCGTTCCAATGAATCCCCTCCCAGATGCTTCTGATGGTGAACAAAGTGTCTTCTTACCACAAGGGAAGGAACATGTGGCATATCCATCATGGTTGTTGTAGAGACTGGTTTATAAGGCGTAGTTGTCACACTATTCAAAATAGAAGGAATGTGTGGCATTGTAGTTGGGGTAAGGATGAGGAATGTAATGGTTAAAGGTTTCTTCACCTGCCAAACTGGTTCTCTCAGCACTCTGTTAGGGTAACAGTCCACCCACAGTTGGGCATACTCCAGCGGTAGAAAGGTGGATTGTATTGTGTTAGAAATGATAACTTCCATAGAGTAAAATTTTTGCATCATCGTAAACCATAACTAGAAAAGAATTATGGGATGAGACTCACCCATTAACAGAGTAGTAGGAAGAAGTGAAACTTTTTGAATGAATCTGAATTTCCTAGAAAACCGGTATGGGAGGTATGACTCACAAATAACTACTCAATCTATATGAGTAGTGAGCATCCAGTCCAGAAGGGAAATGAGATAAGAAAATTCCTCTAAATAACCAACCCTATGACCTCATAATGACCCATGAGGGGTAGGATACAGTGCAAACCAGAAGTGATAGGTGTCATTCAGCAGCCCAACCACATCAATAATGCTTAGATTCTTAGGAAGAATAGATGAAATGTTGAGAAGGGTGGGTAGAAAGTCAGAATGAGGAACCTTTGCATTATGCCGATATTCATAATAGAGGAATTGTTCTAACATCCACCCATATAGAAATTTAAATGTACTGATGAGATGATGTGGGGGCCTACCTTCCTATATTTGTCCCAATAACTCATAAAGTCGAGTGAGATTAGGAAGGTCCAAATTAATGGGTCAACCCTTTTCCAGCATGGCTGCTGTAATCAGAGTATAGGACCCAACCCCTTTATATACATCATGGGATGGGAAAATACATCCATTAAAAAACATGGCAAAGAAACATGTTAATCTAAGTGTAGGTGATACATATAGTCAAATCCCATATCCCTATGTGGTATATTTTCCTGCATCAAGGGTAGCACAATATGACTCTGGAGTCTGGAGGGACTGACATGATAGATGATTTCGACTACAATGATCCCTTGTATTTGTTTCGTTCACCTACAAGAATAATCCTATCCATGACATGAATGGAATAAGAGAGTGAGCCTGGAGGGGATGATCAAGTAATCACTCTACCATGACCAGTAGACTCTTTGTCAAAGGGGACATGTGGTAAGTGTTGTTCCATGTAGTGGATATTGGGAGAAACACGTCACATATCTCTCCAAGGATGTGGAGTCCTCCAAGTTGGTGGATATCCCCTAAGCTGATTTCTACCTCCCCATATGATAAATGGAAGGTGTTGGTACTTGAACACCAATAACTCAACATCTTGAGAAGGATTTCACCCAGGGAGAAGGTTAAAAACTGAGAAACCCAGGCTGCCTGATATAATCCCACTGCCTCCAACTGGTCAGGGGACTCCAAACAGGCTTGATGTACCCATAATGTGTTGACCCACTCATCTAAAAAATATCATCCGGCCTGCAGATCCCACTTAGTGCTCCACCCGCCGTTAGAGTTTTCCAGGGTGATATTGATAATGGATGGGTACACACAGGCTCTTAGTCTTGAGATAGCATTTCGACACCCACAATTGCCATGAGTCTATACCGAGCCTCCTAGTATGAAAACATTCTCCTAAATTGGATTTTCTATAACTTCTCCTACTAGAGAAATGTTGGCGTGATAATGTCCTTGTCGTGCCTTCTAAGAGGAAGAAAGGGGTATCGGGGTCAGCCAATGGCAGAGGAATGTCGTCAGGGAGACCAAATCCGTAAAGTGGAAACTGTACAGATAGATTATAATCTAAAAGCTATGGTGTCAAGAAATCCTTCAAGAAGCTATCATGAGGAATAATGTAGCATTGAAGACGGTCCTCACTATTCCCCACCATGGTTTCCTTGTCTTCATCGATTTTATCAGAGCCTGTGAAGCATCCACTATCACCTGCATATAAGATCAAAAAGCCAGTGAAAAGTCAGTCCAATAAAATTTGTTGGATAATGGCTAAAAAATAATGGCTAAGGGACTTAAAATATGTCCACTTAAATCTTCGTGTACAGTTCCTAGAAATGTTATGTAGTAGGCACATCCCTCATACTACATGATGAGGAAAAGCAACTACATGGTACTCTACGATACGTGAGATCCCTATATAGTGTACAACCATGTTACGTGAAGCAACTGTGAGGCGTTAGCCTATGAATCATTTTCTGGTGAACATAAGGGTTCGTGGAAGGTGGATACTATGAACATAGGCCTCATTAAGTTTATTTTCAAAGGTTTTAGATTACAAGTTTAAGTTCGGTTTAATACTTCTTAAATTTTGGGTCATCGGATCAAGTTCAGTATACAGTTGCATAACCAGTGTGTCATTCTATGACGTAGAATCCAGATTTTAATTTTTTAAAGTTCCAAAATTTTGTTCACGAAATCCAAAATGTGGTTCATAGAAAGATAAATGGGGAAAAGATCGGTTTGTGGCACGTACGAAGTGGTTCTCATACATGATTTTCGCAATAATAAAGGTATGAAAATCTAGAGTAAACCAGGGAGGTTGAGAGAACCTTTCTCTATGAGAAATGGAAAAGGAAAAATGACATGGGCACCTATATATAGGTGTGGTACCCTCCTACCAGTCCTATCTATTCTACTGCAAACCATTTCAGTTTTGGACCTCTTCTACATCAGAATAGTCCCCTTTTCATTCTAAATGGACCACATTCCAATATGGAGAATTTGTAGGGTCCTGAAGATTTTTCCAAGGGAAGAAAATACTCCCACAATCACATTGCAGAAGAAATAAAGTACTCTTAAAAGTATAGCAAGGTGAATGGACTTAAATTGAGTTGAAAATGATAGAATAAACTTCAAGGAATTCAAGTTTTAAAAGGAGTTCAAATAGACAACATACCATCAACGGGAATGGTTTGTGAACCACCTAGATCGTGAACCACTGGTATGTGGAATGATCCACGAGGTGCTAGCCCATGGAGCGATGGCTAGAAAACCCAGTGAACCACGAACCAAATCAATGAAGGAATCGTGCATGCGAATTCCATCTGCATACCATCTCACTAACTCATTAGTTCATGAACAAAGAAATTCAATAGGTTTACGTGAACCATTATTGCGAACCGAAGCCTCTGCAAACCCCAGTTGACTAAGTCTTATGTGGGTCAGGATATCTTTGCATGGGCCTACGAAAATGGTGTTGCATGCCCATAGATACAATTGACTAGATTCCCTATAAAAAGATCACATAAGGAATTAAGAGAAAATGGGGACAAATGATGAAATCTTGAAGGGGACTCAGAGGTTGGAAGAAAGAACTTAGAGAAGATTCTAGATTTAGTCTTGAACCATCAGTGAATCCTGAATCACAAACCACACTCTCCACAGGTACAGTTGGTCGTGAACCATAAAACGAGGAAATTGAATAATAATAATAAAACTGCAAAACTAATTAGTGAACCAAGAACCACATAATTCCCACGTATAAATTCCCTACAAATGATAATCCCACAAAACCTCCTTCAAAATGGTGTCCCGTGTAGTGTATCATTGCGCGGATTTAACCTGGTGCCACATACTACATCAGTACGCAGATGGATCCCAAAGCGGTGTAATAGGATTCATACCACTGTGGAATGCAGTGATCTATACCAAATCTCGCATACCACATCGGTACATGGATGACCACTCTGCCTTCAAGCCACTACGATATTCAGATCTTCCCCTATACCGCATAAGAAATCAGTACGCAGAACATGGTGTTTTTGGGTTTTCTTTTCTCTAGTTCCAATCTCACCCCTCCATTACCATCCAGTCCTCCATAATCCCTCCACAAAAAAGTCCTCCGACATTAGTCCAAAGCCTCCTCCAAATCCACCAGACTCATATGATCAGACAATTGGGTGCATCAGCACACCCCGTTGAGTCTACATACCTAGGGTAAGAGGAGTCATGAAGGATCTCCCTATAACAATTCGGGAATTGGGAATGTCAGTGGGTCTAAATTCCCATGGTAAACCGGAGTCCAACCTTGGTTTGATAATGAAAACTTCCCAATTTTAGGGATTAAGGGTGATCACTTTCTTTTCCATTCAATTATGAATAGTGATCAGTCAAAGGGGTTATGTTAACTCCCCCCTTTAATGAGAACACAACTCCTCCCCTTCACAGAACATGTTCTGGGGATCTCCCACTAAGGTAAGTCCCCAATATTCTAAGGTGGGGCCGCATGACCTTTAATGTCATCTCACATTGAAAGGCTCATCGCTCTGTTCCCTCACCCACTGTCACCCCAGCCTCTTCTTCCATTGGATCTCCCTCTCCCACCAATAGGAGAGGAAGCATGTGGTTGGTTGGATCTCTCACATCCTCTTGTTTCTCACACCGATCATGACACATGTGGGATTAGAGGTTTTTTCTGATTAAAACATCCATGTCTATATGAACTATGAGAACTTTGATTCATGATCAAACCAGGATACGTAGGATGCATACTTGAAGGCCCAAGCTCAAAATGGTTCCCTTCCAAAGAGGTTCACCCAATCACGACTTCCAAAGGACAACTTCCATGTGTAGTCCCCACACAAATATGAACTACAATAACACCGATTCTTCATCAAACTAGGATATGTAGGACACCTACATGAAGGCCCGAGCTCAAAAGGGTGCCCTTCCAAAAGGGTTCACCCAATCACGACACCAAAACGATATCTTCCATGTGTAAGCCTCATACAAATATAAACTATAAGAACTATGATTCCTGATCAAAATAGGATATATAGGACACCAAATTGAAGGCCTGATCTCAGAAGGGTTCCATCCCATAAAGGGTTCACCCAATCATCCCCCCCCCCCAAATGGGCAACGTCCACGTGTAAGCCCCACACATCTTAACTACGGGGGTTCTGATTCCTCTCTTGAGGATACGTAGGAAACCCATATCGTGGGTCTGATCCCAACATCAAGTTACCTTTCATCCGCCATGGATGATGATAAACTCGAGTGCACCTTATTTTATAGATCAAGTCAGCATCGCCTCTGTATCGTCAAGTCTAAATATGCTTATGACGATCTTGTGAACTAGGGGTATCTTGAGGACACACTCTTCGAGAATAAAATAGGGATTCATGAACATATGAAAACAACATAAATCTATAATAGAGTCTCGGAATAGAAAATAATCCTCCCCCAAAAGGGTGTGGTGAGTCCGACATCCCATCCTCTCGACCAATGGAGTCCTTAAGTGTCATTGTCCAAACCATCAACCAATAAGCACCTTCCTTTGGAAACTAGGACCATTAATCAGGGATAAGAGGGTCTTTGGTTGTTTTTGGATCCCCAAAAAAATCCATTGGAAACCATCTATGGAATTTATATCTGAGGAGGACCAATTGCACAAGTACTTGACCCCATGAAATCACCCATTGGGATCGTCTGACTATGGACTCTCCTTCACAATATGAAAGGGGTAAATTACCCAGTCCTCGTAGGGTTAATCCAACCTTCCTTTAAAGGATAATGATGTAGAATGGGTCGAAATAAAATAAATGATGTATTTGATAAGAAACTGTCTCTGGAAAAAGAGACAGGTGATGATTGTCATTAGACCATTTCAACCACCACCCAGAATGCACCCCCTCGGAGGCGGAACAATGGTGTATGCCTCCAAACCATTCATTAAACATCAAAGGGTCCATATTCTTGATGAAACAATAGATGATCCTCCAATTCGGTATAATCACCAACTTTACTCACTCAAATGGGAATCCTACTTAGTGTAATACCTAACCAAACCTATAAATCCCCATGATTTGAGACATTCCTCATGACCCCAATCAAATGAGCCTCATATTCAGTATAATACCCAGACATGTTATCACGATTTCAAAGGGCCAAATCCCCAGACAAACCTTTTGAGGGACTCCATGGGCATGGGTCCTCGCAACCAAACTACATGGGATTTGATTCCCATCCAAATGGGTTATGTAAGAATCCCCCCTTAGGTCCAAACCCAGCAATCCAAATCATCCCTAATTTTCTCTATGACATATTATTAGTAGCTTCATATCCAACCTAGTAGCCCGTATCCCTTCCAGGTACCTAGGGCCTATTTGACATAATTCCCACACCAAACATTGACTAAGAACCTTTAACATGGACATCCTTGCTGTAAGACCTTAAAATGAATAGTTTGGTCATCGTCACATTACCTTAAAAGGTATTATGTGTCCTATTAAGTGGCACCAAACTATGTGGTTTTGGTTCCTTTCGCAAGGATACATAGGAATCCCATCTCATGGGACTGATCTCAATATAAAAAAAATCTCATTTCCCTAGATGATGATAAATTTTAGAGCACCTCACCAAGTGGGTTAAAACTAGAATCAGAATAATAAATTACTAAAGGATTTATAAACCACATGAAAAAGGATACCATCGATAGAGAACCTCATAAACATATAGATGTCTTCATCGATGAAGAACCTTACATACATAAAAATGATTCTAAAGTTCATGTATACTAATAATTGATTGTTAACCCAAGGGAGACCCATGTTATAATTGGGATTCCATAAAGGATTCACAAACATATCTTAAATATTTAGGAGAGTCCCAAAGTAGGAAATAGTTACCCCCAAAAGGGCGGGATGAGTCCGACCTCCCATCCTATCAACCAATGCGAGTTCCTATGTTTCTTTGGAAGTATTTCTTATTGACCACCTTCTTCTGGAAAGTAGGTTCATAAAATATCTCAAAAAAGGTAACGGTTGTGAATTTCTAGCTCTATAAACAAAACCCAGTAGAAGATGTTCAAAAATGGTGAGTCCAAAATAAATTATTTTGTAACATTCAAACCCCCATAATCAATCCATCTAGTGTAATCAATGCACATGTTTTTTAGAAATAATGATATATTATAAATTCAAGGTATCCTCATTTTATCTTTACCTTCATCATTCTCGTCATTTTATCTTATTTACATGATATAGAATCATTTTTATCTTGATTTTTTTGGTTCTTTGGTTGGGTTTTGAGGGATTTTTCATGATGGGGTGATGTTATTAGGGTTTTGATTTTTTTTAGGATTCATGGTTGCATGTTCTCAATACCTTCTTCTATTTCATTTATTCTGATCAAAGATTTTTTTCAAGGTATGGGATTCAAAACCTCTTCTATTATATATTATATTTAAAATTGGGATTAACATGATATATTTTCAATGTTTAAATAGTTTAAGACGATGTAAGATAATAATAAATATAATTAAAGGAATTTAAATGGGAAGGTTGTGAAGTCCATGTGTTTTTGCTATTTTTTAATCAAAATTTAGATTATAATATATTTCTTCAATTATGTTGTACTATAATTTTTTGTTTTATAATCATTATTATTTTTTATTATGTTAGAAATGTTTAAACAAAATAACTTAAAGATTATAAAGAAGAGAGTATTGAGCATGAAATTTATAATTGCTGATAATTATTCTTGGAATTATTAATAATGGTTGAAGCGTGGATTAATCATATTTTATTAATGTTATTCACTTATATTGTTGTATATTATGGGTGTAGTGATAATATAGTCAATTATTAACATTTTTATAATTGATAAATAATAAAAATATGGTAAAAGAATAGGGGTGTGTTGAAATATAAAATTTATATATAGTGTTGTTCATAGTTGGGAATAATTTATGGTATGATTTTTGGTAATATTTTATGTTGGTCACTATTGTGGTTGTTATTTATGTATAATTTTCACTACTGTAGTTATCATAATAATAATACCCTTGATTAAATTGAATGTAATCTATTTTATTTTTCTTCTTGTTGTGGGGTTTGGGTTGTTTGTGGTATTATGATGGTGGTGTTTTTATGGGATCAATGAGAGGATAGTGTCAATGATGTTGAATTGATAAGGGAATGATGTTATGGTTATTGGAATGTGTCTATCGTGGGTATTTTCTATTGTTAGTTCATTGTTTTATGTTTTTTAATGTTTAGATAGAACCTTTTTTTTATCTTAAAAATAATGAATAAAAATGAATTAAATAATTAATCAATGGGAATGAATTTTGATGACTTAATGATGAGAAACAAATGAATTTATTAATCAATGAATGATTTGGATAGTTATGTGGAATGAAATAAAATTTATAAAATGAAGTTAATGTGATATTGAAAGAATCAAGAATTTAATATTGAGATGTATGATGATTCTAAATCGATATATATAATTATGTGGTAGGAATTTTTCGGTGACACTTGTTATTCTTAGAATGGTTCTTTGTCTTGTGGTTAGAGTTGAATTTTGAGTTGTGTGGTAGTGTTTTTCTTAGGTCTGTATATTATTACTAGAAAATTTACCTTAAATAGGTTTGTGTGCTATATATATTTATTATAGTATTGTGATTTCCAATTCTAAACAACCCATATTGGGTAATGCGATTGATACCCATATGTTGTTTTAGGATCCAAGTGTTATTACCAATATCTAGGTTTTATAGGTTATGAATGGATGACTTATCACCCTACCTAAATCTCCCTTTCAAAAGTAATATGGTATTTATACACATTTGGGATATGATTTCTTATGGATATAATATGTGTATATGTATAGGTTGTAAAGGACAATGATTATGATCCAAGTATATGTAGGTGTTGTAGCGTCTTAAGTTTATATTACACACACACATACACATACATATATCTGTATGTGTATATACATGGGCAACAATGGATTTAGGTATAGTTTATACATACATGGGATGTAATATATCTCAATTATATTATGTTTTTATGGGGATATGATGGTGATATGGTTGAGTTTTGTGGTTGTGGATGTGTTTATGCGTATATGGATATGTAGATATATGATATGTAGTGGCATGATATATGGATGGGATAACAGAACTAGGACATGTGATGTTGGGGTTCAGGGTCACTGATTTAGTGGGAAAGTGTATGTGGGGTACCCTTACTAACATGTATCTTTTCAATAACATGTTACCTTCTTCTATGTGATATTTGAAAAGTGACCCCTCGTGAAGTTAGTAATATAGTAGTCATGGATAATTAATGAGTACGATTCATTACATATTTACCAAGGATTTAGATTTCTTCCCACACATATTCATGAGAGGTTTTGGTAAGGATACTAATAAGTATACATGAATTCTCTCCCATATCTATACATATCTATTTTTAGGTTTGCAAGATCATTTGGTGAATTATTTGGGACATACTAGGTCATGGAGATAGTTCATAATTAGCTGGTGACTATGGTGTTGTTGACATAGATATTACTCATGGTATTTTCTTTTTAGGTCAATATTGTATGATATTTCATTAATTTGGGATTTTTTATATATTTATATTATGTATTTTATTAGTGGTTTCATCTTATTCCTAGGTTTATGAGGGCAATGTTTCCCATTTGGGTGCTTTTATACCCTCGATGCAAGTCACTGACCCATGGTCCTTTGGAGGTGAGCTTTGGGAGGACACACATATCTTCACCATTTTCTCATGAAGGGTTCCATTGGGGCTAGGTCATGAAAACTATGATAACATATCTCCCTAAATCAAAGATTATATAAATTGGATTCCATAGATCATTTACGGATTTATTATCTCCATTCGTTTAACTATTTCAAAAAAGTGATACTCTATAATAGATATAGTGGAAGAAATTTTGGTTCTCAATAACTTCTAATAATTTATAGTAATAATATTATTTCTATTCTAATAAAACCTCCTAGGGTTCCCATGACTAAAACCCTTACTAAAATAATCATTAGAACATAAATGGTCCTCTCCAACTCTATCAGGTGTCTCTATTACAACATGTGAAATTTATTATAAAATAAATATAAATAAATTATTAAATAGTTATATTGATTGAAATTTAAATATTATTATGATTTTTCTCCAATGGTAGGATTGATTTAATTTCCATACTTTCTCTTATGGCTAGAGAAAAATAGCTGGACACATGGTACCTGACCTTCAATATTCAATACTTAATTTACAAATCACATCTCAATAATACTATAATAAATATTAATATAGTGGGTGTGTATATATATTAAAAAAACTAAATAAATAATTACCTAAGATAACCAATGGTAATTATTTAATTAAAAGTATAAAATCATAATACGTTTATAATTAATAGTATATATAATTTATAGAGGATTGAAACTATACAATATATATACAAGTATACAAAATATGTATAATAGTATAAAATTATATATAATTTAAAAAATATACTTACATTATAATATATTATAAACGTATTGATTAATATTGTTAAATTTTTATAATTATAAACTAATAATTTTTCAAAGTATATATAAAATTAAAATTTCATGATGCACATAAATTTATAAAAGTATAAAACTATAAACATATATATAATTTTTAAAATTATAATACTATATAGTATATAATTTTTGAAATTATATAAAACTAAAAATATATATAAAAGTATTACATTATAAAATTAAATTTACAAAGATTTTATATTCATATTGCTTAATATTTATAAATTTATAAATGTATAACACAATGTACATTATAATTTATAAAAGTACATAAAACTATAAAAGTATATGTAAAATTATAAAAATATAAATCATATTAATGATAATTATAGATTATAATTTATTAATATTTATAACTTTATAACATTATCTTTTTATATTTATAAAATGATACGCAATCCTTAATTATCATCCCCAAATACCACCAAATTTTAGAAAAAAATCATTCAAAACTAATAATTGAGAATAAAATATATATGTGAACTAAAGAAACCTAAGAAACTCCCAAAAATGATAAATCAATATGAAAATAAATGAACATATAAATAATCATATATATTTAATCTAAAATAAAATGGAATGATGATATGGCTGCAAGGATAGAGATTGGAGGGGTTGTCAAAGAATATAGGGGAGATGATTGGAGAATAAATGAGCAGTGGTTAAATTTTAGAGGTGGTAAAAGTGGAATGAGAGGAGGTTGGTAGGGGAGGTAATTGGTATTACAGGTTGTAAGAGTGTTTATGATAAGGAGACAAATAAGTTTGGGGGATGATTCAACCACATAGACATTTACTTAACTCTATTGTCATGGTTTGTGAAGCTATAACAACTTTTTATCTACAGTTACAATTTAAAAGAACCCATAAGAGTAGATAATATATTTTTATAGTTTTAGAAAAATATAATAATTGGGAACCTATTATTACACCTTTTCAAAAATATATTAATTGACATATATTTTCATGGTTGTATGAACCGTGACAATAGGTCTATAGGCATTGGCTAAAAATGTAGGAGTGTTTTACAATCCTACTAAAAAAAATATAGCCCAAAGTAGTGTTTTAATTGGTAAATATAACATTTATTGAGGTGTTATTGAGGGGAAAAATGAACTTGGATAAGTTCAATACTATAAAACAAAAAAGGTTTCAGATATGGAAAGTGATTCAGTCCTATAAGAAGTTGTACAAAAAGAGATTACTTAGATTACACAAGAAGCTCAAAGGTCTGGTAGGATTATTTAGGTGCTAGAGATATATATATTTCTTATAGAGAAATATTATGAAATAACTTTCATATATTATGAACATAATTCCCACCGAGAGGTCATTACGAGTTCTAATTTTAAGAAATGATTAGAGTCAATGATATCTGAGATAACATCCATGTACACTAACAATGTTTTGAACATATTAGATTAACTTGGAGAGATAATGCCCATAAGGTGTAAGTGGGATAATAATGATGGTATAATATGTACTTATAATTTTTTCTTGGTGGAAAAGGGTTATAAATAAGCTTATTATGTTTGGTTATAAAGTGACCTTTTTACCAATAGTTATGATAAATTTCATTTGAATATTATTTATTATAGAAGGTTATTTTGAATATTATATATATTAAATGGATGTAAACAATTAATTTACTCAAAATGAATTTATTAAAAGATATTTATATGATACAACTTATAGGTTTTCAAGTGATGACATTTCAATGTTATGAAATTTGTAATGACATATTTATGAATTGAAGTAATATTCTATGAGTTGGAACATCTGGTATGATGATGAAACCAAATAGTATTGTTTCATCAATGATGTTGATGATTTTTTATATACAATCATGTTAATAGGAGTTTTTTTATATTTCTATATTTGTATGTGGATAACGTACTACTCATCATAAATAATATCTCAATTTTACATTGGATAAAGGTATAGTTAGAAAAATAATTCTCAATGAATGAAATTAGTGAAACATCCAATATATTAGACATGAATATCTACAAAGGTAGATCTTAAAGGATTTTTAGACTAAGTTAGAACACTTAATTTGGAAAATTTATAAAAAAATTCAGCATGGAGAACTACTATAAGTAATCTTGACAAGTATTGCATGGAACATGTCTTATAAATACTCATTATTCTTCAAAATAGTTTGAAAGTAGAAACATGGATAATAATTTTTATGTAAACTCTGTAGTATTTATTATGTATTCAATAGTAGATATTAGTATAATCCTTGTTAGAGTCACTAATTTTTTTCAATAAAATCTATAAGTACTTCGAAATCACTAAGTATTTTTTACTTATCTTTATAGGTGAGAAAGAGATAATTGAAAGGGATCACATTGGTAATATTTTCCAAATTGATAAGGATTTTATGATATATTAATATAGTTTCATGTTTTACCATGGTGGTATAACCATCAATTAGAAGAGTTCCAAACAATCCACCAAGATGGATTCAATTATAAAGGAAAATTACATCACTACATCATAATATATAAAGGATTATATTTGGATCAAGAAGCTCATCACTAATACTGGGGTAGTTCCATGCATTTTAGGATCATTGAATTTTAATATGATAATAATGGATTTATTTCTCTATCCAAGGAACCCCAGTCTCACCAATGGACGACACACATCCTTTACAAATACTATCTCATTTTAGAAATCATTGAGAAGGGTAATATAATCATTTATTGGGTAACTATATATAAAAATGTTACAAATCCATTGAAAAATGCAGTAACAAAATAGAAGCAATGGATTCATGTGAAGTATCAACATATTAGATTCATGAGACATTAGATATAATTGTATTTTTCAATGTTAAATGTATCAATAGTTTATAATAAAGTCAATAATTATTTTTTTATTCATTCATGTGTATAGTGTATATTATATAAATAGTGGAATGATACAACCCTATCAATTTATGACTTTGAGTTATACCAAATAAATTAGAACAATGGTATATTATGGGAAGTGATGTTATGGTAAGATTAGTGTGTATAAAATAATATATATAAAACATAGTAAATCCATGAGATAATAAGTAGAGACTTATTATCTATATTGTCAACCAAAGTATATCATAAGGAATATCATGAATTTTTTAGTATATTTAGGGGTATATACTTCATATAAATTCCAATAACTTGAGTTTAACAAGATAATTAGCATGTGATCCTTTATAATTTGATACTTTTATTATTCCAACCATGAGACTGATCTAATAAGAGGGTGTTTGGGTATATTGTTGCTTATGTTGTTAGTTGAGTTTAACCAATATTGGGTTTATCCTATTTTATTAAAATTATTAAACCAAGTCTCTTGATTGAATTAGACTAAGTAAATTCATATCCTTGCTTAGTTGAGGGACATTTAACATTATTAACTACGTAGATAAATGATATGTAATGTATTCAATCAAACTAGTTAATCTATTTTAGATAATTTTTAAATAATGAATTATCCTATACTTTATTGATATGTTACATGTTTAGTGGTCACTTGATGTCTTAGAAAAATGGATTATGTAAGTATCTGCACTCTGTATAGAGATATATCTAATCAAAAACATGTTCATATGGATACCTAAGTGTGTTCGATCACTATCCTTTCCAGCACCTTTTCAACTTAAGTAGAAATTAATTTTTTCCTAAGTTTTATCAATATTTATAATTATATATTGGGGAATTTATAATTACTTTCAAAACAAAGAAGGCATGTAAGGTCACATAGTATGACTTGAAATGAGGATTAATTATAACACATTGTGTTTATCCAAAATTTGATATTATTTATATAAACAATCATGTCTAAATGAGTTCGGATAGATTCAAAAAGAGTTTTGAAGTTTTTCATAAAATTTTTAATGGTCTAGTATAAGTGGGAGATTGTTGAAAATATACACTAAAGCATAAACCATTAAATAATGTGAGTCATCATGTTGTTCTTTTTGTTTTATTTTGGTTCTTGATACCATGTCATGATTCTTATGTTGAATGATATTATATATCATTCATGAAATTATCTTAAATAGATTAAAATGTTTTATTTGGCCTATGAAACATCATGTGATGATATATATATATGCTTTATTGATTTATAATGGTGTTTAAAATAATATTTATAAAATTAATTATTTTTATAAGAATTAAAACAAATGATCCAAGGGTTTTATTTTTCATAACATATGAAACTTTAAGATTATAATAGGATCATATATTCATTGAAATATCCCTATATAATGGAGTTAATATACCTAATTTGGATAATTCATATAGAACATATAGATTTTTTTCAAATCCAAATCTCTCTCACACTTTTTTCTTACTTTACCATTGTGGAGGAGGTACAAACACACCATTAAAGGAAATGGATCCTATTATATAATTATATGATTTCAGTGTCTGATGGATACCTTTATAGGTAGGAACCCATTGATTATTATTGATTCATCTCAATAAAAATCATTTTTGGTGAAAATTCATCATGAATAGTATGGTTTACTTTGTTTTATGTTTTTATATCATTTTAATAATTTGTATCATTGTAGATCTTATAGATGAGTTTTTTTTTTCTTATGTTGTATTTGAGTATATATATTTTACTTAAACCCATTTATTATAAATAGATATAAAAAAAATATTAGGCATAATAATATTTATGATAATGACTCCATCTAAAATAGACCACCCTCACTCTACTACTCATTGGAGTCCTGTGAGACTACACTAATTCCCTACTAGTCTATAAACCATCCAAACAATTATCCTTACATAGATTCTCATACCTATGATTCCACATGAGACTCTATATTCACTGAAGTATACATGTAGGTTGTGAGCACAATAACATATTCAACACCACCAAGAGGCCTTAGATCCTATAAGCGTAAATAATTAAGTGCATTTATGTGAATTTATCCATGATACATAAAATAATAATAATATAATAGATGAAAAAAATTTAAAAAAATGCCAAGGATTATCCATTATAAAACATGGAATGATAAAAGGTTCCTTTCACACCACCAGGAGGATTTATACCCACTTCATGTGCAATATCCAAATTTCATCATAACAATCTAAACATCATTAATATAAAAGTAAATAAATCATAAAAATGGAGTTATGGAAAACTAGTTTCCATATAATAATAAGTCATAGTAGCACTTATTAGATATCAATATTAATGTGTAACTATTTAGAAATAACAACCAGCATCCACAATATATAAATAAGTGAAATGAATGATATTATTATGAAACTACCAAAATTAAAAACTAAATACTATCTCCTAAAGACATTACTTTGACCAATTATCAAGGAAAATCAACCAACCTAATACAAGATTTCACAATACCAGTATCACCTCAAACATCTTCTGAAATCATCTCATGAAACTAGAAAAATTACTTTCGGACTCATTTTCCCCAGTCAAAAAATAACTGAACTGAACAATTTCTACACAAAAAAATATCCCAACATAAGTTCCACGTGAATCTATTTTCTCATCCAATAGATAGCCAAAATTCACTATCCTTTTTGAACCAATAAATGTAAGAGAAGAATATAATGTAATGAACAACCATCACAAACAACCTATGACACCACTAATACCCTTCCTTTAGTCTCACTACCATAATAAAATCACATTTTATAGATATTGTAATGATAAATAAATTTATCACCCCTCACATAATGAAATCCAAACCATTATATATCATATAAAATGACCATAATGAAACCAATTAGATTAATAGAATAATTAAATTGAAACCGAAGAAAGAATGAGAAATAACATCCTAGAATTACTTAAACTTACAACCAAAAGAAAACTAATAATGAACATTAATAAGTCCCAAAATCATGATAGATAGTATAAGTAATAAATAAAATAAGGAATGGTATAAAAAACCCAAACAAATAACCTCACCACTATCTATCTCAACTCACCTAAAATGAACTATTATTTAATTAGTAATCCTAAGTCACCTAGTAAATAACATTCCAAACCACCTACCTATACATAGGATATAATTCAGGACACCCATACCCAAAGGAAAAAGGTTTAACATACTTAATAATTATAATTAAATAATTCATTTAATAAAAGTCTACTAACACAAATATCATAAAAATTTGCATATTATTCTCTCAAATCCCAATATTACATAGTTATTGATTCAACATATTAACCAAAGGTTATGTATTATTCATTGATTAATAATTAATTCAAATTATCATTAGAATGTAACGACATTTAATTTAATTCATAACATATAATTTTGAGATATGTTATAACAATAAATAATATATAAAATATGAAACATTCCATTTAAATTGATCTCAAATCATATGAGAAATAAAATAATCAACTATATATATATATATGATTTAGAATAAGCATGAACATAACCTATAATAACATACTTTCTAAACTAAAAAAATTAATAGAAGTTTTAATTGGGAATTAAATTGGAATAAATAATAATATATACTTCATAAATATACTAAAAATTCACAAGGAACAAATTATAATAGAAATAATTAATAATAGGTTCGTTATAAATAAATAAATAAAAGCTGGTTTCACTACTCTTGATAAAAAATAAATTAATTGTCTTAATTAACTTATTAAAACATACCCTTTTTACTATTCATTTATATTTCAAAAATCATTATTCAAATGGTGTTATAATTTTAAAGTAATAGTCAAGTATATCATAAGAAAACACCAATAAAAACATTAAGGAGGGTTGTGTCACAACCCATCTTAGAGGGGCTCATACCGTGACTACCCCAAGACCTCCTTCAATAGGAAAAGGGATGGTGACTAGCACCAAGTAGGAATATACCACAAATGGGAGGCATTTTTCTAAGTACCTATATGCACACACCCATCTCCAAGCCACAAATTCTGAAATGTAAAAACACTAAGTAAACAATGCATTCAATCCACTAAGATCCCACAACAGAGTACAACTTGAAGTACAATAAAGTAAATATGAAGAGAATACAAGCCCACCAAAAGATTCTATAACCACAAGTCTAACCTGTAAGAAGAGAGGTACATGGACTGCTATCTGAACTTTTGGAATACACCTCATCTATCCAAACTCACTAAGAGCCACCTTGTCCTAGTCCACACAGGACCCCATCATGGTTCGGTTATCTATACAATACACAACACGTGCAAGGAAATCCCAATGTATGGGGGGAGTAAAACAATACTCAGTAGGACACCCAAAACCACAGAGAAAATACCACAAAGAAGATATCACATAGAATAATGACTGACTGAAAATTACTTTTTTTTATTAAAACACTATAACACCCCAATAATTTCAAATAGTACTTTTATTTTAATTAAATATTTATTTTGAAGGATTTTTAATTAATAACTTTATGAAATTAAATTATTTTGTGTAATCAAAATAAGTTTTTATTCAAGATTATAAAATAATACTTTTAATGAAATAATATTTTCATTAAATAAATGTTTTTTAATAAGTTAAAATATATTATTTATTTTACAATATATTTTAATATAAAATTTTTTGAATTTATTATTAGTTTAAAATAAAAATATTTTGATTTAAAATTATAAAGAAATATTATTTAATGTGGTAATAATTTAAAAAAAATAATTTTTAATATAAATATATTTACTTGATTTGTTTCTTTTAAATATAAATTTTTAATAATAAAATTGTTTTAAAATATAAAATTATTATATTTTACATATATATAATGAAATTAAAATATATATGACACTAATTTTACCATTATTTTGACATAAATATAATCTGAAAAATATATTATGTATTAATATTTTAATGGTAATTATAATTATACTAATGATAATAATAATTATAATTAATAGTAAGACATTTTTTACGGGAATTATTATTACATTATAAAAATAAAATATTTTATAAGTATATAATAATTTATTTATTAAAAAAATGCACTTCATATGTATATACTAAAATAAAACATGATGTTTATCAAAAAAATACAAAAATAAAAAAAAGTAAAAAATGTTATATGTAAAAATGTGATTTGATTAAAAAAAGTAACATGTTTTTTTAATAAATAATTATGTAATAATATATTGTTATATTAATGAAAAAAATTGGTAATATAATAATATATCATTGTAGTGGTAATGATGACAAGAAAAAAACTCAAACAATTGAGGTAAGAAAATACAAAGGGAGAAACATGAGATCGAAGGAAAGAAAAAAATGTGAGTTAAAAAAATAGATAAAAAACATGGAATGATGATTACTTTAAAAAAATTTCTCAAGAAAATTAATAAAAAAAGAAAAAAAAACTAATTATGACTAAAAATAATGATAGAAGTTTTTAAAAAAAATAACGTGAAAGGCCAAAAGAAGAGAAGAAATAATATATATATATATATATAATAGTTCAATAATTGATGTAACTGAAACATAATAGAATAATATATAAATATAAGTAACAACTCGCTATTTTGGTTTTATGTACAATATAATAATAATAAAAACAACATGTTTGGAAAAAAATGAGACTCATGTATTTGTTTTGCTAGCGTAGGGTTTTATTGGGTCATTGTTTTGTTTTAAAAAAAATATTATAAAACATAACTCAACATCTCTCATAAGCTTAAGGAGTCCACAATTTGTATAAATATGGAGAAACCTCCCTCCATGGTCATAAGACATAATACAGACCACTCCTTTGATAACCAAGTAGGAGATTTCCTCTCCACTTCATTCTCCACTAGCAAGCAAGGGATTTATTATTTTCAAATTTATTTTTTAAGGGTTCATTATAATTTGTCTCGAATATTTATTTTATGATTGTATGACATGTAAGGGTTATGTTTTAATATTTTTCATTAAATATATATTTTTTAAGGGTTTAATTGATTTGATCAATTTTTTTGTCCATTTTTTTACAAAGGTATACACAAATATACTTGTGTATGCATGTTTATATGAATCTATATATTTCATTATAACATATTATTTTTCGAACTGGGTTATGATTTTAAAATCTATGTGTTGAAATGGTTTTAATTGTTTTTCTTAAACCATGTTGTTAAAAAAATTTATACATGTCTATATATATATATATATAAGAAACCGTATATAATTATATAACCTGAAATTTTTAAAATGATAATGGTTTTAAATTTTAAGTATTTATCTCTAAATCTTATGGTTTTTGAGGGTGTAATTTGATCAAATTAGAGTAGTTATATGTGTGTATATACATATATATAAATATATTTGTACACATATATAACTTATTATTTTATATGTACATAAGTTAAAGGTTATTTTAATTTATAATTATTTTAGGTTATACACTTAGTGTATATTCAGACATACACACACAATTCAATCTATTTATATTTTATAATATTAAAGATGATTTACAATCTTTAAATAAATACTTGGGTGTGAATAAAGTTTTGGGTTCAAATGGATTGGTATATTTATTACGCATCCACCCATATGGTTTTAATCCACCTAGTTTTAATTCTATCAAGTGTTCTTATATCCGCAAACCCGATTATACACTTAGTATATAATCATATACATATATTTATATAAAAAAATTTATGTGACTCAATCCAAATCTATTTTATGAATTTTAGAAGATGATTTAAAACCCTTAAAAAGTGTTTTTGATACAATAAATATTGAAAGTGTGTAATATCAAATTGTTTGAGCTTGACGATATAACAATTTGTAAGGAGTAAATTTATTTATAATTATGTTTTATTCTTTAAGAATTCATTGTAAGGGAAGAAGGTTAAATTTTAAATATTTAATCATCAGAAGATTTATTTACATAATTAAAATTAGTCTCTCCATTTTGTCCTACTAAAAATCAATTAGGAAGATTAAATACATTTTATTTATCAAATTTAAATTCATGAAAAATATATATATGTGCATAAATATAAGTATGCGACCACAATATTATCCTATCCATAAAAATAAATTTATAAATATTTGATTATACACTCGACGACTATTTACTTTGAAGCGATGTAAGTGGGTGAGACATATACATATTTCATATATATACACATATGTATATATGTATGATCCTATAAGTTTTAATCATAACATAAATTAACTTGGCCTAAAATAAAATTTGGTTGTTAATGTATATTTTTTATATGTTTAATTAAATATACGCATTACATAAAACAAATGATGCGCTGCAAATCAATTGGCCTTATATGCTATGAAACATAAGGCATGACCACTTAATAAGACGTGACCATTTATCAGCACATTATTTGTGTACAAATGACTTCTGTCTTAATTCAAACTTAGTCATTTTAAACTATAAATGTTCATTTCCACGAACCAAGTATTTTGAAAATTAATTAACTATCATTTTATGTGGTAACCCCATCCATTCATTACTTGTGTGTTTTAAACCAATATCACATGTGCAAAGAATGTTTACTATATTATGCATGGCGTTGAGAAATTTATTATCTAAATAAGAACTGATATCTTATAATTTAGTACAACGTCATTTCCATTTATCAGCGCTTGAATTGAGCATGAATAATACCTATCGGAAGCTATAAAAATGCAATGTAATGAATTGGAATTTTATGGAAGCAGTTGTAAAGTTATTAATTTATGTGATAAATCAAACTATTTATTATTCATCAAATATAATAATGAATTAATAATTTAATTTTTTGGAGTGGTACGGGACACCCCAAATAAAAAACATGGAATTAGGTATTCAAAGTGGTATGAGACACTTTGGATACATGGCCTTATTAAACATATGAGGAATGTATTGGACTAGTACGTTCTGGGTTGGGGATCGGTAAAAGTAAGCCCTCCGGGTTGGGGTCTGGTTACGAAAGAACCTCTGGGTTGGAGTCCAGTTACAGAGGCTCTCCGGGAAGGAGCCTGGTTACAGAGGCTCTCTGGGTTGGGGTCCGGTTACAGTTACCTCCTAGGTCTTGGCATGAGGCATTGACACAAAAATTAATGTCTGACATTATAAATCCCCTCATTATGTGTATGATAATTATTTAACCAAATGGATATTCAATTAGTAGAATATATGTGGTTAAGATCCCGTAATTATGAGTATCAGAAATGAAAAAGCCTATGGCATGACATATGTTTAGCACTTAGTGATTTAGTATTCAATGTATGAAATTAAAGTTATTACGTATACACGCAACGCTGATTATGAATTACTCTAAACCGTTTATTTTTTGCTCCCATATGCATATGTCATACATCTTTAGAATTTTTTTTACTTATTAATCCAAATTAGCATGCCTATAGTTGAATCATGCATCCTTATAATTCTGTAATCATGTTTTTAATTGAGCACTTTTACAATAAGTTACATGTGTTATATCTTTTCTTAAAGAGAAATGTTTTATGGAAAGTTTTAAAGAATGTTTAAAAAAGTTATATTTTTGTATAGTATGTTATTTTAAAACCCCTTACTGGGCATTTTAATGCTCACCCTAAGAATTATAAGCACTTTTTAGGTTTAGTATACTTGCTGCGTTGAAACCCTATTGTGGAATCAACACG
Source organism: Viscum album (assembly GCA_963277665.1). Taxonomy (NCBI): domain Eukaryota; kingdom Viridiplantae; phylum Streptophyta; class Magnoliopsida; order Santalales; family Viscaceae; genus Viscum; species Viscum album. Next base: position 239,571,236 of record OY728158.1, read on the forward strand.
CAGAAGAATCATTGTTTAAAATTTGTATAATTTTGTGGTGATGTAATTTATGTATCTAATTTTTCAAAATCTATACCGAAAAAGGTCCTCTGTTGTATTTAACGTTGTTTATTTACTCATGTTTTTAAAAAAAATAATTACACAGCATTTGTAAGGGCTGAAACCTAGTTTCTGGTTTGGGACCTTATAATTGGTATCAGAGTAACGGTCTAGATAATTTTGAAAAATTAGAACAAAATTAATAAATTTAAATACGTCTTTTGTGTAAAATTATTTTCATTGCATATACGAATTAATTGCAGGGACACAATTTTTTTGATAGGGGTATAATGTCACACCCTAATAATTTCAAATAGTACTTATATTTTAATTAAATATTTATTTTGAAGGATTTTTAATTAAAACCTCTATGAAACTAAATTATTTTGTGTAATCAAAATAAGTTTTTATTCAAGATTATAAAATATTACTTCTAATGAAATATTATTGTCATTAAATAAATGTTTTTTTAATAAGTTAAAATATATTATTTATTTTAAAATAATCTTTAATATACAATTTTGTAAATTTATTATTAGTTTGAAATAAAAATATTTTGATTTAAAATTTTAAACAAATATTATTTAATGTGGTATTAATTTTAAAAAAAGTATTTTTAATATAAATATATTTACTTGATTTTTTTCTTTTAAATATACATTTTTAATAATCAAATTGTTTTAAAATATAAATTGATTATATTTTACATGTATATAATGAAATACAAATATTTATGACACTAAATTTACCATTATTTTGACATAAATATAATCTGAAAAATATATTCTGTATTAATATTTTAATGGTAATGATAATTATACTAATGATAATAATAATTATAATTAATGGTAAGACATTTTTTAAAGGAATTATTATAACTTTATAAAAATAAAATATTTTATAAGTATATAATATTTTTTTTATTATATATATATATATAATAGTTCAATAATTGATGTAACTGACACATAATAGAATAATATATGAATATAAGTAACAACTCACCATTTTGGTTTTATATACAATATAATAATAATAAAAAATATATTTGGAAAAAAAATTAGACTCATGTTTTTGTTTTATTAGCGTAGGGTTTTATTGGGTCATTGTTTTGTTTTAAAAAAATATATTATAAAACCTAACTCAGCTTCTCTCGGAATCTTAAAGAGTCCACAAATTTTATAAATATAGAGAAACCTCTCTCCATGGTCATAAGACATAATCCAAACCACTCCTTTGATAAGAAAGTAGGATATTTCCTCTCTACTTCATTCTCCACTAGAAAGTAAGGGATTTATTATTTTCAAATTTATTTTGTAAGGGTTCATTATAATTTGTCTCGAATATTTATTTTACAATATTATGAATTGTAAGGGTTATTTTTTAATATTTTTCATTAAATGTATATTTTGTAAGGGTTTAATTAATTTGATCAATTTTTTTGTCCATTTTTTTACAAAGGTATACACAAATATACTTGTGTATAAATGTTTATATGAATCTATATATTTCATTATAACATATTATTTTCCGAAGTGGGTTATGATTTAAAAATCTATGTGTTTAAAGGGTTTTAATTGTTTTTCTTAAACCATGTTGTCATAAAATGATATGCGTGTCTATATATATATATAAGAAATCATATCTATCTATATAACCTCGAATTTTTAAAATGATAATGGTTTTAAATTTTAAGTGTTTATCTCTAAATATTATGGTTTGTGAGGGTGTAATTTGATCAAATTATAGTAGTTATATGTGTGTATATAAATATAAATATATATATATATATGTACACATATATAACTTATTATTTTATGTGTACATAAGTTAAAGGTTATTTTAATTTATAATTATTTTCTGCTATACACTGAGTGTATATTCGAAAATACACACATAATTCAATCTATTTCTATTTTATGATATTAAAGATGATTTAAAATATTTAAAAGAAGACTTGGGTGTAAATAAAGTTTCAGGTTCAAGTGGATTGGTATATTTGTTACGCATGCACCCATATGGTTTTAATCCACCCAGTTTTAATTCTATCATGTGTTCTTATATCCGCATACCCGATTATACACTTAGTATATAATAATATACATATATTTATATAAACAAATTTATGTGACTCAAACCAAATCTATTTTATGAATTTTAGAAGATGATTTCAGACCCTTAAGTAGTGTTTTTGATACAATAAATATTGAAAGTGTGTAATATCAAATTATTTGAGCTTGAAAATACAACAATTTGTAAAGAATAAATTTATTTATAATTATGTTTTATGCTTTAGGAATCCTCTTTAAGGGAAGATGGTTAATTTTTAAATATTTAATTATCAGAAGTTTTATTTACGTAATTGAAATTGTTCTCTCCATTTTTTCCAACTGAAATTCGATTAGGAAGATTATATACATTTTATTTGTCAAATTTAAATTCCTGACAAATATATATATGTGCATGAATATAATTATGAATACACAAGATTATCCTCTCCATACATATAAATTTATAAATATTTGATTATACACTCGACGACTGTTTACTTTGAAGCGATGTAAGTGGGTGCAACATATACATATTTTATATATATACACACATGGATATATGTATAATCCTAAATGTTTTAATCATAATCTGAATTAACTTGGTGTAAAATTAACTTCAGTGGTTAAAGTATGTTTTTGATATATTTAATTAAATATATGCATTCCATAAAACAAATGATGCACTGCAAATCAATTGGCCTTATATTCTATGCAAAATAAGGCATGGCCACTTAATAAGATGTAACCATTTATCAGCACAATCTTTGTGTACAAAAGACTTCTGTCTTATTTCAAACTTTGTCATTTTAAACTATAAATGTTCAATTTCACTAACCAAGAATTTTGAAAATTAATTAACTATCATTTTATGTGGTAACACCATCCATTCATTACTTGTGTGTTTTAAATCAATATCACATGTGCAAAGAACGTTTACTATATTATGCTTGGCATTGAGAAATTTATTATCTAAGTAATAACTGACATATTATAGTTTTGTCCAACGTCATTTCCATTTATCAGCACATGAATTGAGCATGAATAATACCCATACAAAGTTATAAACATGTAATGTAATGCACTAGAATTTTATGGAAGCAGTTGTAAAGTTATTAATTTATGTGACAAATCAAACTATTTATTATTCATCAAATATAATAATGAATTCAGAATTTAATTATTTAGAGTAGTATGTGACACCTCAAATAAAAGACATGGAATTTGGTATTAAAAGTGGTATGGGACACTTTGGATACTTGGCCTTATTAAACATATGAGGAATGTACTGGACTAGTATGTTCTGGGTTGGTGACTGGTAAAAGTAAGCCCCCTGGGTTGGGGTCCGGTTACAGTAGACCCTCCGGGTTGGAGTTCGGTTACAGAGGCTCTCCGGGATGGATTCTGGTTATAGAGGCTCTCCGGGTTGGGGTTTGGTTACAGTTATCCCCTAGGTCTTGGGACAAGTCCTTAACTAATAAATTAAAGTCTGACATTATACATTACCACATCATGTGTATGGTAGTTAATTAACCAAATGGATATTCAATTAGTAATGATGACATGAAAAAAAATACAAATAAGCGTGGTAAGAAAATATAAATAGAAAAACGTGAGATGGAAGGAAATAAAAAAATGTGAGTTAAAAAATAGATAAAAAATGTGGAATGATGTTTACTTTAAAAAAATGATAAAGGAAATTAATAAAAAAAAGAAACAAAACAAATGATGATAAAAAATAATGAAAGATTTTTTTTAAAAAAAAATAACGTGAAAGGCCAAAAGAAGATAAGCAATAATATATATATATATATATATACAATAGTTCAATAATTGATGTAACTGACACATAATAGAATAATATATAAATATATGTAACAACTCACCATTTTGGTTTTATATACAATATAATAAAAATAAAAACAACATATTTGGAAAAAAAATGAGACTCCTGTTTTTATTTTGTTAGGGTTGGGTTTTGTTGGGTCATTGTTTTGTTTTAAAAAATATATTATAAAACATAACTCAGATTGTCTTGGAAGCTTAAGGAGTCCACAATTTTTATAAATATGAAGAAACCACCCTCCATGGACATAATACATAATCTAGACCACTCCTTTGATAAGAAAGTCGGATATTTCCTCTCCACTTCCTTCTTCACTAGCTAGTAAGGGATTTATTATTCTCAAAATTATTTTTTAAGGGTTCATTATAATTTGTCTCGAATATTTATTGTACGATCTTATGACATGTAAGGGTTATGTTTTAATATTTTTCATTGAATGTATATTTTGTAAGGGTTTAATTAATTTGATCAATTTTGTTGTCCATTTTTTTACAAAGGTATACACAAATATACTTTTGTCTAAATGTTTATATGAATCTATATATTTCATTATAACTTATTATTTTCTAAACTGAGCTATGATTTTAAAATCTATGTGTCGAAATGGTTTTAATTGTTTTTCTTAAACCATGTTGTTATAAAATAATATACCTGTCTATATATATATATATATATAAGAAACCATATCTTTCTATATAACCTGGAATTTTTAAAATAATAATGGTTTTAAATTTTAAGTATTTATCTCTAAATCTTATGGTTTGTGAGGGTGTAATTTGATCAAATTATAGTAGTTATATGTTTGTATATACATATAAATATATATATGAACACATATATAACTTATTATTTTATGTGTACATAATTTAAAGGTTATTTTAATTTATAATTATTTTCTGTTATACACTTAGTGTATATTCGGACGTACACACATAATTAAATCTATTTATATTTTATGATATTAAAGATGATTTACAATATTAAAATAAAGACATGGGTGAAAATAAAGTTTCGGGTTCAAATGGATTTGTATATTATTTACACATACACCCATATGGTTTTAATCCACCCAGTTTTAATTCTATAAAGTGTTCTTATATCCGCAAACCTGATTATACACTTAGTATATAATCATATACATATCTTTATATAAACTAATATATGTTACTAAAACCAAATCTATTTTATGAATTTTAGAAGATGATTTTAAACCATTAAATAGTGTTTTTGATACAATAATTATTGAAAGTGTGTAATATCAAATTGTTTGAGCTTGATGATACAACAATTTGTAAGGAATAAATTTATTTATAATTATGTTTTATGCTTTAATAATCCTCTATAAGGGAAGATGGTTAATTTTTAAATATTTAATCATGAGAAGTTTTATTTACATAATTGAAATTGTACCCTCCATTTTGTCCTACTGAAAATCAATTAGGAAGATTATATACATTTTATTTGTCAAATTTAAATTCATGAAAGACATATATATGTGCATGAATATAAGTATACATACACAAGATTATCCTCACCATACAAATAAATTTATAAATATTTGATTATACACTCGATGACTATTTACTTCGAAGCGATGTAAGTGGGTGCGACATATACATATTTTATATAAATACAAATATGGATATACGTATGATCCTATAAGTTTTAATCATAATCTGAATTTAATTGGCCTAAAATAAACTTCGGTGGTTAAATTGTGTTTTTTGATATGTTTAATTAAATATATGCATTACATTATACAAATGATGTGCTATAAATCAATTGGCCTTATATACTATGCAACATAAGTCATAACCACTTAATAAGTTGTGACTGTTTATCAGCACATGATTTGTGTAGAAATGAATTTTGACTTAATTTATACTTGGTCATTTTAAACTATAAATGTTCATTTCCACAAACCAAGAATTTTGAAAATTAATTAACTATAATTTTATGTGGTAACCACATCCATTCGTTACTTGTGTGTTTTAAATCAATATCACATGTGCAAAAAATGTTTACTATATTATGCATGGAGTTGAGAAATTTATTATCTAAATAATAACTCACATATTATAATTTAGTCCAACATCATTTCCATTTATCATCGCATGAATTCAGAATGAATAATACCTAACTGAAGTTATAAACATGCAATGTAATGCATTGAAATTTTATGAAAGAAGTTGTAAAGTTATAAATTTATGTGATAAATAAAACTATTTATTATTCATCACATATAAAATTGAATTATGAATTTAATTATTTGGAGTGGTATTAGACATCCCACATAAAAGACATGGAATTAGGTATTCAAAGTGGTATGGGACACTTTGGATACATGAACTTATTAAACATATGAGGAATGTATTGGACTAGTATGTTCCAGCTTGGGGACCTGTAAAAGTAAGCCCTCTAGGTTGGGGTCCAGTTATAGAAGACACTCCGGGTAAGAGTCCGGTTACAGAGGCTCTCCAGGATGAAGTCCGATTACAGAGGCTCTCCAGGTTGGGGTCCGGATACAGTTATCCCCTAAGTCTTGGCACGAGGCCTTGACACAGAAATTAAAGTCTGGCATTAGATATTCCCTCATTATGTATATGATATTTAATTAACCAAATTAATATTTGATTAGTAGAATATCCATTTTTAAGAGAAAGTACTTATGAGTATCAGAAAAGTAAAAGCTTAAGGCATGACATATGTTTAGCACTCAGTGATTTAGTATTCGATGTATGAAATAGTAGTTATTACCTTTATGCACAACTCAGATTATTCATTACTCTTAGTCATTTAATTTGTGCTCTCATATGCATATGTCATACATCTTTAGAATTTCTTTTACTTATTAATCCAAATGAGCATGACTATTGTTGAATCATGCATCCTTATAATTCTAGAAACATGTTTTTAATTGATCACTTTTATAATATGTTACATATGTTATAGCTTTTCTTAAAGAGAAATGTTTTATTTAAAGTTTTAAAGAATGTTTTCAAAAGTTATATTTTGGTATAGTATGTTATTTTAAAACACCTTACTGGGCATTTTAATACTCACCCTATGAATTATAAACACTTTTCAGGGTTAGCATACTTGCTGCGTTGAAACACTGTTGTGGAATCAACATGCAGAAGAATCATTTTTTTCAATTTTTATATTTTTGTGGTAATGTAATTTATGTAAATAATTTTTGAGAACCTAGACTGAAAAAGGTCCTCTGTTGTATTTAACGTTGTGTATTTAATCATGTTTTTTTAAAAAATTACACAGCATTTGTAAGGGCTGAAACCTGGTTTCAAGTTTGGGACCTTATAATTGGTATCAGATGAACGATCTAGATAATTTTCGAAAATTAGAAGAAAATTAATAATTTTAAATGGGTCTTCTGTGTAAAATTATTTTCACTTTGTATACGAATGAATTGCGGGGGCGCAATTTTTTTGAGGGGGGGGGGGGATAATGTAACACCCTAATAATTTCAAATAGTACTTATATTTTGATTAAATATTTATTTTGAAGGATGTTTAATTAATACCTTTATGAAACTAAATTATTTTGTGTAATCAAAATAATTTTTTACTCAAGATTATAAAATATTAATTTTAATGAAATATTCTTTTCATTAAATAAATATTTTTTAATAAGATAAAATATATTATTTATTTTAAATTATGTTTTAATATAAATTCTTTTGAATTTATTATTATTTTGAAATAAAAATATTTTGATTTAAAATTATAAACAAATATTATTTAATGTGGCATTAATTTTAAAAAATAATTTTTAATATAAATTTATTTACTTGATCTGTTTCTTTTAAATATAAATTTTTAATAATCAAATTGTTTTAAAATATAAAATGATTATATTTTACATGTATATAATGAAATTAAAATATTTATGACACTAATATTACCATTATTTTGACATAAATATAATCTGAAAAATATATTCTGTATTAATATTTTAATGGAAATGATAATTATACTAATGATAATAATAATTATAATTAATGGTAAGGCATTTTTTTAAGGGAATTATTATTACTTTGTAAAAATATAATATTTTATAAGTATATAATAATTTTTTTCATTAAAAAACGCACTTCATATGTATTTTCTAAAATAAAACGTGATTTTTATCAAAAAAATTACGAAAATATAAAAAAAGTAAAAAAACGTTATATATAAAAATGTGATTTGATTAAAAAAAATTAACATGTTTTTTTAATCAATAATTATGAAAAAAAAAATATTTTTATGTTAATGAAAAAAATTGGTAATATAATAATATATCATTGTAATGGTAATGATGACATGAAAAAAAGTCAAACAAGTGAGGTAAGAAAATATAAAGAGAGAAACGTGAGATAGAAGGAAAGAAAAATATTTGAGTTAAAAAATAGATAAGAAACGTGGAATGATGTTTACATTAAAAAAATGTTAAATGAAATTAATAAAAAAAGAAACAAAACAAATGGTGATAAAAAATAATGATAGATGTTTTTAAAAAAAATAACGTGAAAGTCCAAAAGAAGAGAAAAAATAATATATATATATATATATATATATATATATAATAGCTCAATAATTGATGTAACTGACACATAATAGTATAATATATAAATATAAGTAACAATTCACCATTTTGGTTTTATATAAAATATAATAATAATAAAAACAACATATTTGGCAAAAAAATGAGACACGTGTTTTTGTTTTGTTAGCATAGGGTTTTATTGGGTCATTGTTTTGTTTTAAAAAAATATTATAAAACATATATCAGTTTCTCCCGGAAGCTTAAGAAGTCCACAATTTTTATAAATATAGAGAAACCTCTCTCCATGGTCATAATACATAATCCAGACCACTCCTTTGATAAGCAAGTATGATATTTCCTCTCCACTTCATTCTCCACTAGCAAGTGAGGGATTTATTATATTTAAATTTATTTTTTAAGGGTTCATTATAATTTGTCTCGAATATTTATTATACAATCTTATGACTTATAAGGGTTATGTTTTAATATTTTTCATTAAATGAATATTTTTTAAGGGTTTAATTAATTTGATCAATTTTTTTGTCCATTTTTTTACAAAGGTATACACAAATATACTTGTTTATAAATGTTTATATGAATCTATATACTTCATTATAACATATTATTTTCTAAACTGGGTTATGATTTTAAAATCAATGTGTTGAAAGGGTTTTAATTGTTTTTCTCAAAACATGTTGTTAAAAAATGTTATACAGGTCTATATATATATGTATATAAGAAACCGTATCTATCTATATAACTTGGAATTTTTAAAATGATAATGGTTTTAAATTTTAAGTATTTATCTCTAAATCTTTTGGTTTTTGATGGTGTAATTTGATCAAATTACAGTAGTTATGTGTGTTTATATACATACATATATATATATATATATATAAATATATATATGTACACATATATAACTTATTATTTTATGTGTATATAAGTTAAAGGTTATTTTAATTTATAATTATTTTGTGTTATACACTTACTGTATATTCAGACATACACACATAATTCAATCTATCTCTATTTTATGATATTAAATATGATTTACAATATTTAAATAAAGACTTGGGTGCGAATAAAGTTTCGGGTTCAAATGGATTGGTATATTTATTACACATACACCCATATGGTTTTAATCCCCCCAGTTTTAATTTTTTCAATTGTTCTTATATCTGCAAACCCGATTATACACTTAGTATATAATCATATACATATATTTATATAAACAAATTTATTTGACTCAGAACCAAATCTACTTTATGAATTTTAGAAGATGATTTCAAACTCTTAAATAATGTTTTTGATACAATAAATATTGAAAGTGTGTAATATCAAATTGTTTGAGCTTGATGATACAATACTTTGTAAGGAATAAATTTATTTATAATTATGTTTTATCCTTTAAGAATCCAATCTAAGGGAAGACAATTAATTTTTTAAATATTTAATCATCAGAAGTTTTATTTACTTAATTTAAATTGTTCTCTCCATTTTGTCCTACTGAAAATTAATTAGGAAGATTATATAAATTTTATTTGTTAAATTTAAATTCATGATAGACATATATATGTGCATAAATATAAGTATGCGGATACAAGATTATCCTCACTATACAAATAAATTTATAAATATTTTACTATACACTCGACGACTATTTACTTCGAAGCGATGTAAGTGAGTGCGACATATACATATTTATATATATAAACATGTGGATATATGTATGCTCCTATAAGTTTTAATCAGAATCTGGATTAACTTGGCCTAAAATAAACTTTAGTGGTTAAAGTATGTTTTTGATATGTTTAAATAAATATATTCGTTACATAAAGCAAATGATGTGCTGCAAATAAGTTGGTCTTATATGCTATGCAACATAAGGCATGGCCACTTAATAAGACGTGACTGTTTATCAGCACATGCTTTGTGTACAAATGACTTCTGTCTTAATTCAAACCTAGTCATTTTAAACTATAAATGTTCATTTCCAAGAACAAAGGATTTTGAAAATTAATTAACTATCATTTTATGTGGTAACCCCATCCATTCATTACTTGTATGTTTTAAATCAATATCACACGTACAAAGAACGTTTACTATATTATGCATGGCGTTGAGAAATTTATTATCTAAATAAAAACTCACATATTATAATTTAGTTCAACATCATTTCCATTTATCAGTGCATGAATTGAGCATGAATAATACATATCCAAAGTTATAAACATGCAATGTAATGCTTTGGAATTTTATGGAAGTAGTTGTAAAGTTATTAATTTATGTGATAAATAAAACTATTTATTATTCATCACATATAATAATGAATTAAGAATTTAATTATTTGGAGTGGTATGGGACACCCCAAATAAAATACATGGAATTAGGTAATCAAATTGGTATGGGACACTTTGGATACATGGCCTTATTAAACTGTTGGGGCGCCTCCTCATCTGGCCTCAACCTTTTTTTAAGAGTTATTTCTAATATATTTAAAAAGATATTTTGATATCTTTGACGAGATATATCTGATATCTTTGAGAAGATATATTTGATATCTTTGATGAGATATATGTTGGGGCACCTCCTCATCTAGCCCCGATATATATATTTTTTTATATATCTGATATCTTTAAAAAAGATATTTTTATATCTTTGATAAGATATATCTAATATCTTTGAGAAGATATATTTTATATCTTTGATGAGATATATTTAATATATTTAATCAGATATGAGATATATTTTAAGAGATACATGAGATATCATCTTCTATTTATATGAGATATGTGACTCCTCTCTTGGCAGTTGTTGGAGGCAGTGCAGTTACTTTTTCAAGGAGTGGTTTTCAGATCTGCAACTGGTGGAACTATTTTGATTTGATCGGATTTCATCTGTGGTGGGTTTTTATCTGATCCCAGTATTTTTTCATCTGCACTTTTTTTCGGACATCAATATTCTTCTTTCATGGTCAGATCTATTTAGGTTTCTTTAGTAGGATGCTTTCTTCATTTCAGGATTCATTCAGACAGCATCTATACTCCGCCTTTGATCCACTATTTTTCTAAGTATTACTTTTGATATCCCTTTCATTTTTGGGGAGTATCTACCGTGTACTTATTTATTTTAGTGGATTCCTCTTTCTAGACTAGGTCCCGTGGTTTTTCCCTTTTGGGTTTTCTACGTAAAAATTTCTGGTGTCAATTTTATATTCGGCACCTATTTTTGTCGCAACGCATCCGCTGTTTGAGGGAAAGATTTCTCCACTTCGCGTTCGTGTTTTTTTGTTTGCGCATTCATCGCTTTCCATCTTTCCAAACATCTGGTATGAGAGGGTTTGGTTTTTATTTCATATTATATTATGGAGGCTAATTACAGTCGAATGATTTTATTGAATGGTACCAATTATCATATGTGGCGACTTAAAATGAAGGATTCTCTTTTTGTCAAGCGAATGCATCTTCCAGTGTTCAGTACCCAGAAGCCAGAAAGGATGTCAGATGAAGAATGATTGTTCGTGCATGAGATTATTTGTGTCTTCATTCACCAATGGGTCGAAGACAATGTGATTAATCACATTTTTAACATCTCTCATGCCAGAACTTTGTGGGAGAAGCTCGAGACTACCTATGCTTCCAAAACAGGAAACAATAAATTTTTTCTTCTCAAACAAATGAAAAAATTTAGGTACAGTGAAGGTAAGTCTATTTCTGATTATTTAAGTGAATATCAGGGATTTTTTGATTATTTTTCTGGTATGGGTATCAATTTTGAAGATGAGGTTTTAGCACTTTTATTTCTTAACACGTTACCTGATTCTTGGGAGAATTTACGTGTTACTCTAACTGGTTCTTCTCCTATTGGTGTAGTGACATTCAGTTTTGTTAAGTCTACTATTTTCAATGAAGAAGTCAGGAGACATACTTAAGAGAAATCTTCAGAGCTTTTAGTCACAGAGAACAGGGGGAGAAGCCAGGAAAATAATCAAGGACAGAGCAGTCGAGGAAAGAGTAAAAGCAAAAGAAAATCCAGATCAAAGTAGAGATATTTTAAATGTCATCATTGTGGTAAGAAGGGGCATGTTAAGAAGTTTTTTTATCAGCTAAAAAGAGAAAACAGAATGAAGGAAAATCATCCAAAGAAGAATGTCGATGGAGATGATCAGGTCGTTGCTGCTACAGGGGGTGATCTTTTTATTGTTTATGACTCCATTAATATTGCTTCTGATCATTCTTACTGGGTTGTTGACAGTGGTGCATGTTTTCACATGACATCAAAGAAGGAGTTCTTTACATCTTACAACCCAGGTAATTTTGGGATTTTTAAGATGGGTAATGATGGTCATGCTGATGTCGTAGGTATCGAGACTCTGTTTAGAGACCAATACTGGAAGTAAGCTGATTTTGAAGAATGTTCGACATGCACCAGAGGTTCTCTTGAATCTTATTTCTACCAGCGTTCTTGATGATGAAGGGTTTATCATCAGATTTGGTGATTTCCAATGGAAGCTTTCCAAGGGGTCTTTGATTATGGCTCGAGGGAAGAAGCAGTCAGGTTTGTACTGGACTAGAGCGTCTATTTTATGTGATACTGCTTGCGTTGTTGAGTGCCGTGGTTCGTCCAAGTTGTGGCATAAGAGGCTTAGTCACATCAGTGAGAAAGGTCTTGGTTGTTTGGCCAAGAAAAATCTTCTTCCAGATTTGAAGAGTGTCAAATTGGACACATGTGATCATTGCAAGGCTGGGAAACAGAGCAGAGTGAGTTTCAACAGTCATCCTCCACACAGAAAGTCATAGGTACTTGAATTAGTACATTCAAATGTTTGTGGTCCTTTGAAATCTAAGACCTTTATTGGTGGTCTTTATTTTGTGACATTTATTGATGACTACTCATGGAAGCTTTGGGTTTATGTTTTGAATGCCAAAAGTCAGGTGCTTAGTGTTTTTAAGCAATTTCATGTTTCTGCTAAGAGGGAATTTGGAAAGAAATTTAAATTTATTAACACTGACAATGGGGGAGAGTATTGTGGTCTATTTGATCAGTATTGTAGGCAGGAAGGTATTCGGCATCAGAAGACACCTCCCAAGACACCTCAGCTCAATGGTGTAGCTGAGCAGATGAAAATGACTTTGTTGGAAAGAGTTCATTGTTTGCTTTCGGAAGCAAAGTTTCCTGGACACTTTTGGGGTTAGGCTTTACTTACTGCTGCTTATATTATCAATTTATCACCTATAGTTTATTTGCAGACAGACTCTCCTGATAAGTTTTGGTATGGAAAAAAGATCCAGTATGATCACTTGAAAGTTTTTGGTTGCAAGGCTTTTGTTCATGTGCCTAGAGATGAGTGATCCAAGTTGGATGATAAGTCACGGTAGTGTATTTTTATTGGATATGGACACGATGAGTATGGGTAGAGGTTTTATGATCCTGCTTTGAAGAAACTTGTCAGAAGCCGAGATGCAGTGTTTAAAGAGGACCAGACTATTACAGATATTGATAAGGGAGAAAAGTCCACTTCTCCAACTTCTGATGGCTTTGTTAGTCTTGAGTCAGGTTGTGATTCACATTTACCTCATATTGTTGATTCTGATGATCACATTGATGTGAATAATGATGCTCAGGGTGAACAGGTTGGAGTTGATATTTCTGATGCACCTTTTGTTTCTGATGATCATGTTCCTAGGGTTATCAATGAACCCGCAGTTCCACTCCGGAGGTCATCTCAGCATCGTACCATTTTTACTCGGTATTCACCTGATGAGTATGTGCTCCTCGTTGAAGGGGGAGAACCATAATATTTTAATGAGGTGATGGAAAGTGAAAAGAAGGAAATATGGGTTGCGGCAATGGATGATGAGATGACATCATTGCACGTTAACCATACTTTTGAGATGGTGAAGTTACCGACAGGAAAGAGAGCTTTGAAAAATCGGTGGATTTATCGGATTAAGAAGGAAGAATCCAATTCTGTTCCATGATACAAGGCAAGGTTAGTTGTTAAAGGCTTCCTTCAGAAGAAAGGTATCTATTTTTATGAGATTTTCTCACCTGTTTTCAAAATGTCTTCTATTTAGGTTGTTCTTGGTTTGGCTGCTAGTTTGGATCTTCAGATTGAGCAGATGGATGTGAAGACAGCTTTCCTCCATGGATATTTATAGGAGGAGATTTATATGGAGCAACCAGAGAGTTTTGTTGAAACAAGTAAAGATAATCATGTCTGCAGATTGAAGAAGAGTTTGTATGGTTTGAAGCAAGCTCTGAGATAGTGGTATAAAAAGTTTGAATCTGTCATTTCTCATCAGGGTTTCAGGAAGACATCTTTTGATCATTGTGTGTTTGTTCATAGATTTACTGATGATGATTTTATTATACTATTGCTTTATGTTGATGATATTCTCATTGTTTTCCATGATGCTTCTAGAATTGACAGATTGAAGAAGGATCTTTGCCAGTCTTTTGTGATGAAAGACTTGGGGCCAGCACAACAGATTCTTGGCATGCCGATATCCCGTTATAGGAAGGCCAAGAAATTGTGGTTATCTCAGGAGAGATACATTGAGAAGGTCCTTCAATGATTTTCTATGGATGTAGATAAAGTGGTTAGTACTCCTCTTTCTTTACATTTTAAGCTCAGCACCAGTCAGTCACCTTCTACTGATGAAGAGAGAGAGGAGATGCAACACATACCTTATTCATTTGCCATTGGCTGTTTGATGTATTCCATGGTATGTACTAGAACTGATATAGCTCATGAAATTGGTGTAGTCAGTCTTTTTCTGTCAAATCCAGGTAGAGAGAACTGGAGGGCAGTGAAGTACATTTTTCGTTATCTCCGTGGTACTTCTGATCTGAGATTTTGTTTTGGAAAAGGGGAACCTATGCTTTGTGGCTTTACAGATTCAGATATGGAAGGAGATATCGATTTGAGGAATTCTACTTCAGGATATTTGATTACTTTTGTAGGGGGAGCTGTATCTTGGTAGTCTAGGTTGTAGAGATGTGTTGCTTTATCTACCACAGAGTCAGAGTTTATTGCAGCTACAGAGGCATGCAAAGAATTGTCGTGGATGAAAACTTCTATTCAAGAGATCAATTTTAATCAAGACAGATATTTTTTATTTTGTGATAGTCAGAGTTCTATTTTTTTGGAAAAGAATTCCACTTTTCATGGCAGGTCGAAACATATCGATGTTTGGTATCATTGGATCCGTAATGTTCTTGATTCGAGATAGTTAGAGCTTGAGAAGATTCACACTGATGACAATGGGTCAGACATATTGACCAAGAGTTTTCCCAGAGGAAAATCTAAGACTTGATGACTGATTGCAGGGTTGGAGATGATCCCCAGCTGAGTCGGAGGGGGAGTTTGTTGGGGCGCCTCCTCATCTGGACCTGATATATATATTTTTTATATATCCAATATCTTTAATAAAATATATTTTTATATCTTTTACAAGATATATCTAATATCTTTGAAAAGATATATTTTATATCTTTGATGAGATATATTTAATATCTTTAATCATATATGAGATATATTTTAGGAGATACATGAGATGTCATCTTCTATTTATATGAGATGTGCGGCTCCTCTCTTGGCAGTTTTTGGAGGCAGTGCAGTTACGTTTTCAAGGAGTGGTTTTCAGATCTGCAACTGGTGGAACTATTTTGATTTCATCGGCTTTCATCTGCGGTGGTTTTTTATCCGATCCCGGTGTTTTTTCATCTGCACTTTTGTTCGGACATCAATATTATGCTTTCACAGTCAGATATATTTGGGTTTTTTTAACATGCTGCTTTCTTCATTTTAGGCTTCATTTAGACTGCATCTATACTCCATCTTTGATCCACTATTTTTCTAAGTATTACTTTTGAGATCCCTTTCATTTTTGGGGAGTCTCTACTGTGTACTTATTTATTTTAGTGGATTCATCTTTTTGGACTAAGTCACATGGTTTTTCCCTTTTGGGTTTTCCACGTAAAAATTTCTGGTGTCAATTTTATATTTTGCACCCATTTTTGTCGCTACGCATCCGCTGTTTGAGGGAAAGATTTCTCCGCTGCGTGTTTGTGTTTTTTTGTTTGCATGTTCATCGCTTGCCATCTTTCCCAATAATATATTTGATATCTTTAATAAGATATGAGATATCTTTCAGGATATACATGAGATATCATGTGGAGAATCTCTTATATATATATATGAGATGTGCGGCTCCTCTCTCGGCAGTTTTTGGAGGCAGTGCAGTTGCATTTTCAAAGAGCGGTTTTTAGATCTGCAACCAGTAGAACAACTTTGATTTGATCGGCTCTCATCTATGGTGGTTTTTCATTTGATCCCAGTGTTTTCATCTGCACTTTTGTTCAGACATAAATCTTTTGCTTTCACGGTCAGATCTATTTGTGTTTCTTTAGCAGGCTGCTTTCTTCTTTCAGGCATCATTCAGACTGCTCTTACTCCGACTTTGATCCACTATTTTTCTAAGTATTACTTTTGATATCCCTTTCATTTTTGGGGAGTATCTACCGTGTACTTATCTATTTTAGTGGATCCCTCTTTATGGACTAGGTCCTGTGGTTTTTCCCTTTTGGGTTTTCCACGTAAAAATTTCTGGTGTCAATTTTATATTCTGCACCTTTTTTGTCTCTACGCATCCACTGTTTGAGGGAAAGGTATTTCCGCTACGCATTCGTGTTTTTATTGTCTGCGCGTTAATCTCTTTCCATATTTCCCAATGTCTGTTATCAAAGGTTTTGGTTGTTATTTCATATTCATTATGGAATCCAATTATAGTTGGATGATTTTATTGAATGGTACCAATTATCATATGTGGCGACTTAAAATGAACGATCTGCTTTTTTTCAAGTGAATGAATCTTCCAGTGTTTATTACCCAGATGCCAGAAAATATGTCAGATGAAGAATGGGAGTTCGAGCATGAGATGGTTTTTGGATTCATTCTCCAATGGGTCAAAGACAATGTGATGAACCACATTGTCAACATCTCTCAAGCTAGAACTTTTTGGGAGAAGCTTGAGACTACCTATGCTTCCAAGACAAGAAACAATAAATTGTTTCTTCTCAAAAAAATGATGAATTTGTGGTACAGAGAAGGTACGTCTATTTATAATTATTTAAGTGAATATCAGCGTTGTTTTGATCAGTTTTCTGGTATGGATATCAATTTTGAAATGAGGTTTTAGCACTTTTATTGCTTAACGCGTTACTTGATTCTTGGGAGAATTTACGTGTTACTATAACCGGTTCTGCTCCTAATGGTGCTGTGACCTTCAGTTTTGTTAAGTCTTCTATTTTGAATGAAGAACTCAGGAGACGTACTCAAGAGAAATATTTAGAGATTTTATTTACAGAGAACAGGGGGAGAACCCAGGAAAAGAATCAGGGATAGATCAGTTGAAGAAAGAGTAAAAGAAAAAGCAAATCCAGATCAAAGAAGAGATATTTTGAATGTCATCATTGTGGTAAGAAGGGGCATGTTAAGAAGTTTTTTTATCAGCTGAAAAGAGAAAACAAAATGATGGAAAATCATCCAAAGAAGAATTTCGATGGAGATGATCATGTCACTGCCGCTATAAGGGGTGATCTTGTTATTGTTTAAGACTCTATTAATATTCCTTCTGATCATTCTTTCTTGTTTGTTGACAGTGGTTCCAATTTTCACGTGACATCAAAGAAGGAGTTCTTTACATCTTACAACCCAGGTAATTTTGGGATTTTGAATATGGGTAATGATGGTCATGCTGATGTCATAGGTATCAAGACTGTTTGTTTAGAGACCAGTACTGGAAGTAAGATGATTTTGAAGAATGTTCAACATGCACCAGAGGTTTGCTTGAATCTTATTTCTACAAGCGTTCTTGATGATGAAAGGTTTATCAGTACTTTTGGTGATTGTCAGTGGAAGATTTCCAATGGCTCTTTGATTGTGGATCGAGGGAATAAGCAGTCAGGTTTGTACTGGAATAAAGCTTCTACTTCTTGTGATACTTCTTGCGTTGTTGAGTGCAGTGGTTCGTCCATGTTATGGAATAAGAGGCTTAGTCAGATTAGTGAGAAAGTTCTTGGTTGTTTGGCTAAGAGAAATCTTCTTCTAGATTTGAAGAGTGTCAAATTGGACACATGTGATCATTGCATGGATGGAAAACAGAGCAGAGTGAGTTTCATCAGTCATCCTCCACACTGGAAGTCACAGGTACATGAATTAGTACATTCAGACGTTTTTGGTCCTTTGAAATCTAATACCTTTAGTGGCAGTCTTTATTTTGTGACATTTATTGATGACTACTCACGAAAGCTTTGGGTTTATGTTTTGAATTCCAAAAGTCAGGTGCTTAGTGTTTTTAAGTAATTTCATGTTTCTACTGAGAGGGAATCAAGCAAGAAATTGAAATGTATTCGCACTAACAATGGGGGAGAGTATTGTGGTCCATTTGATCAGTATTGCAGGCAGGAAGGTATTCGGCATCAAAAGACACCTCCCAAGACACCTCAGTTGAATGGTGTAGCTATGTGGATGAACAAGACTTTGATGGAAAGAGTTTGTTTTTTTCTTTCAGAAGCAAAGTTTCCTGGACACTTTTGGGGTGGGACTTTACTTACTGCTACTTATATTATCAATTTATCACCTGTAGTTTCTTTGCAGACAGACACTCCTAATAAGTTTTGGAATGGAAAAAAGATCAAGTATGATCACTTGAAAGTTTTTGGTTGTAAGGCGTTTGTTCATGTGCCTAGAGATGAGAGATCCAAGTTGGATGACAAGTAACGGCAATGTATTTTTATTAGCTATGGACACGATGAGTTTGGGTATAGGTTTTATGATCCTACTTTGAAGAAACTTGTCAGAAACCGAGATGCAGTTTTTAAAGAGGACCAAACTATTGCAGATATTAATAAGGGAGAAAAGTCCACTTCTCTAACTTCTGATGGCTTTGTTAGTCTTGAGCTAGGTTCTGATTCACATTTACCTCATATTATTGATTCTGATGATCACATTAATGTGAAAAATAATGCTCTGGGTGAACAGGTTGGAGTTGATATTTCTGATGAACCTTTTGTTTCTGATGATCTGGTTATTAGGGTTATCAATAAACCCGCAGTTCCACTCTGGATGACATCTCGGAATCATACCATTTCTACTCAGTATTCACCTGATGAGTATGTGCTCCTCGCTGAAGGGGGAGAACTAGAATCTTTTATTGAGGCGATGGAAAGTGAACAGAAGGACAGATGGGTTGCAGCAATAGATGAAGAGATGACATCATTGCATAACAACCATACTTTTGAGCTGGTGAAGTTACCAACATGTAAGAGAGATTTTCAAAATTAGTGGATTTATCGGATTAAGAATGAAGAATCCAATTCCGTTCCACGATACAAGGATAGGTTACATGTTAAAGGTTTCCGTCATAAGAAAGGTATTGATTTTGATGAGATTTTCTCACCTTTTGTCAAAATGTATTCTATTCAGGTTGTTCTTGGTTTGGCTGCTAGTTTGGATCTACAGATTCAGCAGATGGATGTGAAGACAGCTTTCCTTCATGTAGATTTAGAGGAGGAGATTTATATGGAGCAACCAGAGGGTTTTTTTGAAATAGTTAAAGAGAATCATGTCAGAATATTGAATAAGAGTTTGTATGGTTTGAAGCAAGCTCCAAGACAGTGGTATAAAAAGTTTGAATCTGTCATTTCTCATCAGGGTTTTAGGAAGAAATCTTCTGATCATTTTGTGTTTTTTCAGAGATTTATTGATGATGATTTTATTATATTGTTTCTTTATGTTGATGAAATGGTCATTTTTTCCATGATTCTTCTAGAATTGATAGATTGAAGAGGGATCTTTTCCAGTATTTTTTGATGAAAGATTTGGGGCCAGCACGACAGATTCTTGGCATGACGATATCCCGTGACAGGAAGGCCAAGAAATTGCATTTATCTCTAGAGAGATACATTGAGAAGGTTATTTAGAGATTTTCTATGGATAGAGCTAAAGTGTTAGTACTCCTCTTGATTTACATTTTAAGCTCACAACCAGTCAGTCACCTTATACTGATGAAGAGAGAGAGGAGATGAAACACATACCTTATTCATCTAGTGTTGGTTGTTTGATGTATGCTATGGTATGTACTAGACCTGATATAGCTCATGCAGTTAATATGGTCAGTCGTTTTCTATCAAATCCAGGCAGAGAGCATTGGAGGGCAGTGAAGTACATTTTTCGTTATCTTCGTGGTACTTCTAATATGAGATTGTGTTTTGGAAAACGGGAACCTATTCTTTGTGGCTTTACAGATTCAGATATGGTTGGAGATATCGATTCGAGGAAGTCTACTTCATTCTATTTGATCACTTTTGCAAGGGGAGCTATATCTTGGAAATCTAGGTTGTAGAGATGTGTTTCTTTATCTACCACAGAGTCAGAGTTTATTGCAACAACAGAGGCATACCAAGAATTGTTGTGGATGAAAACTTTTATTCGAGAGCTCAATTTTAATCAAGACAGATATGTTTTTTTTGTGATAGTCAGAGTGCTATTTTTTTGGGAAAGAATTATACTTTTCATGGTCATTCAAAACATTTCGATGTTCGGTATCATTAGATCCGCAATATCCTTGATTCAAGATAGTTAGAGCTTGATAAGATCCACACTAATGAAAATGGGTCAGACATGTTGACCAAGAGTTTACCCACAGGAAAATTTGAGACTTTCTAACTGATTGCAGGGTTGGCGATGATCCCCAGCTGAGTTAGAGGGGGAGTTTGTTGGGGCACCTTCTCATCTGGTCTCAACCTTTTTTTAAGAGTTATTTCTGATATCTTTAAAAAGATATTTTGATATCTTTGATGAGATATATCTGATATCTTTGAGAATATATATTTGATATCTTTGATGAGATATATTTGATATCTTTAATAAGATATGAGATATATTTCAGGAGATACATGAGATATCATGTGGCGAATCTCCTATATATATATGAGATGTGCGACTCCTCTCTCGGCAGTTGTTAGAGGCAGTGTAGTTGCGTTTTCAAGGAGCAGTTTTCAGATCTGAAATAGGTAGAACAAATTTGATTTGATCAGCACTCATCTATGGTGGTATTTTATCCTATCCTGGTGTTTTTCATCTGCACTTTTTTTCGAACATCAATCTTTTTCTTTCACGGTCAGATCTATTTGAATTTCTTTAACAGGCTGTTTTCTTCTTTTCAGTCTTCATTTAGACTTAACTTACTCTGACATTGATCCACTATTTTTCTAAGTATTACTTTTGAGATCCCTTTCATTTTTGGAGAGTCTCTACCATGTACTTATCTATTTCAGTGGATACCTCTTTCTGGACTTTGTCCCGTGGTTTTTCCCATTTGGGTTTTCCACGTAAAAATATCTGGTGTCAATTTTATATTCTGCACCTTTTTTTGTCGCTACGCATCTGCTGTTTAAGGGAAAGGTTTTTCCGCTACGCATTCGTTTTTTTGTTGTTTGCGTGTTCATCGCTTTCCATCTTTCCCAAAATAAACATATGAAGATTGTATTGGACTAGTATGTTCCGGGTTGGAGATCAGTAAAAGTAAGCCCTCCAGGTTGGGGTCCAGCTACAGCAGACCCTTCGGGTTTGAGTCTGGTTACAAAGGCTCCCCGAGATGGAGTCCGGTTACAAAGGCTCTCCAGGTTGGGGTCCAGTTATAGTTAGCCCCTAGGTCTTGGCACGAGGCCTTAACACAGAAATTAAATTCCGGTATTATAAATTCCCTCATTATGTGCATGATAATTAATTAACCAAATGGATATTTGATTAGTAGAATATTCATGGTTAAGAGCCAATACTTATGAGTATCAGAAAAGTAAAATCTTATGGGATGACATATGTTTAGCACTCAATGCTTTAGTATTCAATGTATGAAATTGAAGTTATTATCTTTACATGAAACTCTGATTATTCATTACTATTAGTCATTTATTTTTTGCTCTCATATGCGTATGTAATACATCTTTAGAACATTTTTTACTTATTACTCCAATTGAGAATGCCTATAGTTGAATCATGATTCCTTATAATTCTGTAATCATGTTTTTAATTGAGCACTTTTATAATATGTTACATGTGTTATAACTTTTCTTAAAGAGAATTGTTATATGGAAAGTTTTAAAGAATGTTTGCAAAAGTTATATTTTGGTATAGTATGTTATTTTAAAACCCCTTACTGGGCATTTTAATGGTCACCCAATGAATTATAAACACTTTTCAGGTTTAGCATATTTTCTGCGTTGAAACACTGTTGTGGAATCAACACGCAGAAGAATCATTGTTTTCAATTTGTATATTTTTGTGGTAATTTAATTTACGTATCTAATTTTTAAGAACCTAGACAGGAAAATGTCCTCTGTTGTATTTAACACTGTGTATTTAATCATGTGCTTTTTTTAAAAAAAATTACACAGCATTTGTAAGGGCCGAAAACTGGTTTCGGGTTTGGGACCTTATAATTGGTATCAGAGGAACGGTCTAGATAATTTTGGAAAATTAGAACAAAATTAATAATTTTAAAAACATCTTCTGTGTAAAATTATTTTCACTGTGTATACGAATGAATTGTGGGGATGCAATTTTTTTGAGGGGGATAATGTATCACCCCAATAATTTCAAATAGTACTTATATTTTAATTAAATATTTATCTTGAAGGATTTTTAATTAATACCTTTATGAAACTAAATTATTTTGTGTAATCAATATATGTTTTTATTCAAGATTATAAAATATTACTTTTAATGAAATATTATTTTCATTAAATAAATGTTTTTTTAATAAGTTGAAATATATTATTTATTTTAATATATGATTTAATATACACATTTTTGAAATTATTATTAGTTTGAAATAAAATTTTTTTGATTTAAAATTATAAAGAAATATTATTTAATGTGGTATTAATTTAAAAAAATTCATTTTTAATATAAATTTATTTACTTGATTTGTTTCTTTTAAATATAAATTTTTAATAATCAAATTGTTTTAAAATATAAAATGATTATATTTTACATGTAATAATGAAATAAAATTATTGATGACATTAATTTTACCATTATTTTGACATAAATATAATCTGAAAAATATATTCTGTATTACTATTTTAATGGTAATGATAATTATACTAAAGATAATAATTATTATAATTAATGGTAAGACATTTTTAAGGGAATTATTATTACTTTATAAAAATAAAATATTTTATAGGTATATAATAATTTATTTATTAAAAAAACGCACTTCATATGTATATGCTAAAATAAAATGTGATTTTTATCAAAAACAATAGGAAAATAAAAAAAAAGTAAAAAAACGTTATATATAAAAACGAGATTTCATTAAAAAAAGTAGCATGCTTTTTTAATAAACAACTATGAAATAATATATTGTTATGTTAATGAAAAAAATTGGTAATATAATAATATATTGTTGTAGTGGTAATGATGACATGACAAAAAAGTCAAACAAGTGAGGCAAGAAAATATAAAGAGAGAAACGTGAGATAGAAGGAAATAAAAAAATGTGAGTTAAAAAAATAGATAAAAAACTTGGAATGATGTTTACTTTAAAAAAATGCTAAAGGAAATTAATAAAAAAAAGAAACAAAACAAATGATGATAAAAAAGTGGTAGATTTTTTTTTTAAAAACGTGAAAGGCCAAAAGAAGAGAAGAAACAATATATATATACATACAATAGTGCAATAATTGATGTAACTGAAACATAATAGAATAATATTTAAATATAAGTAAAAAATCACCATCTTGGTTTTATATAAAATATAATAATAATAAAAACAACATATTGGGGAAAAAATGAGACTCATGTTTTTGTTTTGTTAGCCTAGGGTTTTATTGGGTAATTGTTTTTTTTTAATATTATAAAACATAACTCAGCTTCTCTCGGAAGCTTAAGGAGTCAACAATTTTTCTAAATATGGATAAATATCTCTCCATGGTCATAAGACATAATCCAAACCACTCATTTGATAAGCAAGTAGGATATTTCCTCTCCACTTCGTTCTCCACTAGCAAGTAAGAGATTTATTATTTTCAAATTTATTTTGTAAGGGTTCATTATAATTTTTCTCTAATTTTTATTTTACGATCTTATGACTTGTAGGGGTTATGTTTTAATATTTTTCATTAAATGAATATTTTGTAAGGGTTTAATTAGTTTGATCAATTTTATTGTCCATTTTTTTACAAAGGTATAAACAAATATTCTTGTGTATATATGTTTATATGAATCAATATATTTCATTATAACATATTATTTTCTGAATAGGTTTATGATTTTAAAATCTATATGTTGAAAGAGTTTTAATTGATTTTCTTACACCATGTTCTTATAAAATGTTATACGTGTATATATATATATATAAGAAACTGTATCTATCTATATAACCTGGAATTTTTAAAATGATAATGGTTTTAAATTTTAAGTATTTATCTCTAAATATTATGGTTTGTGAGGGTGTAATTTGATCAAATTAGAGTAGTTATACGTGTGGGTGAATATATATATATATATACACATATATAACTTATTATTTTATGTATACATAAGTTATAGGTTATTTTAATTTATAATTATTTTCTATTATACACTTAGTGTATATTCGGACATACACACATAATTCAATCTATTTCTATTTTATGATATTAAAGATGATTTACAATATTTAAATAAAGACTTGAGTGTGAATAAAGTTTTAGGTTCAAATGGATTGGTATATTTATTATGCATACACTCATATGGTTTTAATCCACCCGGTTTTAATTCTATAAGTGTTCTTATATCCGCAAACCCAATTATACAGTTAGTATATAATCATATACATATATTTATATAAACAAATTTATGTGACTCAAACCAAATCTATTTTATGAATTTTAGAATATGATTTCAAACCCTTAAATAATGTTTTTGATATAATAAATATTGAAAGTGTGTGATATCAAATTGTTTGAGCTTGACGATATAACAATTTGTAAGGAATTAATTAATTTATAATTATGTTTTATGATTTAATAATCCACTGTAAGGGAAGACAGTTTATTTTTAAATATTTAATCAGCAGAAGTTTTATTTAAGCAATTTAAATTTTTCTCTCCATTTTTCCCTACTTAAAATCAATTATAAAGATTATATACATTTTATTTGTTAAATTTAAATTCATGACAAACATATATATGTGCATGAATATAAGTACGTGGATACAAGATTATCCTTTCCATACAAATAAATTTATAAATATTTGATTATACAATCGATGACTATTTACTTCGAAGCGATGTAAGTGGGTGCAACATATACATATTTCATATATATACACATATGGATATATGTATGCTCCTATAAGTTTTAATCATAACCTGAATCAACTTGGCCTAAAATATACTTCGATGGTTAAAGTATGTTTTTGATATGTTTAATTAAATATATGCATTATGTAAAACAAATGATGCTTTGCAAATCAATTGGCCATGTATGCTATGCAACATAAGGCATGACCACTTAATAAGACATGACCATTTATCAGCACATTCTTTGTGTACAAATGACTTCTGTCTTAATTCAAACTTAGAACTTAGTGATTGAGTATTCGATGTATGAAATTGAAGTTATTACCTTTACGCCCAACTCTTCTTATTCATTACCCTTAGCTGTTTAATTTGTGATCTCATATGCATATGTCATATATATTTAGAATGTCTTTTACTTATTACTCCAAATGAGCATGCCTATAGTTGAATCATGCATCCATATAATTCTGTAAGGTTGTTTTTAATTGAGCACTTTTATAATATGTTACATATGTTATAGGTTTTCTTAAAGAGAAATGTTTTATGGAAAGTTTTAAAGAATGTTTTCAAAAGTTATATTTTTCTATAGTATGTTATTTTTAAACCCCTTATTGGGCATTTTAATGTTCACCCTACGAATTATAAACACTTTTCAGTTTTAGCATACTTGCTACGTTGAAATGCTATTCTGGAATCAACACACTGAAGAATCATGGTTTTCAATTTGTATATTTTTGGGGTAATGTAATTTATGAATCTAATTTTTCAGAACCTAGATAGGAAAAGGTCCTCTATGGTATTTAATGTTGTGTATTTAATCATTTTTTTAAAAAAATTACATAGCATTTGTAAGGGCTGAAACCTTGTTTTGGGTTTGGGACTTTATAATTTGTATCAGAGGAATGCTCTGGATAATTTGGGAAAATTAGAAAAAAATTAATAATTTTAAATACGTCTTCTCTGTAAAATTATTTTCACTGTGTATACAAATGAATTGCGGGGACATAATTTTTTTGAGAGGGGATAATGTAACACCCCAATAATTTCAAATATTACTTATATTTTAATTAAATATTCATTTTGAAGGATTTTTAATTAATACCTTTATAAAACTAAATTATTTTGTGTAATCAAAATAAGTTTTTATTCAAGATTATAAAATATTAATTTTAATGAAATATTATTTTCATTAAATAAATGTTTTTTAATAAGTTAAAATACATTATTTATTTTAAAATAAGTTTCAATATACAATTTTGTGAATTTATTATTAGTTTCAAATAATAATATTTTGATTTAAAATTATAAACACATATTATTTAATGTGGTGTTAATTAAAAAAATCATTTTTAATATAAATTTATTTACTTGATTTTTTTCTTTTAAATATAAATTTTTAAAAATCAAATTGTTTTAAAATATAAAATGATTATATTTTACAAGTATATAATGAAATGAAAATATTTATGACACTAATTTTACCGTTATTTTGACATAAATATAATCTGAAAAATATATTCTATATTAATATTTTAAAGGTAATGATAATTATACTAAGGATAATAATAATTATAATTAATGGTAAGAAATTTTTTAAGGGAATTATTATTACTTTATAAAAATAAAATATTTATATGTATATAATAATTTATTTATTAAAAAAATGCACTTCATATGTATATACTAAAATAAAACATGATGTTTATCAAAAAAATTAGGAAAAGAAAAAAAAGAAAAAAAATATTATATATAAAAACCTGATTTCATTAAAAAAAGTAACATATTTTTTAATAAACAGTTATGTAATAATATATTGTTATATTAATGACAAAAATTGGTAATATAATAATATATTGTTGGAGTGGTAATGATGACATGACAAAAAAGTCAAACAAGTGAGTTAAGAAAATATAAAGAGAGAAACGTGAGATAGAAGGAAAGAAAAACACGTGAGTTACAAAAAATAGATAAAAAATGTGAAATGATGTTAATTTAAGAAAATGCTAAAGGAAATTAATAAAAAAATGAAACAAAACAAATCATGATAAAAAATAATGATAGATGTTTTTTTTAAAATAACGTGAAAGGCCAAAAGAAGAGAAGAAATGATATATATATATATACACAATAGTTCAATAATTAATGTTACTGACACATAATAGAATAATATTTAAATATAAGTAACAAATCACTATTTTGGTTTTATATACAATATAATAATAATAAAAACAACATATTTGGAAAAAAAATTAGACTCATGTTTTTGTTTTGTTAGCATAGGGTTTTATTGGGTCATTGTTTTGTTTTAAAAAAATATTATAAAACATAACTCAACCTCTCTCGAAAGCTTAAGGAGTCCACAATTTTTATAAGTATGGAGAAACCTCCCTCCATGGTCATAAGACATAATCTATGCCACTCCTTTGATAAGCAATTAGGAGATTTCATCTCCACTTTGTTCTCCACTAGCAAGTAAGAGATTTATTATTTTCAAATTTATTTTGTAAGGGTTCATTATAATTTGTCTCGAATATTTATTTTACGATCTTATGACTTGTAAGGGTTATGTTTTAATATTTTTTATTAAATGAATATTTTATAAGGGTTTAATTAATTGGATCAATTTTGTTGTCCATTTTCTTACAAAAGTATACAAGAATATAATTGTGTATATATGTTTATATGAATCTATATATTTTATTATAACATATTATTTTCCGAACAGTTTTATGATTTTAAAATCTATGTGTTGAAAGAGTTTTAATTTTTTTTCTTAAACCATGTTATAAAATTTTATACGTGTCTATATATATATAAGAAACCATATCTATCTATATAAACTGGAATTTTTAAAATGATAATGGTTTTAAATTTTAAGTATTTATCTCTAAATCTTATGTTTTGTGAGGGTGTAATTTGATCAAATTATAGTAGTTATATGTGTGTATATACATATATATATATATACACATATATAACTTATTTTATTAGGTGTACATAAGTTAAAGGTTATTATAATTTATAATTATTTTCTATTATACACTTACTGTATTTTCGGACATACACACATAATTTAATCTATTTCTATTTTATTATATTAAATATGATTTACAATCTTTACATAAAGTCTTGGGTGTGAATAAAGTTTTGGGTTCAAATGGATTGGTATATTTATTACGCATACACCCATATGGTTTTAATCCACCCAGTTCTAATTCTATCAAGTGTTCTTATATCCACAAACCTGATTATACACTTAGTATATAATCATATACATATATTTATATAAACAAATTTATGTAACTCAAACCAAATCTATTTTATGAATTTTAGAAGACAATTTCAAACCCTTAAATAATTTTTTTGATACAATAAATAGTGAAAGTGTGTAATATCAAATTGTTTGAGCTTGAAGATACAACAATTTTAAAGTAATAAATTTATTTATAATTATGTTTTATGCTTTAAGAATCCACTGTAAGGGAAGACAATTAATTTTTAAATATTTAATCATCATAAGTTTTTTTTACGTAATTAAAAATTTTCCCTCAATTTTTTCCTACTAAAAATCCATTAGGATGATTATATACATTTTATTTGTTAAATTTAAATTCATGAAAGACATATATATGTGCATGAATATAAGTATGCAGACACAAGATTATCCTCACCATAAAAATAAATTTATAAATATTTGATTATACACTCAATGACTATTTACTTCGAAGTGGTGTAAGTGAGTGCAACATATACATATTATATATATATACACATATAGATATATGTATGCACCAATAAGTTTTCATCACAATTTTAATTAAGTTGGCCTAAAATAAACTTCGGTGGTTAAAGTATGTTTTTGATATGTTTAATTAAATATATTCATTCCATAAAAAAAATGATGCGCTGCAAATCAATTGGCCTTATATGCTATGAAACATAAGGCATGGACACTTAATAAGATGTGACCATTTATCAACACATGCTTTGTGTACAAATGACTTCTGTCTTAATTCAAACTTAGTCATTTTAAACTATAAATGCTCATTTCCACGAACCAAAGATTTTGAAAATTAATTAACTATCATTTTATGTGGTAACCCCATCCATTCATTACTTGTGTGTTTTAAATCAATATCATATGTGCAAAGAACGTTTACTATATTATACATGGAATTGAGAAATTTATTATCTAAATAATAACAGACATATTATAATTTAGTCCAACGTCATTTCCATTTATCATCGCATGAATTGATCATGAATAATACCTATCTAAAGTTATAAACATTCAATGTAATGCATTGTAATTTTATTGAAGTAGTTTTAATGTTATTAATTTATGTGATAAATCAAACAATTTATTATTCATCACATATAATAATGAATTAAGAATTTAATTATTTGGAGTGGTATGGGACACCCCAAATAAAAGACATGGAATTAGGTATGCAAAGTGGTATGAGACACTTTGGATACATGGACATATTAAACATATGAGGAATGTAATAGACTAGTATGTTCCGGGTGGGGACAGGTAAAAGTAAGCCCTCCGGGTTGCAGTCCGGTTACAGAAGACCCTCTGGGTTAGAGTCCGGTTACAGAGGCTCTTCGAGATGGAGTCCGGTTACAAAGGGTCTCCGGGTTGGGGTCCGGTTACAGTTAGCCCCTAGGTCTTGGCACAAGGCCTTGACACAGAAATTAAAGTCCAGCATTATACATTCCCTCATTATGTGTATGATAATTAATTAACCAAATGGATATTCGATTAGTAGAATATCCATGGTTAAGACCCAATACTTATGAGTATCAGAAAAGTAAAAGCTTATGGCATGACATATGTTTATCACTCAATGATTTAGTATTTGATGTATGAAATTGAAGATATTACCTTTACAGGAGACACTGATTATTCATTACTCTTTTCTGTTTAATTTGTGCTCTCATATGCATATATCATACATCTTTAGAACATCTTTTACTTATTAATCAAAATGATCATGACTATAGTTGAATCATGCATCCTTATAATTCTCTAAGCATGTTTTTAATTGAGGAATTTTATAATATGTTACATGTGTTATAGATTTTCTTAAAGAAATTTTTTTATGGAAAGTTTTAATGAATGTTTTTAAAAGTTATATTTTGGTATAGTATGTTATTTTAAAACCCCTTATTGGGAATTTTAATGCTCAACCTATGAATTATAAACACTTTTTAGGTTTAGCGTACTTGCTGCATTAAAATGCTATTGTGGAATCAACAGGCTGAAGATTCATTGTTTTCAATTTGTATATTTTTTTGGTAATGTAATTTATGTATCTAATTTTTCAAAACCTAGAATGGAAAAGGTCCTATGTTGTATATAACGTTGTTTATTTAATCATGTTTTTAAAAAAATTACACAAAATTTGTAATGGCCGAAACCTGGTTTCGGGTTTGGGACCTTATAAACACTTTTGAAGAAAAAGTGAGAAACTACAAAATTAGTCTGAACAAAATCCTAAAAACACAAGTAGAAAAAGAAAAACCCAAAAAAACAACAAGACCTACTGCATCCCAGCAACTATTCCATGACAACAAGCCTTCACCAACATAGGACCATTTGGAAAGCAGTCCCTACAGAAGTGCACAAGCACGATACCGATGGCAGATCCAACCCTCTCAAGAATCCCAATCCAAAAGGCCTGTACTGATGAAGACTTTGTGCTCTGATCCCCTTCTGGCATAGGTCCAAGTTGAGATCTGGAAACAAACACCAAACATCCAAACAAAGACATACAGTAGGAAGATCTAAATGAAAACACATCACTCACAAACAATACTCTCAAATCGACCGAGAAAAACTACCAGCTTAAATAGAATCATTAAATAGAAACTTAATATTACCCAAATCCCTCTTCCTAAAGAGTTTCCAGGATAAAGATGAAACCTATAGGTCAGCTACCTCCAGCATCCCCTTCTCAAACTCAGAAGAAAGTTGGTGCCAAGAATGAATGTACTCCTCAACACTGATTTTCCCTCTATTGAATCCCCCTAGTAAAATTTAGTCATGTCTTTCAATCCATGAAAATTGTTCCTTGTTGAGAGACACCTCTATCAACCACCCCATAATTTTGGCTACCTCCTCCTCCGATGCATTGAGCATCAAGACCTTCTCAATAACTTCTCCTTCAGAGCATAAAAGGAGAACCAAGTTATGATCATCATGCTCCCCTGGCCTCTGATGAATCAGAGACTCCATGTCCATCTTCTTGTCGATCATATTCTATGTAGA
Source organism: Viscum album (assembly GCA_963277665.1). Classification (NCBI taxonomy): domain Eukaryota; kingdom Viridiplantae; phylum Streptophyta; class Magnoliopsida; order Santalales; family Viscaceae; genus Viscum; species Viscum album. The sequence continues at coordinate 239,603,352 of OY728158.1, forward strand.
GAGAGTCTCCAGGGGGTAGCAAGGAGTAGTCATTCCTCCCCTTCCTCTTCCTAAAACCCATATTTCTCTTTGGACTTGAATCCTCATCTTCCTATTGTCCATGTTCACTCCCTTTGAAATCCTTCACGCCAACCCCATCTCCCTCACCTACAGTAATGGAATTTGAATTAACATCAGCCTCTAGAAGGCCTTCAAACATATTACACAAGTGAAACAAGGTTCGAATAGAGTCTGGACCCCTTCCCTCGCCCACCATTTGTAACTCCCTTCCATGTATATTACCATTTACACCCAAAGGAGTGTTCTATGTAGCCAAGCTAGCCACCCACCCAGTGACATATGGCTGATTTCCTCAGCATGACTGGGTTGTAAGAAGCCATGCCCCATGAATTTAGGCTATTTTTTAGTGTCCTCTAAAACCACCACCTAGTTTTCATGAGCTGTTTTCACCATAAGACCTTGCTCATTGATTTAAGATCGAGACTCACCTACAAGGATAGACTAATCGATCATGTGCACTACATTACCATTCGGCCCTGTGGCTGGCTAGCTCACTACATTGAGATCACCTAAAAATCTGAAAAATAGTTCTTAGACTTTTGGGCCAGGAGGCAGAGCAAGTGGTTGTGCCTTCCTCACCTGGTTGGCTACACATGATATAAATGGACCCATGCCAAATGAATTTAAACTATCATTATGTTCATCATCTACCAAAAAATCATTCTAGACAACCCGAGTAGTGTAGAGACCCGAAGCTTGACGTACATTGACATTACATTACATTTGTGGAATACTTAGTACATAACAAAAACACACACACAAGGATAGTAATAGTTTAGTGTCTTTGGAAACTCGGAATATAATCTTCTAATCCTGGTGAAAGATCTTCAACATCTCGCATAAAGATCTTCCTTTTTTTTTCTTATACCTAAAACCTTTATTTATATCCTGGGGAAAAGTAAACATAAAAGGGTGAGCTCAAATGCTCAGTAAGGGTAAACAAAAGAAATATCAATCACATCATATACATAGGCACATAACTTTTGGAAATATTAACCTATAAAAGAGATCATAATTTCATAACCTGGGATAACTCATGGTAGTGAAATGTAATCACAATAATCATAACATAAAACATTAAACTTTGTGGCATACACACATAATCATAGAGAATCATTTCTTATTAGTCAAGACTCATTGCCAAGACTATCTTAGTGGACAAAGTCCCTTTCTGAACCGAGTCACCCTCATTTCAGTCCTGTTTCACTGAACCGGTATAACCTACCATTCCAGCCATGTCTATATCATGAGATATAAAATCTTCAACCAATGCATTGGAGGGAGATATAGGTCCCACCCATCTCATAATGAAACCATTATTATGTGTACCACAAAAATCATAAATCATACATCATTGCATAACCCATGTAATAAAAATGGAATTCTTAAACATCGTGACATCATAAAACAATTAATATAAGATAAATGAATTCATAAAAATAATTCCATCACAACATAATCAAATCAATGTAATGATAGGGACAGAATTAGAACCCTATATTATCTTAGATGGAAAATAATTTTGATAAAACACTTGAACTCCATTCTTGAAGAAAATATCCTTTCTACTTCAAAAACATTTTTCCATTATTAACATGTAATACAATTTTAAAATAAAAGAAGTTGATTAAAAATAAACATGAAAACTTTTAAAGGAAGCTTCTTGGAAATATAGTTTTAAAAATCCATCCATGCCGTATAAGTTATAAAAAACATTCTTCGCAATATTGTCGAAAAAGTCAAAAAGTACCTCGTACGAAAAACAACAAAAGATTCCTTTCATATCCTTTAATAAAAACTCACCGAAGGGTAAAATTGGATTTAAAAATTTTTAGGTGGATGGAAATAATATTAAATATTGAGGAAACATGTATTTGGATGTTAAAATACACCCCAGTAAATACTAAAGTATAAACAATCTCGGATAAAAATGAGATTGTGATATTTCCCTTACCTTAGGTCCGATTTGCTTCGTAAGTGTCCGAACCTCCTGTATAATGATTTAAATAATGTCATTGACTTATTACAGAATCATATTCATTGTTATTATATCATATATGGTTCACTTATGACTTTATATTACCTGTTCTTTTGTAAATTCATGTTAAAGTAGCGTTTTGGGTAAAATTGTCTCATTTGTCGTTCGTGTTTTAACTTGTAATTATTCATATGATTACTTAGATCATTATTACTTAATTATAGAATATAAAACATGATTTATATATAATATATATTCATAATATACATATATATAATGGATCGATAAATGGAAAGAAATACACCGTTCATGGAGACGGTAGGCCGTACATACGCATGAACGCTGTTTTCTTTTCGTTATTGAATTGAGTGGAATTAAGTAGATGACATACATATATATACACATAAATCCAGTAGCTTTATAATGTCATATATTTCATTATTATTGCTTATATATACTTTATAATCATTCTTAAATGGTTAACATGGAAAATGAATCTCATCGCGTCGTGGAGACGGTAGTCCGTACGTACGCACGAGCGATGATATCATTTCCATAATTATTGAATTGAATTGGAGTAGATGATACAATATATCAGAATCAATATGATGTTCGAATAACTATGTATATTTATTCTTTACACCATTATACCCATCCATGTAAGGTGGTGGTGGAAAATAGATTACACCACGGCGTGGAGACGGTATTCCGTACGTACGCACGCGCGGTGATTTCTTTTTCCGTAGGATGGATAGATGGTGAAATAGGGTTGTTTCATACTTATAATAACATATAAGTATATGAGTGATACTGATGTTATTACTTCATAATGAAACAACCTAAGAAGAAGAAGTGGAAGAAGAAATAAAGATGAAAGAATCGGTAACGGACATTACCTCTTCTTTGAAGTGCTTCTTTGAGACCTCCTTTTAGGGCACTAAAATGGGTCTTTTAAGAAGACCAGAACCTCTAGGATGTTTCTAGGGAAGTGGATAAGAGAATTGGGCAGGGGTTTTCCGAGATTGAAGGCTCAAAGTTGTGTGAGGAAGAGAGGGAGGAGGTGCCCTTTTATAAGGGAGGAGAGGGGCTCCTTTGGAAAAACTAAAAATATTATTTTATTATAAAGTCAAGTTCAGTTTTAAATAGCTCCAAATTGATTTATTTCAAGGCTAAGGTGGGTATGGGTCTATATTCTCTCATCCAATAAAATTTATACAAGTTTAGGTTCCTATTTTAACCTTATCATTTAGATTTAACATTAAGTTAAATAATTTTACTTTTACTGTGTCTTCTTGTGTTCTTACACTATAAGGTTAATAAACTTACTATAAGAAGGAAAACGAACCCCAAATTGTTTATTATTAATATATATAACCTTATCTAAGTCATTTTTCCGAACCTTAGATTTTTATGAATAAAATAACAATTAATAATATAATATTTGTTTTAAAAACTATTTTATGTCAATTTTGATACTATTTAGTAATTTATTTTTGTGGAAATCATAACAGAATGATAAGTTCAGAAAACGTTATTTAAATCAATACTAACATGTAATATTAACCTATAAAATTAGTTTAATTCATAAAAAGTCTTAAATTACATTTATTTTGGTATTTATAACATCAATTATGTCAATATTTTATTAATAAGATAATTACTGCATCATCTTTGTGTCATAAATAAATTAAATTATTTGATGTCAACAAATTACAAATAAAATACCATTATGTAGGAAATCTTTTTATCTTTATAATGAATATTTACAATCTAATTTATCTTATGTATAACCCTATATTAAAAATGTTTTAGTAAATAAACTTTGATTTTAACTCTTTTAACTCTTCTTTGAATTAAATAATAATAAATGTCCTAATCTAATTCAGGTGGGCCTAAATGGTCATATTTTATTCCTAATATTGTTTTCGGTCGAATTACACTTGTCCAATAGAATTAGGACATGTGTTAGGGTAATAATAATATCATTTCTACCCTTAATTACCCTATTTACTTTTAACCGTGGTAAAAAAAAGTAAAAAGTTACTATTCACCAAAAAATTATTTTCATCTCATTGAACCACATTTTACTTACTGAAATAAACCGTGTGTCTCAGATTTTTTAAATTCCACTCATAGAAGCGGTAAAATTAAGTTTTATGAAAAATTCAGTTTTTTTAACTACCACTTAGTGGTTTCACTATTCATCAAAAATTGAAAGTTTTCAGAAAAAATGAAAAAAATTAGGCCTAAGCTATATTTGATATTATGAACTCAAAAATGATTCCTATTTTACCAAATTCAAAACATATCAGTTGCATTAATTAATTTAAAAATTAATTCCCGTCGTCAAAACAAAAGTCGTGTTTTTAAGAGATAATAACTATCAAAAGATTGACACTTGTTTATAACTGGTTTAAATGTGAAATTACATCCAATGACCAACATTGTATTAAATTGTAAAAATTTATTCTAAATATACTTTAAAACCACTCAAATTAATAATTTACCACTATTAATTATTTCGATTGAAAAAGTTGTTTTTAATTAAAATTTAGTAATTTTCACTATTCATCAAAATATGAAAGTTATCCGAAAATCACCAAAATTTCACCCTAAGCTAATTTCGATATTTCGAATCCAAAAATGAAGTCCATTTTGAAAAATAAAATTTACATAATTTCAAAAAGTGGTTATTACTATTCATAATGGCTAGTTTTAATAATATTTTAATAGCATATCGTTGTTTAGCGAAACTTGGTGTTGCGTACAACACACGCTATCGTGGAAGGTCACGATTGCGTGTAATTCAAGACAGGTCAGAGATGTGTGTTGTGAAATCTCCTTTTGGTGTAGCGTATAACACAAGACATTAATGAAATTAAAAAGAATATTTTTCATAAAATCTCGGGGTGTTACATTCTACCCCCCTTAAAATGAATTTCGCCCTCGAAATTCGTCGGGGTTATAAATGGTTTACTATTAGAAAGTTTCTTTAATCTAAACCCACATCGTAAAAAGTAATACCAAAACCAATTTTTAAAAACAAAAGTATGAAACGTAACGGTTACCCAAATAAACTAATCACTAGGTTTCCACATAGGTGAAAATATGGATATGGAAGAGAAATCTAACCATCATGTTCTGATGGAGAGTGGTAGAGAACATGGATATGGAAAAGCTAGCAATCACAAAGCCATAAATTTGTGACGATCTAAGGTACCATCTGATTAATCAGATATAAGAGCACTAGGACAACATTTTTGGTTTTCAAGATCGTTTCCCTAAAGTTGAAGAATTTGAATTAGAATAAATACTTACTCTATTTTGGTACAATCTTACTGTTGTTCGTTCCTTGAACAATTTCCACTTCATATATTAAATAAATGAAGTTGAATTTGTTATTCGTGAAGTTTTATCAGATCATGTGATAGAATGACGAGTCATTCCATCTGTCTCAAACAAAAGGTTAGCAAAAGTTATTAAATATAAATAAGTCATTCTATAGTGAGATTAATCATATATGGTTCCTAAAATGGACTTATACTTCATATATCATACTGATTAATATAATAAAACTAGTTTCTACTAAATAGGGACTTCCTGTAGGCCAGTGGTAGGCGATAAAGGCCAGTCTCACTTCGGTTGTGGGTTCGATTCCCACAGCCTTGTCCGACGCGATGGGTTGTCGCCCGTCCTGCAGGTTGTCCTTTTTCTAAAACTATATTACTATAACATCCCATCAATAATATCGAAAAAACTTCTATCCTTAAACAATACTAACTTATGTCCAACATAATCCATTCCAATCTTTAGGCTTATCCATAATACTGCAGTCCACTCTCATAACATAGTGAAAACGATTACCAGAGATTTAATACCATCATTGATCCCCATATATCATAAGATATGTTTTTTTGGTCACATTCCAAACATTCAAAGTCCTTAATCATGTATTCTCTTGAATACCCATTGAACCTTAGTGAAAACATGAATGCAGTTAAAAGTTAACACCTTCCACATACCAAAATCCTCAAAATTCTATATACTCAAACCATGATATCACTTAGTCCTTATATCAATCATGAGCTCTTTAATACTATTAAACATTTCATTTTCTCATTTTCCCTTCATTATGTGCATATCATCTGCTTTCCAAAAATATTTCAATCACTTTTCATGGTACCGATTCCATAAAATTATTGAAAACCAAAATAGTCCAAAACATAAATATTTCAATATTCCACGATACTATATACAACACTTATTTTGGAATCCCATTATATAAACACTTAATCATTCCACCACATCATTTTCATATTCAACATCGCCAATAGTGATCGCATGTGACTTCCCTTTGTCCTTTACCTTAAGTGGTTCCCCATGTTGATCATCACTAACCCTTGGATTAGGGCATTTATTAGCATAATGCCCCATTTCCTTGCACTTGAAGCATTAAAGTGTTGGTGGTGTGTTCTCTGTAGTTTTTGCTTTATTCACATCATTAGAAACCCTTTTTCCATTACTTCGACACTCAGCTGCTCGATGACCTTCTTTTCCACACTTAAAACATTTTCTAGTCCCTTTAAGACAATCTCCACCATGTTTCCTTCCACACTTTGAGCATAAGGAAACATTCATCTTCTTTTCACCATTATTCTGAGATTTCTCCTTGAACTCCATCTTTCGTTTCTTGTCAAAACCATGAGATGGATATGTAACACCAACTTCCATTTCTACCTTGATAGCCCAACGCACAATTTCTTCATAGCTACTGAAGTATCTTATAGCTAATGCCCTTCGAAGACTTGGTTTTAAGCCACTAAAAAATCGATCAAATTTACTTTCAGGTTGGATGATAATGCCAGATGCATACCATGCAATTCTTGTAAAATTCGCTTCGTATATACCAACAGATTCATCATCCTTTTTCTTTAGTTCAAGGAACTCCTTATCTATCTTTGTTCGAAGAACACGAGGGAAGTACTTATTGAAAAATAAGTTCTTGAACTCGTCCCATTCCATGGACTCAATTTCATCTATTTGCCTCGTATTCTTGATAAGATTCCACCATTGATCAGCATCACCTTCCAAACGATATACTGCTAAGATGACTTTATCATGTTCAGAACATTGAAGAACTGAAAATATCTTTTCAGTGGTACTGATCCATTGTTCAGCAACAAGTGGATCGGAAGTCCCACTGAAAGAAGGTGGACGTTTCCTCATGAAGGACTCAATAGAATATTGTTCCCTTCTTTGCTCATTTGGAAGTCCAGAATGATTCATAGCTTGTGTAAGTATAGCAATAATATTTTGCACTCCATCTCCCATAACATTTGTTTGTTCAGGAGGAAAATCATTGCATTTTCCATTGCATTGATCAACACGGTTCCTTCGGGTTCCAGCCATCGTCTAAAACCCAAAAAGAATAGTGTGAGAGGCAAAAATCATGATAGGGAAAACAACATAATAAAGGGGGAGTACCCTAAATATCTAACATCTTAGGTTAAATTCTAAGATCATTGGCGCAATTCTAGGACTATAACCTATACGTATACTTAACCTTAGATACATCCCTAGACATACCTTAGAAATATCTCTAGGGATCTCACTAAAGTTCTCGCATCCTAGTTTCCAAAGGTTGACTAAACCTTTCCTCTGATACCAACTGTAGAGACTCGAAGCTTGATGTGCATTGACATTACATTACATTTGCGGAATACTTAGTACATAACAAAAATACACACACAAGGATCGTAATAGTTTAGTGTCTTTGGAAACTCAGAATATAATCTTCTAATCCTAGTGAAAGATCTTCAACATCTCCCTTAAAGATATTCCTTTTTTTTCTTATACCTAAAACCTTTCTTTATATCCTGGGGAAAAGTAAACATAAAAGGGTGAGCTCAAATGCTCAGTAAGGGTAAACAAAAGAAATATCAATCACATCATATACATAGGCACATAACTTTTGGAAATCTTAACCTGTAAAAGAGATCATAATTTCATAACCTGGGATAACTCATGGTAGTGATATGTAATCACAATAATCATAACATAAAACATTAAACTTTTTGGAATACACACATAATCATATAGAATCATTTCTTATTAGTCAAGACTCATTGACAAGACTATCTTAGTGGACAAAGCCCCTTTCTGAACCGAGTCACCCTCGTTTCAGTCCTGTTTCACTGAATCAGTATAACCTACCATTCCAGCCATGTCTATCTCATGAGATATAAAATATTTACCCAATTCATTGGAGGGAGATATAGGTCCCACCCATCTCATAATGAAACCATTCTTATGTGTTCCACAAAAATCATAAATCATACATCATTGCATAACCCATGTAATAAAAATGGAATTCTTAAACATCGTGACATCATAAAACAATTCATATAAGATAAATGAATTCATAAAAATAATTCCATAACAACATAATCAAATCAATGTAATGATAGGGTTAGAATCAGAACCCTATATTATCTTAGATGGAAATTGTTTTTGATAAAACACTTGAACTCCATTCTTGAGGAAAATATCATTTCTACTTCAAAAACATTTTTCCTTTCTTAACATGTAATAAAATTTTAAACTAAAAGAAGTTGATTAAAAATAAACTTGAAAACTTGTAAAGGAAGCTTCTGGGAAATATAGTTTTAAAAATCCATCCATGCCATATAAGTTATAAAAAACATTCTTCGCACTTTTGTCGGAAAAGTCAAAAAGTACCTCGTACGAAAAACAACAAAAGATTCCTTTCATATTGTTTAATAAAAACTCACCGAAGGGTAAAATTGGATTTAAACAGTTGTAGGTGGATGGAAATAATATTACATATTTAGGAAACATGTATTTGGATGTTAAAATACACCCCAGTAAATACTAAAGTATAAACAATCTCGGATAAAAATGAGATTGTGATATTTCCCTTACCTTAGGTCTGATTTGTTTCGTAAGTGTCCGAACCTCCTGTATAATGATTCAAATAATGTCATTGACTTATTACATAATCATATTCATTGTTATTATATCATATATGTTTCACTTATGACTTTATATTACCCATTCTTTTGTAAATTCATGTTAAAGTAGCGTTTTGGGTAAAATCATCTCATTTGTCGTTAGTGTTTTAACTTGTAATTATTCATATGATTACTTAGATAATTATTAATTAATTATATAATATAAAACATGATTTATATATAATATACATTCAGAATATACATATATATAATGGATCGATAAATGGAAAGAAATACACCGTTCATGGAGACGGTAGGTCATACGTACGCATGAACGCTGTTTTCTTTTCGTTATTGAATTGAGTGGAATTAAGTAGATGACATACATATATATACACATAAATCCAGTAGCTTTATAATGTCATATATTTCATTATTATTACTTATATATACTTTATAATCATTCTTAAATGGTTAACATGGAGAATGAATCTCATCGAGTCGTGGAGACGGTAGTCCGTACGTACGCACGAGCGATGATATCATTTTCATAATTATTGAATTGAATTGGAGTGGATGATAAAATATATCAGAATCAATATTATGTTCTAATAACTCTGTATAGTTATTCTTTACACCATTATACCCATCCATGTAAGGTGGTGGTGGAAAATAGATTACACCACGGCGTGGAGACGGTATTCCGTACGTACGCACGCGCGGTGATTTCTTTTTCCGTAGGATGGATAGATGGTGAAATAGGGTTGTTTCATACTTATAATAACATATCAGTATATGAGTGATACCGATGTTATTACTTCATACTGAAACAACCTAAGAAGAAGAAGTGGAAGAAGAAATAAATATGAAAGAATCGGTAACGGACATTACCTCTTCTTTGAAGTGCTTCTTTGAGACCTCCTTTTAGGGCACTAAAATGGGTCTTTGAAGAAGACCAGAACCTCTAGGATGTTTCTAGGGAAGTGGAGAAGATAATTTGGCAGGGGTTGTCCGAGCTTGAAGGCTCAAAGTTGTGTGAGGAAGAGAGGGAGGAGGTTCCCTTTTATAAGGGAGGAGAGGGGCTCCTTTGGAAAAACTAAAAATATTATTTTATTATAAAGTCAAGTTCGGTTTTAAATAGCTCCAAATTTATTTATTTCGAGAATAAAGTGGGGATGGGTCGAAATCCTCTCATCCAATAGAATTTAGACAAGTTTAGGTTCCTATTTTAACCTTATCATTTAGATTTAACATTAAGTTAAATAATTTTACTTTTACCGTGTCTTCTTGTGTTCTTACACTATAAGGTTAATAAACTTACTATAAGAAGCCAAACGAACACGAAATTGTTTATTATTAATATATATGACCTTATCTAAGTCATTTGGCCGAACCTTAGATTTTTAGGAATAAAATAACAATTAATAATATAATATTTTTTTAAAAACTATTTTATGTCAATTTTGACACTATTTAGTAATTGATTTTTGTGGAAATCGTAACAGAATGATAATGTAACATCCCAGGTAAATAAAGAATAAAGAATTTTCATATTAATTAATATTTATTAATTAAATATTAATTTTAATTAAAAGAGGTTTCTACATTCGATAGCGTACTCGATACGCAACGATGAGTTTCTTTGAAAACTTACGTTGCACACTAGTAATAAAATAATATTATTTTTAAATGTTAGTTTACACATAGCCTTTGTACTGGCGGGAATGGATAGAAATAACTAAAATATTATTATATGTTTTTAAATGTTTTTACATTTATCCAATAAAGGATAAAGGCTTAAAATACGAAAAGAATTCAATTTTAGGCAAATATACACTAATTTTCACTAAAGGTTCACTTATCACCTTTTGATGGCGAACCGTCATTAAATATTGTTTTGATCACTCTTATACTTTATTTTGGACCAAATATAACTCTTCTTTAGAATCGGGACATAAAAATTTACTTTGTGTAAATTTTTGGTATCGTTTCGATAAAGTTCTTTTTTTTAAATGAATAATGAAAATTGTTGTATTTTAATTCAAAACCTCTTTTTGATCTAATTTATTTATATGATTAGATTGTTATTTTAATTGGAATTAAAGTGAAATTAGAAAATATTTTTACCATTAAATCCAATAGTGGTCGTTGGAATTAATTTCACTTTGAAATCGGACATAAACTAGTGTCAATCTTTTGATACTTATTATTTCACAAAAACACGCTATTTGTCATGACAGCGGGAATTAATTATTAAATTAATTAATTTGACTTATATGTTTTGAATTTTGTAAAATAGACTTCATTTTTGAATTCGGAATATCAAATATAGCTTAGGGTGAATTTTTGGTATTTTTCTGAAAAACTTCAATTTTTGATGAATAGTGAAATCACTAAGTGGTACTTATGAAAACTGATTTTTCGTTTAAATGAAATTTTACCACCTCTGTGATTTGAATTTTAAAAATCCAACATAGATGGTTGTCATTATTATTTAAAATGTGGTTCAATGGGATGAAAATAATTTTTTGGTGAATAGTAACTTTTTTTCATTAATCGCGATTAGAGGTAATTAGTGTAATTTAAGGTAAAAATGATATTATAAAAATGTGAAAACACCATTACACTTATCCTACACCTATTGGGTGAGTCATGGCCAACCAAGACAACCCATGGGTCGATTTAGGGGACCCCATGGAGCCACTTGGGTGAGATAATGACTTTAATGTTTTTTTTAAATAAAGGTGAAAATGACACTAACATAAATTGTTTTACTAAAACAATTTTTAGAAGGTGTTATACTAATCATATTTTTGTCTATAAATATTCATTAGAAATCTCAAAAGATTTACTACATAATATTATTTTTTTTATAATTTTTAGACATTAAATAAATTAAATTATTTATGGCATCATGATGATGCAGCGATGACCTCATTATTTAACAATTTAAATAAAATGGAAATATAATGTAATATCTAAGACCTACACTTGTCCACAAACTATTGGATGAGAATATTTCGAAGCCTTGTCATCTTATATTCGAAATATATCAATGTGGTACCTTATAAATTCGAAACGCTTTTGAAAATAAAATAATAGTTTCATAATTTCCAAAAGTGCCCCTCCTCTCCTCTTATAAAAGGCCCCCACCTCTACCTCATTTCACACACTCCTCAAGCCTTTGGCTCAGCCATACCCTTCACATTTACTCTCTACACATCCCTCTCCTCATCCTAGAGGATTCCCTTTGGGAATAATCCTTTCAAAGGAAGCCTTTAGGCTCAAATCAAAAGGAGTTACACTTTTAAAGGTAATTCTTTCTCTCATGTTCATTTGTTTTATTTTGCTTCTCTAACCCCCTAAACTCTTTTTATTTACTTATTTTGTAACAACACCAGTATCTTCAATATACTTGGATGTTGTTATAAGATTTATTCGAGCTACACTCTCACACAACTACATCAAATGGTTAAAGAACATACGGTTTCCGTGGATGGCGAAATTCTGCCTCCCGAAACGATGATTGTTCAATACTCATCTAACACCTTCAAAGGTGGTCATTATGATGTCACTATTTTTATATATGATATATAATTTGTTTATTCTTTCCTTAAGCTTCTGTATTTTTCATTTATGGAATACCACTATTGATTCCATTATGGGTAAACACGATATCTTCATTTTAGGAAGTGCGGACTACCGCCCCCTTAAAGTGATTTGATTCGTCAACACCATATGTGGGATGTGTAAAGGATAAAGTTAATGATATTATATATGTTATTATACTGTAATTATAATATACTCTTATATCATTATGATTCCATTCCATAAAATACGAAATAGAAATGGAAGTAGCATTCATACGTACGTACGGCTTACCGTATCCATGAACGGTGCATTTCATTTCTTACCTCTGAATGTGATTTAATATTATAAATACATGTATATGCTGAATATATATGATATATATGTTATCAAAATCATTAATATCATTCTGGATATAACTAACCTTTGACCAAATTAACAACATGTAAGTGTAAGAAGTCTATTTTTGACTTAAGAACCAAATACCGACAAAACGAACATTATTAACTTAAATGATTACATGATGTTCATAACATGGTATAAAAGGAATAATGAACATGAAAAAGGTTCTTAAGCAAGTAGAGATTAACTCAAGTTTATTATTCAGGAGATTAAATAACGGTCGGGTCAATTCGGATACGAGGTAAGGGACTTCGTCTCAATCTCCTTTCATTGAGGCATATTTTATTTTATACACAACTTTCTTTCATACGGTGTATAAAACCCTTTGACTTTTACTTTTATACAAAAGGAATCTTTTTCTACGAAGCGCTTTACTAAACGACAAAAAGGAATGTTTTTTTAACGTACGCGGTGACAACGACCTTTTCTGCCGCCGCGAGTATTATTTGGTCTTTGGCTTCCTCAACAAGCTGTAATGTTTTTAAAATAAAATAAATACCATATACTCTTTTATGTATTTTGGTATTGAAAATGGTTTTGATAAAGGATTCTATTATGATATATTGTGATTGAAATGTGGAAATGTTATCATTCCTTTATATTGGTTTTATGTTTTTTGATTTTATATTGGTACTTGGACATTTGACGGGTGGTTACGTGATAAACCATATGACGGGTGGTGCCGTGAATACCAGGACGGGTGGTTACGTTATAACCTCCAATGAATTGGGTATGGAATTCTGACGTATGTCTATTCCATGAAGTATGTATGGAAATTGGCCGTATGGCTATTCCATTAAGTGATATGTGTGGAAGTCGACCGTATGGTTATTCCACTTAGGTATGTTTATGTCCCAAGTTACCTTTATATATGCTATGTGTTCTTTATATGGGTTTTATGGTAACCCTTTGGTTACAAAAAGGTAAGTAATGATACTTTATTCAGTGAAGAGTTTTTACTACTTCATGATGGTGAAGGTATTACTTTGATAGAGTATACATGTTTTACTTGATGTTTGAAAAAGTAATAGTTTTCATTATTTGTGTATCCCTTACTGAGATTTTTATGCTCATCCCAAGTTTTTTGAAATGTTTTTCACAGGACTTAAAGTGGAATAAGGTCAAGGATGGGATCAAGGGAATGCCACGCTATATAAAACATGGAACTAGACATGTTTCTTTTTAAGAGTTTTTTTTATTATGGAAACTTAGTAGAAGTGTCTACTTTGTAATCTTTTGAGATGTAATAGTTATGTCCTGATTCTCTAAAACTCTAAACCTGAAAAGATCCTCAATGTGAGTTATTCATTTAATTCAATATTAAGTAAGGTTTAAGGATGGGGACTTATAGTTGGTATCAAAGGTCGGTTTAGACAACTTTAGGAGTTAGAAAATTGTTAAATTATAAGTTAATTTATGATATGATATAGCATTTACAGATTACCATGTTGCTTCGCCTAAGATATTTCTGTGTTCAGAATGGTTTTCCGCAGAGGAAACAATGCATCTATGTTGGGATGACATCAGGAGGAAGACAACCTTCCAAATCAGCATCCTGAGATGGTCGTAATCGGAACTGAACAGTTTGTTGCAGTGATGGAACATTTGACTCAGGCTATAAATGGTGGTGGTATCCATGCGCGAGATCAGCCAGATCAACCACAGAGGAACATGTCAGTGGTGGAACATTTCATGAGGCAACATCCCCCATCATTTAGAGGATCATCTGACCCTGTGCAAGCTGAAGGGTGGATTAAAGCACTGGAGAAGATTTTTGATGTCATGGGGTGTTCAGAACATCAAAAGGATAGTCTTGCTATTTACCGTTTTGAAGGTGAAGCTGATCAATGGTGGTCGATGGTGAAAAATATCTGGGATAGTGATGAGATTGAGGATCTTCACTGGGACGAATTCAAAGGTATGTTTCTTGAGAAATATTTTCCTAAGGTGGTTCATCTTAGGTTGGAAAAACAGTTCCTAGAATTGAGGCAGGAGGATGATTCAGTGGCTGCTTATGAAGCAAATTCACTCGATTGGCAAGGTATGCTCCGAACTTCATACGAGATCTTGATAGTAAAATAAACCGTTTTTACTCAGGGTTAAAGCCAAAGTATCGAAGGGCTTTAGCTTCTCGTGAGTTCAAAGGTTATGAAAAACTTGTTCGATGTGCAGAGAAGGTGGAAATGGAGTTTGCCGATGATCAGGTGTTCTATGACAAACAACAGAATAAGAGGTCTAGCTAGCAGGCAAAGGGGAAGAATTCATCAAAGAAGCAAGGAGGTAATAAAACCAAATATCCATCCTGTGAGAAGTGTGGTAAAATGCATCCTGGAGAATGTTTATCCAAGTCTGGTAAGTGCTTTCGGTGTGGTAAGTCTGGTCATATTTCTCATAACTGTAAGGAAGATGATAAAGCAGGCAATAAAAAGCCAATGGTAAGATGTTTTAAGTGTAATGAAATGGGTCATTATGAAAATGAGTGTCCAACGAAGAACTCAACTGGGGGAATGCAGCCAGACTACAAGCAGAAAGGGGTGGTGAAATCCTTTGCAACAACTTCAGCAGATGTTGGGCCATCGAATGAAGTGGTATCAGGTACACTGTTTGTTTGTTCAGATTATGCCAATGTGTTGTTTGATTCAGGGTCTACACACTCTTTCATTTCTGAGAAGTTTTCTAGTAAATTGGAAATTCCATCTCAAGATATGAACCCTGAACTTATGGTAAAAACACCCAGAGGAAAGGTTGAGACAAAAAGGAATTATAAGAACCTTCCTATCCTTGTGTGTGGAAAGAATCTACCAGCAAACCTTATTGTTTTGCCTCTAGTAGAGTTTGATGTTATTTTGGGCATGGATTGGATTTCTGGTTATCATGCTAAGATTGACTTCAGAGCTAAAATGGTTTCTTTTTCGAAAGATTTTCAAAAGGACTGTATTGTCACAAGGGTCCCAATTTCATGGATGGATCATCAAATGGACACATTGTTTGTATGCTATGATTGTTTTAGTAAAAAGACCTAACCCAAGTCCGGTCCAGGTCTGATCCAACCCACCTGACCCGACGTGACCCACCGACCGGCCTGAACCAACCCGACCCAGTTTGGCCTGCTAGGACCAGTCTGGCCTGGCTTGCTGGGGCCAGTCCAGCCCAGTTGGCTCAGCCTGTGGGGTCTGCTTAAGGCAGCCTAACTCCCCTGGTCTGGCTCACATGAGCGTAGGACGACTTGTATACCCCACAAGGTTCTCCCTAGTCGAATGCCCCCTAGTACTTGAGGTGCTGAACCATGCCACATGTGGTTAGGGTGGGCCGTGTGTAGTGGAAAAGATGACATGCATGTGTGCGAGCCGAAGTAGGGGAGTTGGGCCATGACAAGTGGGCCCTGCAACTCGGGTCGAACCAGGCCCAAAATGTTGGAATTTGTTATGTCAGGTCAGGCCAGAGGGTCGGGCCGAGTCTGACGGGTCAGATCGGACGCAGACCAGCCTCAGTTTAAATTGTTTTTATTAAAACGATCATATCTTTTAAATGGTGCATCCATTTGATGAGCTTCTAGTATCATTAGGACCCTTGTGATGATACTATACTTTTGAGATATCCTAAGTTTGTTTTAATGTAATTCTTCAAAAGAAAAAAGGGATTGAGGTGTGGTTTCTCACGGAATGATCATGTTGTAAGAAGAATCCTATGGCTGGTTGTGACCTTGAGAATATGCCTCTTATCGAGACTATGTGTCTTATTAAGACAATGTTTCTTATCCAAACTAATTGTCTTATAGAGACTGTATGTATTATCGAGACTGGGTCTTATCGAGACTATGTGACTTCTAAAATAAGTATAATAAAACTATTATGCATACTAATAACTTATATCTTTGTGAGATGATTATATATCTACTTTTTGGTATTCTATGTGATATATTCTTCGTGTTATTTATCCTTTATGGTACCTTGTGTGGTATCTTCTTTATAGTATTATATGTAGTATATTCTTCATGGTTTTTCTCTTTTGTAGTATTTTGTGTGGTATATTCTTCATAGTATTTCTTATTTGTGTTATTCTGTGTGGTATCTTCTTTATGGTATTCTATGTGGTATCTTATTCATAGTATTTCTCCTTTGTTGTATTCTGTGTGGTATCTTCTTTGTGGTATTTCCTTTGTGGTTTTGGGGTGTCCTACTGGGTATTGTTTTACTCACCCCTGTGCAGGATTTTCTTGCACATGTCATGTCTTGTGAAGATGATTGACCCTTGATGGAGGCCTAGGTGGACCAGGACGAGGTGGTTCTTAGAGATTCCTAATAGAAGTGGTGTGTTTCGGCAATTTAGACAGCAGTCCCGGTACCTATTTTCTTATAGGCTGGACTTGTGGTAACATACTCTTTTGGTGGGCTTGTATTCTAGCCCTATTTACTTTAATTCACTTCCAATATTAATTTTTTGTGGGATCTTAGTAGTTTTCATTCATTTTTTACTTAGTGTTTTTACATTTCATCATTTGTGGCTTGGAGATGGGTTTGCCCATACAAGTACTTAGGGAAATGTATCCCATTTTTGGGATATGCCTACTTTATGATAGTCACCAGCCCCTAGCCTATTAAAGGTGGGCTTGGGGTAGTCATGGCACATGCACTTCTGGTATGGGTCATGATAGAGTGGTATCAAAGGGGTTTGATTCTAATATAGGAACATGAGTCATTTAGGTTGGTTTGGGGAAACATGGTTAAGTGTTTCAAGTTCAAATTTTAGGATTGGGTGTCTAGTTTTGGTACGGCGGACAGAATATCCATACACCAGGACTCTAGAAACATAATTTTCAACTCGGTACATAAAAACACTAGTCACATGGAAAATAATGGCACATGAATCATACAGGATTTGGGTGTGTTATCATTCCTTTCTTGAGTTATCTCACTAGGTATGCTCTATTGAACGCGATGCATCTTGTTTTCTTATAGGATTTATCCGTGTAGATATCCAGAAAGGATTCCACTATGTGATCACAATGATGATCTGATGGATGACAAGGTTTTGGTATAGGGATATGTAATAGAGATAGCACCTCTAGGTTGTGCACTAGCTATACCACCACCTCTAGAGAAGCACATGGTACTCGTAGTACTAGTGGAAGAGGAGCATAGGATGAGAACACTTCATGAGTTTCAGTGACTGAGAACCCTTATGATCAAAGGAAATCCCAACACATGGGTGATTGAGTACTAGATTGAGGTAGTGACCCAAGTTTTCCATCAATTCATGACACCAGCAGATCAGATGGTGGTCCTGGTCGTGAACCTTCTACATGGCTCAACAGGGCAATGGTGGGGTTTAGTTACCCGATCTTACGATGTGGAATCTCTTTCATGGATATAGTTTGAGAACCTTTTCATATAGGATTTATCACTTTATAATCTAAGGGTTATGTGTGCGTACAGGTACATTGGAAAATTCCACCCATTTTTGTGACATGCCTACTCAGCGCTAATCACTAGTCCCTGGCCTATTATAGGCGAGCTTGGGGTATTCATGACATGCACCCCTCTTGGATGGATTGTGATTGGTTAATAACACATACCTAAATAATATTTTAAGGATCACATCTAATGTCTGAAAAGTTCCCTGAAAGTCTGTAAAAAATAATTACACAACATCATAAACAAATAAAAAAAAATTAATATTTTAAAATATCAATAAAAACATTTAAAAAACCCTTAACAATTTGATGGCTGAAATTCCTAATTTCTATAATCCATAAACCATCATTTTTTACTAAAATAGATGATGTTCAAAACATTACACAATAGGTAACAATCCTCCACCAAAATTACAATCAATAAAGTGAGATCAAACTTCAATGACCTCTTTTATCTATGATACATGAAATACCATTTTTTACATATGAATTTCACCATAATATGGTAAATACATCATAAAATACCTAACCCAATAAATAAATATCAAAGAGGAAGTATGAGATTGGAAAAATGAGAAGGTATGGGTGACTGTTAACTTTATTTAGCGAATCAAAACAATCTCAAACATCCATGTATGGAAGAGAAAAAGGGAGGAAGAAGAAGAAAGAGAGAGGACTTCCTCACCTATTCCATAAAACCCAAATAATTTAAACCCCTAAATAGGTTTAAATTTTAAAACTCTAAAATTTTCATTTTTTAAAATATTTTAAAAAATAGGTTTCCCATTACCATGTACCTAATGTCTCTCCATTAGCAACCCAATGGAAAGTACAATGGGACATACCCACTAGCCGGCTCATCGAGAAACTAATGGACCTATAACATGTACCTGAATTATTTCTATAAATTAATTCCTTTATAATTTTCTATCCATCTTCCAATATTCAAAAACTCAGCTTAAACTATCAAAAATCATTGAAAACAATCATTTTCATGACTAAAATCTAAAAATTCAATAGAATCTGAATTTTCCCCATTTAATCATTCCAATTTAAAACTAAAATATTATTTAATAGTTAATTACTACTATATGTCATTATAGTTAGTTTATAAAATGGTATTACAAGTTCTAGTATTTCATTATTTTTGGTAGAGAGTGTAGTTAGATCTATAGGTATGTATACAATTGAAAAGGTTAATTCCATGATTCGGTATAAGAATAATGGAGACAGATATATAAATGATTGTAAAAATATATATAGAGTTCTATGATTGATTGGAGTAATTATAAGAGGCATTTGAGTTATGGTGTTTGGAGGATCTAACCATTATCTAAGTGAAATAGAAATAAACAACAAAAACTTGTTTCCCCACATGATTCATCAATTTACTTAAATTTAATAAATATAAATGAATAATTAAAATTTTGTTTGATGAAATCAAAATGTCTAAGATATTCTATATGATCTTGGTAGTGCTCCTTAAAAAATATCCAATGGGATCTTTCCTCCTAGGGTATCCACAAGCTATTATGAATATCCTAATTCTTAGAAATCATTCCTCTTTAATCTATAGTTTTATAAAACCTTAGTATTAAAGGATGAAGATAAGAGAGCTTTAGTCAAAGGATAGTTCGTAGTTATCAATTCACAGTCTCATGTATATTCATTTAATAAGGCATGAACCCATTTATATGTCCATATAAGGAAACTCCCTTGAACTCAAATGTTCATCAAACATTAAACCACGAATGAAAATTTCATGAATGATTCAAATGTTACATCACATTACAATATTTTAATCATAGTTATTTAATTTTTAAAAAAATTATTTGGACATTCAAAATCCTCTGAATATCATTAAATGATATTATAAACTAATCATGATAGATGAGGTGGAATAAAGTAGCAGAATTATATGTTATTATATAATGAATGTACTTACATGCATAAAACCATAGAACAATGGCCTTTAATATATCATGTTTTATAGAAGAACAAAATAAAATATGGTTTATACCACCACATCGTGGTTTATCAATAGTGAACATTATTATACATATCCCACTTGCACTTAATCCCTATTGACTTAGTTTACTTTCATCTCATGTCATATAATTTGTAACAACTTATGAAACCATTTCCAGAACTCATTTTAGATATATTAAAAAAATTATTTTAAGAAATATATCATTAATTTTCTCCAAATTTCACATATTATGTAATAACTTGTAAAAATTCATCCAAAAACAATTTTGGATGTAATCCAAAACACTTTTCGAGTAACACTAAAAAGTTTGTAAAAATTTTTTTTAACAAAACTTAATCCCCTTTAACAAAACCATATAGTGTGTCCCCAAGGTACTTTATAACATTGAAAATAATTATGAATTCTTTAATTCATAATTGTATGAAAAGAGTGACCTCTATAAAAGCATCAAATACCACTCAAGCTACAAAGTGATTTGGAATTCTCTTTATAAAAAACTTGTATCTTATTACCTATGTCAACCATACGTATCATATTCAATATGCATAATCCTATAATCAATTTTTCTAATACACAAAGTGACAATGAGACATCGGGCATGCAAATCTTATATATCCTACTCGTACATTTTCATTTCTTTGATTATAGATTAATTTCGTTCACTAATACAGATGATCATATCATATACTTTTCATCCAAATAAATAATCATATAACATGAAACTTATCTAGTTATCTCCATACACATCCTCCATCAATCTAAATAAAGATAATTAAGTTAATAAACGTAATACAAGAGGAAAAATATCATATTGGTTAAACCTTAACCAATGACATGATCAATAACATACCTAACCACCCCTTTATTATATCTTTCTCATGAATAACATAAGAAATGTATCAAAATTAAAAGGTTCTCATGTTATGTATCTTGTTGACCTTAGGTAATGTAGATTTGATACAAAACATGCACCCCTGGTATACCAAAGATATAGTGTATAAAACTTTTTATTATATATATAGTGGGTTATTTAATAAAAAAAACTCCTATTGTTTCTCATGAGTGAATTATATTTCTATATTTGAAACCAAACCCATTCTAATCATCACATGACATCGTATCCTTTAATACTCTTTAATGACCATATATTATTTATAACCCAAAGTTATACTTGGAGAGGTAAATTATCACTTCACTTCATGTAATATATGAAGCAACATGAAATAATGATAAAGTAGAGAATACCTTTTGAATGATGTGAAACATTTTTTATATTCTAAATATCTTTATAAAATATTAAAAAAATCATAAAAAATCACTAGTCTAATCATATTGATATACTACCACATAGGATTTATGTTTATAGTATTTTTAAGTTTTACTATACTCATTATATTACTATGTAATTCCTACCACATATGTATGTAACTATATGATAAATCCTCATACTAAACTACATTAATGGATCAATATATATGAGGAATGTTTGTTTGATTAACGTTGTGAATAAGATTCACAATCCTTATGTCAAAATCTTTATCATAATATACAAACTTATTTACTTCACAATATCCAATGTAAAAAAGTGGATAACATATACTATCATATATACTTAGAACTCTTTTTAAGTTCATCATCATCTTTGGATTATTTCCATTAAAAACATTATTTGAGAACATTTTGTTAAAAAATCTAAATGAAACTATTTATATTTTTGAGAATTATATACTAATATATGATAAACTATTTTAGGATATAAAATGAATTTCACTTAGAATTAGAAATCAATAGTAATTTATTTGTTATATTTTGAACTTATCTGATAATAAATGACCGATATGGGGCCCTCTTAGATCAAATTCTATGTTGGGAGTGACACCCTAAGATTTCCTCCAATAGACAAGGGGCTAGATACTAAAACCAAGAACGCATATCACACACATGGGAGGCCTCAACCTAATGAATACTTTTAAAAAATCACAGTAATCCCATGATGAAACTAAATAACTATACTAAAGAATAAAATGAATGTATAATAAATAAACTATCTTGAAAAAAACCTCATAGTTAGACTCCAATAATAAAGAAAAATACATTATCCCAAAAATCCTAAATTATGATAATCCCATGACAAGGGAGTACACAAACTCACTAAAACGACATCAGGTATGATTTCTAGTACTAATTCCACTTCCAATAGTCACTAATAACGAACTCCACTCAGTACTTCTCCATTAATATCACCTATGAACTATGCATCACCTATATAGTCACACCATGCATGTTAATTAAGGCTTATGAAGGCATGATATAAAAATACCTAATAAGATCTCGTGAAAGTATAAAAAGGGAATAATAATAACAAGTAATCTCAAAAAACCAAGAAAGGGGAAGAATATGGACAACCCAAATATGATTTAATTATTGGAAAACTGATACAAAAAGGAAAATGTAAGTTGGAATCCCTGATCATAATTTGTAACACAAAGCCACCACTTATGGTAACATTTTTTAATACTTGAGACATCTGAACTATCCACAATACCCAACATCATAAAATTCATTCCACCTTTATGAAAATAGTAGTATATAATGCCTTATTGAGGTAAATATATATCGATTGAGGGAGCATCGAACCCTAAGAATGAAGGATCATTCCCCTTCACACGGGGGAACACCTGAACACTAACTATTATATAGGAGACCATGCCCTAACATAATGATATCATCAATGGAGTAATTGAACCCCATGTATGTAATAAAGTATCATGAACCATCATGTATGTGAGTACATAAACTCCATGTATGGATGACTACTCTATAGCATAAGGATCCTACCATGTGAGTACTATAACTCTACTTGTTCTAAATTCCACACCAAAACCATGTTGTTTCCTCTACCTAGATATGATACTTAAACTACATAAAACACCATGACAATAGTCTTTGATGAAAAATAAGATTGAACTAGAACATACCACATGAATAAATACATAAAATAAACTATTTTAATTTATGTTTTATGAATTGAGGAAGAAATATGTTAAATACCCTGGAAGATAAAAATTACACGACATGTAATTGAGGGCTACACCGTGTGTTGTCATTGATTTCCTAGAAATTCATAATTTAACTCTGAAACACTACCAATGAAACTTTCCTAGTGGCTACCTAAGTTTAATTCCTATTATCATAACAACATTAAAACATCTTCTAAGAAATTCCCTAAGAATCAAAAATAAGCTAAAGTAATACCATGGAAAGTCATAAGGGCACAAGACCCCAAGAAATATTTATAATTCCACCAATATTAAAGTGGAATGAACATTTAAAATGATATATCATCCATGTAACTTACTGCCTAAAATATTCTATCCCCAAAATTTGGCATGACACATATTACTCTTTCTCTTTATCCCTCTATCCCACACTCTCACTCCAACACCCTATTCAAGTATGTGGCATGTTCCCATGCAGAAATGACAGGAGCCATGAAAAATTTCATAAATTCTTATCCTCTAACCTCTATGATATTTTCATAGAATCTCTTTTATTCTAGGTTCTAAATCACAATTTAGGGAATTTAACAAATATCAAAAACCCATCAAACATCAATGCCAATAACAATCTCTAATAAAAATAAAAAATAAATTAATTATTCCATGAACAATAGACCATCATTGGAGAATGAAATAATATATCAAGGGTTTATAAGAATATATAATGGTTCCATAAACATAGAGGTTATCAATATATAATTGAAAACCATATTCCCCAATTTTCATACTTATGAAATCCAAAAAATAAGAATCTTTAATAATTCAATAATTGAATCCCTTATTATTACCGATTATGATTCGTCCCTATTTTTTAGGTTTATTCCTTCAAAAATAAATGAAAAAAGAGCATGATTCCACAGAGAATCCAAGAAGGAAGTGATAGTATAAAAGAACATACCTCAATTATATAATGAATAACATTCTTCAGTACTTTGATGATCACTAGTGACTACTTATTTAATCCCATTATTTATTATCCTCTATCTTGATTCACCACCATACTATAACATTCCAATGCCTAATATTCTCCCTTACTTTAGTATAATTGAGAAAATTTATTGATTTATAGAATGGATAAAAATACTTTGTACCAAACCCACAATGTAGTTTTTACATATTTTTAAATTTATTATTGGCCCTTATTTTATTCCATAGTTTTTTCAAGTGTTTTTCAAAGGATAATAGTGGTTTTGGAGGGATAGAGGGTGGCACACAATTAGAACATGATTATTAGAAATCATACACCGACCTATATAAAATTATGCGGCCATGTAAGTGGAATTGGAATTCCTATATGATCATGTGAATGAATTGAGAGACTATACAACCTAAACTATGAGACCTCCACCTATTAGGATAGAGGTTCCCACATGATCTAGAATAGTGAACATCTAGATCATGTGGCCAAGATATTAAATTTTTTTCATAAAATACCCTCCCCAATTTTAACCCCTTTTCACCCCCCATTTCTCCCATTCAATTATCTCAGCCCTAGGCATATCTCCCCAATTTTACACATCCTTATTGCCTTAAATCATTAAGTGATTTGATATTGGATCTTAAAAAAACACCAATTATATTCCCCATCTTAATTATTTTGGATTCTTCTCCTTTATTTATTGGGGTTCCTTCTCTCTGGTGGTTGTGGTGATAGAGAGTGGGTTGAATCTAAATTTATTGGTTTGGGTTTTGATGTTAGTGTTGTGTTATTTATTCATCATAATCTCCTCATATATTTTCTTTTAGTTTTCAACCACTGAGTGGTGATTTCAAATAGAAAAGTTGTTGGTTTTCTGTTATGATATTGTTTGAGGATTTTAATGTTCTTTCCTATATTTCTAAATGTGTTCTAAATTGTGTGTGTGTGTATGAAAATTATTATTTTAATGATGTGGTTGTGTGTAAATATTTGGAAATGGTTTTTACCCTTAGAAAATGATTGGAAATGGTATGCTTCACATGTGATGGGTTGGTTATAATAAAAGGGATTGATATGGTTTTGAAATGGAAAAAATATATTGTGAATCATGGATACCTTGGTGGAAATACTAGACTAGTATCCAGGTAAGACTATAGGGCCTCAACCCAATATCACTTACAGGTTTATGATGCAACACTAACTAAATGATGTGACATGGACTACTACCATAGAACCTTGGGTTCACCCCCTAATGAATCATGTACATTAATAGATATTTATCTATTTCATCACAGAGATATCATGTTCCTAGAAGTCCATTAACCAATCTACTTATGTGTCTCCCAGGACACTTATACTTTTTTACCCGATTTTATCTACTCTTTTATCTTTTACTTTCTTTTCAAATATAATGCATGTTTTCAAACAAATTATTTTATTTTCTTTAAAATTGGAACTTTTATTTATATTATAAAATATATGAATGAAAAAATTGGTAGGGTATTAATTGAAAAGTGATATCCTACCCTACATATACCCAATTGGTATATATAGACCTCGATTTGTTTAGATAAGGTAAAGGAAAACTCTCTTTGGGAAATGATGCATACTCTTTCTAGTGGCCATCCTTTTTGGGGATAGGTGATGGTGGTGGAATGGTGGATGTTGGTCCTCACCTCATGAGGAGTCTTGATTTTATTTTGTTGGTAACCTTCCCTTTTTGTTCAATTTGGTTTTTATTTATTATTGTAAGCGTTAACTTGAAACTTGTGTTTGATTCTATTATATAACACTATTGTGGATGAAGTTTGTGATGTTTTATATAAATGTTGGATTGTTATTTTATATAGATATTTATTATTATTCTTATGGAAAAATCATTCACAAAGGAGTTCCTTGATGCCTATTCACTGGTTTCCTACCCATGCAGATCAGAAATTACCTTCAGGAAAGGCCATGGGTTGGGTCAGGCATCAGGTTGGATGGAATCCTAGACCGTTTCATGACATTGTGGTATCTGAGGTGGGATTTTTCTTTTGTTGTGGTATTTTTACCTTGGAAATTATAAATAGACAAAATCTAGGACCATCAAGGCTTTAGGTTCTGGTTACAAGTGGGGTGTCTTGCCAATACACCTCATGAAAGGATTTGGGTAACCATGTGATGCTATGGATCTAGTTGAATCATTATTCAGGTGTACTGCACAAAATATAGATTGTCCATGGGCACCAAGGTGGGGTGGAATGGTATAATTTTTTGATCTATTTGTTTGGATTTTATTATAAATTATGCAAGTATTTTATCATTTGTATCAATTATCCTTGGGTTGATGTATTTATGGTTTCTCTATTTTTTTCATTGACTTGCGTAGAACCATGCCTCTGTTGATAAATCATGTACAACCATGAGAAGAGGATGGAGAGAGTTCCCCATAAATATTTGAGTAGAGATTAGTTGAGGAATGGGTTTAGGATACCTGAGCTTTAGATCAAGGATCAGGTCTTGCGTAGGCTAAGGAAGCTGAACCAAGTTCGAAAAAGGATCAGTATCATAGGGTTATTAATAGAAAAAACCCTTCTTTCTAAGGTAACACAAATAATTAGGATGTGTAAGACTGAGTGGAGAATATTGATCGGATCTTCAATTTCCTTAGGATGACTAAAGTTGTTATGGTAAAGTGTAAAACATTTATATTGGAATTCCCCAACAGTTGGTGGTGGGAGTTAGTGGTTCAAGTAGGGAAGTATGAGTATATGGGATGGAAGGATTTTATTTCCATATTCAATGGTTAGTTTTTCTTTGATAATTTTTCTCTTTCCAATTCCCCAGAGATCTCATACCACCATCAGGGAGAGCATTTAGTATTGGAATATGCCAACTGCATCACAAAGTGAGTTTTTTTTTCTTCTGAGATCATTCTAAAATGAAAACATAAAAGACAAATGGTTTAAAATGGGGTTGTAGTCATACATTCAATATAAGGTCTTATTATTTAAGTTGAAGACGTTTTATTAGGTGGTTGATAGAGATTTGATGGTGGAGATCAACTAGGATGGTATATCAGGATTATTTAGGATACTACCAGTGTCAAGACAGAGTGGTGTTGGATCATATAAAAGGAATATTAAGTATAAAGACCAGGGGAATGATGATGGTAGTAGCTATGGATACCCGCCTTTATCACCTTCATCAATATCTATATGCGATGGATCTATTGTTTGCTATTAGTGTGGGTAATCTAGGAACACATTCCCCACATTCCCAACCCCACCTAGGACATGATATATTTTTAGGTGAATGGACCATATGTAATGGTTTTGAAGGGTTTACCATCCTTCTTAGAGAAATAATATCTTTACAGATCCTAGGGGAATTATATCCCAATAAAATACATCCATAGCTATGGGATCTTATTCTAGTGCATTTGGTTGAAAGGTGAGATCTTCTTTCAGAAATAAACAGCTTAAGGTAATGTAATTAGTCATCCAAATTTACCGATAGAGGTATGTCACCTTCATGTTAAAGATTAGGAACTGGTGTAATCTAATGAAATCCCTATGATAGTTTTAGGTATCATTCTTAATGCATCATCCAGAGTAATTTCTTTACTTGATAGAGTTTCTTATCAATCATTAATATCATATCACCTTATAGATTATTTTAAACCATTGATGGATCTTATTATATATTCCATGGAGTTTTATATGCCACTTTATAGGAGGAAATAATGGGGTCTTTGATCCCCATTTGTGTTGTGTCCTTTCTAGAGGATTGAGATGAAATGATATTTTCTTATCCCAGAGATGAAAATATTTGATGTGATCATTTAGATGGTTTGTATGAAGTTTTTCAAGACCCACATTGATTACTATCATTAGAGAGAAACTTCCTCAATACTCTATGGGAGAACTAATGTTTTTTAGGGAGAAAAATACTCACAGTTAGGGAATGTCAGACCTCCACTTTTAGAGTTAGGTGGGATTAAATTCTAGAAATATTTCCTCTTTTTATAGATTTATGGAGAAGTCTTGGAGAGTAGGTTACCTTTCATGGTGAGTGATTTACTTGAGTTATTCCTAGAGGATTTTTCTACTCTACCTCCTGATTAGAATGTGGAGTTCACTATCGATTTAGAACCAAGGAAACATGTGATATTTCTTCCCTAATATCATATATCCCCCACTGAGTTGAGAGAGTTAATGATGCAAGTAGAAGATTGGTAATCCAAAGGGTTCATTCAACAAAATTTCTATCCTTAGTATGATCCAGTTACTTTTTTGTAATGCCCTGACCCCAGTTACCCAGAGTCGGTGCATTATTTTAATACATTGGTATGATTACAAGGAATCAAGTCCCAAAGGACCGATTAGTTTAGCAGTCTTGTAAAATAGATTAAATAAATGAATGTTACATTACACTTCATAACATACAAAACAACATAAATAATCCTTTATGAATGCCATTATTCCCTTGTCTTAACCCTTCTTATCAATCACAATATACTTCTTGGAATCCTGGGAAAAATAAAACATAGAAAGGGGTGAGCTCAAATGCTCCGTAAGGGTAAGAAATACAGTGGAAACTTTCATAAATAAGCATAAAAATTTAAGGCAATGTATAACTAAAACAAAAGCCTTTTAAACTTGAACTTCAACATAGTATGGAAAAAATAAAATGAAATAATTCCATTTACTTATTCACATGGATATTCTAATAATCTAATAATCACATGCAATATCAATAACCACTTTCATAATGATGGAATGCATAATGCCAGACTATCATAACCACATAGCCAAGGCCTCATTCCAAGACTACAAATAATATTTTGTCAAGTCCTTGTGCCAAGACACAAGTATGTCTCATGAGACCTATCGATGCATCGAGGAGCTATAGCGGGCTCCACACG
The DNA here is from genome assembly GCA_963277665.1 of Viscum album. Taxonomy (NCBI): domain Eukaryota; kingdom Viridiplantae; phylum Streptophyta; class Magnoliopsida; order Santalales; family Viscaceae; genus Viscum; species Viscum album. The sequence continues at coordinate 239,632,641 of OY728158.1, forward strand.
TCACATATTAAGTCCAATTCATTCCCATACGAAAAGGTTTAAACATAACATAAACATTCGTATTAAAACTAGCATACGAAATGTCAATACTTTCACCATAAACTATGAATGGTATAAAAATAGCACATCCACAGTCAAACATATCACAAAACCTTCAATACAATATATAAGTTTTGTATCATAATAAATCAACTTCAAATAATCGTAAAATCCATCAAAGTATGTTGACATAGATGAAATCAAAACTCTTTTTAGAGAAATATCTCTTTCTATTTTGAAATCATTTAAGAGTCATATATTTATAAAATAAAACATTTTCTTTGAAAATATTATTATAAGCATGTAAGGGAAACTTCGATGATTTTATAATGGCGGAAAATAACCGCACCCGCCGTATAAGTTAAAAAAACATTCTTACCTTAATTCTGTCGAAAAGGTTAAAAAGCACCTTGTCTAGAAAACGATGGAAATATTCCTTTATAAAACTCTTATAAAAATTCAAAAAAGGGTATAAATGAATTTAACCCATATTTTTTTAAATAGTAAAAATGTTTTGAAATACATTTTTAAGAAACATGGATGTGGATGATAAAGATGTCCCAGTAGATTATTACGTACAAACAACCTCGGATAATGAAGAGAGTGTGAAGTAAACCATTACCTTGTACTTTTCCTTGGATGGGGGTAGGTTAAACTTCTATATAATGGTGAAATAATTGTTATTATATTATACAAGAATCATTTATATCAATATGATATCATATATGATCTTTTAACATTTCTTTGTTAATAATATCTTAGTATTATCGTCGTTTTATGTGTTAACTTACTCGTTTTCTTTTATATGTTTTGTTACCTAAGATGTGGTTTTCATGTATAGGTTGTATCTTAATCATATACATAATGATATCAAGTCCTTAGATATTATTTTTAAATCATCAAATGATAATTATACTTGAATGGATACGATGGAGAATGAATCTCATCACGTTTGTGGATATGGTAGTCCGTACGTACGCACGAGCGACAATATCATTCTTTTGATATTAAAATAATATATAATTGGATAGTATATAATATATACAGAATCATTATCATTTTATATTTATTATTTACATGAATTACACATCATTATTATACCCATCCAAATAATAATTTATTGAATAACAATTACACCACGACGTGGAGACGGTAAGTCGTACGTACGCACGTATGTTATTCAAAGGATGGATAGAATACTGAATATGGTTGTACCATATTTATAATAACATAAAATTATATATATTATACTGGAGTTATTATTTTAGAATGGTAATAACAAAGTAAGAAGAAGTGGAATAAGAAAGGAACTTGGAAAAGGGTGGTGAAATCATTACCTCTTCTTCGGGTTCTTCCTTCTGATTTGATCAAAAGGGATCCTTGGGTTGGCTTTCTGATCAAACTAAGGCCTCTAGGTTTTAGTGAGGGAAGTTGGGAGAGTATTTGGGCAGAGGTTGGCCGAACCAAAAGGCTTTGAAGGTGTGAAGAAATGAGAAGGAGGAGTTCCCTTTTATAAGAGGGGTGAGGGGTACCTTTGGAAAAGCTAGAAATATTAATTTATAATAAATTCATATTCGGTTTATAATGGATCCAAAGTTGATTATTTAAAGGTTAAGGTGGGGATAGGTCGCAAACCACTCGACCAATAGAATTTAGACAGGTTTGGTTCATTATATTAACCTTATCTTTAGGTATTAACTCTTAGTTAATTAGTTTCACTTTTACAATGTCTCTTTGTATTTTTATATTATATGGTTAATAAACTTACCATTTACATCCAAGATACCCCCAAGTGGTCCATTAATGATACACCTATCATGATATAAGTCTCTTGTCTAAACCTTAGATTTTTAGAAATTTAATATCAATTAATAATATAATATTTGTTTTAAAAACTCTTTTATGTCAATTTTGACACTATTCAATAGTTGATTTTTTTGAAACTCATAAAAAAATTATTACTTTGAAAAAGGTTAATTAAATCAATACTAATATGTCATATTAACATATAAAATTATTTTAATTCAATAAAAGTCTCAAATTATATTTATTTGGGTATTTATAATATCAATTATTTTAATTTTTCACTATTATGGTAATTACTACATCATCATTGTGTCATAAATAAATTAATGTATTTAATTTCTAAAAATTATAAATAAACTATAATTATGTTGGAAATCTTATTATATTTCTAATGAATATTTATAGTCAAAAATACAATATATATAAACCTATTTAAAAATTGTTTTTCTAAAAGATATATGCTTGTGTCATTTGTGTATTCATTTTAACTTAATTAAAATAAAGTGTCCCTATCACCTACAAGTGGCTCCATGGGGTGCCAAAATCGACCCAAAGATTCCCATGGTCGGCCATGTATAAAACAATAAGGTTAGTACATGTTTTAGGGTAGTTTTTTATTATTATAATATTATTTTTTAACCCATATTTACCGGATTTACCCTTTAAACATGGTAAATAAAATATTTACCGAAGTAATTATTCAAAATGTCTAAAAATAAAAGTTACCAATTTACACAATTTGAACATCCTGATTCCAAATATGGAATCCATTTTTCCAAATTCAAAACACAGAAGTGGCAGAAATTAATTTAAAATTAATTCCCGTGGTTAAAACAAAAAGAGTGTTTTTAAGAGATAATAACTATCAAAAGATTGGCACTTGTTTATGTCTGGTTTAATTGTAAAATTATGTCCAATGAAAAACATTTAATTAAATTGTAAAAAAATATTCTAAATATACTTTACAACCACTCAAATTAATAATTTATCAATATTAATTATTTTGATTAAAAAAGTTGTTTTTAATTAAAATTTAGTAATTTTCACTATTCATCAAAATATGAAAGTTATCCGAAAAGTACCAAAATTTCACCGTAGGATAATTTAGATATTCTGAATCCAAATATGAAGTAAATTTTTAAAAATAAAATATATATAATTTCAAAAAGTAGGTATTACTATTCATAATGGCTAGTTTGATTGGTTATGGTGTTTTAGAACTTGGTGTTGCGTACAACACACGCTATCACATTATTCAAACAGAAGCGTACCGTAGAAGCTTGGGGTGTTACACTTTTTCTAAGAATTTTTATGGATTCATTTAGTTTTGAATCTACTACCATAAGTTTAATTGGGTAACCATCAAGGAAAAATACCACTTTCCCTGAATCGATGATCTCTTTAACCAGTTCAAAGAGGAAATGTTGTTTTCTAAGATAAAACTCCATTTTGGATATCACCAGGTCATGGTTAGAGAAATATATGTTCCCAAGACCACTTTATGAATTAGGTATTCCCATTTTAAGTATTTCTTGATTCCATTAAATTTAAAAAAATACACCCATAGTCTTCATGGCTGTTATGAACTCAGTGTTACATAGATACCTCAAATCCATCATCATGGAGTTTATGGATGAAATTTTGGTCTGTTCAAGATGAAATACGAGCACATAAAACCTTTGAGGATAGTTCTCATCATACTAAAAGATCACCACCTTTATATTAAAATCTTGAAATGCAATTTTTCGATTCAGGAAGTTAATTTTATGGGGGTATGTTATCTTATAAAATGGGATTTCGATTGACTCAGAGAAGGTCTAGGATATGATGTCATGAGTGGTGACTAAGAAACTATTTGAGATTAGATGTTTTCTAGGAATGGAATGGTATTATACGTAGTTCATTAGAGATTTATCCCTGCTTGCTTCACCTATGATAGATGTCACCCAGAAAGGGGTGAAGTTCATTTGGATTCCAAAATACCAAGAATCTTTCGAGGATCTTAATAGGCGGTTGACCACCGCACATACCTTGATTTAACCCATAGATGGAAAAGTTTATATGGTCTATTGGGGTTAGGTTTAATTCTTATGCAGGGTGACCATGTGGGGGTATATGAATGTTACTAACTATGACCACATGAAAAGAATTACCTATCCCACAACCTTGAGCTTGTGGTAGTGATGTATGCTATCAAATCCTGGAATCAATATCTCTTTATGGAGAATTTTATGGTCTACTAATACCCAAAAATATTATACTATATCTTCTCCCATAAAAATTTGAACCCGAGGTAGCAAAAATGGATTTAGTGCCTTCAAGGGTTTGACATCAATATTCTCTATACCCAAGGTAAGGGTAATGTGGTTTCTTATGCCTTAAGTAAGAAGCTTCAAACCAAGTTTTTGAATGGATCTAGTGATGATTGAGTTTTATGTGACTTTTTTTGTAGATTCACATGGATACCAAGGAACAAAGTGAAGGTATGTTCTTTTCTAGTTTTTATTTGACACCTTCTCTTCTAGGGTTGATTTAAGAGGATTAACCAAGTGATGATTTGTTACAGTGTTGTACATTGTTCCTAATGGTGACAAGATTCCTAGTGAATGTTTTTTGTCTCACTAGGGAGTTATCTAATTGAAGGTACACTCCATTATTCCATTTTCTTTGAAGAATTTTATGATATAGGACTACCATCATTCATAATGGTATGATAATACTAGTGCCACAAATATGTTTTATGATGCGTGACACTAGTTTTAGTGTCCAGGTATGAGATTTTATTTAGATGAATTTGTATCTTGATGCTATACTTGTTTTTAGGTTAAATATTATCACCATAAGACTTTGGTCCTGTTTCAACTTCTTCCCATCCCTACTTGTATGTGGGATGAGGTAGACATGTATTTCATTTTCGGGTTACCCCATACAACCCTTGGAAAGAACACAATTTGGGTAGTGATCGATCATCTAACCAAATATTACCACTTTATCTCAATCAATGATATAACTAAAGTGGGAAATATGGGTTTTTTGCATGTTCAAGAGATCATGAGTCTTCACAGTGTGGAATCTGCTATTATTTCTCACAAGGAACCCAATTTTACCTATCGGTTTAGGGAAGGCATTCAATAGGAATTGGGGTTGAAAGTTAGTCTTAGAATGACATAATATCCTCAAATGGATGGCTAGACAGAGTGGGAGAACCAAATCCTAGGAAACATTCTTCATGCCTACAGGTTAGAATTTTGTGTCCCATGGTAAGACCATCGTGGATTGGTGTAATTTTCCTATAATAATAATAATAATCAATCCTCAATCAAGATGGACCCCTTCAAAGAATTGTATGGATGACCATGTCAGTATCTATTATGCTAGATGTAATTGGGTTAGACTTTATTAGGGGGACCGATCATCATAAAGGAGATGTAAAGAAATATTGAGACAAACAAGAAGTATTTGATGATATCTTATAGTTAATATAATTCTTATTCTAATCATCGATGCAAATATTTGGAATTTCTAGTGGGTGAAAAGGTGTTTATATGGTGACACATTACTTGGGTCATCATCAACTTGATTTATAGGGGAAGCTTATGCTGAGGTATGCCAAACCTTTTGAGATCATTGAGAGAATATATAAGGTATAATACCACTTAGTTCTTCCCCTTAAATTGACGTTGATTCATGACAATTTCCATACCTCAAAATTGAAGAGGTATAATTTGAACCCTTCTCATGTGTTGTGTTGGGAAGAACTTAAGCTGGAACCCAATCTATCAATGGATGATAAACCAATTATGATTTTTGATTCCTATGTGAAAGTGTTTAGGGGGAATCCATTATATTATTTTGGGTTCTATGGTAGTATATTAATGATGAGTATGATACATGGGAAATGATATCTTCAGTTGAGGAGGAGTACCACCGCCTATTCTCTGATCTGAATATGGGTTTACTTTCAGAGTGTGTAAAGTGTCTTGGTAGGGATATTTATCACACCCATGGTATTTTTATGTATTTTTATTTTATTTATGGTCCTTATTTTATTCCATAGATTTTTTGAGTTTTTTTTTCAAATGAAAATAAAGGGTTTTGAGGGACATACAGTAGTGGTACATGGTTGGTGCAATGTTAGAAGAAAACATGCGCTATCCCCCAAAGAACCAAGATACCTAGGTAGTGTCACTAGAATTAATACATGATTAGGAACATGAATTATGAGACTGTGTGACTTCCACTTATTGAGATAGATGTTACTACATTGTTGGTGCATGGTCTAGTAGATTATATTACAAGACCATGCGACCAAAAAAAATTTTTACAAGAATTTTTTTCCAAAAATACCCTTTCCAGATTTAACCCACTTTCACCCCCCATATTTCATATTCAAACCTCTAATATCTAGGAATTCCTACCCTCTTATCCACCTCTATATTGGCTTCAATATTGAGTTATTTTGATCTTAGTTCTTGAAGAAAAATTCAAGTTACTCCTCTTCATTCTCTTGGTTTCTTCTCCCTTATTTCTTGGGTTTTCGTATCTTTAGTTGTTGTGGTGACCTAAATTATATTTAATAAAATTTTCCTGGATTGGGTTTTTATATTGATTGCGTGTTCTCGATTATGTAGGATGTCATCTTATCTTGGATTTTTATTTTCCACCTATTGGTGGTGATTTCAAAGAGAAAGGAATTTGGTTTCATGTTGTAATATTATTTGATGATTTAAATGCACTTTCCTCCATTTCTTAATGTGTTGTAAATTTTTTGTGTGTGAAAATGGTGATTTCAAAGGTTTTGAGGTGTGTAAGGATTTGGAAATGGATTATCCCCTTTATAAATTATCAGAAATGGAATGCTTTGGAATGTGATTAGTTGGCTATGATAAAAGGGTATTAATATGGTTTTGAAATGGGAAAAAATCTTTGGAACTTTGGGTACCTATGAGGGAACACTAGAACTAATAGATAGGTGATCTCTTAATGATTCACTATTCATTTCCACCCTTACACAATTGTATTAAAATGATTTTGTATTGAGAATTATAAATGTAATAAAATAGTTAAATTCATTTTTGTTTCAATAATTTAATGTTTATCACTGTTAATAAGGTTCATTTCACTTGTTTTTATGATATCATTATAGTTGGAGGTGATTTAGAGAGCCCATGAGGGAATTCAAGAAAAACAGGCCAAAACTGTGCAAGAGCTAGGCATACATATAGACTTAAATATTTACTATTGATAATCCATGAATCCACTTGGGATTACATTTTTTGGGTAATTTAAAAATTCATGGGATACATTTATCTAGAAAACTATGGATACCAATTCATCCATTTGGAGGCCCAAAAGAGGCCAAAAATTTGATGACAATCTGGGTGAGATAGATTGGACCCAACTGTAGATATTAGGACATAACTTAGGCCACAAACATCTAATTGGAATGATTACACCTCCATAGGATAGATAAATATAATACCCAACTATCCATAAAATTTGAAGAAATTTTCAAACATTTTTAGTAAAACATCTGGATAAAAAAGAAGGAAACATTCTTCCATATATAGTCACCTAGTACCTTATAAACTTGACTTATTTTGTGGAAATTTGGAAGTATATGCCCATAAAAAACTCCAAAAACTCATTATATGATGTTTTTCTACAATAGGTTACGTTTTATAGTGCTTATTATGTGCTTATTCAACATAAACAGATTCCTCTCCTTCCATGGAGTTTTAAACTCCTTGTAATCAAATGGAATGGAATGTAATGTAAATACCAAGATTATTGTTTTTAATATTTGAATGATATTTTTAATTTTATTTTTATGTTTTTTATTCATCATATAATATATTTAATGTATTTATTTATTGGTATATCATAATCAAATCATATGATCATGTTTGGGGTACCCATTCATGTGATGTTTCACACACCATTCACTACTTTTTCTTTTCTCTTTCAATTATAATGTTTGTGTGGTTAATATTTGTATATTGAATTTACATAAACACATCAAAGTATATGTAATTTAATTTAATAGTAACACATTGAAATAATATACCCACCTAGACAACACATCACGCCCTTCATGTGTTTCCTTGGAGAGTTTCAATTATGAAGTCGAACACAAATCACCCAATCATAGAAAGTAATTGGTGAATCATTTTGTGTTTATGATGGAACCCTAGGTGGTATCCTAGTATAAACTCGATAAAAATATGGTTCTTGGTTTAAAAAACTAGGGATTAAAATTTCTATACCGTTTCTCTTGAAGTAGTAAAGGATGGACCTCATGAGATTTCCCCAGGTTGATCGCGCTTAATCAATTTTCTTAATTTCCACATTTTTTTAATGGTTTAATTTATCTATTATATTCATAAATAAACCCACCCAAAGTTTTATAAAATTAAATTCCAATTTTAATTTTAATAATTAATATTTTTTAAAATTAATTATCTAAGTCCCCATTAATATAAGAGCTAGGGTTTCTACTATAATGAAAAAGTTATATTTAAAAAATATCTAATTGGACACGCTAAAACACATGATCAATTTTTGGTACCATTATAGGGGATCCAATATCATTTTTATTTATTTTATTTATTTAATTTTATGTTTTATTTCCTACCCATTTAAATCTTTCCCATTCCCTTTTTATTGTTTTTTGTGTGTTTCTTTTACTTCTCTATTATTATTCTCTCTCTCTCTAATTATATAATATATCATTCTATTTTCTTTTACACCTTAATTTTTATAAAGTATTTATGCTTTATTAATCTTCCATTAAAACAAAAATTGAAAAAAACACAAAAAAACAAAAAAAAATCAAACATAACAAAATTGTCGCATAACATGATTTGGAAAATAAATATTTCCACAAATTTACCTAGAAATTAAAAATATACATCACGCACAAATTTGGTCATCTAGAGTAGGGTATTAAAGTAAAACTATGTAATACCTTGTGGAACCTCAAGTGGTCCCAAAAAAAATCAAACATTGAACCAAATAAAAACCCATAAATCATGGCTACAAATAACCAGACCTTAAAATAATTAACCATGTCAGACATGGAGTACCAACCCGTGTATATCCAATATCTTGAGGAATCATACAAATTTGAGCTGAGATTGGTACTCATCCACCTCATTCCAAAATACCATCGTCTTCTTGATGAGGACCCTCAAAAATATCTCAAGGAGTTTTACATAGTGTTCTGCACCATAAAACCCCCAAATGTGACTGAGGGCCGCTTTAAGATCAGGGACATACCTTTCTCCCTTGATTGTGTATCAAAATATAGGATATACTATATGACTACCACAATTGGGGGTTTAAATTAACTTTAAAGACTCTTTCTAAAAAAATTATTTCTATCTTCCAAAATATGATTGATTAGAAATGAAATATATGGGATTAGAAAATTGCAAGGAGAGACCCTTTATGAATTTTGGGAGAGATTCGAAAGAGTTTGTTCATTTTCCCCCACCACCAAATTAGTGACCAATTTATAATTCAATACTTCTATGAGGTACTTTTTTCAATGGATCATAGCATGATAAATGTTATAGTTAGTGGCGTTGTAGTTGATAAAACCCCTACCACCACTTGATACATAATAGACAACATGGGAAAAATGCACAACAATTTATCACATGAGTAATTGAACCCACTCGAGGAGTTCATAAGGTAATATATTAATACCTAAAAATGTATATAATAAACTTGATGAGATGCATTACCTTCTAATAATATTATATCAAGATCAAGGTAATTCACACTCTCCACTCATTCCATTGGATTGTTGTATTTGTTCTGATAACACTCATTTTTCAGACCAGTTCTCAAAAATTTAGGATTCATATGAGTGTTATGAATTATTATTCCCTAGGAATCATTTTTATCAATAACCTTTATTAAATAAAGATAACTTTAGGCCAAATACAAAGCCCGGGTGGAAAGCACAACCACAATACTGATAAGAAGGTAACACAAGATACCCTAAACCAAATTTGTTTCAACAAGCCTAAGGTATGAAACCATCTTATACTTCACTATATCTAAAAAATACTCCTTCTCCAAAATCTGAACCAAGCCTCAAGGACATGGTAAAGAAAATGGAATCCCATAACCTCTAGTTCTAATAGACCCCACAATCGGCTATTCAAGAACTATAAACTCAAGTGGGACAATTGTAAAACACCATTTGTGAGATAAATATACAAGGTTCTAGATAACTACCATCATAAAATATTGATAATATAAAGTATAAAGGTAATTTATGTGAAATAACATTTAATAGTGGTAAGGAAGTTTCTTATTACAATGATTCTACCCAACATGCATGCCCCCCCTATTGAAAACTCTCTTTCCCTACCCCCAAAAGTTTCAAGTAAAAAAAGAAAAAAGTGTAAAAAAAATTATCATTGAGGATTCCCTTGATCAATAAATTCCTCTTAATTTTCCCCCAAATACCATCTAAATATAATTTTTATTGATAATTATATTGATAAATAAATCATGGATACATTTAAAAAGGTACAAGTTTACATTCCTCTATTAGATTCAATTAAACAAAATACTTTCTACACTAAATTTATTAAAGAACTTTGCACCCAATGATGACTAATTAAGGGGAACGAGAGAGTCCACATTATAAAGTATGTATCAATTTTGATACAACCAGTGATTACAAAAACATTCAAGGTTCTGGGATCTTTTACGATACATTGCACCATAGGGGAGACCTTATTTTCTAATGAAATTCTTGATTTAGCTTCTTAAATTTATATAATTCCTCACTCCATGTTTTCTTATTTGTAGGTTGGATATTTTCAACCAATAGGTATCACTGATCAACCTTCCAACCTGATCAAAACTCACCCATCTGGAGTGATTGAGGATTTCTTCAGAAGAGTAGAGAATCTCATCTTCCCTGCAGACTTATACATTCTTGAGATGGAAGATACCCAAACCCAAGGACATTATCCTCTCATAATTTGAAGGCCATTAGTTAAAATAGTAAATATGGTCATCAATGTTCACAGTGGTATATTGTCCATGGAGTTTTCTGGAGAAAGTTATGTTTCGATATCCTTGATTCTATAAAACACCATATTGAAGAGCACTAAGCTCTTCCTGTATATTTGATGTAATTTCTCTCTAAAGACACACACACAACATTCTACCATCAAAAAATAATCCAATTCATTTTCCACTTCTTCACTATTGGATGTTTTGAGTTGTGATTCCTGCTTTGAGAGTTGTGTGGGTTCAGGAAAGTGTAAATTTTCTAATTTAATTTATGAGTGTATTCATTAGGAGGTACCCATGACCATCGATGATTCTAAAAATATCATTTCCATTACATCTATTTCCTTAGATAATAAACATGAGAAGATATATAGTTTCATGGACCAGACTCCCCCTAAATCCCCCTCATTCAATAAAAAAACCACTGGTGTTGGAATTCAAACCACTTAAATTTAATTTAAAATATTCATATCTTGAAGGTATTAAACAATTACACATCATTATTTCCAATAACCTCTCTCTGTAGTAGAAATAAAAAAAATTATGACTTTTGAGAGATTTTAAAAAGGAAATAGGATGAACGTTGGATGATATTCCTAGGTTATCGAATCTATTTTTGTGCACCCTATACTTTTAGATGATAATGATAAACCCATAAGTAAAGCTCAATTTTGGTTAAATCTTAGCCACCTTGAATATTTAAAATTATATGTTAGTAAAATTATTACTTTTGGGACCATCTATCCCATATCTTATAGAAAATGAGTTAGCGAGTGAAAATTATGTCGAGAAAAACTAGAATAATAGTAGTGTCAAATTAAAGGAATTAATAATTGAAACATGCGTGAAAAATAGTTCTCAAGTCTATATTGATATAGTTGAATAAATAAATCCATGTGAAAGGACCACTTTCCTCTACCTTTTATTGAACAATTGTTAGTAATATTGGCTAGTAAGGCCCATTATTTTTTCTTCGATGGCTATTTTGGTGGTTTTATAATCCATATAGCCCTTGATGATAAAGAAAAACAACATTTACCTATCTATTCAGAAAATTTTCATACATGAGTATGCCTTTCGGTCTATTTAATTACCCTGGTACTTTTCAGCAATGTATGTTGGGTATATTTTCAATGTACCTTGATAATTATATTGACATTTTTAATGGATTATATCATGGTTTATTGAAATTAATTTGATGGATATTTGGTCACCTAGGTTATGTCATCCACTATTTCATTGAAAAATATCTCATATTAAATTATGGGAAATATTGTGTCATTTTTTATTGGGGATTGTTCTTGGGAATGTAATTTTAAATGAGGTAATTCATGTGGTTAAAAAATAGAATTAATTTCATTCATTCCATATCCATAAAGGGTTGAGAGGTCCCCTTATATCATTGAATATGCCTCACATACCCTTGAACCTACCTTGTAAAAATACATGAACAATAAAAAATAAATTCTTTCTACTGTGTTTTCATTTTAATTTTTTCCCATATCTTCTTGGGTCAGGATTCATTGTGTTTTATAATAATTGTGCACTTTGTTTTATTCTTAAGAAGCTTGAAGCTAAGCCCCCCCCCCCCCACTAATTTGGAGGATTATCCACCTACAATTGTTTGAACATGATATTTGAGATAGGAGAGGAATGGAAAATGTGATAGATGACCTCATTTGTAACATTTACCCACCATTATACCATCATGTTTAATCACCCATCTCTATTTAGATAATTCTTCCCTCATGAGAACCTTTTTGATGATGTAGACCATACCCCATGGAATGGAGACATTGTTAATTTTCTAAAAACATATTGGGTTCCCACTGATTTTATCACTTCACAATCCCAAATACTTAAGAATTATACATGACGGTATATTTTGGATGACCCATACATGTAGAGAATCTATAATAACCATTTTTTCGTCAGCGTGTCCTTGACCATGATTTCACATTTGTTTTGAGATTTCACCACACTTTGTCTTGTGGGGGCCATTTTGGATCTCAATATAAAGCTTGAAAGGTCCTTTACTTGGGAATTTATTGGAAAAAAATTGTTTAAATATGCCCATCAGTTTTATAATTCATGCATACAATGTTAATTCACATGGAATATCTCTAAGAGGAATGAAATACCCCAACAACCCATGTTATTTTATGAAATCTTTGATACATGGGACAATGAATTCATGGGGCCTTTTCCAAATTCATTTGGGTTCATGAACATCTTACTAGATATTGACAACATATCTAAATTAGGGGAAGCAAAGGCTACATGGAATGATGACTCTCGAGTGGTTATCAACTTTGTCAGATCTTAGATTTTTAGTAGGTTTGGTTTGACAAGATTCATCATTAGTGATCAGGGTTAACATTTTTTCAATCACTACATGAATAACCTTATCTATATGTATGAGGTTTTTTCATAAAGTCTCCACTTCATATAACCCCCAAACTAACAGAAAAATAGAGATCTCAAATCATGAAGTTAAGCGAATCTTGGAAAAAACAGTACAACCCAATAGGAAAGATTGGAATTTGTGGTTCGATGATGCCCTTTGGGAATACCATACAACTTATAAAACTCCAATATGAATGTCACCATATCGGATTTTTTTTGTAAATTCTTTTTACATGTAGTTGGAGGTAGATAACTATGAATATTGTGATGTGAAACAATGTAATATGAATCTTTTAGAGGTAGGTGATCATATGATGTTATAAATCTAGGAGTTGGAAGAAATTAATCATGATGAATATGAGAACTCGTGAATCTATAAAGATAATAAAAATGATACCCATGATAATTTGATTCATCAACATAAGTTTTATATTGGTGAGAATTTCCACATGTACATTTCAAGGATAAAGATCCACCCAGGTAAGCTTTATTAACAATGGATCAGTCCTTACATTATTATTAATGTATAACATTTTTTTGAAAATATAGGTTTGGAATTATAAACATGGATTAAGTATTACTATCATTGGGAAGACACTTAAACACTTTTACGAGGATTTTTTAAAGAATCTGGTGGAGGAAATCCACCTTTAAGAAGAAACATACCAATAAAATCCACCAAGTGTTATCCTTTCTTCCCACATCCTGCTTTATTACAATGAGGACACTATATAATCTCTGTTTGTGGGGGGGTATGTTTCTGGTTTCATTAATATTTTCATCATATTTCTTATTTCTTATCATTTTATCTTAACGCATAGTATTTTTAATTTTCCCCACCTTGTTTAGTTAATTATGATTTTCTTTGTCTTTTTTATTTCTTATCTTTTTCACTTATTGTATAGTAGTTTTACCTCCCCCATATTATGCTCACTAGATCATGGTAATTACTGAAATTCATGGAAAAATTATTGATTCCATGTTGTTTTAATATTTAATAAATTTTTTATCAATTATAAAATTTGAATTTTTTCATGAATTTAACATTGTGAAGTGATTTTTAGTAAATTGGTTGTTTGTTGATGATATAAATGGTTATATTGTTATGAAAACATTAAGAAGGATGATACACTTTGTGTGAGTATCTTTGCACCCAACCCTGAAGTACCATTATTTATTACATAAATGAAGGTAAATATAAGTAAAGTTAAAATTTATCATCTTTATAAATTTATTTTTCTATATTTTCATTCCTTATCTGATTTGTTTCATTATAGTACAAGATTGACTTAAGTGAGTGTACATATTGTCTGACCGTTGTAGGCACTCAAAAGTTTTTTTAAAACCCAAATAATAATAATAATAAATAATGAGGGGTTTGATGAAATGTAAAAAATGTGGGGATATGAAGGTTTGAAGCTTAATGTTTGACTTCAAGAAAAGAATAAGTGAGTGGGTCCTGAAAATTGATTACAAAGGAAATGGGGTATGTTTGGTGGAAAGAATCAGGTAAGTATAATGTTTTTAAAATAACCTATATTTACTGGATATAATGTGGAAATAAAAGCATGAATTGGTTTTCACACACACACACACATGGAGCACATTTTAATTCCTTTCTCAGATTGGTATGATACATCTCCTTGAATTTTGTTATGATATAATTTATGAGACATATCTTTCCATGATCATGAGGAATAACTCCTTGGTGTGGTTTTTTATTTGATCAACTTCTATAATGAATCTAAATTTAATTGAATGTTAAATCTTAATGAATTTTGGAATATCTCTATTCATGTTTTTTTTGGAAATGTGGATTTTTCCCAGGAGTGAAAATGTTTAGGTGTGGGGGTGTGACCGTGTAGTGATTCACCATTCATTTCCACCCTTACACCACTCTATTAAACTAGTTTTTCATTGAAAATTACAAATATATTTAAAAGTTTCACTTAATTTTAGATTCAATAATTTAATTTTTATCATATTTAAAAAGGTAAATTTCAATTTTTGTGTGATTTCATTATTAGTGGAGGTGATCTTGAGAACCCACAACGAAATTCAAGAAAAAAGGTCTCAAACTGCACAAGATTTCATGCATATATGTGAAATTAAATATTTATTATGGATAATATTTTTTTTATTTGGGATGAAAATTGTTTGGATAATGTAAAATTGTTTTAGATACATTTCTCTAGAAGACCATGGATCCCATTTCATCAATTTGAAGGTGAAAAAGAGGACAACAAAGTGAAGACATTCTAGGCGATATAGATTGGACATATATGTAGGTATTGGGACATAACTTAAGCCTCATACCTAAAAATGGTATTATTCTACCGCTATTTGATAGATAAATCAAATTACACCTATAAAATGAGTTTCAAGAAATTTTTATGCATTTTGGATAGTAAACCAGCTGGATAAAAAGGAGGAAAAAATATTCCATGAATAGTCACCTAGTCCCTTAGGAAATTGACTTATTTTGTGCAGATTTTGTTTTATTTTACCATAAAAAACTCTTCACCCTCATTCTCTTATTACAAAAAATGTAATTTTTGGAGTTATTGAGATGTTATTCTTTAACATCTATGGCTTCCTCCCCTTTCATGGTGGTATAAAATCCTTATGATCACCTAGGGAGGAATGTGATGTAAATCTCGAGATTCGTGTTTGTAATCTTTGAATGAAATTTTTAATTACAATTTTTTATGTTTTTTTATTCATCCTATATTCTTATTTAATTTATATATGTATTGGTATGTCATAAACAAATAAAATGATCATGTTTGGGGGTACCCATTAATGTGATGCTTCACACACCGTTCACCACCTTTTCTTCTCTTTTTTCAATTCTCGTGTTTGTGTGGTTCATATTAGTAGATTGAATTCACAACAACTATAAAAATTATTTTAAATTTCATTTTAAGGTAAAAAATTTAAATTATATAAAAACCTATAAAAAACATTGATTCCTTCATGTGTTGTTTTGGCGAGTTTTAGTAGTGAAGTAGAACATAAATAACCCAATCATCAGTGGTAACTGATGAATCATTTAGTGTTTTTTACTAAACCCTATGAGGTATCCTAGTATAAAATCAGTAAAATTATGGTTCTAGGTGATTCAATCCAGGTATTAAAATATATATACCCTTTATCTTAAAGAGATTAAGGGTGATCATCATGAGATTTCCCTAGGTTGATCATGTTTAATCAATTCTGTTAATTTCCACTTTGTTTTATCATTTTCCTTTATCTGTTGAATTCTTAAATAAACCAACCCAATTTTTTATAGAATCCCATTCCCATTTTTATTTTCATATTAAAAACCATTTTTTAAATTATTGATCTATGGAACCCTTGATATATGTCCTAGGGTTCATGTTATACTATAGAAATTCTAGTAAAAAAACAATATCAAATTTGACACGCTCGACAACATGAGGAACATGGTGTAAATCCCAAGATTCTTGTTTTTAATATTTGAATGATATTTTTAACTCCATGTTTGTATTTTTTTATTTTTACTCTCTTATTATTTAATTTAAATATTTAAGGGTATTTCATACTCAAATCAATGATCGTGTTTGGGGGTACCCATTCATTTGAGGTTTCACACACCATTCACCACTTTTTCTTCTATCTTTAAATTGAGGTGTTTATGTGGTTTATATTGGTATATTTGATTAATATAAACAACTCCAAGTCCATGTAATTTCATTTCATGGTAACATATTTAAATAATTTACAAACCTGGACAATACATCGAGTACTTCATCTGTTGCCTTGATGAGTTTCAATTATGAAGTTGAACACAAATAACCCAATCATCAACTATAACTGGCGAATAATTTTGTGTTTCTAATTGAATACCAGGAGGTATCCTAGTATAAAATCAGTTACATTCTAGTTATACGGGTCAAAAAATAGAGATTAAAATATATAATTCCTTTTTCTTGAAGTGATGAAGGATTATCATCATGAGATTTCCATGGGTTGATCATGGCTAATCAATTCTATTAATTTCCACTTAATTTTATCGATTTACATTATCTGTTGGTTTATTAAATCGAACAAACCCAAAATTTCAGAAATCCAATTCCCATTTTAAATTCCATAATCAAAACATTTTTTTAAATCAATTATCTAAGAATCCATTGAAATAAGGTCTTGTGTTCATGTTATACTGCAAGAATTATTGTGAAAAAAAACAATATCTCATTTGATGCTCTCGAAAATGCGATCAATATGAAAGAGAATAGGTCCTCGACCCAATCTTATTTCTGGGAAAGAAATGAAATACTAACTAAATGATGTGACATGGACTAAGAACATTGTACTTTGGGTTTGTTCCCACCCTCACCAATGGCTTATGCACGTGAATGGATCTTTATTTGTTTTATCACTAAGATATTATGCTCCTAGAACCCAATTAACCTTGATACTTTGGGGTTTCCCATGGTGCATATACTTTTTTTAATGACCCAAAGTTTTAAATGAAAATTTCCTTCTTAAAATTATTTCATATAATTACATGAAATCACAACATAATGAACTACTAATTGCTATGTGACCTTTAAACATAATTTTGTCACTTATGTGATTTTAATTTCGAAAATTTAACATACACAGCTGCGATCAGTAAGTTATTTGGAGTCTAATGTGACCAAATTAATTTTTGGTGAAAAATAAAATACCCTTATGAATAGTAATTTTACCCTTCTAAATATTAATTTTACCCTTATTAATAGTGAAATACTTTAATGAATAGTGACCTTACTTATTATAGTATATAAAAAGATTTAAGTGAAAGTATGATGTACATATATTTTGGAATAAGTAAATAAATGTTTTAAAAATGGGTTTTTAATAAATTATGATTTTAATTAAAAATTAAATTAATCATATTTAGAAAATTATATTTGAAAATTGGATTTCATTTTTAGATTCTAAGCATTGAAAAATGGTTAGGGTGAATTTTTAGTATTTTTCTGAAATACTTGAATTTCTAGTGAATAGTAAAATACATTAATTTACCGTATAAATACATTATAATTTAAATCCACTATTATTGACATCATAAGTGATGTAAGAAAAAAAAATATAGAACTCAAATTCACTTATGAATATTCTTGGTCTTATAATCATTACTATTTCTTTTCTTAAGGGAAAATAACAAACTAATGATTATAATATTATTAAAACCCTCCTATCCTCCACTATAAATACCACCCCTCCTTACCTCTTATCTTAACTCCTCTCAAGACTTGTTCCATGCCTATATTATTCCCAAATATATTCTCAAGCTCCTCCCCCACATCCAAAATCCCTTATTCTTTTCAAAAGAACAAATCTATTACCCTTAAGAGGCTCTCAAGGAAGGTTGATTCAAGAGGTAAAATTCCTCTTTTCTTTTGTTTTTTTAAGTTCCTTTGTTCTTTTTTATTTTCTAATATCTACACACCCAAATGGTATGATAACTCCAGTAAAACAAATGTAATGGAATTGTTTTTATTCTAATGAGATAATTCAATGTCATCTCCCCATTCCCATTCTTTTATATGAAAGAAAAAAATACACTGTCTGAGATGTGTTAATTTATCAAATTCAAGGACGATGGTTTATCAATTTATAATACCATCTTATATTATGTTAATTAAAAAAAATTCATGTATGAACCAGACCATAATATATTTATTATTTATCATCTATGGTTCTTAAATCTTTTTGTACACATGGTTTTGATTTATAAAACAAAACATGTTCATTGTGGTCAAAAACTGCCAATTAACCCAAAAGGTTATCAATAAAGTTTTACATAATGATTAATCTTAACTCCATGTAACTAAATGAAATTTAAAATAATGTAACTTTCTGGATTTTCAATAATAAAATATAACTCCTATTCTAGATAACCACTCTCATCATACACATGTGTCTGAACATGAATAAGTGAACCGATCATTAAAACCAAATAAGGAAATTGACCTAGACAAAGTAATTGAACTTCATAACCAATAAAATTGGTTTTAAATGAACACAAAAAGATTATAATTAATATTATAAATAAAGATTAGGTTTTGTAATTATTAATTAATAAACCTAATTTTTTTTATTCAGGCCATTAATAACAAGTGGAGAACACCAACAGAGTTAAGATAAGAGATCATCTCTATTTCACTTTTATTCAATAATGTCCTCTATGATATGCCATTTTATGTATAATACTTAATGACGGGGTATGATTTTACACCTACACCATGCATCCCTCATGATGTATATGTGATGGGAAACCCCATTCTATCTCATAAATCCCTCTTAATTACACTTGATACCATGACAATAATCTGTAAGGAATTCTACCCGAACCACCTTTATTACTTCAGGTTGTTCTATATTTCTTTTTACCAAAATGAAGTTGTATTTATATTTATTTAAAACTTATAAATTCTGGTTAAATTTTCAAAAATCACGTTTTAAGATCCATCCCGCATTCTATTTCAGGGATATACAATCTTTTAAGTGATTCCCTCCTCGATACTTCTCAATAAGAAAACTCATTTTAAGGGAACTTCCCAAATTTTTACACAATTTAAAATGAACTATATCCTCTATTTTAATCCACCTTTTTATTTATAAAATTATTATTTTTATTATGAAAACATTATTGGTTCACTTATAGTTTTGTATAAAATATTTTTCCCTTTTCTATTATAAAAGCTCTATAGTATTTTCCTTAAAATCGCACAAAAATGTTTTAATGCTAAAATTTATCAAATACATTTCTTACATGTTGTCATTTATTTTTTACATCACATAACTTTTTATATGCCTATTTTACCTTATGAACATCCAGGTATGTTCTAATTCCTATTTTCATGGAAACTTTCATGATATGCCCATTGGTTATGCTTTATGTCATGATTGTGGTACCCAATTTTTTCCATGGGTAACCCTTATGTTTAGATAAGATTTATTATGTAAGATTATTTTTATGGAAAACATATTCATGTAATGTAATATGGTTGTTCCTATATATAACTCTAATGCATTGGGTAAAGTTGAGTCTCATGAGACGTTATGTGAGTCGGTCTTGGCGATTAGCCTTGACTTATGCTACTATGTGAAATGGTCTTGGAAGTTAGCTTTGGCTTGTGCTACTATGAGAAATAGTCTTGGTGGTTAGACTTGAATAGTACTAAATTCATTTTTTATGTTTCTTCCACATTTCTATAATTCCATATTTAAATGATCCCATGTATATATGTTATAATTCCATAGGTTACATGCCTTTTTATATCATCATGTCATGCCTTCTATCCCATGTGTTTATGCTTTGTTCTTATGGTTATTCCCTTACTGGGTATTTAGCTCATCCCTTTATTCTGGTTATCCTCATGTTATCCTATGAATATATTTGAGAATAATGGAAGATATGAGCTCATTATGGATTTTAAATAAAAATTTGTTTCTATAATGTTTGATTATATACCTAGTCTTCTAAGACAGTAGAATTTATGATCCTTAGCATGTACTATGATTTATAATTATGCTTAAAATCATGAAATGTTATATATAAAAGTCAAGGTTCATTATAGTTGGTATCAATATATGGTCTAGTTATTTTTAGAGATTATAAATAAATCACTTTAGTAATAACCTTAAGGATGAGACAACGTATAAGAAAACATCCCAAAATTTGGGTAAGTATAGAGTAAGTGGTTTATCAATAAAATATGTTCTTTTGGGATAAAAATATTTAGAGGAAACTCTAGCACAAATGTACCTCGGAGTGAAAATTCCAATAATAAGTTTGGGGCTTGACCCGAGGTATCCTGGTACACGACAATGGGCCTTGTTGTACTCTCAGTTTGACACTCCAAGGGGATATGCTTTGGTAAATTTATGAGATTAGTAAAAACTATTATTAAGGGAGTAAAAAAATCCCATAAGAATATAATTTAAGAAATAGATCAAGGATAACCTAGATTTAAACCTAAGGAATCACAAGTTAGGATATACTCCCCCTCTACATGTTTATCCTTTTATGTTCAAAAGTTTCTTTTTTATTTTCAACAACTAAGTATTCAATCCCTCTAATTGTATGTTATTTTTTTAGTTAATGGTGTCAAATAGAAGAATAAGTTCCAAAAATAAATGTGATAGGCAATGTGAAGATTTCCCTAATGATATGCCTGATATGATGGGAATGAGTGCTCTAAATACCATGACAATACTTCCTCAACTGGCTCACGTTTTTCATAATAACACTACTAAAAATAGGGCCTTTATCAGTGCTAGAAAAGGGCATTAACAGTGCTAGAAAAGTACTGTTAATTGAGGTGAAGATAGGGGATCGCTTTTATCGGCGCTTAAAAAAAGCACTGATAAAAGGTCTCATTTATCAGCGCTAAAAAAAGCGATGATAAAAAGGTCCTTTATCAGCACTTTTTTTAGTGATGATAAAGGACACTTTTTATCAACACTTTTTTTAAGTGCCGATAAAAGTAAAAAAAATTAAAAGAATTTACAAAGAATATATAATGTGGGGGGATCTTTTAATAGCGCTTGACCCCTCCCCCCTTTTATCAGTGCTAGGAAGAGACCCCTCCCTCTCACTAAATGCCACCATTTCCCGCACAACCCCATACCACTAGCGCTTGTGACCCTTTCATCCACTAGAACTTGAACCCGAGACCTCCCCCCTTGTGCTCCTACACCTTTAACACTATGACATTTAGTTTTTCTCCATTTAATGATATATATATTTATATATATATAGTTATATTTATTCATATATTAATATAGATTAATATTAATATAAATATATTTATTTTTATTAATGCCTAAATATATTTATTTATATATATATATATATAGTTATAAATTTTTATCTGTATATTAATATATATTTATAAGATTAGTTTTAAATACATTTATAAAATATATTTTTTATGTGTGTTTATAAATAAATAAATAAATACATACATACATATATACGACACACACACACACATACCCACACACAGACACACACATATATATTTACAAATAAATACATATATATGTATATCTAAAAACCATAGAATGGTAAAACGACCATAACTTCAAATCTAGAAGTCTGTTTCAACTCCACAACTAGTGAAATCGAATAAAATGCAACAATCTTCGATATTATATGTGGTACAGACCTAGTGGACATATTAATCAGAAGTTATACCTGTTTGAATGTTAAAAAATCAGGTTATCCCGATTAAAAACTCAGTTTTGGAGGACTTATAGGCCTTTTGGGCCTCGAATTATGTGACCGAAGGTTTCTATCAGTCACTAGTGAGTATATCTCATTGTAATATTAGATTTGATATACAGTAGAACTTAAACGGACACCCGGATCAAAATTCTTATCCATTTGAAGTTTGAATTAAATTTTTAACTTATTTTCGATCTTTTATTATTATTTTTATTTTTTGTGTCTTCAAATTGTTATTAAATGATAATTAATCAATGATAATTATCAAATTACTAATTAATAATAATTTTAAAATATTTTAAAACCATTTTCACTTAATTTATTATATAATAAATGTAATAGTTTATTTATAATTATCTAAATCATATTTAAAAAATACATATTATATTTATATCAATATAAATATACTTATATAACAATATATTATTTTTCATGATTTTTTTTGAAATTTTTCAATGCTAGGAAAATGTTCTGATAAAGCCCCCCTATCAATGCCACAAAAAAAGTGTTGATAAAGGGGACCCCTTTAGCGGCGCTAAAAAAAGTGATGATAAAGGGTCACTTTTAACAGTGCTTTTTTTAGCGCTGTTAAAAGTTCCCATTGTCAACGCTTTTTTAGCACTGATAAAGGCCCCCCTTTTCAGTGCTTCTTTTAGCGCTGATAAAGGATGGCACTACGGAAACCCAGTTTTGTGGTAGTGTAACTAGAATCACATAGAATTCCCTTCTCCTCCAAGAAAAGAGCATGTTTCCATAGAATCCTTCAGGTAGAAAAGGCCTCCCATGATTAGTGGATCTTCTGACCCCCTCCTCACAAAATAGTGGATTAACTCCATTGAAAATATATTCTTCGGCCTCCAGTGTTCATAAGAATAGAAATTTATATTGGTAGTCTATCATTTTGATGTGGAAGAAGATCAGTGGTGGAAACTGCTCAAGAATACAAAGTCCCAAGAGGAAATTGATTCCATGGATTGGGAGGAATTCAATTGGACGTTTTTCAATAAATATTTTCCTCGAACCCTCCATCTCAAGATGGAAAGAGAGTTCCATATACTCAAGCAGAAGGAAGATTAGAACATTAGGGCATATGAAGAAAACTTTACAAGGCTTTCATGGTACACCTCTGGCTTTGTCATGAACACTGAAAGCAAGGTGGATCACTTATTTAGGAGACTAAAGTTGATTCTATGGAAGGTGTTGGTGATCTGATACTTCGATAGTTATGAAGAGATTTTCCATTATTCCCTTATGGTTGAAATGGATATTGGAGACTCTCAGGGGTCTCATAGGCCCAGTGATAAGAAGAGAAAAATGGATAACAATATGGGTGGTTTAAAAAACAAACCCCATGATGGAAATAAGCCTGAATATCTCACTTGTAAAAGTTGTGGGAAGAAGCATCCTGTAATCTATCTAAAGGGAACCAGAAATTTATTCAAATGTATAAAGTTGGGACATTTATCCAAGAACTTCTGAAGGGATATGAAAAATCTTACTAATGTAGAAGCAAAAAAGGAAGGTTATAACAACCCATACTTTATATACATTGTTATTACTTTAAAATTGAAGCACACTTATTACAACATATAACAAAACCATGAAAGGACCGTATAGGTATAGTGTCTTTAGAAATTGGAAAGCATAAATAACTGGTTCATAAAGCATCTACTTTGCCTCCCATTTATTTCATCATATCTAGAGTCCCTTTTTAGAATATTCTACTTAATAACCTTCTTCCTGACCTAGGGAAATAAAACATACAAAAGGATGGGCTCAAATGCTTAGTAAGAGTAAATAAAAGAAATTTCAATCACATCATATACATAAGCACATAACTTTTGGAAATCTTAACCTGAAAAAGAGATCATAATTTCATAACATGGGATAAATCATAGTAGTGAAATGTAATCCCAATAATCATAACTTAAAACATGAAACTTTGTGGAATACACACATAATAATTGAGAATCATTTCTTGTTAGTCAAGACTCATTGCCAAGACTATCTTAGTGGACAAATTCCACTTCTGAACTGAGTTCACTCCTCGTTTCAGTCCTGTTTCACTCAACCAGTTTAACCTGCTGTTCCAACCATGTCTATCTCATGAGATATAAAATCTTTACCCAATGCATTGGAGGGATATATAGGTCCCACACATCTCATAATGATATCATTCTTATGTGTGCCACAAAATCAGAAAACCATACATCATAGCATAACCCATGTAATAAAAATGAGAATCTTAAACATTGTGACATCATAAAACAATTCATATAAGATAAAGGAATTCATAAAAATATAATTCCATCACAACATAATCAAATCAATGTAATAATAGGGATAAAAACAGAACCCTTTATTATCTTAGATGGAAAATAATTTTGATAAAACACTTGAATTCCATTCTTGAGGAAAATATCCTTTCTGCTTCAAAAACACTTTTCCTTTCTTAACATGTCGTACAATTATAAACTAAAAGAAGTTGATTAAAAATAAACTTGAAAACTTGTAAAGGAAGCTTCTTGTAAATAATGTTATAAAAATCCATTTTTTCCGTATAAGTTAAAAAAACATTCTTCGTACTTTTGTCGGAAAAGTCAAAAAGTACCTCGTATGAAAAACGACAAAAGATTCCTTTCATATCCTTTCCTAAAAACTCACTGAAGGGTAAAATTGGATTTAAACAATTGTAGGTGGATGGAAATAATATTACATATTGAGGAAACATGGATGTGGATGATAAAATACACCCCAGTAAATGCCAAAGTATAAACAATCTCGGATAAAAATGAGATTGTGATATTTCCCTTACCTTAGGTCCGATTTGCCTCTTAAGTGTCCGAACCTCCTGTATAATGATTTAAATAATGTTATTGACTTATTCTAGAAGCATAATTATTGTTATGATATCATATATGGACATATTCTTAGCTTCTTATTAGTAATATTTCATTACAACTTGTTATTCGGGTGTTTATTACTTTTTGTTCTTATGCATGCTTTGTCGAATAAATTCTTATTCTCCTCTTTAGGTTATATACACCTCATTTCCAAAATGTTATTAGTGTAATATATATCATATTAATTCATTCAATTCATTTATATAATCATTATGCAATGAAGATCATGTAGAACGAGTCGCATCACATCGTGGAGACGGTATTCCGTACGTACGCACGAGCGATGATATCATTCCCATGATCATGGAATTGTATTGGAGTGTATGTATAATATTTAAGAATCAATATCACTTTAAAATAATCATATATAGTCATTATTTACACCATTATACCCATACAAGTAAGGTGGTGGTGGAAAGTAGATTACACCACGGCGTGGAGACGGTATTCCGTACGTACGCACGCGCGGTGATTTCATTTTCCGTAGGATGGATAGATGGTGAAATAGGGTTGTTTCATACTTATAATAACATATCAGTATATGAGTGATACTGATGTTATTACTTAATAATTAAACAACTAAAGAAGAAGAAGTGTAAGAAGAAATAAAGATGAAAGAATCGGTAACGAACATTACCTCTTCTTTGAAGTGCTTCTTTGAGACCTCCTTTTAGGGCACTAAAATTGGTCTTTGAAGAAGACCAGGACCTCTAGGATGTCTCTAGGGAAGTGGAGAGGAGAAAGTGGTAGGGGTTGGCCGAGCTTGAAGGCTCAAAGTGGTGTGAGGAAGAGAGGGAGGAGGTTCCCTTTTATAAGGGAGGAGAGGGGCACCTTTGGAATAACTAAAAATATTATTTTATTATAAAGCCAAATTCGGTATTAAATAGCTCCAAATTGATTTATTTCGAAGCTAAGGTGGGTATGGGTCGAAATCCTCTCATACAATAGAGTTTAGACATGTTTAGGTTCCTATTTTGACCTTATCATTTAGATTTAACATTAAGTTAAATAATTTTACTTTTACCGTGTCTTCTTGTGTTCTTACACTATAAGGTTAATAAACTTACTATAACAAACCAAACGAACCCAAAGTTGTTTATTATTAATATATAAAACCTTATCTAAGTCATTTGTCCGAACCTTAGATTTTTAGGAATAAAATAAAAATTAATAATATAATATTTGTTTGAAAAAACTATTTTATGTCAATTTTGACACTATTTAGTAATTTATTTTTGTGAAAATCATAACAGAATGATTAGTTCTAAAAAAGTTAATTAAATCAATAATAACATGTCATATTAACCTATAAAATTAGTGGAATTTATAAAAAGTCTCAAATTACATTATTGGGTATTTAGAACATCAATTATGTCAATATTTCATTAATAAGATAATTACTGCATCATCATTGTGTCATAAATAAATTAAATTATTTAATGTCTAAAAATTAAAAATAAAATACCATTATGTAGGAAATATTTTTAGCTTTCTAATTAATATTTATAGTCAAATTTAACTTATATATAACCTTATATTAAAAATTATTTACTTATTAAACTTTGATTGTAACTATTTTAACCCTTCTTTAAATAAATTAATAATAAATGTCCTAATCTAATCCAAGTGGGCCTAAATGGTCATATTTTATTCCTAAGTTGGTTTTTGGTCGAATAAAACTTATCCAATAGAATTAGGACATGTGTTAGGGTAATAATAATATCATTTTTACCCTTAATTACCCTATTTACTTTTAACCGTGGTAAATAAAAGTAAAAAGTTACTATTCACCAAAAATTATTTTCATCTCATTGAACCACATTTTACTTACTGACATCAACCGTGTCTCTCGGATTTTTGAAATTTCACTCACAGAAGCGGTAAAATTAAGTTTTATGAAAAATTCAGTTTTTTAACTACCACTTAGTGGTTTCACTATTCATCAAAAATTGAAAGTTTTCAGAAAAATACCAAAATTTCACCCTAGGATAATTTCGATATTCCGAATCCAAAAATGAAGTCCATTTTGAAAAATAAAATTTATAAAATTTCAAAAAGTGGTTATTACTATTCATAACGGCTAGTTTTAATAATATTTTATTAGCATATCATTGTTTAGTGAAACTCGGTATTGCGTACGACGCAAGCTATCGAGGAAGGTCGCGATTTCGTGTAAATCAATCCAAGCAAGTGTTGTGTGTAGAGAAAGATTCCTTTGATTATTTATATAACATAAAAGTCTCGGGTGTTACAAAGGTTCAGATCAACACTCAGCCTCTAGTGCAGTGTTACAACAACAAAGAACATGGGCCTTATGAAAAAAATTTCCCTAAGCCAAGGGGTGGTAGAGGAAATCAACAAAAACCTTCTAGGAAATAAGGAAGGTCTTATGCTATCATTACTACTGAGGTGGAGCTAGAAAACAATGTGGTGATAGGTATTCTAGTTACTCATTCAATAAGAGAGAACATACTATTTTATTCCGGTTCTATGCATTCTTTCATATCGTGAATGTTTAGTAGAACTATTCAAACACCACCTCAAAATTTAGAGGATAAGTTATCTATGAGAACAAATAATGGGGAAATTATTGAGTCCATGGTTTATAACTCCTCCCCTGTTAATGTTTGTGGACTAAACCTCCTAGAAATTTTTTTTATAATTCCTTTAGTGGAGTTCGAAACTATATTGGGAATGGATTGTATATCTTTATACAAAGACAAATTCAACTGTCGGAAAAGGGAGATCACTCTTCACATCCCAAAGAATCCTCTGATTCTTTACAAATGTAAGGAGGAAGATGAATCTTTTTTAGAATAATTTTCTCATGTGTGGATATTAATTCCTTATGAGAACGCTTGTCTAGCTCAAATTATTGGGACAAAGGAGAGAATCGTGCTTGATGACATGCCCATCATGAGAGATTACACTAATGTATTCCCAGAAGAGTTGTCTGGTCTTCCTCCTGATAGATAGGTTGAGTTTTCAATTGAAAATATTTATGGATCTCTACCTATATCAAATACACCTTATA
This sequence comes from Viscum album, assembly GCA_963277665.1. Lineage (NCBI taxonomy): Eukaryota > Viridiplantae > Streptophyta > Magnoliopsida > Santalales > Viscaceae > Viscum > Viscum album. The sequence continues at coordinate 239,661,115 of OY728158.1, forward strand.
GAATGTCCACCATAGAGTTATAGGACCTGAAGAAGTAGTTATAGGAGAATCTAGAGAAGGGTTTTATATGCTCGATTTCTTCACTGTGGGGTGTGTCAGTCCTATTTGTCAAGAAGAAGGATAGAGCAGTGATCATATGCATTGATTGTCATTATCTCAATAAAATCATGATAAATAACAAGTATACCCTACCGTGGATAAATGACTTGTTTGATCAACATTGTGGGGCCTGTTATTTTTTCTAAGGTGGACCTTTGGTCGGGATATCACTAATTAGCACATGAGGCTCAAATCAGTTGGTGAGGACTCCTTAAGTGAATCTAGGTGACCCAGGATCAAATCCAGGTAGAGGCCTATTTTTGGCTACTGTAGCTGGTACTTTAGCGGGATTGTAGTAGCACTATAAGCAGGTACTGTAGCTGGAACTGTAGCAGGTACAGTTTAGAAATGTAGCGGTCAGGACTAGTTCTCCATTTGGGCCTTCAGGCCACCGATTTAGTCCCCAAGTCCTTTAAGGCCTTCGATCCACCTAGGCCTTCGAGTTAGTAAGGCCTTCGGGCCACCTCAAGGCCTTCGAGCCACCCAAAGTGCATATAAAAACCAGACAACCTACAAGGAATAAGCTCCAGAAGGAGGATGAGCAAGGATCTTTCATCATAGTAGAAGCTAAATGGATTTCAATAATGAGAGGGTATGGAACCTACCATTGGTGAAGTTACAAGGATTGAACAACAACCGCGAAGGGGGGGGGGGTGAATCAGTTGTTAACTTTTTATAAGTTTCAAAAACTTTAAGAAACTCAACCCCTGCAACCTGTTAAGATTTATTTCTTTATCAATATTTACCAAGAAACTCACGCATGCAAGAAAGGTACATCAATAAAGGCACACAAGATTTACCAGGTTTGGCCTCAATAAGAGAACCTACGTCCTTTACATAGCCACTCTCGTGGGTCTAGGGAAATACACTATGATAAAGATGTGAATAAAACTTGTGCCAACTCCCATTAGACACCTTCAATCTCTCGATAGGAAGGATTACACTGACTCCCATCAGTTTACAATGTTTCCTTAAATAAAAAATGAGCCAAACACAAGAATAAGAACTTTGATAAGATGCTCCACAAATGCTCACTCCGAATGATCACTCTGAATCTTCAATCCGATTTCTTGAATCCGATTTTCTGAAACTGGTCTTCTCAGCAAGATAACGATGGTTCAGCAAAAATTCTCACTCCGAATTCTCAATCTAGATTCCCTGAATTCAATATTCTGAAATCAGTCTTATCAGCAAGATTATAACGATTTAGAAGAAATTCCCACTCCGAATATTCAATCTGGATTTCTTGAATCTGATTTTTGAAACCGATCTTCTCAGCAATATAAAAATTATTCTGAAGAAATGCCCACTCCAAATAGTCACTCCGGATTTCTTGGATCTGAACATCTAAATCCGAACTTCTTAGTAAGTAAATAATGGCTCTGATTCACTTCTTCTCAAACACTCAAGAAAACTTCTTTAAGATGGTAGGTGCTTTTCACTTTGAATTCTCCAGTGCTCTGCCTTTTCTGTGTGTCTAAAAAAGTTGTTAATGAGCAAATGATCTGAGAATATATTTATGGGAAACTCAGAAAACAAAGGCAGGAATCTTGAAAAACTTTCCCTCTTCCTCAAATTTCGAAAACTCTGAAAATCTCTCGCATTTAAACTTCAATATTTGAATTCTTCAAATCTCCTTAAATTTCTCTGAGATTTATGCGAAATTGAAATTCTGGTTTTCTTGAACTCTTCATATATTTCTTGGAATGATAAATCTAGATCATGGTTCTTATTTTCTTAGAAAAATGCTCAGAATTGTCATTACGAATTTCTTAGCATGTTTCTCAGGATTGTCATTCCGAATTTCCCATCATGTTGCTCAGAATTGTCATTACAAATTTATGGCTTAGGATTGTCATTACAGATTTCTCAGCATGTTGCTCAGAATTGTCATTACAAATTTATAGCTTAGGATTGTCATTATAGATTTCTCATTATGTTGCTTAGAATTTTTATTACAAATTTATGGTTCAGGATTGTCATTACAAATTTCTGGTTTAGGATTGTCATTCCGGATTTCTCAGCATGTTGCTCAGAATTGTCATTACGAATTTCTGGTTCATGATTGTCATTTTGGATTTCTCAGCATGTTTCTCAGAATTTTCATTACAATTTTTTTTATTAGGATTGTCATTATGGATTTCTCACAATAGACATCGAACATCTGGATCAGGAAGTAGACTCCGAATTTCTGGCTTCAGGAAGTAGACTCCTAACATCAGGCTCAGGATGTTGAATCTGAATTTCTGGCTCATGAATTATACTTGAAACTTCTGGCTTCATGAAGTAGACTCCAAACATCTAGATTAGGAAATAGACTCTAAACTTCAGGCTCAGGAAGTTGACTCTGAAATTCTAGCTTCAGGCAGTAGACTCCGAACATCTGGATCAGGAAGTAGACTCCGAATTTCTGGCTCCGAACATTCACATAATTTTGCTTAGAGAAAAACAACAATCTTCTTCAACATTTATTCAACCAGATTTTATCATAAAATTTTCATGATTTTTGAGAACTTTAAGATCAGAAAAGCATCATCTGATCTCATTTAGAAAGTTTGAGACACTTTCTTAACTTTTGGATTCTTCATAATCTTCTTTAAGGAAATCATCAGCAACCAACAAATTTAACTTTCTGTAACTCAAAAACATTCTTCAACAAAAGTATTAGTTGTCAACAAATAAAAAACTTTGTTAAACAAAAACACCACAAAGTTCTTCAATCTCCCCCTTTGGATTTGTTGGCAACCCTTGTTAACAAGTTTTCACCTCTCAAAAAATTTTACATCTCAAGTTCTTGAATTTTACCAAAACATATTATTTCTCAAAAAGAGTGTCCTGACACCACACTACTGGATAAAGTAATGTTTTTGAAGGATTTCCATCCCTCAGTGATAAGAAAATTTTTCGGCCATGTAAAGATAAACTTCATCTTACTCAAACTTCCCCTCAACTTTTATCGTTTTCTTTCTCACTTTTCTTTTCCTCTATCATTTTTCTTTCTCTCTCCCCCATTATATGATAACCACTGCTTTATATTCATAAAAGAAAACTTGCTCTCCCCCTTTTTCAACATAATCCAAAGCACAGTGGGGAATTCTTCCTTATGAGTTTTAGGAAGTCATGGGAGGAGGCTGAACATGGAGTTGTAGCCTTAGTTCAACAAACTTATCCTTGATATTGATTTTGTAAAAATATCAGCAATCTGATATTTTTTTGAAATATATTCCATAAAGACTTCTCTAGTAGCAGCTTTCTCTTTTAAAAATTGATACATTATATCAATGTGTTTTGATCTTGAATGTTGAACAGGATTCTTGGAAAGATCAATGGCACTTTGATTATCACAGAGTATCCTCAAAGGTTTAGAAACTTTCACTTTCAACTCTTTCAGCTGAACTTTCATCCATATCATTTGAGTACAAGCCTGAGTAGCTGCAACATATTCAGATTCATCTGTACTTAAAGTTACTGAACTTTGTTTCTTTCTATTCCAACTCACACATCATTCCCCTAAGAAAAATTTTCCTCCTGATGTTGATTTTATATCATTACAATCACCAGCCCAATCAGCATTAGTATAACCCTGAAACTTCATCTCATTGTTTCTCTTGTATAACAGCCCATGTGAAGTTGTTCCCTTAACATATCTCAAAATCCTCTTAACTGCCAACATGTGTGATTTTTTTGGATTACTTTGATATCGAGAATAGAGAGTCACAACATAAGCAATATCAGGCCTTGAATCTGTAAGATAAAGAAGACTTCCTATCAACTTTTGAAAGTCTTTTTGATTCACACTGTTGCCTGACTCATCTTTGCTCAACTTTGTGCTCACTGATATAGGAGTTGAAACTTCCTTTGATTCTTCAATCCAAAACTTCTTTAACAATTCCTTGGCATACTTTTCTTGGGACAATAAAATGTAGTTTTCTTGTTGTTGAACTTGTAATCCAAGGAAGAAATTTAATTCTCCCAACATTGACATTTCAAAAAAATTCTTCATCTCTTCAGCAAAATTTTCGTAGGCCTTTTCTTCATCTCCATCAAAAATTATATCATCCACATAAATGATTGCAATTAATGTTCCAGAGTCAACATCTTTAAAATACAATTTACTATCAACCTTTCCTTTAGAAAAGTTCATCTTTCTCAACAAATTTTCAAGTTTCTAATACCAAGCTCATGGAGGTTGTTTCAGACCATATAAGGATTTCTTCAATTTTCAAACTTTGTTTTCATCCTCATCAAGCAAAAACCCACAAGTTTGTTCAATGTAAACTTCTTCATCAATCTCACCATTTAAGAAATCTTACTTTAAATCCATCTGATTAACCTTGTAATTCCGATGAGCATCCACTGCAAGAAACATTCGAATAGTTTCCAACCTTGCAACAGGGGCAAAGGTTTCATCAAAATCCACACCTTCCACTTGTGCATATCTTTTACACACAAGCCTTGCTTTGTTTGTTGTAACTTCTTAATGATCATTCAATTTATTTCTGTAAACCCACTTAGTTCTGATAACATTCTTATTTTCTAGCCTTGGAACAAGTTCCCATGTTTTATTCTTCTCAATCTGTATCAATTCTTAATTCATAGCATCCACCCATTCTTTTTGTTGAATAGATTTTGAAACTGATTCTGGTTCAACTTTTGATATAAGGGAAGTCTGATTTTATAATATTGACTTCCTTATTTTCTGAACTAGAGCCTTATAATCCCCAATAAAATTTCTAGATTCAATATGTTTTTGTAATGTAGGAAAACTCACATTTCCTTTCCCAGCATAACTTTCTTCCCCATGTGACTTATCTGAGTCACTCTCACTATGGTGAGGATTATCTGATTTATCTTTCTCAGTATTCTTAATGAATTTTGTGAAAGAACATGGATTTTCAATTACCTTCACATCATATGAATCCACCAACTTCTGTAAACGTTTGTTCCAACATTTGTAACTTGTTCCATTAGGTGAATAACCCATAAATATTCCTTCTTCAGCTTTCTCATCAAACTTCCCTAAGTCTGGATTTTTGATTTTGAGAAAGCATGGACTTCCAAAAACTTTGAAGTAATTAAAAGAAGGTTTTTTGTTATACCACATCTCTTAAGGATTCATGTAAGTTTCTGGTCTCAACAATCATCTATTTTGAACATCTACAGTAGTGCTAACAACTTCTCTCGAAAAGAATTTTGAAAGTTTATATTCTGATAACATACTTCTTCCCATTTCCACCAAGCTTCTATTTTTCCTTTCTGCAACTCCATTTTGATGTCAAGTATAGGGGGAACTATATTGATGTTTGATACCATGCTTCCTTAGGTAAGTTTCAAAATCATTTCTTGTTAATTCGGTACCATTGTCTATTATCAATTTATTTATGGAAGCCCCGAATTCTTTCTCAACATCTCTTATGAAGAATTTAAACATTTCAATAGCCTCTGACTTACGCTTCATGAACATGATTTTTGTCATCTGAGTGAAGTCATCAATAAAAGTGACAAAGTATAAATATCTTTTTGTTGATTGATGTCTCATCGGCCCACACAGATCAGAACGAATAAGCTCAAGTGGTTTGTTATATTGAATCTAAACTCTTTTATGGCCTTTGTTAGTCATCTTTCCTTTCTGGCAAGTAATACAAACATCATCATCTCTTCTTTTTAGTTCTGGAAAATTTTGAACAGCATCAACTTTAGAAAGCTTACTCATATTCTTCTGCCCAAGGTGGCCAAGTCTTTGATGCCACAACTTATTTTCATCTTCATCACTCAAATAACAAGAGTTATTGGATTCTCCAATTTGAAAGAGATTCCCACTGGTTTTTTCTCCTTTTGTAATCACTTTTCCATTTTTAACACTTTTGATGATACAAGAATACTTTCTGAAGATAAATTCTTTTCCATTATCACAAATTTGACTTACACTAAGTAAGTTATGTTTTAGCCCGTCAACAAGAAAGACTTCCTTAGATTTCAGTTTCTCTGCTTCAATCTCCGTCGTTCCGATTCCCTTAATTTTTAGGGAAATATAATTTCCAAATGTAACCGCTCCTCCATCATGACTTTCAACATGTTCCAAGATTTTTATATCACCTGTCATGTGTAAATAACAACCACTATCAAGAATCCATGGTTTGTTCCTCTTACTTTCTTTAAAAGTTGTCTCAACAATAAAATCTTTCTCATCAGCCTTCTTATTTTTAGCATTCTTTTCTTTCTTATCATAAGAAACTTGTTCTAGAATGAGTGTCATACATCGTTCGACATGATGAAAAAACCGATCACATCTTACATAAACATCTTCCAAACTATCAAATTGATTCTTTGTTGGAATGTTTCTAACATCTTGAGAATTCACCTTTTCAACTTTCTGTGAGTACGGAGAGTTACTCATCCTTCTTTCACTATTTATTCCACTTTGCTCAAACCTTCTTTCGGGTAGAGATAAATTGTGCCAACAATTATAAGATATATTCCCATATATTCCACAACACCAGCAATATCCCTCAAATCCTGATTTTCAATTAATGAATGATATTTCATTATAGAAACTTTGTTGAGGTTGATAACTTCTTTCAGCTCTAGAAAACTCAGTATATAGACCACCTCTTCTTTTGAGCGAGTCTTCTACTTTTATAGGATTGATAGATTTCTTACATCTTTTATCCACCAAAGATTTACTAACACCTCTTCTGAAACATGAAATGTTAGAAGAATAAGATGAAACATTATTTTTGGTAATAGAATATTTCACCTGATTCTTGTAATGAGCCTTCACAACATTTTTAGAGGTCTCAACTTTTACTTTTGCAGCATTGTTGAAGTTTTAATTAATCTTCCTCAGGGTATTTTTGGAATCAAGGAGTTTTGATTTCACATTGTTTGCTTCTTCTTCCTTAGCTTCCATCTTCTTTCTAATATCTTCAATCATCTTTCCTTGTTCAACAATTCTAAGTTTGTAACTTAAAATTTCTTGAATTTATTCATCTTCCTTCTTGGTGACATCTTTACTCCCATTATGAACTTCTTCATGATTTTTATTCATCACATGAATTTATTTCTTGAGATATTTGTTTTTCTCAAGGCATGCAAGGAGTTCGGATATTATTTGATATTCTCTATAAGATTCTTCACCACCTTCTTCACTTTCTGAGGAAACATTTGTTTTCTCAACTTTTGCAATAAAGGTTCTGAATCTTTCTTTACTTTCATCTTCCGAGGAATCATTGTCAGATGATTCTGATTCAACCTTCTTTCTCAACATACTTCTTTACTTTCCTGAAAACTTCTTCTTGAATTCTTTGGAAGTCTTCTCTTCTTTTTCATTCTTGTTATACTTCTTCCACCGAGAATTCTCATTAGAAACATCTTAATATTATCCAACTTTCATCTTAGGGAAATTCATAGCAAACTGTCCAATTCCACCAAACTCAAAACATTTGAGAGGGAGTTTCCCTCCATACTTTCCTCTTCCTCTTCGATAGTTCTTGGATATGAGAGACATGATTTTTTCATTCAACTCTTCATCTTCCTTATCATCAGACTCACAAGGATCGTCTTTATCATCATCTTAGATTTTCATCTTTCTCATAGCTTCAAAATCCATTTCATCTTTAATATTCTTCTTAAATATTGGAGCTTTCCTATTTTCATAAGAAGCAATAAAGATATGTAGTTCATCAAGAGATATATCATCCTTATCTTCTAAAGATGAAATTTTAGAATCAAACCTGTCTGTAAAGTTTCTCATAAGTTTCTTCACAATTGTAGAATATTTCATGTATTCTATGAATCCTCTAATGTTGCACACAATTTCATTAACTCTGGTGAATTATTCATCAATTGTTTCATCATATATCATCCTAATGTCTTCAAACTTACTACACAAGATTTGTAGCTTGGCATCCTTGACTTTTGTATTTCCTTCGAATACACTTTCCAGCTTATCCCACATACTTTTTGATGTTGTGAGACCCATCACCTTCTGATAAACATTTTTTTGATAAGGACATAAGAATATAATTTCTATCCTTTCCATCAACTTCTATTTTTCTCTTATCAGCAAACTTCATAGGAGCATTTTTCTCAATAGGTGGAAAGCCAATAGTAGCACCATCAATAACTTCAAGGAAAAGAGATAAAAGATAAGGAATCATCCTATTTTTTCATCCATAATAATTATTTCCATCTAAGATAGGAATTTTTCTACTATTGACAAGAATTGATATTCTCCATGATAAGGATTAAACAAGGGGAACCTGCCTCTGATACCACTTGAAGTTCCAAGAATCGAATAACAACTGAGAAGGGGGGGATGAATCAGTTGTTAACTTTTTATAAGTTTCAAAACATTTAAGAAACTCAACCCCTGCAACCTGTTAAGATTTATTTCCTTATCAATCTTTAACAAGAAACTCATGCATGCAAGAAAGGTAAATCAAGAAAGGCACACAAGATTTACAAGGTTCGGCCTCAATAAGAGAACCTACGTCCTTTCCATAGCCACTCCTGTGGGTCTATGGAAATCCACTATGATGAAGAAGTGAATAAAACTTGTGCCAAATCCCATTAGACACCTTCTATATCCTTATAGGAAGGATTACACTGACTCCGATCAGTTTACAATGTTTCCTTACAGAACAAATGAGCCAAACACAGGAATAAAAACTTTGATAAGCTCCTCCACCAATTCCCACTCTAAATGATCACTCTTAATCTTCAATCTGATTTCTTGAATCTAATTTTTTGAAACCGATCTTCTCAGCAAGATAATGATGGTTCTGCACAAATGCTCACTCCGAATTCTCAATCCAGTTTCCTTGAATTCAATATTCTGAAATCTGTCTTCTCAGCAAGATTATAACGATTCTGAAGAAATGCCCACTCCGAATATTCAATCCGGATTTCTTGAATCCAATTTATGAAACTGGTATTCTCAGTAATATAAAAATGATTCTGAATAAATTACCACTCTGAATAGTCACTCCAGATTTCCTATATCCGAACTTCTGAATCTGAACTTCTCAGCAAGTAAATAATGGCTCTGATTCTCTTCTTCTCAAACACTCAAGAAAACTTCTTTAAGATGGTAGATGCTTTTCACTTTGAATTCTCCTGCGCTCTGCCTTTTCCACATTTGTAAAAAAGTTGTTAATGAGTGAATGATCTGAGCAAATATTTATAGGAAACTCAGAAAACAAAGGCGGGAATCTTGAAAAACTTTCCCGCTTCCTCAAATTTCAAAAACTCTGCAAATCTTTCGCATTTAAACTTCAAAAAATGACTTTTTCAAATCTCCTAAATTTTTTCTGAGATTTATGCAAAGTTGAAATTATGGTTTTCCTGAACGCTTCATATCTTTCTCAGATTGATAAAGCTGGATCATGGTTCTGATTTTCTTAAAAACATGCTCAGAATTTTCATTACGAATTTCTCAATATGTTGCTTAGGATTGTCATTCTGAATTTCTCTGCATGTTGCTCAGAATTGTCATTATGAATTTCTGGCTCAGGATTGTCATTCTGAATTTCTCAGCTTGTTGCTCAGAATTATCATTACTATTTTTTGGCTCAGGATTGTCATTCCAAATTTCTCAGCATGTTGCTCAGAATTGTCATTATGAATTTCTGTCTCAGGATTGTCATTTTGAATTTCTGGCTCAGGATTTTCATTCCGGATTTCTCAGCATGTTGCTCAGAATTGTCATTACAAATTTATGGCTCAGGATTATCATTCTAGATTTCTCATAGTAGACACCGAACATCTAGATCAGAAAGTAGACTCTGAATTTCTGGCTTCAGGAAGTAGACTCCGAACTTCAGTCTTAGGAAGTCGACTCAGAATTTATGGCTCATAAAGTAGATTCCAAACTTATGGCTTTAGGCATTAGACTCCGAACATCTGGATCATGAAGTAGACTCTGAACTTTAGGCTCAATAAGTCGAATCCGAAATTCTGGCTTCAGGCAGTAGACTCCAAACATCTGGATCAGGAAGTAGACTCCGAATTTATGGCTCTAAACTTTCTCAGAATTTTTCTTAGAGAAAAACACCAATCTTATTCACCATTTCTTTAACCAGATTTTATCATGAAATTTTCATGATTTGTGAGAACTTTATGATCATAAAAGCATCTTATGATTTCGTTTAGAAAGTTTGAGACACTTTCTTAACTTTTTACTTCTTCATAATCTTCTTTAAGTTAATCTTCAGCAACCAGCAACTTCAACTTTCTGTAACTCAAAATCATTCTTCATCAAAAAAATTAGTTTTCAACAAATACAAAACTTTGTTAAACAAAAACACCACAAAGGTTCTTCAATTGGGACAAGGATGTGCATGCACAGAAAAGCCTATTTGAATATCCATGTGAAGGTGGAGAGCTGATTTCACGATAAAGATGCAAAGGAGGAGCAGTTCTAAGTAGTTAATCTAGGTTGTATGTATTGTTAGAAGCCTACAGGCAATAAAATTTTTCGAAGGCCTATGGACCATGTAATAATTATGAATACAGGCCTTGTAAGGGTTTCACCTCACCCTCTGAAAGGTGGATTATCAACAATCAATAAAAAATGAAGGCCTTCGGGCCATTGGAGGGATATCACCAATTACAGGTGAGGAAGGAATATATTCCCAGAATTGCATTTGAAATGAGGTATAGACACTATGTGTTCATAGTGATTCCCTTCAGAATAACTAATGCTGTAGAAACTTTCATTGATTTATGAATAGAGTCTTTATAGATAACCTTGACAAATTTGAGGTAGTCTTTATTGATGATATTCTGATATACTCCAAGATAATGGAGGATCATGAGGATAATTTTAATACTGTGTTAGAAACATTACGAATGGATAAAATGTATGAAATGTACAGTAATTGTGAGTTTTGGATAGAGGAAGTATCATTCTTGGGGAATGTTATCATCAGTAAAGGGATCTCTATGGACCCTTCCAAGACAAAGGTAATCAAAGAGTGGCTCAGGCCAACATCTGTAATGCAGATCCACAACTATCTACGTATAGTTAGGTATTATTAACGATTTGTGAAGAACTTTTCAAGATTGTAAATCCCAATGAACAAGCTGACATAGAAGGGAGTAATGTTTGTTTGGACTCAGTAATGTGAAGACTATTTTAAGGAGTTGAAAATAGTCTAATCACTAATCCAGTACTCACACTCCCAACAAGATAAAAACTCTTTGTGGTGTAAAGTGATGCTTCAAAGAAGGGCTTAGGCTATGTGCTGATGAAAAATGATAAATTGATAGCCTATGACTCAAGGAAGATGAAAATAAATGATAAAAACTATCCTACACATGATCTGGAGTTGGCGGAGATGATCTCTCCATTGAAAATATGGCAGCATAATCTATATAGGGAGAAGTGTGAGATATATACTAACCACAAGTGTCTCAAGTATATATTCACACAAAAAGAGATTAATATGTGCCAACAAAGATAGATAGAGCTCATCAAGGATTATGAATTCTCAATCCACTACCATCCCAATAAGGAAAATAAGGTGGTATATTCTCTAAGTAGAAAGGATCCTACATCTTTATCAATGATGAGAATTGAAAAGGATTCGATTTATTAGATTTATAGAGGATGGACAAGATAATCATTAAGGGATTAACATCGTAAATCCTTTCCCAAATGATTGTTAAACCATACCTCATGGAGAAAATAAAGGATGATGATGTGGAAATTATGAAAGCTATTAGAAATGGGAAATCTTAAGAGTTCAAGATTGATGAAGAAGGATTTTTAAGGTTGGGATCACAATTATGTGTACCAACTGATCTAAAGATTTAGAAGAAGATTCTAAATGACATACATAGCTCAAACTTCTCTATCCACCTAGGGAGAACAATGATGTATCAAAGTATCTAAGAAAACTTTTGGTGGGACAATATGAAAAGGGAGATTGCTGAATATAAAAAAAAGTGCCTTGTATGTAAGCAAGTGAAGATCTTGGATCATAGAGATAAAGTTCTACGTAACAAGACTACTCACCTGGTCAAAGTACTATGGCAGAACCACAAGTATGAAGAGGAAACATGGGAACTAGAGGAGGAAATAAAGGAAAAGTACCCACACGTGTTTATGGCATAAAATTTAAAACAAAATTTTGAGGGAGAAATTTCATAAGGGTGTGATAATGTAACGACCCAATGTTTTCAATGGAAATTTCTTTCTTATAATCACATGAAATCACAACATAATGAACTAATAAGTGCTATGTTACCTTTAAACATAATTTTGTCACTTCTGTGATTTGAATTTCAAAAATATGACATACACGATTGCGATCAGTAACTTATTTGGAGTCTAATGTGACAAACTTATTTTTTTGTGAATAGTAGCATAACCTTATAAAAAGTAATGTTACCCTTATCAATAGTGACATACCCCAATGAATAGTAACTTTACCTATGATAGTATATAAATTATATTCAAGTGAAAGTATGATGTACCTATATTTTGGAATAAGTAAATAAATGTTATAAAACTGGGTTTTTAATAAATTATGATTTTATTTAAAAAATAAAATAATCACATTTAGAAAATTATTTTTGAAAAATTGATTACATTTTTGTATTATACATGTTGAAAAATGATTTGGGTTAATTTTTTGGATTTTTCTGAAATACTTGAATATTTCGTGAATAGTAAAATACATTAATTTACTGTATAAATACATTATAATTTAAATCCACTATTTCTGACACCATAAGTGATCTAAGAACCCCAATATCAAACTCACATGAAATTATGACTATTATTGGTCTTGTAATCATCATTATTTCTAGTTTTACATGAAAATAATAAACTAATGATTAAAATATTATGAAAATCCTCTTCTCCTCCACTATAAATACCACCCCTCCTTAACTCTTCTCTTCACTCCTCTCAAGCCTTGTGACTTGCCTATATTCTTCCCAAATCATTCTTCAAGAACCTACCCCATGTCCAAAATCTCTTGTCCTATTCAAAATACAAAATCCCCTCCCCTTAAGAAGCTCTCAAGGAAGGTTGACTCAAGAGGTAAAATTCCTCTTTTCTTTTCTTTCATTTTTAAGTTCCTTTGTTCTATTTTCTTTCCTAATATATACTCACCCAAATGGTATAATAAATATATTAAAACACATGTACTATAATTTTGTTATTATATTGGGATAATTTAATGTCATCTCTTCTTTCCCCCTATTTTATACGAAAGAAACAAATACACCATTTGAGATGTATTAATTTATCATATTCAAGGACGACAGTTTATCAATTTCTATTACCATCTTCTATTATGTTCATGAAACCATTTTCATGGTTTTACCGGACCATAATATATTTATTATTTCTCATATATGGTTCTGGAATCCTTTTTTACACATGGTTTTGATTTATAAAATTGTGTGTGTTCATTGTGGTCAAAAACCACCAATTAACCCAAAAGGTTATCACTAACATTTTACATAATGATTAATCTTACCTCCTAGTAATGAAATGAAATTTACAACAATGTAACTTTATGTATTTTAAATAATAAAATATATATCCAATTCTAGACAACCAATATTATCATACATATGTGTTCGAACATGAATAAGTGAACCAATCATTAAAACCAAGTAAGAAAATAGACCTAAACAATGAAATTTAACCTCATAACCAATAAAAATAATTATAAATGAGCATAAAAAGATTATAATAAATATTCTAAATATATAAGAGGTTCTGGAATTATTAATTAATAAACCTAACTTGTTTATCCAGTTCATTAATAACAAGTGGAGAACACCAACGGACTTAAGGTATGGGATCCTCTCCATTTCACTTTTATTCAAGAATGTACCATATGCTATGCCATTTTATGAGTAATCCCTAATGATGGTGTAATATTTTTCACCTCCCCCATACTTACCTCATGATGTATAAGTGATCCATAACCCCATTATCTCTCATGAATCCCGCTTATGTATACCTGATACCATCCCAATAATCCTTAAGGAATTCTACCTGGACCACCTTTATTCCTTCGGGTCGCTCTATCTTTCTTTTTACCCAAATAAAGTTGTCTTTTATTTTTATGTAAAAATTATACATACTGTTTATATTATATAAACTCATGTTTCAAGATCCATCCCAAATTCTCTTTTTGGGATATACATGCTTTTATCTGAATCCCTCGTCGATACTTCCGAACAAGAAAACTCGTTTTAAGGGAAGTTCCCAAATTTTTACCCAATTTCAAGTGAAATATATCTGATATTTTAAGGAACCATTGTATTTATAAAATTATTATTTTTATTATGAAAACATTATTGGTTATCTTATGGTTTTATATAAAAGATTGGTCCCTTTTCTATTTTAAAATCTCTATATTATTTTCCTTAAAACCGCACAAAAATGTTTTAATACTAAAATTTATCAAATACATTTATTACATGTTTTAACTTCTATTTGAAACAAAATAACTTTTTATACACTTATTTTACCTTATGAAAGTCTATGTATGTTCTAATTCCTTTCTTCATGGACACTTTCATGATACGCCCATTGGTTATGCTTTATGTCTTGATTGTGGTACCCAATTCTTTCCATGGGAAACCCTTATGTTTATGTAAGATTGATTATGTATGATTTTATGTGGAAAAAATATTCATGAAATTTAATATGGGTTCACCTAGATAGCGCTCTAATGCATTGGGTAAATTTGAGTCTCATAAGACGTTATGTGCGATGGTCTTGGTGGTTAACCTTGGTGTGTGCTACAATGTGCAACGATCTTGGCATTTTGCCTTGGCTTGTGATACTATGGGAAATGGTTTTTGTAGTTAGCCTTGACTCATACTAAATTCAGGTTTTATGTTTCTGCCACATTTTTATGATTCCATGTTTAAATGATCCCTTGTTTATGTATTATGATTCCATATGTTACATGCCTTTTTATATCATCATGTCATGTCGTCTATCCCATATTCTAATGTTTTGTTCTTGTGGTTATTCCCTTATTGGGATTTTAGATCATCCCTTTGTTCATTTTATCCCTAGGTTATCCTATAAAGATGTATGAACACAATGGAATATATAAGCTCATTATGGATTTTAAATAAAAAGTTGTTTTTATAATGTTTTATTATGTACATAGTCTTCCAAGATACTAGACTTTATGATCCTTGGCTTGTACTATGATGTATAATTATGCTTAAAATCATGTAATTTTATATGTAAAAGTCTTGGGTCGTTATAGTTTGTACCTACTTTTAGTTACTCATTCATCTTTTACTTTATTTTCAAATCTAAGGCATGATTTCAAACAAAATTGTTTCATTTCCTTTAAAACATGCATTTTTATTTATATTATAATGTCTACACATGGAAAACCTAGTTGGATCCTACTATAGAAGTGATTTTCACGCTATATATACCCTTTGGGTATATTTACACATCATTTTTTCTAGATCGAGTAAAGGAAAGGCCTCTTTGGGAAGTATCTAGTTGCGTTCCTTTTTGGGGATAGGTGATGGTGGTGGAATAATGGAGGATGGTCCTCAATTCATGAGGAGGCTTGTTTAATCACAACCTTAGGGGGAACACGGTATCCCACTTATCTCATAATACAAGAAATAAGTCATCTATATAGTCATGATGTCATGGTGAATGATACATCATTTAAACCAAAACCCATTAACCATCTATTAGATGACTTGACAATAACTTGGATATATTTTACATCATTTACATGATTAAAAATTACATATAAAAAATAAATCACACCCCAAAATCCAATTTTTTTAGTGAATTTATAGATTTGTTAAATAACCATCTTATTAAACATATATTCTTCAATATCTCCAACAAAATTATCTATGCATGATATCATACTAGAATTATTCATACCCATAATTTCCAGGGGAAATAGAAAACAAAATTATGAGGTGAACTCAAATTCTCAGTAAGAGGAAATTTATATTAAGGATCTAGAGAGATCATTAGATCCTAAACATGTGATGAACATGAGAATGAGAGAAATAATTTATTAAAAAGATCATTAAATAATAATATTTTTTCATATTGAGTTATATAATAACATATATCATAGTATATGAACATATAACATTGGATATTAGTTACATAACCCACTTATTAAACATATATTCCTCAATATATCCCAAATAATTCTCTAAATATGATATCAACCTAGACATATTTCTATACATAATTTCTCGGGGAAATAGAAAACAAAATAATGGGGTGAATTCAAATTATCAGTAAAGGGAAAACTATATCAAGGATCCAGAGATAACATTATATCCCAAACATGTGATAAAACATGAGAATGAGAGAAATAATTGATTAAAAAATCATTAAATTATATGAGTTGTTTATAAGGAATGATAGAATAATATAGATCATAACATTGGAACACAGAACTATAAAAGGATTTTCATAAAAACATTAAATATACCATGTCATATAAATGTGAAAACATTATATAATGATCCCTATAATCATAAGAATATGGAAAGAACACAAGTATAAGTGAACCATAACTTTATAAATATCGCTAACCGTAATTATGATCCTGCACAAATTTGTGAACATTGCTAACCCCAATCATGTGAACACAAAAATTTATAAAAATATCTAATTGAAATAATTTCTATGAAAAAATTTGTGAATATATCTAACAATAATCATGTCTATACACAAATTTATGAACATAGCTGATCAAAATCATTTCCACAAACAAAATTCAATTATCTCATGTGATATAAAGAATTACCTAGTGAATTATAAGGCTATATCAGACCCACCTATCATGTAATGATAAAACATACCTATTTTTGTTACATGAAATCAATCATATATAAAAAAAATCAACACATGGAAGTACAATGGGTAAATAAACATTTTTTAACAGTATCACGTAAGAAGAAATCAAGAATTGGATTGGTTGATACCGAAAATTCAATCACACCAATGAAGTATATCATAAGATAATTTAGTGTATGATAAATAAAAAACTACTAAATATTTCATAAATATTTTATATATAAAGAGTAAAATGGAAGAAAAATCATAAAATGATTTTTTTTAATACCTTTGTAACTTTTTTTTGTAAAAACAAAGTTATAAGTCACTTTAAAAATAATATTTCAAAATAATTATAAGAATTTGTTAAATAATTTTTTTATTAAAATAATACCTAATAATGTAACCTTTAAAATTATAATTTTTTTTGATATAATAAATGTAATGAAAAATATAAAACTATTCATAAGTGGCAAGAATTATATTTTTTTAATATATTAACATAGTTTTAAAGAATCAAACATCATTAAAATAATTATAAAATATTATTTTGAATAGATATAAAGATAAATATTAAAGTTTTACTAGATAATACATATTTATTTTTTAAATAATAAAATAAAACCTATTTGGTATGAAATAATATGGACATGTAATAAATAAAGAAAATATAGAGGATGGTAATTATTCTTAACAATGTTACATTTTTATGAAGTAAAAAATTAATCAAAGAAGAAGATATTAATATTAAAATATAAATTACCAAGAATAAAATAAATAATAAATCATGGTATAGTTTAGGGATATAATATATAAAACATAGAGGAATATAGTCAAATAGGAAAGAGTATGACTATAAGAAATGAAGATTGAGTTAGGAGAACTCTTATGAATTTGATAATGTTTGATTATAAATATCAATAAATATATATCATGAAATGAAAATGTAAAACCGATTAATAAATATTGAATTATGATAAAATAATTCAATTGGGAAAAAATTACACCATGTCAAATAACAATAGGTGAAAAATATGAAAACGTGCCTCAATGAAGGGAAATTGAGAAAGAAACCATTACCTTGGATTCCATCTTGGTATGACATACTCTAAACTCATGTATATTAAATTTATGTTAATTATTAATATATATATATAATACTTATATTTATTTAACTTTATACCATTCATTTATAATTTTTCATAACCAATTTATTTATCATTCTTTGTTAAAATTAATGTTTTAGTGTCACTTTTTCCGTTTGTTCCACACATGCTTTGGTTTGGAAGTTTCGTTCATTATCCCTTGATCTTAAATTAATAACCTCTAAAATATTAATGAATATGTAATAGAAGTTTTTATAGGGTTATAGTTTTCCAATATTATTTCATAGAAGATATGATGATTGTTCGTAATGAAGGGTTAAACATTCATCTTTTTAATGAATATTTGAAGAATTGATTCTGCTAATGAAATTATATATATATATATTATCATTAATAAATTAAAAAATAACTTAAATTAATAATTATTACAATATATATCTATAATTTATGTTTTCTCAATCATTCAAGGTGAAAGTTTTATAACAGCATTCATGTTGGTGGTAAAATCGACCCAATAAAGAATGTTTTATAACAACTGAATGAGTATGAATAAAAATTTATACCATAGTATTAATTATGTTTATAATACATCATTAGAGTGTTGGAAACTATTTCTAAATAGTGGATATGATAAGGTAAATTAAAATGATATAGAATAACCCCTTACCTATTTTGATGAAATCAATCCTTCTCATAGTGTCTTTCCTCAAAATGAAGGACTTAAAACTACTCATTATGACTAAAGGAAACCAAAATTGAAATTTTACTTTAGGATAAGAATTTTTATCAGGAATTTATGAGTAAAAAAAGATATAAGTGGTTTATAATGGGTGGAAGATCACTCCTTTTATTGGTGAAAATGAGGTACATTTCCTCGAAAACTTAAGTTAGGTGAAGGATAAAGATGGAACCACTTAGGGGTTAGGTAAGGAAATTTTGGAAATAATTTTAGTATTAAATCCCACTCCTAAAAAATATATTATATAATTCTTATATATAAATTTAATTAGGAAAAATTTGAGCCATATCATTTTACCCCTTTTTTACTTTGTTTAATTATTTTTAACAATAATAATTTTTTAATAAAAATATATGATTAACCATATCACATAATTTTGATGCGATGAATCCAAATTTTTACTCCATTTAATAAATAAATATTTCTAAATAATATAAATTATACCTTAAAATAAAAACAAAAAATATATAGAAAACCCCATTTTTTATAGAAAAATGACTTTATAAACATTAAATGTTATTATCACTACTTCATATCACTTAATAAATATCACATGAGTGATAAAATATTAGTTCATACTTATAAAAAATTAATTTTAATAAAATCATATTTAAACCATGATATATTTAGTTTTTGAAAAATAAATGACACTTAAAGAAAACAAAATATATTTTTTATGCATAAAAACATATTTATTATTATTCTATAAAAATTAATAATCATTAAACAGATGTTAATTTATTTTTTTATATATTAAAACTTAATAAAACTCATTATGACCATTCTTTAATAGAGATAAATATTTACACACACTATATAGAAAAACAATTCTTTGAAAATATTAGTTTTAACATTAAATTATTTTATACAAATTAATTTAAAATCAATTAAACAATTCAATCTATAAATATATTTTTATTTAAATAATTATTTGAATTTCATAGATATATTTAATAAAATATATTTTTTAAAATTAATAAATTAAACAAAAAGTATATATATTTCTCTAAAATAATTTCTTTAGATTAAATGGTATTTTTACTGGAGATTTTTTTTGTATTTTATCTTAATTAAATACTAAATATTATATTTAAATCAAATTTGAAACATTTAAATTTATATTATAAGATATTTAAAATACTTATTTGATACATGTATAGTCAATTACCATATATCCAATGACAATATAATGTTGACCATATGACCAATGACCATATATATAACATTCATATTGCATTACTATATATAACTTTACACACTTTGGTAAAATCATTCATCTCATTCCCTCATTTCATCTATCAATATGTTGATCATATTTTTAACATGTTTTGTTCTTTAAATAGTTATCATTGGAAGTATGATCTTCATAGAGGATCATGATTATGATATTTCGAACCATGGATATTTATTTAATTAAAGTTTTATTTCATTTTTAATCTTTATAATTATGTTTCATTTAAGTATCTTGTAATGTATTTCATTTTGTATTGTATAGTTCAAACATAATTAAATAAGAAATTTTTCATTTTAGTTTGATTCTATGGTTAAGATAATATATCAGATATACAATTTTTATTTAAAGGGAATTTTTTACCAAAAGTTTTGGGGTTTTACAATCCATTTGGGTTGGGGTTCAAAAGACTTAAGGAAACCCACATACGACATTCACATCACTCTCAATAAGTGATCATAATCACCACCCCAAGGCTTAGGGAAAACATATACAATTTCTCCATCATCTAGTCTAATGATCAACATTATCACCCTAAGAAGCGCATCTATAGAGGATACCACTAATCATATAGTGGTCAACACCACCCTTTAGGTCCTTATGTGTGCACACAACCCTAACAGCCTCACCCCAATGGTGAGTATCATAACCAACATCATACATCCACAACATGGTAAACCTCATTCACCCCACCATGTAAATAATATACCACTATCAAATTATATCAGTGGGTCAAATCATCACTCAATTACAATCATCACAACACTTTCAAGGAATAACAAGAAAAACTCATCATATAAGATTTGGTCTAACAACCACCACACATCATGCCTTGAAATAGTTCAACCCATACCACTATCCTCCCATTAAACATAAACCCTTGGACATCCCTCTTATACTTCAAGGACCACAACTTATCCTGGATCCAGTCACTCACTTGAACTTACCCATGCCCATAAATCAGATGATTAAAAACACACATATAACAATTGAAATATCTATGAAACACATACCTAATACTAGTAGAATCCTATTTGTATGATTTTATTACCTTAATCAACTCAGATCCAAATAAATTAAATAACCTAGTGTAAACCCATTATTTAGGGTACAACTAGCTAGAGATAAAGGAATAATATAAACCACATAAAATAGATGCAAGAGGATCAATATCCTTACTCATGATGACTCCCTACAGTAAACCAGTTGAATAAAAGGAAAAAATGATAGATAATACCACATGACATTGGAGTAGAATGAGGGGGATAATAGGTGAGATCCCCTTTCTAGGAGTGAAATGAGGATAAATCCTCATTTATCATAAATTAAACCAATTTAATTAAAACTAAAAAAATAGAACAAATGGTTAATTTTAGTATGGACCATAGGATAAAAATTTAATAGCCTCTACCTAGGCCACATTATAGTGTGATCCTACTATTCATGGAGAAAATAACCTCTAAAAAGTTGAACAAGAAACCTAACCACTCTGACGAAGATCATATAGAGGTGTAACCCAACCCATCATGATGTAATTCCCTAAATGGATGAGGATTCATGGTGCAAAAAAAGGTTTATTATGTGACCAAAACATAGAGAAACCCCTTATTATGAAACACATTGGTTGTGGCATGAGTACCCACCTATAGAAAAAATTTATCTTGATACTATGTTGAAACTTAAAATATCAACTCCCACCCCCACTTAAATCTTCAACATCCAAAAATAATCTAAAGACACACATTTATGATAAACTTAGACCCAAAAAATACATACCCAAAAAACCAACCCATTTTAACCTCCCCTCTAAATAAAAAGTCATCCTTGAGATATATCTAGACACAATACTTACCAACCCCAAACAAACAATGAACATCCCACTCATCTCACTCATAGAGCATCGAAATGATGTCACACACATCTGTTTATTATGAATTATCCCAAATCATGAACTCAGAAATATTGATTACATCCCTTAATATTTCACACCATAGAAATCACTTACCTTATCATTTAGATACCAAGATAAACAATATTATGATGTTGGTATCACACATAACTATTATTCTAAAAAACACATATTACAAGTATAAATGACACCATCACCATGAATCATACATGATTTCCAAATTTCAACCATCCCATGGTCGAACCGTTAACAAATAAAGAACATCATGAACCTATTTATCATCACACATAACAAGAATAATTGGAATCACAACATACCTCTAACTATTAATAGATATCTAGACTACTAAAAATGGCAGGATCAATTATATAAAACTAACTAAAACTCTATCATCTAGATTCTTAACCCCACAGTGGAGTTATAATCTATGTTATATATTTACCCCACTACTAATCACCATATACTTTTTCCCAACAAAAGTGTGTAGACGTACTCTATACAATACCTCCCTACAACACTCTTAGTCATATCTCATATTCATGAGAATGACCAGGTCATATACCATTAGTTAACTAGAAAAATTCATTATAAAACCTATTTAAATACCCTATCTTCCAAAAATCACGAAACTCCATAAGTGGTCAATCAGACAAAGATCAAATGTGTCCTAAATGAACATATCATAAACACTTGGAAGAATACCCACTCCAAGGTGGAAATAGATATCATATAATTTGACTACCTTGATGAGTATCCTCATAGATTCACTACTTGCTACCTGAAGCTTTAGTTCCATCCCCAGCAGGTATCACTTTCTAGTTGGGAACTCAATCAATGGCCAAATTCCACTCCACTATCAATTCCTAGTTCATTACTTTAGAGAATAAATCCAACCTAAAGATATTTAACTATACTCTAATAGAAAGAAATATTCTATCCTCAAATTTATATACCTTTTAAATCTCATTCCCCACTAATGGCCATGAAAAACTTAATGAATCCAAGAACTTACTAGTATAATCCATAATATTTTCCTCCATCTAAATCAATTGCATGATCTCATAGTCTCTAGAATCCCTTTTCATCTTGAGAAAGAAATTATCAAAAAATAAATCATTGAAATATTTCTAGGTCATTCTATCATGTCAAGCATTAAACAACCTCATGTCCCACTAGTGTTTCACTATTCCACTATGATAGAGATATTCCCTAAAGCCAGTAACATTTGATGTTTTTTATTATATCACAATTTAATATATATGTGTGTGTCATATGGTATAATATATTAGATTCAAAGTTATATCATATTACCTTTGTTTTTATATCATAAAGGTAAGATTTATGATATCATTCTAATAAATTATAATCTAATAAATTTTAATTGTTAATGTTTTAATCTCAGCCACATAAGCTATTATTATTATGTTTTATAAGATAAAATGTATTAGATAACATGATCATATGTAGGTGGTAAGGAGTGTTAACTACATTACATTTATTCATACATTTCATAATGTATGAATAAATTCATAAAGGCTCATATAGAATCAATAAGGCCTATATTAATAGGAATAAGACCTTGGAGATTGTTGAAGAATAATATGTATTATCTTAAGTGAAGTTCTCTTCTAATATATCCTGAGCATTGGGTGGTTCATTTGATCCATAGATACAACACATAGGAGGGTGTATTTTGGCTACCTCTAATAGATATTCATCAAACCACTTTGATTGAAGATTATAGAAACAACTCTTCAGTAAAAGCAACATGAGTTCTTAATTATATATATTTACATGATTTCAGTTTCATATCATAGTTGATATTTGGATGAATTTTCTAAGTTCTTATACTATATTGATTATGATTTCATCAATAATTTTAAACCCATCAGTGTTATCATAGAAAAGCTATGTTTTTATTATCAAAATGATGTTTTAAAATAAATAAACATGATATCATCTTAGAATCATATGACATATCATTACAAATGATAGGAATTTTCTTCAGTGGAAAGTCATATGATATGTGATATTGCAATATTCATCTAGATTGTGTCTTATTATATGTGATATGATAGGGAAAGGTCCAATGTTATTCTTTTGTTTTTCAACATATCATAGGGAACAATATGGGAAATCATAAAATACAATGAATCTAGTGTGAATTCGTCATACGAAATAAAATATAGAATATTATCATTAATATTATATAACATATATCATAATTATTATAGAGAAAGTATAGATTATTTTAACACGGGTTGAATGTCATAAAATATGATATCAAGGCACTTACTTAATGCAATATATCACATGGATATCATTACACAATCCAATCATAACACATGATATGGGTTCACTACTATTTTAATATTATGTGGTCCACTAATCAATGATAAGATAACATCACACATTCCCACCTATCATATGATGTGATTAACAGCGTGCACTGGGTTGATCAAATACAGACCACCCAGATTTATCACAAACTATATTATCAGTTATAAATTATGATTGATATCTATTCAAGGATTTTAGGCACCGTAACCTATCAATCATTTATTATGATATAAGGTTGGTAATAAAATATGATATAATTGAAAATTTTTATTTTAAAATTTTCAATAATTAATTGAATTAGATAATTTATAAATTGTTTAAAATTGTTGGAAAGGTGTGCTTTTTAATATTTTTTAAATTTATAATATGGTTATAAGTTAATTAATTACAGTATTTTTGTAATTATTTTATTAAATATTTATGAAAACTTTATTAAATGAATATTCTATAATATTAGTTGATAATATTAATATACCCTTTTCAACTTATATAAAATGTCTCATTATTTAAATATAAAAATTTTATATTGAAATTGTAAGGGTATTTTATAAATTTTTTATAATTTACAAAATAATGGAAAAAAATATAAAAGTGTTTATATTGAATATTAGGGATTATTCATAATAATTGATTTGAAATGCTATAATTAAGGCGTTATTTGAAAAATTATTTGAACAATATGAAAAGGTGTTTGATATTTGATATGATAAATGTTTAAATGATTTTAAATGCGTGATATTATGAATATTTACATAATATAATAATAATATGTATATAATGTTTATATTTAAAATTTAATATATTGAAAGTAAATTCTATGTAAATAATATGATATATAGGTGTTCATATTATAAATAAATATAAAGTGTTTATATGTATTATGGAATATCCATAATGCATGATTAAATTATAATGTTTATATTTACATTATTTATGAAATGTTCATAAATAGTTTATCTTGTAGCATCCCCAGTTTCAAGTACATGAACCTTTATTCGTGTATTTTGAGTTTATTTAATGCTCAAGTTATGTTTTAGGAGGTTACTATGGGGTTTATAATGTTTTTGAGTCATTTATATAACTGAAAATTTTGTGCATGGTAAGTAGAAACTGTGCACCACATCCAAGAAACATTGCAAGGGAAGCCAATGGTCACTAGTAAGAAAACGATTCGCATACGGTTTAGAAAAAACATAAAAATTCTTAGGGAAAACCATGCATGTATATATAGTGATTAAAAACATTATTGGTGCATGTTTTGAACAATAGTTCAATATAACCTTGTGAGGGGTTGTTTTAGGCAACTAACACCACACAGTTGGTGCATGGTTTTCCAAACCGCCAGGCTTAACTGTGCAGTCAATTTTTATCACCCGGAAATTTATGGAGCTCTTCTGAATTATAAAACATAATCCTTGATGATACCCTATTATCTCAATATATTTAATCACTTTTTCTCCCTAGTATTGAGTTATGACCCCTTTAACTTGGAATTGATTCTTAGGTTAATGAAAGAGAATTTGATGTTCGGATTCTTTGGTAAGTATTCATTCTTCATCGTTCTTCATAGATCTAGTCCTACTCACTCTCCCAAAACCATAGATCTAGTTATTTAATGATAGATATTTGTTCTATGATGTAAATATTGATGATATATTCTTGAATCTATCGAAGTAAATGATATCTAATCCCAGATCTAAATAATTTTAGTGTAGTTATTTGTTTTCACCAATCATTGAGAAGTAGGTGGATTCTCTATCATCTCTACTTGACTTAGAACATAAAGTCTTAGATTAATCTTAATGAATATCTACAATTTTTAGTGAAATGGGTGTGTTCTTATTGATGAAACTTATTTTGGGTTATGGATTTGAATTTGTGGAAATTGAATAGTTTCTTGGAAAAATATTTTTTGTTATATTTTTAAAATTATAATTTTAAAATTATGGTTTCGTTTTAACACTTGGAAAGTGTTTGTTGAAATTATTTAAATAAATAAAGTTTATATTTGTAATGACCACGTCTAGTCATCCCGCTTATCACTTAATGATTTTTCAAATGGTTAAAAAGTTTTTATTTTTTGAAAATAGTTAAATGGTTTGATTTTGAAAAGAATGATTGTAATATTTTAAGAAATGATTAAAAAGATGAAAATGATTGGATTTTGGAAATTTATGATTGTTACAAGTATTTATGTGGTGAATTAGAATTTCTAAGCCTTTACACACTAATGGGTGATGACTAAACGGATTTTTTTTCTGGTTATAGTGATTGAAACTACAAACTTCATTTGAATCAATCAGAAGTGGCTACTGAAAATGTAGTTACACCTGAGCCAATGGTGAACCCAAAATGGTATAAATATTTTTAAAGGAATTTCGGTCTATAGATAAGGGTAATAGAAGTAGTAAAACTCATGAAGCAGGTAATTTGGATTAGTTCCAAAAGAATAATCCACCCATATTTTAGTGGGATTCCAAGCCCGAGAAAGAAGAAGTTTGATTTAATATAATCAATTGAATATTCAATTTCAGTGGGACACTGATTGCGTTAAAATATAAGATGGAAATGTATATTTTTGAGGATCTATAATTCTAATGATGGGATTTAGTTGTTCAGGATAATGTTTACCAAGGAATTATAAGGGAGGATTTTAATGATTTTTTTAATAAATAATTATGTCGTCAATTTTTTCAGATTTCTAGAATAATATAATTATTCAGTTTAAATCAAGAAAATATCTTGGTGAAATAATATGTGAAAAAAATTATAAATACAGTTATTTTTTCACCAAAATTTTCTCCATGTACATCCTTAAAAGAACACATTTTCGAGTTAGGGCTATGACTGGATATTTTCTCAAAGATTGTAATTATTTTTATAACATACTACATAGAAATGGTCAATATAGTGATTGTATTAGAAAGGTATATCTATATTAATGAATTTGTATGAAGTATGTTTATTTCTAAAGGAATAAGAGGAAAATCTAATTATAGTAATAAGTAGAAGAGGGAAACTTACTACCAGATTAGTGGGATATCTTATAATTAGACCATGGGACAAGTAAAAATTCCTCCTCGATTGAGAAGTAAATTAGGATGGTTCCAATGTTATTTTTTGAGTAACTGAAGTGAGATTTTATAGTGCCACCTAGTTCTTGTGAAAATTTCAATTTTATGGGACATATTTAATGATATTGGTGCATTTCTCTAAGATATGGTGCAAGAGACATATCTCATGTTTCTCAGCCATTGTATGCTTCGATGGGATGAGTGTAGAATAATAATTCTCATCATCAAAATCAATCGATCCAAGGAGATTATAGGAACACCATGACTCCTCAAACTATGAAATATCAATAGGGTAATAAAGAAAAAATAAAAAAATAACCAATTTTATGGACATGATAATGTATTTATAGATATTCAATCAGGTCCCTCGATGGTGATAGGTATAATTCTTTTGAATTATAACATTATTCAAGATTTTTTTTTATATGGATTCATCCCACTCATTTATTTCTTCTCATTTTGTTGATTATATGTATTTACATATTGAGATAATTTCTTCTATTTTGAAACTTCAAACTCCTCTTATCTAAAGAGAGTGTATGAACATTATGTGTAAATCATGTTCAATAACTATTGATGGGGATGTGTTACATTGGAATTTATCTATTTTTAATATGGTTTTATATGACTTCATTTTGGGTAAGGATTGGTTGACATCATTCAGCAGCCACATTGACCGTTATGACTGAAGATTTAGTTTCACATATCTTGATGGGAACTAGGATCTTTTTAGAGGTGATTGGGAAATAAAGGCATATAGAGAAGAAATTTTGGAATAAGTGGTTAAAACTCTCTCTTATCAATTGGTACCACTGACTATAGAATCTTTTGAGGTGATAAAAAATAGAGATTTTCCAATCACTAATGAAATATTTACTGATGTTTTTCCTGACAATTTCTCGAGGTTTACACCAAAAATAGAAGTGGATTTTATGATTGATATCCTACCAGGGACAATTCTAATTTCACTTATATCTTAATATATGAAACCAATAGAAATGAATAAATAAAAATTTTAACAGGAAGATTTGTAAATAAAAGGGTACATTCGACCAAGAACATATCTATGGGTATAACCTCTTCTTTTTGTGAAGAAGGAGGATGAAACTCTTATACTTTTGTGGATTATTATAATCTTAAACAAGTTATGATAAATAATTAGTATCCTCTTCCATGAATTGATGACCCATTTTATCAATTATGGGGAGCCCAATGGTTTTATAAAATTAACTTATGTTAAATATACCACCAACTATGAGTATCAAAGGAGGTTATTCTAAAAGAATATTTCAGAATCAGATTTTTCCATTAAGAAATTTTCATTATGCCTTTTGGTATTATGAATGAACCATCCATCTTTATCTCATTGATGAATCAAGTATTTCCAAGGTATATGGATGAATTTATGGTGGTATTTTTGATGATATTCTAGTGTCTTCTAGGACAAAATAGGATAATGTGAAACACTTGTCTATAGTGTTGTGTATCTTGAGGGAGCATCACCTCTATGATAAATTATCAAGGATTGATTTCAAGATAAAATAGGTAACTTTAATTGGTCATGTCATTTATGAAAAATTCATTTTTTTTGGATCCTAAAAATATATAAGCTTTTATCTATTGGAAACCACCATAGAATACTACAGATGCATTGTTCATAATTTTTCGTGTTTATCCAAACTAGTGACAACTTTAATAATTAAAGTTGTTCCTTTCTGATGTAATGATTAATGCTATAAATACTTTCAAGAAATTAAGTTTAGAATTACATGAGCACCCATATTAATTTTGATAGAATTTGGACATGGATATGTTTTCTATTGTGATACACCAATATCTAGATTGGGATGTGTTATCATACATGGTGATCATGTTATTTCTTATGGATTATGGTAGTTAAGTGTGAAAGAGAAAAATTACCCAACATATGATTTTGAGTTATCTATAGTGGTATATGATTTAAATACTTGGCGAAATTATATTTTTGGTGAGAAATTTATAGTTTTTATGGATCATAAAATATTGAAGAAAATTTTATAAAAATTATATTTGAACATAAGTAAATGAATATGAATAGAATATCATCAAATATTTGACATTGACCTATTGTATCCACCAAGTAAAGGAAATTATATAGCAAATTCATTGAGTAGGAATTTTAATTATTAGTTGTATAGATAGAATTCAGATCAATGGTAGCTTATGTTAGTCACAGATGATATGCATCTAGAATTTTTATAACAAGGGAAACTTTCTGGTTTCAGCTATTACTAAATTTGTGGAGTAGGTTAGAATTTCTCAAAATTCTGATACAAAATGTCTGGATATTAGGTTAAAACTCAATAGTGGGGAGACCATTGAGGGATGTATTCTAGATGGGGGTTCACTATTATGTTTTATATATTATATTTTGGTACCTTTGGATTATCATGAAAATATTCTTTCTAATTACCACTATTCGAGATGGGATATCCATCTAGAAATTCAGAAGATGTATAATTCTTTGAGAGCACAATTTTGGTGGGTTTTTTATGAAGAGGAAAGTAGAAGAGTTTTTCTTGAGATGCCTTACCTATTAGCAAGTCAAGTAAGAGCATCAACAACTAGTTGGTATGATAAAGTCCTTACTAATTCCCATGTGGAAGTGGGAGTAGATAACCAGGGATTTTGTAACAGTTCTACCAAGAATGGTTAGGAAATACAATAAAATATGGGTGATTGTGTATTTTCTCACAAATTAGGCCCACTTAATTCCTATTCATGGAACCAATATGGTGTAAGAATTTTTTGAAATCAAAATCTGGGAAATTGTAAAGATATACTTAAACTATAGTCTTGATTTTATCTGAATGAGGCTTATGGTTTTTGTTTCAATTTTATAAGTCCTTATATAAATCCCTTGAAACCTAGTTGATAGTGATAATGTATTATCATCCTCAAATAGATAGAAAATATAAAATTATGATAAAAATATTAGAGGAAATTCATAGGGTTTGTGTGATGAATTTTAGTGGATATTGGGAGGATCATATAAATTTATTTGAGTTCTCAAAAATAAAGTTGTCAAGCCGTGATACACAAGACTCCTTTTAAATACTTTTATGGGAATTCTTTTTGTTCTCCACTTTATTGGGTGTAAATAGACGAGACTTCACTTATTGGAACCAACCTAGTGTAAGAGACAATATAAATGATTTAGTTGATCATAATGACAATGGAGTTGACTCAGAGTATTTAGAAATTGTATGAAGATTATCATCAGTGACCATTGTTATTTGAGGTGAGTGATCATATCTTCTTGAAAATCTCTCTGAGACCTGGGCATCATCATTTTGGTAAATGGGGAAAGTTATGTCCTTGGTATATAGTCCCTTTTGAGATAATATAAGGAATTAGTGAGGTTGAATATTAGTTTGATTTTCCTACAAATATGAGTTCAGCACACAATGTGTTTTATGTATATCAGTTGAATAAGTACCAACCAGATCCTGACCATGTGATTTTAAGGGATCATTTTGACCATGATCCAGATGCTATTGAGTCATACAAAGGTACAAATTGTGGATAAGAAAGATAATATCTTTCATGGGAAAATAATCTGTCTAGTATGGGTTTTATGGAAGCATATTAAGATTCAGGAAGAAATATAAGGGAAAGAAAATTAAATGTTAGAGTAGTGGCCTAAAATATTATAGGGAAACATCATTTTCTACAATCTAGGGATGTAATGACCAATGTTGGGGATAATGTAGCACCAAATATTTTATGAACATGAAAATTTGTTCATGGTTTTTATTCTATTTAATGATTGGGTTATGTTTTGGGAGGTTATGAGGGGTTTGACAGGTTTTGGAGGCTTTTATAGAGGATAATTATTTTTGCACGGTTTGTAGAAACCATGAACTAATTCTAGGAAACTATAAAAGGTAATTCAACGGTCATTGGGAAAGAACATGATTAGTGAACAATTTGTCCAAACCATGAAAATTCCTAGGTGAAACCATGTATTTATGGACAATGAAGAAAACAATGGTTGGGGCACTATTTGTCCAACTATGCGGGGGGGTGTATTAAGGTAGTAGCATCAAATGGTTGGTGCATGGTTTTACAAAACATACGACGTAACCATGTTATGTACAATTGGTACCCCAAAATTTTGGATCATCCTAATTAAGACCCCTAACCCTCATTAATCCCCTATTCTCTTACTATCTCAAATTCATTTTTCTCCCTAGGCTTCAAAGATGAACCCCTTTGATCCAGAAGTGATTATTTGGTGAATCAAAGCATGTTATAGGTCGAGATTATTCAATAATCCTTCTTTCATCATCATTATTCTTAGATATAGTATTACTCTCTCTCCAAGAACCATATATATAGTCTATTATGTGTAGATATGTGTTCGATTAAGAGAATCATGATAATATATTCATGAATACATTAAAGGTAATGATATCTAGTCCCATATCTAAAGAATTATAGAATCGTTTTTCATTTTCACCAACTGTTGAGAGGCAGGTATCTTATCTCTAACATGAGTGACTATTTTCATTTTAAGAAATTTATTTAATTTTTTAAAATAAATGTGTGATTCTTGATGAAATCTATTTTGAGTTATGGATTTTAATTTATGAAAAATGAATGGTTTCTTGAAAAATTACCTTTTGATATAATTTTAAGCTGGCCATTTTTAAATGATAGTTTTTTTATTAATGGAAAGTTTTTGTTGAAATTATTAAAGAAAGAAAGTTTTTTTTTCATTTTATTCATTTTATTTTTCATACATGGTTGGTATAAGTAAATGAAAATATGTGACCCTTTGTAAGGGGTGTGTGCCATTGGGGAACCCTATATTGTTCACCTCATGATGAATTAGTGGATTGATGAGAGAACGATCATGAGTATGGAAGTGTAATTATAAGGACCTAGCATTATAACATTACATAATCATGAATTAAATGAATAATTCACATAGAGGATCTTTTCAAGTTTAGATTTTTAGAGAATTAGAACATAACTATTACATCTCAAAAGATTACAAAGTGGACACTTCTACCAAGTTTCCATAAAATACAAACTCTTATAAAGAAACATGTCTAGTTCCATGTTTTAGATAGAATTTCTTTCCTTGATCCCATCCTTGAACCTATTCATCTTTAAGTCCTGTGTAGAACATTTCAAAAACTTGGGATGAGCATAAAAAAGCCCAGTAAAGGATACACAAAGAAGGAAAACTCTTAGTTTTTCAAAACAACAAGTAAACCATGAATACTTTATCAAAGTAATACTTTTCACCTTTATGAATTAGTAAATACTCTTCACTGAATAAAAGATCACTACTTATACTTTGTAACCAAAAGATTACCATAAACCCATATAAATAACACATAACATATAAAGGTAACTTGGGACATAAACATACTAAAATGGAATAACCATACGATCAACTTACACACATATCACTAAATGGAATAGCCATACGGCCGACTTCCATACCCAATGCATTGGAGGTTATAACATAACCACCCATCCTGGTATTCATGGCACCACTCATCATATGGTTTATCACGTAACCACCCATCAAATGTCCAAGTACCATTATAAAATCATAACACATAAAACAATTATAAAGGAAAGAAAACATTTCCACATTTCAAGAACAATATATCACTTAAATATATTGACATAACAAATCCATTATCAAAACCATTTTCAATACCAAAATACATAAACTAGTATATGGTATTTATTTACTTTTAAAAATATTACGGCTTGTTGATGAAGCCAAATATCAAATAATACTCGCGGCGGCGGAAAGGTCGTTGTCACTGCGTACATTAAAAAGAAACATACTTTTTTGTCATTTAGTAAAACACTTCATATAGAAAATATTCCTTTTGAATAAAATAAGGAGTTAAAGGGGTTTATACAGCGTATAAAAGAAAGTCTTGTATTAGAACAAAATATTCCTCAACGAAAGGAGATTGAGATGAAGTCCCTTATCACTTTTAAGCTTTTAACATTCTAAACCATTAATATCAAGATAAATAAATCCTTAAAACCCATTTTGAAAACATGGATATTAATGAGAAATATTTATAAGAATAAATCATTAAAACATTTAAAACAATATTTTAGTTAAAGAGTTTTAAACAAAATGAGAGACACTTGAATACAAATAATTGAGGAATAAAATTTAATCAGAACTTTATAATATCATGAGAATAAATGGATTCATGATATAATGTTCCAAATGGAAGTATATACACCATATAAGAGTGAAATGGTGCATAACAACAATGAAGTCTCAATAGAAATGTAAAATGAGATGAAATCCCTTATAAAAAGGTATCCTTAAATTAAAAATAAATAAATCTCATAATTATGTGTGAAAAATATGAATATACCCAATATAAGTGGATATTAAGTGTAACAAAACCATAGTTCATTCACACATATTCATATGATGACATATTCAATAACTACAAGTTGAACCCAAAGAAATCGAAATTGGGTTAAGAAGTTCCCTTGTAAAAATTCAACAGCCTAACAGCGTCACTTTAAAATTTAGAAAACGAGTTGATGAGACAAAAAGGGTATCTCATCACTTGGAAGTAAATTTTACATAAATAAGGATATATAATAACATATCCCAACATAATAATATGTAAATTAAAAGACCTAACAAAAGAAGTCTTTTAAAAAGACGAGGGTGAAAGGTTCCCTTACCGACTTGGGTAACTTTCGAAATGTACACCCCATGAAAGAAGGAATATACAAAATTGATGTAAATACTCATAAATAAAATTATATTACACAAAGATTAGAATAATGGGAAGTACATACACCACTCAAAGGAAATGGTGGAAAATGTTTCATAAATCCCACGGGAATAAAAGTGAGATGAAAAATCCCTTATGAAAACTCGTCATCCTAACGACGCCACTTAAAACTTCCAAAAATGGATTTATGAGATAAAATATGGTATCTCATAATATTAACATAAAAATTAAAGTAATATGAATATATAAGAACAACCCCCAACATAAGAAAGAGGATCTTAAAAGAAGTGACATAAAAGAGAGTACTTAAAAAGAAAGAGAGAGGTTGGATCCCTTACCTCAAGTCCGACTTGTCTTGTTCATTTCTTTATATTCCTGAATAATAAACTTTGGTCAATTTATAATTGCTTAAGGACATCATTTAAAGTTTATTATTCAATTCATATCACATGTTATAATGTTATAATAATTATTTAATTATTTGAGTTCATATCAGACATTTTTGTCGATGTTCGGTACATGAGTCAAAAATGAACTTGTTTGAAAAGAATTGTCCATGTAGTTATAAGTAAATCTTCTCCAGAATAGTATTAATGATTTAAATATCATATATATCCAGTATATATTCATTTTATACTATTACATAACATTTTGAGATAAAAAATGAAAAACACCGTTCATGGAGATGGTAGGCCATACGTACGCATGAATGCTACTTTCATTTCTTTGACATATTAATGGAATTAAAACTAAATGAGAGATATATATATTATAATTCAAAAATTATATCCATATTTTATATGTAATATATGACATATATATCCATTATATATATGTACTTATAATAGTACATAACATTTGGGGATAAGAAATGAAATGTACCGTTCATGGAGACGGTAAGCCGTACGTACGCATGAACGCTACTTTCATTTCTATTTCATACTTTAATGGAATGAAAAAAATAATTATACATAGGTATATTATAATTACAGTATAATATAATGTATAACATCATTAAATCCATCCTTTATACATCCCACATATGGTATTAACGATTCAAATCACTTTGAGGGGGCGGTAGTCCGCACTTCCTAAAATGAAATTATCGCGTTTAACCATTATGGAAACCATAAAGGTATGGCATAAATGAAAAATAAAGAAGCATAAAAAATAAATAAAAATAATGTATATATCATATATAAATACAGTTACATTTTAATTTCCACCATGACTGGTGTTAAAAGAATATTGAACAATCATCGTTTCGTGAGGCAGTAATTCTCCACCCACAGAAACAATATGTTCTTTAACCATTAGATTGAGGTGTGTATGAGTTTATCTAGAATCCTCCTCATACCAGAATCCTAATATATTTAATATACTGGTGTTGTTAAAAAAGAAAAGAATAAAAAGAGTTTAGGGGGTTGGAGAAGAAAAATAAAACAAAAGAACATAAGAGAAGACATTACCTTCAAATCGGATAACTCTTTTTGATTTGAGCTCAAAGACTTCCTTAGAAAGACTTATGGCCAAAGTGAGGATTCTAGGAGTAAGAGAGTGATTTGGAGAGTCCATATTAGCATATTTTGGATGATCCAAGGGCTTGAGATGTGTGGTTAAGGAGGTATAGGTGGGGGCCTTTTATAAAAGGGAGGAGGGGAACTCTTGGAAAGTCATGAAAAGTTACTTTATTATAAAATGATTTTCGGATATGAAAGGTCCCAAAATTATATATTTATAGGATAAGGTAATAAGGGTTCTAAATACACCCATCCAATAGGTTTTTGACAAGTGTATGTCTTATATTTTACATTATATTTTCATCTTATTTAAATCATTCATTAATGAGATAATCACTGCATCATCATGGTGTCATAAATAAATTAATTCATATAATATCTAAAAATTATAAAAAAAATACTATGATTTAGGAAATATTTTTATATTTCCAATTAATATTTATAGTCAAAAATATGACTTGTATAACACCATGTAAAAATTGTTTTAGTAAAACAATACATGTTTGTGACGTTTTTATGTTAACTTTAAATAAAAAGTTATTAATGTCATTTTCTTACCCAAGTGGCTCCGTGGGGTCCCCAAGTTGACCCATGGATTTTCCTGGTCTTCCATGACTCATCCAATAATGGTAGGACATGTGTCAAGGTTATTTCATATTATTATAACATTATCTTTACCTTAAATTACACTAATTACCTTTAATCGCGATTAATAAAACTTAAAAGTTACTATTCACAAAAAAATTATTTTCATCCCATTGAACCACATTTTAAATCCTAATGACAACCATGTATGTTGGATTTTTGAAATTAAAATCATTGAGGTGGTAAATTTTCATTTAAACGAAAAAAAAGTTTTTTAACTATTACTTAGTGGTTTCACTATTCATCAAAAATTGAAATTTTTCAGAAAAATACCAAAAATTCACCCTAAGCTATATTTGATATTCCGAATTCAAAAATGATGTATATTTTACAAAATTAAAAATATATAAGCAGAATTAATCAATTTAATAATTAATTCCCGTTGTCAAAACAAATAGTGTGTTTTTAAGAAACAAAATATATCAAAAGATTGACACTAGTTTAAGTCCAATTTCAAAGTGAAATTAATTCCAATGACCACCATTGGATTAAATGGTAAAAATATATTCTAACTACACTTTAAACCCAATTAAAAAGATAATCTATCCATATAAATAAATCAGATTAAAAGGGGGTTTTGAATTAAAATTCAACATTTTCAATAAAAATGATCTTTATCGTAAAAATAACAAAAATTTACAAAAAGTAAATTTTGATGTCCAGATTATAAAGAAGGATTTTATTTGTTCAAATATAACATATAAAATTGTCAAAAATTGGATTTAAAAAGGGTTCGTCATCAAAAGGCGGTTAATCGACCATTTAAAGAATATTCAAATATTTACGCTTAAAATTATATTCATTCGCATTTTAAGCCTCTAACATTTATTGGATAAAAGTAAAAATATTTGACAAACATATATAATCATTTTGAAGTTAGTTCTGTTCATTCCCGCCATTACAACGGCTAAGCGTTAACTACCATTTAAAATAATATTATTTTATTATTAGAGTGCAACATAAGATTTTAAAGAAACTCGTTGTTGCGTATTGGGTATGCCATCGAGCATAACATTCCCATTAAAGTAATATTAATATTTTATACACAAATATTAATAAATATGAAAAAGTAATATTCTTTATTTACCTGGGATGTTACATCCTTCCCCCCTTTTGGGAATTGTGTCCTCGTAATTTTAAAATTGGTCTTGGAAACTTCATTGAAAGCCCCACATCGGAAAAGGAGTAAATTAAACTATCACTTTAAAAGAATGAAAGAAAAGTACCAAGGTCACCTGAGTTAACCCATACTAGGATTCCTTGTAGGAAAACGTGGACATGGAAGAGAAAACAAGGGGTCATGTTCTGATGGAGAGTGATGGAAAACATGATTAGGAGAAAGTTAACCATAATAAAATCAAAAACTTGTGATGGGTTAAACGGTATTTGATTCCCCAATAAAAAAAATTAACAGACAACATTTTTGTTTTGAGTTACTTTTCATTGAGGAATTTATTTATGAGCTTAACTAAAACATAAGGAAACATACTTACTTGTCATGTAGACTTTCAAATTTTACTAGATTTCTAACACAAACTCATATTTTCTCCAAATGATGAGTATTTTAGGATGAATAGTACATATTAAGAGTGCTATAATCAACTTCTAGAGAATCACCTAATCCACAAAAGAGAACTATATATTTACCATGTCCATAGACCAAAACCAAAACAAAAATTTTTTAGTACGAGATCAGATAATACCCAAAAAGGATAATCTTTTAGAAAAAGAAAATCTATTCTTAATCTCCAAAATTTGTCCAACAAAACCCAAAGTTCAAAAAATACCATTCGATAAACAATTTTTCATAAAATTCTCCAAATTAAAACAAACTAAGATTGAAACCCAAATATTTGAAAGATTTAAATCACATAGTCTTCCATGGTAAATATTAACATTTATCTCCAAATAACATCAATTTCTCTTAAAGTCTCATATTGAAAAGTAATTAACCTAATCATATATCCTCCATGATAGGCTAATCATTTCCATAGATAACCCAAAATCAACTTATTCTTGATTTATAAAATTATACAACTAAAAATAATTTGTCATACTAACCAGGGACTTCACGTAGTCTAGTGGTAGGAGATAAATACCAGTCTCACTTTGGTTGTGGGTTCAATTCCCACAGCTTTGTTCGACGTGACGGGTTGTCACATGATCTGCGTGTTGTCCTTTTTCCAAAACTATATAATTCTTAAAACATTCCCCAAAAAGAGATAAAATCTTAAAAAATAACTATAACATAATTTAACCTTAAATTTATCTCATGCCTTTCATTTTCCATCATATATTAACTCATAATTACCTCAAAAGTAAGGATCATATAAACCCTAATGGTTACCAATATAATTATTACCTGAAATTCCACATCGAGTTGGTTCTCTCGTACATGATGCATTAGAGAACTCAACAAGGTTCAAGTGGTTAATCATAACTCCTTGATAGTTGGTTTAGAATAACCACGAGATTACTCATTAAATCCCCCACTTCATCGAGTCTCTTAATCAGAGAACCACCACAGTTTCCTTTAAACCCATTGTCACTTTGGTTCCTGCTAGATCCATCCATTTACTAAAACCAAAAATGTCAGTGTGAGTATATTAACAAAATCATCATGTACCAATGAGGAAGATAAACACTAAGATATACATATCCAAGTTATCTCAAATTCATTCCAACTATCAAAAAATAACAATGACTCTATCTAATATATTAACCATTGTGGTTATACACAACTTGTCACTTATGCTTAAACAACACTCTAACCTCTAAAGTTATCTAAACCAACCTCTGATACCAACTATACGGACCCGGCCTTATAACATTACATAATCATGAATTAAATGAATAATTCAAATATAGGATCTTTTCAGGTTTAGAGTTTTAGAGAATTAGTACATAACTATTACATCTCAAAAGATTACAAAGTAGACACTTATACTAAGTTTACATAAAATACAAACTCTTAAAAAGAAACATGTCTATTTCCATGTTTTAGATAGAATGTCTTTCCTTGATCCCATCCTTGACCCTATTCATCTTTAAGTCCTGTGGAGAACACTTCAAAAACATGGGATGAGCATAAAAAATCCCAGTAAAGGATACACAAATAAGGAAAACTGATAGTTTTTCAAAACAAAAAGTAAACCATGAATAATTTATCAAAGTAATATTTTTCACCTTTATAAAGTAGTAAATACTCTTCACTAAATAAAATATCACTACTTATCTTTGTAACCAAAAGATTACCATAAACCCATATAAAGAACACATAACATATAAAGGTAACTTGGGACAAAAACATACTTAAATGGAATAACCATACGATCTACTTCCACACATATCACTAAATGGAATATCCATATGGCCGACTTCCATACCCAATGCATTGGAGGTTATTACATAACCACCCATCCTGGTATTCACAGCACCACTCGTCATATGGTTTATCACGTAACCACCCGTCAAATGTCCAAGTACCATTATAAAATCATAACAAATAAAACAATTATAAAGGAAAGAAAACATTTCCACATTTCAAGCACAATATATCACTTAAATATATTGACATAACAAATCCATTATCAAAACCATTTTCAATATTAAAATACATAAAAGAGTATATGGTATTTATTTACTTTTAAAAATATTACGACTTGTTGAGGAAGCCAAAGATCAAATAATACTCGCGGTGGCGTAAAGGTCATTGTCACCGTGTACGTGAAAAAGAAACATACTTTTTTTTGTTTATTAAAACACTTCATATAGAAAATATTCCTTTTGAATAAAAGTATGATTCAAAGGGGTTTATACAGCGTATAAAATAAATTCTTGTATTAGAACAAAATATTACTCAATGAAAGGAGATTTAGACGAAGTCCCTTACCACTTTGAAGAATTTAACATTTTAAAAAATTAATATCCATATAAATAAATCCTTAAAAACCATTTTAAAAACATGGATATTAATGAGAAATATTTATAATAATAAATCATTAAAACATTTAAAATGATATTTTAGTTAAAGATTTTTTAACAAAATGAGAGACACTTGAATATAAATAATTGAGGAATAACATTTAACCATAACTTTATAATATCATGAGAATAAAGGGATTCATGATATAATTTTCCAAAGGATATAATATACATCATATAAGAGTGAAATGGTGCATAACAACAATGAAGTCTCAATAGAAATGTAAAATGAGATGAAAACCCTTATAAAGAATGTGTCCTTAAATTAAGGATAAATCAAT
This sequence comes from Viscum album, assembly GCA_963277665.1. Classification (NCBI taxonomy): domain Eukaryota; kingdom Viridiplantae; phylum Streptophyta; class Magnoliopsida; order Santalales; family Viscaceae; genus Viscum; species Viscum album. The sequence continues at coordinate 239,701,644 of OY728158.1, forward strand.
CTCATAATTATGTTTGAAAAATATAAATACACCCAATATAAGTGGATATTAATTTTAAAAAAACCATAGGTCATTCACACATATTCATAGGATGACATATTCAATAACTACAAGTTGAACCCAAAGAAATCAAAATTGGGTTAAGAAGTTCCATTGTAAAATATCGACAGCCTAATGGTGTCACTTTAAAATTTAGAAAACGAGTTGATGAGACAAAAAAGGGTATCTCATCACTTGGAAACAAATTTTATATCAATAAGGGCATATAAGAACATATCCCAACATAATAATATGTAAATTAAAATACCTAACAAAAGATGTCTTTTAAAAAGAGGAGGGTTAAAGGTTCCCTTACCGACTTGGGTAACTTTCGAAACGTACACCCCATGAAAGAAGGACTATACAACATTGATGTAAATACTCATAAATGAAAGAATATTACACAAATAGTAGAATAATGGACAGTACATACACCACTCAAAGGAAATGGCGGAAAATGTAGCATAAATCCCATGGGAATAAAAGTAAGATGAAAAATCCCTTACGAAAACTCGCTAGCCTAACGATGCCACTTAAAACTTCCAAAAATGGATTTATGAGATCAAATAGGGTCTCTAATAATATTAAAATAAAAACTAAATTAAGAGTAATATATAATAACAACCCCAAACATAAGAAATATGAGCCTAAAAGAAGTGATATAAAAGAGAGTACTTAAAAAGAAAGAGATAGGTTGGATCCCTTACCTCAAGTCTGACTTGTCTTGATCGTTTCTTTATATTATTGAATAATAAAGTTTGGTCAATTTATAATTTATTAAGTAAATCCTTTAAAGTTTATTATTCAATTCATATCACATATTATAATGTTATAATAATTAGTTAATTATGTGAGTTCATATCAGACATTTTTGTCGATGTTCGGTACATGAGTCAATAATGAAATTGTTTGAAAATAATTGTCCATGTAGTTATAAGTACATCATCTTCAGAATAGTATTGATGATTTAAATATCATATATATCCAGTATATATTCATTTTATACTATTCCATAACATTTGGAGATAAAAAATGTAATGCAGCGTTCATGGAGACGGTAGGCCGTACGTACGCATGAACGCTACTTTCATTTCTTTGTCATATTAATGGAATTAAAAATAAATGAGAGATATATATATTATAATTCCAGAATGGAATCCATCATTTAGATGGAATATATGACATATATATACATTATATATATGTACTTATAATTGTACATAACATTTGAGGATAAGAAATGAAATGTACCGTTCATGGAGACAGTAAGTCGTACGTACGCATGAACGCTACTTTCATTTCTATTTAATACTTTAATGGAATGAAAAAAATAATGATACATAGGTATATTATAATTACATTATAATATATTATATAAAATCATTAAATCCATCCTTTATACATCTGACATATGGAATTAACGATTCAAATCACTTTGAGGGGGCGGTAGTCCGCACTTCCTAAAATGAAATTATTGCGTTTAACCATTATGAAGACCATAAAGTTATGGAATAAATGAAAAATACAGAAGAATAAGTAATACATTAAAATAATTTATATATCATATATAAATACAATTACATATTAATGGCCACTATGAGAGGTGTTAAAGGAAGATTGAACAATCATCGTTTCGTGAGGCAGTAATTCGCCACCCACAGAAACAGTATGTTATTTAACCATTAGATTGAGGTGTGTATGAGTGTAGCTTGAATAATCCTCATAACAGAATCATAGTATATTTAAGATACTGTTTTTGTTACAAAATAAAAGAATAAAAAAGTTTAGGGGGTTGGAGAAGCAAAATAAAACAATAGAACATAAGAGAAGACATTACCTTCAAACTGGATAACTCTTTTTGATTTGAGCTCAAAGGCTTCCTTGGAAAGACTTCTGGCCAAATTGAGGCTTATAGGAGTAATAGAATGATGTGGAGAGACAATATGAGCAGATTTTGGACGAGACAAGGGCTTGAGAGGTGTGGTTAAGGAGGTAGAGGTGAGGGCCTTTTATAAGAGGGAGGAGGGGCACTCTTGGAAAGTCATGAAAAGTTACTTTATTATCAAATTATTTTCTGATATAAAAGGTCCAAAAATTATATATTTAGAGGATAATATGATAAGGGTTCTAAATAAACCCATCCAATAGGTTTTTTACAAGTTTATTTCTTAGATTTAACATTATTTTTCATTTTATTTGAATCGTTCATTAATGAGGTAATCACTGCATCATCATGGTGTCATAAATAAATTAATTTATATAACGTCTAAAAATTATAAAAAATCCTATAATGTAGGAAATATTTTTATCTTTCCAATTAATATTTATATTCAAAAATATGAATTGTATAACCCTATGTAAAAATTGTTTTAAAAAATAAATACATGTTTGTGACATTTTTATTTTAACTTTAAATAAAAAGTTATTAATGTCATTTTCTTACCCAAGAGGATTTGTGGGGCCCCAAGTTGACCCATGTATTGTCTTGGTCGGCCATGAATCATAAAATAAGGGTAGGACATGTTTCAAGGTCATTTCATATTATTATAACATTATCTTTACCTTAAATTACACTAATTACCTTTAATCACGATTAATAAAACTTAAAAGTTACTATTCACAAAAAAAATTATTTTCATCCCATTGAACCAAATTTTAAATCCTAATGACAACCATTTATGTTGGATTTTTTAAATTCAAATCACAGAGGTGGTAAAATTTCATTTAAATGAAAAATCAGTTTTTTAACTACCACTTAGTGGTTTCATTATTCATCAAAAATTGATGTTTTTCAGAAAAATACCAAAAATTCCCCCTAAGCTATATTTGATATTCCGAATTAAAAAATGATGTCTATTTTACAAAATTCAAGACATATATGTTTCATTAATAAATTTAATAATTAATTCCCGTCGTCAAAACAAATAGCGTGTTTTTAAGAAACAAAATATATCAAAAGATTGACACTAGTTTAAGTCCAATTTCAAAGTGAAATTAATTCCAATGACCACCATTGGATTAAATGGTAAAAATATATTCTAACTACACTTTAAACCCAATTAAAAAGATAATCTATCCATATAAATAAATCAGATTAAATGGGGGTTTTGAATTAAAATACAACATTTTCACTAAAAATGATCTTTATCGGAAAAATAACAAAAATTTACACAAAGTAAATTTTGATGTCCAGGTTCTAAAGAAGGATTTTATTTTGTCAAATATAACATATAAAATTTTCAAAAAGTGGATTTGAAAAGGGTTTTCCATCAAAAGGTGGTTAATCGACCTTTTAAAGAATATTCGAATATTTACGCTTAAAATTGGATTCATTCGCATTTTAAGCCACTAACATTTATTCGATAAAAGTAAAAATATTTGAAAAACATATATAATCATTTTGTAGTTAGTTATGTTCATTCCCTCCATTAAAACGGCTAGGCATTAACTACCATTTAAAATAATATTATTTTATTATTAGAGTGCAACATAAGATTTCAAAGAAACTCGTTGTTGCGTATTGGGTACGCCATCAATCATAGCATTCCCTTTAAAGTAATATTAATATTTTATTCACAAATATTAATAAATATGACAAAGTAATATTCTTTATTTACCTGGGATGTTACAGTAATCTATGAATTCATGGGTGTGTGTGTGGAGACATGTTTATGTGTATTCCAAATAATTGAGAAAGGTTTAATGCTTTGTAAAATGATTTCCTTAAAACTCATTTAATATTTTAATATAAACTAATTTATTTTATTATAAAATATTTTATATAAAAATATGAAAACAATTTATTATACTAGTATCCGGATTTGGAAATTATTTGAGAAAGTCATACTAATTTTATACTCACCCCTTTCTTGATAAATATTGTGTGTTTACATATGTCATCTATTGAGACCCATGAAAAATAAAGGAATCTCAGTTATGTAGTGATTATTATTGATACCTTGGGTATAGCATGTGGTTTTGGACCAGGGATTTGATTGGGTGTTTCTTACATTGATTACACTTGAGCATATTTATGTTTTGTGGTATTTTGGTTCATTTTTTGTGTCTTTTGGTTTATTCTATACTCTAATAATGTTTATTGTTTTGGTTATTTTTTGAGTTTTATTTTGTGCACTTGAATCATATAGAGGATTGGATATTTATTATTTATCTTTTATAGGGGTTTTATATTAGAAAGGGTAAAATATTCCCTTAATTTTCTTAAATACCTTGTAATTTATTTCCAACCTTTGGTATCATGGGGATGTCACCTAAGGCTAGTATCACTTGTCACTTCTCAAGACAATGATAAGGGGTAGGATGTTACATATATCATGTTTAAATATATAATTTCTCATATATTTAATATATTCCCTTTTTATTCATGAATATAATTGTAATATTATTAATATTTGTATGATTTAGTTTACATTGTTAAATTTATTCTATTAATTTTCATACATGAATCTAAGTAGTTACATGCTAGATATGATAATTGATTTAGTTTTCTTCTACCTTGACTATGGTTTGTATTGGAATATGAGCATGAATTAAAAGTTTAATTATATTTTATACATATTAGGTGTTATAATTATGTTGGAATGTAGGTCTATCTTATATAGAGTATCCTTGGGTAGAAGGAATTTTGGTCAGAAATCTCACTGGCCTCGAGGTTTATTCCCTTTCTAGAAAAGTGGGGTTGACTATCTATCACTCCAAGCTTAATCTTATGGGGATTTTCTATTTCATATAGTTCTAAAATTTTACATGAAAATGATTTCATGTAACTTATACATGATATCCATATGGATATGTATAAATATAGTTGGATTTTAATTTAGACTAGTAACATAATTTATGAGTTGTGTTAATAGTTTCACATCAATGTTGTTCGAAAATACTGATTTGGTTGAAGGAATAGGGATTCAAAACAAAATCTTTAGAAGCATTAATACATTTAATGTGAATACATGAGATAAAATGGAAGGATTAAATCCCATTTAAAAATAATAAGTGTTAGATTTCATTTAAAGAGACACTTTTCTAGATATTATTTATCCAATGGTGTAGGCCATGCCAAATCTGGGTCACCTTGGATTATCTTGTGTAAGGAATTAAAGTAATTACATGACCCTAACCACTATATTCCTCAGTTTTTTGTTTAATTTGGGTTATAGATTGTTGGAAAACCTTAACCATTAGGATACCAGAGGAATATAGTTCATTAAATCCATATGATAGATTAATGTAAAGTGTTATCCTCCCAGTTATCCAAGATTCATATATGATATGATTTAAATGATTGTTTACTAGATATATTCATGTTTTATTCACATGATAATGAGTGTAAGTCATGATGAAATATGGATCTAGACCCATAATAAACCAACCTGGGTTTACTAGACAAGTCACCCAAGAGGTTTCACCCCGTGGTGAGGTGAAACAAAGTTGGGAACATATCATGTATAACTAAAGATAAAATAGAGTACAACATGAAAGAAAATAATAAATATCCATGATAAATACAAATCCAATGTGAACCATATAAACTAGAAACTCAAACAATACATGACTAAACAATTCTCCATGTGACCAACCGCCACCACCAAAAAATCACTCTAAAAAGATAATGGGAATAATAGAAATAAACATGATAAAAAAAATCCATTCCCTTTACCTGAGTCCTTAAAAACAAAATCTATAACCACTAAAATTAAAAAGTAATGTTTTATAATGAATCCTAGTTTTATTTCACTAAAGAATCTCTTCAATGTCTAATATCAAGAAAACAATAGTTATAGATTTATAAAAAATCTATTTTTTCAATGAATTTTCAAAAGATAAAACCATTTCATAAATCATACTTTGGTTTTTATAAAAAATAATTACATATTAAAAAATTATGTTATATGAAAATTACATGTGATAACACATGAAATACTAATTAAAACTAACCATGGATACACCATAAGATACGCATGTGAGAAAATAACCATAAAATAAACCATCATTTGATAAACCAATCATAAATGAAAAATAACCCAATTTAGGATCTAACATATGAAAATAAATTCTAGAACATAAATTAAATCCCAAATGTAAGACAAAAGTGGATAAAACTATTATGAGATCTAGTGGAATTACATACATAAAAGTGACACAAAACCTATAGTGGAATTACACACACTAAATTGAAAAGTTTATCCCTGATGCACCCATGGTTACCAAATGTTATAAGTTTCAAAAAATCCATTTTAAATCCATTCTCATAATTTATGAAAAAAAATATATCCAATAATATCATCTTCCATGCATGAAAATTGATTTTTTAACCAAAACCATCATTTAAGTATTTCTTAAAACACTTATTGCGCACAAATATTTTTAAATAAAACCCACTTTAAAAAACATGAATCATTTCCAATAAAACCACCAAAACCATAAATAAATAAATATAATGGAATAAACCAAAGTAATTTGAAATAATATAAATCAATTAATGTGTTAGATCCTTTGTATAGAGACAACTACCTCATAAAGGGAGGGAAAACTAATCACTTTAAAAAATAAAGGTTGAGAATGAATAGATCATTCCAGCATGATCATAGATCTGTAAGAAAAAATAACAAAACTATATCAAACCCCTTAAATATAAAATACATATCCCATTCATGTTACAAACAGACAATGGGAGGATATATCTAGAATGTATATAACAAAGGAAGAGGAAACCACTCAAAAAACTGAACATAACATGAGAGATCCATTAATAATGAAGGAAATTTGCCAACAATCCATAGGAAGAAGTCTCTAGAGTTATGGAAAAGGTTTAGGTAGAGCGTAATGAAAATTAGGGGGATACTATGCATAAAAATCAAGGTAAAATGGAAAAATTCAAAATTTTAATGCCTCAAAGGGCTTTGCATGGTTAGTCTAACCCTACCCCAAATGTAAATGGATACTGTCCCTTTGAAAGGAATTCCAAATTATCTCCTAGTATAAGACACATGGTTTGAGAATACCATGCTCAAACCATGTGACACCCCTAGAAAATCACCTAGACCTCGCACTGTTTCCTTGGTGAGACACATAGTTTGTTTGACCATGATCAAACCATGAAAAACATTTCTGTCAAATCATAGAGACATAATGCATGGTTACCATATGGTTAGTGCAAACCATGCAACAACAATTCAACTAGATTGTCTTTCCAAAATTTTCTCATTTTCAACCCTCATTCACTATAATCCTTTAGAGTGAACCAAAATACAAACCAAGCTTAATTTAAAATTTACTTATGAACTAGAGGGTGTCAAAATTCTCCCCACCCTGAGAGATTTCTATTCTTAGATAATGATTAATATTCTTGACTCTTGAAACAAGATGTCCACTACTACCTCATAAATGATTTCCATTCCCACATATCATATATAATCTATACGGATTTCCATAGTTTATAAAACAAAGGAATTATTTTACAACAAATCACCTTATCTTAGAGATCGACAATATGAACCACTTTCTCAACCACATTGGTGTTTGGTTTGAGATCAATATCCTCCCATTAAATCAAATAGTAAAGATCCAATTGATACCTATTCAACTGAGAAACATGAAACACGCTATTAATCAATGTAAAATGAGATAGTAAATCAAAATAATATACCACCTTTCCAAGTCACTTCATGATCTCAATGGGGCTCATAAACATCAGTGTCAACTTATCCTACTACACTAACCAAAAATTTCCCAAGATAAGGTGAAACTTAAAGAAAAACCTGATCACCAATCTAAAAGTCCAATGGCTAGTGAAGATATTACACATAAGATTTCTGAAGACTCTATGCCAAGACCAATCTCTTCTGGATCATCTGCACCTTCTCTGCCATATCCGAAAAAATACTTAGCCAAACCAAGGACTATTCTAAAATATTTTCCTAGAATAAGGGATATGTATATGGCCATCCATATAATTATTTAAAGGGGGTCATTCTTATTTATTCTTAATAACTATAATTATAGGAAAATTTTACTAGAGACAAATTATTTTCCAAAGAACCTTTGAATTTAGTCACACACACCCGAAGCATATCCTAGATAATTTGAATATCTCTCTATATCTATCCATCCATATGTGGATGATATGACACGATCAATTTCAACTGGGAACCCATTTATCCTGAAAATTTTCTAGAACCTATATGTAAACCTCAGGTCCCCATCAGAAGCAATTACTGAGAGAACCCCATGATGTCTCACAACCTCTCTAGAATACAAGTACCCAAGTCGTTCTACCTTCTTTATATCCTTGATAGGGAAGAAATGTGCCGATTCCATGAGTTGATATATGATCACCCAAATATCATCCTTCCTATTAGGATTCTATAGAGAACCAATGATAAATTACATAGAAATTTTCCCCTGCTTACATACTAGAATGAATTAGGGTTGCAACAAACCTATAGGTCACTTGTGCTCTAATTTAATTCAATGATACATAAGGTACCATGATACAAAAACTAAAACTAAACATCTCATCCCTGATCATCAATACCGACGTCTCAAATATTGATACACCATGGTATTCCCAAGGTGTATAGACCAACAAGACTGGTGGAAACTGTCCATCAACACCTGCATCAGAGAAATCAGAATGACCAACCAACTTTAGAAGCACAAAGTGCCAAAGAGAGACTGAGACCAATCACTAGGGTCTCCATACCATTTTAGATTTCACTAAATCACTAAAAATTAGTGTTTTATACTTGTTAAAGTAAAATTTATTCATCAAATGATGAGTCAACCTTCATTAAGGCTAATAACACCAGCCTACCTATATATTTTACTCATAATTCCATCTTAGTGAACAAAATCATCAGAGTCCACTCAACGGATTCCTTCATGGACTGGGTTGGTGATTTTTAACTCAAAGAATTAGTGACCAAATTCCCTTTACTAAGAGTATAAGAAATATCAAAATAAAAAGTGTTTAGATATTCAACCCTATATATTTGTTTCATGTTCAGATCCTTCTGAGTGAAAATATACTTCAAAATCTTATGACCATAATATATCATGAACTTATCCCCAAAGATATAGTGATTCCATGTTTTGTGTTCATTCCTGACAACTACAAACTCAATATTGTGGGTAGGGTAGTTTTTCTAATGAGGGAATAACTGTCAAGAGCCATAGGCTACCACCTTCTTTCCCCACATCAAGACACACCCAAAATCCCAACCATAAGAATTATAGAAAACATCATACCCTAGAAGAATCATAAATAAAACTAAATTCAAACTCACATTTAGTTCCTCAAAAGAACTCTGAGATTTGTCAACCCACTCAAACTATACACCCTTATGAGTTAAATATATAATAAAAGATTTAATCTTGGGAAAATAAAAAATAAACCACCTTTAATAAACTAATAAATATAAGAAACTAAGAATACTCAAATATTTATAGACCACTATGAAGACATTACTTTCCATATCTTTTTAGGATCCAAATAGACACCTCTATCATATATAACATGCCCTATAAATTTCACCTCTGGGATCCAAAATTCACATTTTGAAATATTATGATAATATTGATGTTCTCTCAAGGTTTTAAGGATGATATCTAAATGGTCCATGTTCTCTTCCTTGGACTTGGATTAGACTAGAATATCATCCAAAAACATGACCATAAAAATGTCCAAGAAAAAATGAATGATCTGATTCATCAATACTATAAATACTATAGGAGTGTCATTGAGACTTAATAGAATAACTAGAAACTAAAAATTCCCATAATAGATTTTAAACACATTCATAGGTATATCCTCTTCTCAGAATATCAACGGGTGATTCCTTGACTGAAGGTAAATATTTTAAAACCAACAATCCCCACTAAGTTGATTAAAGAGACCATCAATCCTCAGCAAGGGGTATTTCTTCTTAATGGTCACTTGGTTTAACTTTCGAAAATCCAAACAAATTATGAGGCTCAAATTTACCTTCTTAGCAAAGAGGACATGATATTACCATGATGAAACGCTAGGATAGATAAATCCATTAGTCTCAAGGTCCACATTATGGAAATTACATTACATCAACTCATAAAGTTCTATATGATAATATTGAATAAAATTGGAAATTTTACCAGGTAGTAGGTCGATGGTAAACTCAACCTCTCTCCATAGTGGTAAAATAGAAAAATCACCCAGAAATACATCAAGGTACGAACACACCAACATAGGAAGTGGGATTATAAAATAATAAAAAGTGTATTCAAGGAGAATATCTAATACTTGGAATGATATTACTCTGACATAAGGAAAAATATGAACCACTCTTCATGATCTAATCATAATCACTCTGAAATACATGAGTGACTTTATCATGAGAAAAAAACCGAACATGATGATGATGATAGTTTATATAGGACTTAATAATAACCATCCCATCCATGCTAATAATCTGATCGAAGATATTAAGATCAAGAACCAATAAATACCATACCACTTCTAATTCGACCATCATTAACCAACACATAAGACATTTGAAACCTTGTTCGAACCTCTTTCCCAAAGGCATGTAAATATCAAAAAAGTGGAATAATCTCTAAACATAAAACCAAAATGGTATCAAATATTGAGGATAGTAAATAATTATTAAAACCTATATCAGATAAATTTATTATGATTGAGGATGAAATAAAAATTATACCTCTAATAGTAGTCGGCCCTGCTTCATATTCCTCTGGTGCATACTCGGATGCGTAATGATGTCTGGTATCAACTCCCCCTGAGATTTATTAGCCTCATGAATGTAATGAGGATATGAACCAACACCCTTGGAAGAATAAAAAATTACTTGAAAACCCTTGGTGAGAATGGATATAGCCTTAATTCATTGGGACATCCTTCCATAGAAATGCCTCAGTTGGCCAGATTGTCTCCAACGATGATAATTATTGATAGACTCTACATAGTAATTCTTGATATGACATGGCCTTCTACACTAATATAATATAACCTAATGAGTTTATGATTAATCTCCTAAAATAGGTCTTATAGAAAACTGTCTACCTTTGCACTCCTTTTATAAACATTAGACACATCCCGGCTAATAACTACAAAAAACTGAAGATCCACCCAAACCCTTATTCCCATCTATGTCATATTATTCCATAGATTCTTTATCAGCTACCTATCCAAAGGTCAGAATAATCAGGATAATAATCATTTAATAAATATAATCCCTTATTCCCATCTCAAAACTCCGAGATTTTAGGTAATCATTAGTGACCACATACATTTCTAAGTGAACCAACACATCAAAGAAGATCAAATAGTCTAATGTAGTATGATCCCCTTGTTCTAAGGTTAGAAAATCCCATGTATTCACCACCTGAAATTTTCTAGGATAAAATTTTTGGTTGAATATTTTCTGGAAGCTAGCCCAGGTATGATATTTTTGAAACATAGATTCCATAATTGAGTCCCACAATCTCTTTAATATCCCCTTAAAAATGTATATGGTAAAACATATCTTAGATTCATCATGTGTCTTAAGAAAGTTAATGATCCTATCAATTTACCCAATCCACTTCTTAGATTAATGGTGTCTTTTGTCACTATAGAATATGGGTAGGTTCTTCTTGGTAAAATTTGACCCGTGATCCACAATCCATCCTGGGTTTCCAACACCCGCTTAACCCAGAGTCTAAATAGTGTGGATTACAGCTTCCATTAACAGAGGGTCCACCAGAGTATTTACCTATATAACTTGTCACATATATTCCTCACATGGATTTGGAAGAGATATTCTAGAAGGAATTTCCTAATGAAAAAAAGATAATAACCTATCATTTTCAGAGAAAATTCCAAAATCAAATGACTAACCTCTAGAATCCATATTAATTACTTTAAAAAAGAATAATTTAAAGTGTTATGAATTCTCTATATAAATTAAAACACACTTAAAAAATAAAATTTAAATTTAAATAAACCCCTTATCCAGTTAATTAAAATGACCTTAAATAGAAAGTAAAAATCTTTGTAAAAATTCCCAACCACCAATGGTAACTCATGTTCAGGCACATAAGTAAGATTTTAGTAACCTAGCTGCACTTACTACCTAAATACAAAAGGTCATAACTCCTTTCTACAAAATAAATGGTACCAAACCTAGATAGTTTCACAACTCCTATGGATGTGTATTCCCACTAAAACCATTCTGTAATGAACCAACCAAGTTCAATTGGGAATGTCACCCAAGAGGGTCCACCATGTGGTGAGGTGTAACCAAGATGGACAAGTTTCATGTATAAATGAATATCAAACAATGTATAAGTTATAAAAAATTAATAAATATCCATGATAAATAAAAATCAAAGAAAAAATATCTAAACCATAAAATCAAACAATAAAATACCAAACAAGTACCCATGTGGCCAACAATCTCCTGAAAAACATCCCTCTATGAAGACAATGACAAAAAGAGAAACCGATATGTGAAACATTGCCCATACCTTTACCCAAGTATTATAAAAAACATCTAAAACCACCCAAAGGAAAAAATTAGGGTGTGATTAGAAATCCAAGGAGGATTTCACCAAATAATCTATAAAAAGGATAATATTAATGATGATGTAGTTCTAACTTTAAAACAAATATGGTTTTCCAAATAATTCTCATAAGATAGAACCATTTCATAGATCATCCTTTGGATTTCAAAAAAAATCCTATCATATTATAAAATAACAGAATATGATAAGTACATGTGATAATTCATGAAAGAATATTTTAAAAAGACTATTAATACACCATAAGATAAACATGAGAGAAAATAACCATGAAATAAACCATATTGTGATAAACCAATCATAAAAGGGAAAGAACAAAATTTGGGCTCTAACCTATGGGAATAAATTCTAGAAATGAAAGAGAAGACCACATCCAGTCCAAAGGTGGATACAATTAGTATAACCTCTAGTGGAATTACACACACTAAAGTGACACAAAATTTCTTGTGGCATTGCACATAGTGAAGTGGAATGTCTATTGATGATGCACCCAAGGTTACCCAATGTGCTAAGTTTCCCAAAATACATTTTAAATCCATGATTAAAACTTATAAAACATTTTAATAGAAAGTAATATCCACTTTTGTGCATGAAAACCCATTTATAACCAAAAACACCATGTAATAATTTCATCAAACACTTTGTGTGCACAAATATATTTTAAATAAATAATCATTCAGAAAACATGAATCATTTCCAATAAAACCACAAAACCAAAATAAATCAATTTTTTGTAATAAACCAAAGGTATTTATAATAAAATATAGTAATTCATGTTCTAAAACCATTATATAGATATATATACCTCAGAAATGAAGGTAAAAATAATCACCTTCTGAAACATAGATTGGGAATGAATAGATTGGGCCCTCATGATACTAGATTCATAAGAAACAACAAAAAAACACTATCAAAATCCTTAGATACATAATCCATTTCCCATTAGGGTTACAAAAAGGCAAGGCTAGGATATATCTTCCAAGGATCTAAGAATGGAAGAAGAAACCACACCAAAAATTGAACATACATTGAGATATCTATCAAGAAATAAGGAAATCCAGCAAGAATACAAGGGAATAATCATCTAGAGAAATGGATAAGGCTTAAGTTTCACTTAATGAGGATTATAAGGATATTAGGAAAAAGAAAACAAATTAAAATGGATAAATTAAAAAAAATTAAAGGTTTGTAGGGATATGCATGGTTTAGATACATGGTTAGTCCAAGCATAAACCTACCGTGTGTGGATATAGTCTCTTTGAAATACATGATACACAATATCCTAGGACAAGCCACATAGTTTTGGAAAACTGTGCTCAAACCATGTGGCACCCATGGAAAATTATCAAGTCCTTACATGGTTTCCTTCATGAGATCCATGGTTTTTTAACCATGATCAAACCATAAAAAAACTCCCATGTTAACTCACAAATCCATACTGCATGGTTATCCCATGGTTAGTGCTAACAATGTGTATGTATTTTCTTCTAAACAATTTCTCATTTTCAACCCCCATTAACTAGAAACCTCTAGAGTTAACCCAAATAAAAACAAATCTTAATTTAAAGCATGCATATGAACCAAAGGGAATCATGTGACCCACTAATGGATGTGATAGATTCAAAAAGGGGTCACCATTTTAGTGGGAGTATATTTGATAAATGTACTTATTAAATGAATGTAAAATATAATACTCATATTATAAAAGATTCATTTTTTTATATAAATGGATTCGTCATTATCCAAATTAACATTAAAATAAATCATTGATAAAGAAGAAGATTAAAAGAAACTTATTATCCATGTGAGAAGTATAAGAATTGTTTTAATCATGAAATAAAATTTATGTTTTAAAATAAACCTATCCTGAGTAACCAAATTATACAACAAGTGAATCAATATGATCATGATAACTATTGAAGAATTAATTTATGGTTTCAAAGGCATTTGATTCTTTATGAAAGAATAAAATTTATCCTTCACTCATGTATTCAATATGACTGAGTATGTTAATGACTTAGAGAGACTGAGGTTTTGTTGGCACCAAAATCTGGGATGCACAAGAACAAATGGAAAGAAATAGGGGTTGTCTCACGAAGCCTATATGTGGAGCCCCCGGGGCCCCATGCCGGCGCAAATCTCCCCTTTCACAAAGCCACCGTAGAGAAAGGAGGCAAGATGCTCTGCAAACCGATTTGACATTCGTGAACCCGCCATGGAGCAAGGAGGTAGGATGCTACACAAACTGATTTGACATTCACAAACCCTCCGCGGAGCAAGAAGGTGGTATGCTTCACAAACCCCTTTGATGTTCGTGAACCCACCATAAAGCAAGGAGGATGGATGCTCCGTGAACCACTTTGATGTTTGTGAACCCACCGTGGAGAAAGATCTATCTTCACGCTGAGCGGGCTCTGCTTCGCGGCACCTATTTCCTATAAATACCAGGATCCCCTCAAGCATAAAGGACAAATCCTCTGACCTTTCACCTTTTGAGCTCCCACATCGTGAAGCAATTTCTACTTTGCGAACAGTGATCTTTTCAAGGCACTTTTTCATCATGAAGTTCCTTCCTCTTTGCATGAATTCCGCCCCTCTTCGAAGAGGGATTCCCTTCGTAGAGCCCACGGACCTCCTCAAAGGAAGGATATCCCGAAAGGGACTTTGTTATTCATGAAGAACTTGTGATTTGCGAATTACCCTTCATGCACATGTGACCTACATGCTAAGGCATGGTAACTATGCTTCGCAAGGCACATTGCTTTGTAATTTTATGATTCGCAGGGTGCCCTTGCTTCGCAAGACATTGCTCTGTGAATGCCTTTCCACTTTGTGAAGAACCTTCCATATGCACCTATGCCCTATGCCTAGGCTAGGCCACTTCACTTTGCGAAGCACACCCCTTTGCGAAGCCCCTCCGCTTTATGGAGCACCAGAGCTTCACAAGGCTTCTACTTATAAACCCCTTTGCTCTGTAACTCCTTTTCCCATGGGACCCTTCAGGTTCTCACAAATAAATTTTGAGGTCCCTTGGGTGGTGCTTCCCATTGCGTTGCTTCACCTCATTCTTCTTCGCATAGGCATTCTATTTCACTAGGAATCGGATTGGAGTGGACCGACGCACCCCGACCATCGATCTTACGGAGGGTTGAGCTTTGCTTGATCACTAAGGTCAGGTATATCATTCTTCATTTTGAAACTCCCAACGGTTCTATATCCAATGATATGTGGACCTACTTTCCAAAGTTAGGCATTTGCTGGGTTGATTCGTCCAGCGATGCTTAAAAACTCACATTGGTCGATAGGATGGGAATTAGGTCTCATCGCACCCTTTTGGGGGGGAATTATTTCTTGTTCTGGGACTCTCTTATAGATTTAAGGCATGTTCATATGTTCGTGAATCTTTGGTTTATACCCAAGCATAGTATCCATGGATTACCCCTGGTTGTAAATGGTCAGCTGAACGCAAGTATTCAGAATCATATAGGCCTGAGTTTTACCATCCCTCATTGGGGTTAATGACTCTGGGGAGTTTGGACTCATTGAGATGGCATTAACTTAAAGCCTCCTAACTAGGCACTCTAGATTTTATTGTCTTTCATGGGGGACAAGTAACGACTTGAGCATTTGGATTGAACCTGTGATATGGGTTTCCTACGTATCCTCATGAGAGGAATCATAATCCACATAGTTCAGTGGAGGTGGTGTCGGAGAACCGACGTGAGGATGGACTGAGGGTCTGATGGGTAGTGGGCTTGAACCTCATGGAGGCTTCCTACGTACCATTCCTTGGCATGGATCAAAGTCCTCGTAGTTCTTAGTTGGTGGTGTCAGGGTCGATTCTTACTCTAAGCCCATGTGATTCATGCTCGGTGTGAGAAATAAGAGGCAGTAGAGAACTGACGATCACGTCACAAAAGGTGAGTCCGTGGGAAGCAGAGTGGGGCTTACGCATGGAGCATCCTGAAGGTTAAAAATCCTAGGGGAGAGGGAAAGGGTAACGAAAACCCCTATGTCCATCTCTCCTCTCGGTCCTTGGCACTAGGGAAGTATGAAGGTGCATGGGTGCCACCTCCTGCAAGAAAGGCTAAGGGCTTATACCAAGGAGGCTGCCCTGGTGCCTTCCTCATGTATGACCATGAGGGCATCCCAACTCACTGGTGGGTTGAGGCATATAATTGAGGCCTACACCTATGCACAAGTGCACAATCGGGATAACACCAACGGCGTTGGAATCAGTCCGAACAAAGGGAGATGAAAAGTGTGAATCACATTCCCGACATTCAGAATGTGGTGAGGGTGTCGTGACGATGGAGGATAACTATTGAACATGTTTGAAAGACATAATCCATGCCGCGTTAGCCTGGAATGGGAGAAGAAAAGTGAGGGTCGACTGTTGACCATGTTTAAAACACAGGACCTGACTCGAAGTGTTTTCCAAAGTCTTTCAGGGGCGTTGGCCCAGGACGTTAGGTGAGCCGAGGCGGCATGGGACCAGGCCGTTAGGGGGTCCCTTCAGACATGCAAGGGAATGAAGATATGAATGAAGGACATGTAAAGCATGAGGTGGAGTGATGGAATTCTTGAATGGATTCCATCGCTCTTGAAATTATGCCACTGTAAACATGGTATGAGGCATCTTATTCTTGGAGCATAAGGCATCTCTTGCATGGAGAAAGAGGCATCCAATTATTGAATGATAGGGAATGGAACAGTTTATAGTCATGTAGGGAGGACTGTTTCCATATAGTTTAATGTCATATGGATTGGACAAGGGCCATACAGTTTAACATCATGTGGTCAGGATGACTAGGTAGGAGAGACCTAGCAATGGTTGGTGTGGGACTTACGCAAGGGAGGTCCTTTCTGGATGAACCTAGCAAAAGGAGCATGGAAATGGGGTTATAGGAGAGTCATGAGGAGTAGCTCGACTCATGGAATTTATAGGAAGGATGTTGGGGAGGCATAAGGGTGCAATGTAAAATACTGTTGACCGGGCCCGAAAAGTTCATAGTGCGACTCTCCATTTTTCATGGGGGTCAATGAAAGTTGGGAAGGGACTGGGCTAAAGGGTCAGGACCACAGCCCAGCACTGACCCCGAGCTGCGGCGTAACCCCTGCGGTATGCACCAGCGAGTGCATGGGGTTTTCCGCATGGGGAGGGCCGCCAATGAGCTGGCCGCGAGGGACTGGTCGTGATAGAGCTGGCCGCGTAGGGTGTCGGTAGAGGATCAATCCACATTAGAGCTAGCCACATAATAGATGGCTACGAAGGGGGTATCCGCAGAGGATTTGGCCGCGTAGGAGCATCCGCGGAGAGGCTGTTTATGAAGGGTGTCTGTGGATGAGATGGACACGGAGGAAATGGTCGTGAAGGAAATGTCCGCGAAGGGCATCTGCAAAGGGGTTGGTGCCCGTCATACTTCTCACCCACGGAGGGGTTCACACCTTCATTTCGCGAACAAACCTGGTCCACGGAGGGGTTGTATGTGAAGGAGATGGCCGCGGAGGGACTATCCGTGAAGGAAATGGTCGCATGTGGTTCGTGGTTTGGTTTCTCCTCTATGAAGAAGAGTGCATCCGCGGAAGATATGGGGTCCACGGATGGTTGCGGAACTTTACCACTGAGAGAAATTTCTCCAGTGTCTCCCCACGAGTTTTCAACCATCCTCCCTCTCTTTTTCCTTTTTCTTCTTTTTCCCCTGGTGACTATTTATAGAGTCATGAAGAGGATATATCGACAGGCAAGCAGCACTTTTTTCAGAATCCCATGAAGGAATCCCCACCCGCGAATGACTCGGCCAACAGGGATTTTTGGAAATGAGATTCACGAAATTGCTCCTCGGTTATGAACCACTCCACCTCTATTCCGAAAATTATGAGATTCGCAGATGTATATGGCTTCCGCCTCCATTTCGTGAATGATGGCATGCGCAGCATGGGCTGATTGGTGTGGTTCGCGGCAGTGGACCGGCCTGGCATCCGTCCTGCTTCATGCCCACATCGGGGTTTTCACCTCCATTTCGCGGATGATGCTGGTCCATGGAATTGTGGTTCACCGAACCGGCTGCGTACTATTGCTGGGAGTCGGTACGCGGACCGGTTCGGTCCTTTCCCAAGTCTTGGGGTAATTGGATTTCCCCCTTATGGAATTTTCAGGACCCTACAAATGCCCCCATCAGAATGGGGTCTGATCGGAATGAAGTGGAGGCTATTCCGATGTAGGGTGGTCCTAAAAATTGATGAGTGATTGGAAAATGCTCTAAATTTTTTCTAAGCCAGGGGACTCAGCGGGCACAGTTCGACTATTACTAGGATTTTATAGAAAAACCCCACAAACTTTTTGTCTTTTCTCTTAATACCCTAATTTTTCCTGGGCCCATTTGGTGTGGACCCAGCGGGTATGGCTCAACTTTTTATTAGGTTTCCCTTTTCGGGTTTTCGGCCTAACGGGCTTTGCGCCTATTTTTGTGATCGGTTTAAAGTTCCACCAACAAGACTATCATTACTGATGTTTTAGGTCGAACATCTTTGACAAAATATGGTGGGGCGAGGGCCCCGAAAAGGTTTGGTTGATTAAAATATGTCTCAATATCATTCAGACGCACATGGGGGGGGGAATATGTTTAGATTTGAACAACATGCAGGGAATGCCTCAAGGCATGGGAGCCGTATCGGCGTATAGAGGTAGGAAAACATTACCTAAGGCAAACTTTCCTTTGGTAGGTGGGCCAGGGGGTGATCAATATGTAGAGCCGCTAAGGGAATGGTATGCATAGTCATGAAAAGGTGTCCTTAAGTCAATGACTGTCCATTACTGATGGCCCGAGGACTTCTTGGAAGTCCGACTTATGGAAACCACCATGGGTGGCTTGGAAAGGGTATGTGACGTCTGAAAGGGTTTGAGAACATCTATATTAATCAAGAGTGTGGATGAAAGGTCCCTTTCCTATGCATTTAGTTAGCGTGAAGGACGGTTGGAGCTTGACGCGGTTTAAAGTCATACAGTTGGGACATTCTTCAAAGTGGAATGGATTCTCCTGGTTCTCGGTAATCTCATCAGAGACGTTCCACAATATTTAGTCAAGCTTATGAAAGAGGTTGGTAAACTGCTTCTCAGAAGGTTTCCGAATCCCAGGATGGATATGGGGGCTCAAAGGCCAAGAGTCATATGGTGATAAGCATTTCCTAAGTAAATTTTTCCTTTGGTAGATGAGCCAAGGGCGATCAATATGAAAAGTCACTGAGGGAATGGTATTCATAGTCATGCAAAGGTGTCCTTAGGTCAATGATTGTATTCTCTCTATTACTGGGAAACTTCAAGGAAGATTGAGATTCGGGACCACCAGGGGTGGTTTACAAGGGTTCATATCTTTCTGGGTACAGAGTGTGATTTATGCAGAGATGGTGCCTGGATATGGGAGAAACATCTAGGCTAAATTTCCCAGGAATGGGTGAAGTCATCCCTTCTCAGGCTGGTGTGAGATGGTGGTTTGTGCAGGTTTATCCCATGCACTGAGGGACAGAGGAAAGCCTCCATTCCTAATTGAACCCACGATAGGTTTGACCGTGTAGTTTAATGTCGTGCAGCAAGGATGGGGGGCATTTTAAATTCCATACAGTTTAACGTCATGCGGAAATGGAGGCTTTCGTGCAGTTTAACGCCATGCGGTAAGGACATAGTTGAAAAGTCCACTCTTGATCAGAATGTAACTGGTCTTGGACATCTCATCATGTCTAAGAATTGTTGGTGGGTTGATGGTGTAAACCTTGGTTCCGGGGCTTCATGGATCAATAGAGATGAGATGGGGACTCTGAGGCCGGTAAGCATACGGGGCTAGGAATAGTGTCACCTGAGGAAATCTTACCTTTGGTAGATGGGCCAGGGGCCATCAATATGCAGAGCCACTGAGGGCATGGTATGCATTTTCATGCAAAGGTGTCCTCGGGTCGATAACTTTCTATTTCTGATGGCCATGGGTGATTATGAGGATCCGTGATTGATCGGGCCACAAAGTCTGTCATTTGGTATAGAAATGTCTGGACATTTCAGGATGTTCGTCCCTGGTTGTTGTCAAAACATGAAGAGTTTACCCCGCTGATTTATCTTTCACATGGGGTATACCTTTACTCCATGTAGTTTAACGTCATGCGGTAAGGAAAAAGTACTCTTAGTTTAACGATTGTAGAGTTTGGACCATCGGGTGACCATCACTACAATCACCCGGAGGGAAATTGAGTTAGGATGCTCTGGTATACTTTGAACAAGTGTGAGGGAATGAAGGTGTAAACTATAACTCTGGGTTTTCCCAGATCATGAGGTATGACATGGGGGATCTAAGGCCAGTAGGCGTACAAGGATAGGAAGATTACCGCCCGAGGAAATCTTGCTTTTGGTAGACGGGCTAGGGGCCATCAATATGCAGAGCCGTTGAGGGAATGGTATGCATAGTCATGAAAAGGTGTCTCTGGGTCGATAACATTTCATTTTCAATGGACATGAATGATTCTGAAAATCTGGTATTGTTTATAGTACAGAGTTCGGCATATGGGGATAATGGTGTTCAGGCATACAAGAAACATCTCCACCGCAATTTCCTGTCGAGTCAAAGTAGTTTAGCCCTAGCTTGATGTTCATAGATTCATGTCGTCATGCTAACCATGGGAGGACACATAGGCTAACCAGGTAGGGATACCTTGGCAACATTCGGATGTGATAGGGGAATGAACTTGTAAACCACTACTCCATAAATTTTTGGATCGGGAGATATGATATGGGGGCTCTGAGGCCGGTAAGCGTATGTAGATAGAAATGGTATCGCCTGAGGAAATATTGCCTTTGCTATATAGGCCAGGGTATATCAATATGCAGAGCCACTGAGGGAATGGTATGCATAGTCATGCAAAGGTGTCCAATGGTCGATAACTTTCCACTTCCAATGGCCATGAGTGATTATGAATATCCGTAATTATCCAGGTCGTGAAGTTAGATGTATGGAGAGGATGCACCCAAATGCACGAGGAGTATTCCCATCTTGTTTCTCCATATATATTGGGTGGGTCGCGATGAAGTCCATAAAGTGTAACATCGTACGGTGAGGACGAGGTCTGTGTAGTTTAACGTTGTGTGGTAAGGATGAGAGGTAGATATACCTGTGTTTTATTTTCTCAGCAGTTGGGCTAGGAGATAAGATCCCAGCATTGCTACGTATCCTGTGAGAACAGGAATCAAGCCACACATAGTTCTCTTTGGAGTACACCCCATGCAGGTTTGGTCCTTACACGAGGGGAAGGGGGCACATTTATTTATTTATTTATTTATTTTTAGTTTCTTATCTATGCAGTTTAACGTCGTGCGACAATGATGAGGATCACACCCCGTGCAAGTCTAGTCCATACACGGGGGAAAGGGGAATTTTTAAATCTTCTTATCCATACATTTTAACATCGTGCAGTAAGGACTAGGAATAAACCCCGTTCAGGTATGGTCTATTTGTGGGGGAAAGGGAATTTTTAAATCTTATTATTCGTGCAGTTTAACATCATGCGGTAAGGACGAGGAATACACCCCATGCAGGTCTGGTCCATACACGGGGGAAAGGGCATTTTTAACTTCTTCTCTTTTCAGTTTAACGTTGTGCAGTAAGGAAGAGGAATACACCATGTGTAGGTCTGGTCCATACATGGGGAAATGGCATTTTTAACTTAATTTTGGGATGGCTAGGCCAGGATGGGGGATCCTGGCGTCGCTAAGTATCCTACAAGGGAAGGAATCAAGTCGTACATAGTTCTTTGAAATATAATACACCCCGTGCACGTCTGGTCCATACACGGGGGAAGAGGGCATTTTTTGATCTTTCTTATCCGTGCATTTTAACGTCATGCGGTAAGGATGAGGAATACACCCCATGAAGGGTTGGTCCGTACACGGGGTAAAAGTCATTTTTTTTGTTTTATTCGGGGGTGGTTGGTCTAGGATGGGGAATCCTGGCGTTACTACGTATCCTGCAAGGGAAGGAATCAAGCCGTATGTAGTTCTCTGTAATCCACGCTATTTAACGTCATGCAGTGAGGACGAAGTACTTTTATTTTAGGGTCATAGATTTTTGACCGTTGGGGCTTGGCAGTTTAACGTCTTGAATCTTGGATGAAAACTGCCTTTAATTATGCAAAATATTTCTTCAGAAACTTCATGTTTGTAGGAGTGGTGGTGAATTTCCCGTCCATGGAGATCAGGTCATATGCTCTGTTGGACTAGACCTTGTGTATAACATATGGTCCCTCCCATTTGGGCTCCAGATTTGGAGGTTTCTTTCTGGGTATCATTGGGGTTTGGAGGACCAACACCAATTCTCCTTCCAAGAAAGACCGAAGACAAACCATTTTATTGAAGGCTCGCGCGATCCGGTTCTGATATATCTCCATATGGTGAAAAGTGTGAAACCACTTCTCATCAAGTTGTTCCAATTCACCTAGCCTTTTTTCTGATTTCTAATCGTTGGATAACTGATCACAAATGGCAACACGGGGTGAGGGTAATTGGAGCTCAATGGGCAGGACCGCTTCTTTTCCGTATACTAATGAGTACGGAGTAGCCTGAGTAGCGGTGCGGATTGTGGTTTGATAAGACCACAATGCATGGAGGAGTTTATCCGGCCCTGAATTCTTATCTTTGCCACCATTTTTTGAAGAATGTTGGACAGGGTCTTGTTGAAAGCCTCTATCTATCCGTTTCCCACTTCATGGTAGTGGGATGAGTGGTTATCCTTGATACCATATTCTTGGTATAGTTTCTCCAATTCGGTAGAACAAAATTTGGTGTTGTTATCTGTCAGTATGGTATGAGGGATTCCAAATCAGGTGATGATATTGGTTTTCACAAAGCTGACAATGTTTCTTGCCCTGACTTCCTTCAGGGGTATAGCTTCTACCAATTTGGAAAAGAAGTCAGTCGTTGTGAGTACGTACTTCAATTGTTTGGCCATGGAGGGAGGATATGGTCCCACGAAGTCCATTCCCCAGATGGAAAATGGCTAGGAGTACTTATCCTGATGAAGTAACTCTGGGGGTTGATGTATGATGTTGGCATGAATTTGGCACAAGTGGAATTTTGTGGTAAAGTGCTCACAGTCTTGTCCCACGGTGGGCCAATACTACCCAAGCCTTCGAACCTGATGGGAAAGATTAGACCTTGGCTGGTGTTCTCCACATACCCCTGCATGCACTTCAGTCACAATGGAAGTGGTTTCTTCTCCATCAATTCATCTGAGGAGGACTCTATCGAGGCCTCATTTTTAGAGGACCTCCTACTGACCTGTGCCGCCATATAGGAAACATTTGATTTCCCTTCTTTTTATTTTCTCTCATTCAGCCCTGTCTGATGGGAGTTCTCCCTTTTGGAGGTAGTTTTCAATTGAGGTCATCCAGTTGGTGGAAGGCGCGTATGGTTTAGGGGAAGGAATGACTTCATTGATTTCTTCTGTCTTAGTCTGAACAAATAGCAGGACCATTCGATGATGAGCAATACTGATAACCGTTTCATCCTGGTCTGGGTTAGCTAGGGTTGTGTCTGTGTTGGCTAATGCATCGGCCTGGGCATTCTGAGATCGGGGAATATAGGTCAAGGTTGGTTCTGTGTGTAATTCCACTATTAACCCTCAGACGTGTTCAAATAGGGGAATCGGATCCTCCTTTTTAATAGAATAGTCTCCATTGACTTGCTTGATGACCAGTTCCAAGTCACCTTTTATCTTGAGGTGTTGTACTTGCGCCTGGAGTGCCAGCTCAAGGCCTGCAATGAGGGCTTGATACTCTGCCTTATTGTTCTTACATCCTTCTAACAGGAGGAAGGAATATGGAAAGGTTGAATTTTCTGGGGACATGAGTATTATCCCCAATCCCACCTTGTTAAATTTGGGATCCTCCATCCTTTTCCCTATCGGGCTTCGGGATGCACCGTCGAAGTACATTTCCCATGTTGGGAGCTCCTCTTGAACCGAAAATATGTATTCATCAGGTAACTTGACGTCCGGTGCGGTGGTCCCTATCGAGGGGTTCTCTGCCAGAAAATCTTCTAATGCTTGGCCTTTTATGGCCTTCTAGGGGACAAACCGGATGTCAAACTGTTGCAGGATGACTGCCCATCGGGATAGGCTTCCGGTCAGCATTGGGCAGCTGAGGATGTACTTGAGCGGGTTACTTCATGAGACCAAATGGACTTCATGATGCTGCATATAATGTCACAATTTTTTAACTGCAAATACCAAGGCTAAACAACTCTTCTCGATGTTTGAGTATTAGGTTTCAGCGTCGATCTTGGTTCGGCTGAGGTAATAGAGACTATTTTCGCTGTCGGCAACATTTTTCTGTGTGAGGAAGGCTCTTAGTGACCGTTCTAGGGCCGTCACATATAGGATAAGAGGTCTTCCTTCAACCGGGGCATGAGCACCGGTGGGCTTAAGAGGTACTTCTTTAGGCTGTCGAATGCCTCTTGGAAATCATCTGTCCATTAGTAGGTAAACCCCCTTTTCATTAACCTAGTGAAGGTAAAAAATTTGCCTACCAGGTTGGGTATGAACTACCTGATATAATCCATGGGTCCTTGGAATTCTCTCAACTCAGTGAGATTGTGGGGAGGTGGCAGGCCAAGGATAGCCTTTTTCTTTTTAGGGTCGACTTCGATGCCATGATGGCATACGACGAAGCCAAGGAATTTCCCTGAGGTAACCCCGAAGGCGCACTTCAAGGGGTTTATCTTCAAGCTATGTTGTCGAAGTTTGTTGAAGACGTCTTCGAGGTCTGACAGGTGATTTGAGTGCTGTCTTGATTTAACCATCAAGTCATCTATGTAAGATTCGATGAATCTCTTGAGGAATGGTTTAAAGATACGATGCATGGCACATTGATATGTGGCTCCAGCGTTCTTAAGACCAAATGGCATAACCCTATAACATAATATTCCTTGAGGGTCTCTAAAGGTAATGGCTTCTTCGTCTTCTCGTGACATCCGAATCTGATTATACCCAGTGATGTGGCTCTATTTTAACATAGTTTTGCCACATCTTTTATTTAATTTTTATCAATTTAATTAATTATTTTGACACTTTTTAATTAATATTTTCACTTTTGTAATTTTATCACTAAATATGTTAATTAATCATTTTTTTTATAGTTAATTTTGTATTTTTTAGTCTTTAAATTGATAATTTTAATCTTACTAAACTATTCAACTCTAATTATGTCTTATTTAGTTTGTTTAATTTAAATCTGCTTAACTTTATAATAGTTAATATTTATTATAAACAATAATTTAATCTATGTAATTCAATTTAATTAACTTAGACTTTATTTTATTATTTAATCTTTTAATTAAGTTACATTAGAATAGGTTAATTTTATTATTTTATGTGTTTAATCACCTGCTAGTCATTTAAGTAAATAATTTGTGTTTTTAATTAATTTAAATAGTTCTCTTTTAATTATATGTGTTAAAATAGTTAATTAATTAATTAATTAAGAGTTATTAAGCATTAATTATATTATTTTATGTATGTAGATTAATTATTAAGACACCGAATTTTGAATTTAGTCTACCAGTGAGGTAGATAAGAGCTTGCGGTGACTTATTGGGTTACCGATGCTTTTCATTTTCATCTGCTGGTACTCTTTAATTAATTTATATAGTAATTTCAATGTAATTCTTTTATTATTTTAGTTTAATAATTATTCAGTTCCTAGCTTAAGTGTTGTCAATTAATAATCTTAGGTATGGTTTTAATATTTTAAGGTTTAATAAAAATCCTGTTATAAATTTATGATACTAATCTTTAATTAATTATTTTTATTCTTCATATTTATATTGTTTAAAGTTTTAATTTTTAGTACAAAATAATTTTTGAAGGTCACGTTTTATATTATTTTAGTTTTAACGGTGACTCTTAGTGCAGTGTACCGATGAGCTTTTAATCTTGGTTATAACGGTGACCCTTTTTATTTTTTCCGGGTACCGGTGAGCTTTTATTTCTATCGCGTAACAGTAGGCTACTATTTATTTGTAACGGTGACCCTGCGCCGCATTAACTCACCGTTACCCACTTACTTTCTCTACCTCACCGTTATGCAAACTCATCTCAAACCTCACTGTTAGCTTAACACTGACCCACCCACTACTTTCCAAGCCTACCAGTGACCCTTTTTTGTTCTCTATTGGTCATCTCTTTGTTTTCTAACGGTGAGGTTTTCTTTTTGCATAACAGTGAGCTTTTGTTTTGTTCTAACGGTGACCCTGCACTTCTTCCTCTACCTCACTGTTATCCCTTTTCCTCACCATTAGAGTTTTTTCCCCTGCACCTCACCGTTTCATCCCTCTGCCTCACTGTCCCAAATCACACCGTTACTGTTTATTTTTATTTTCCTCACTGTTACCTCGCTGATCTACCGGCTATCAGTGACTGTGCACTCCTCCATGTAGCTGTCTGTCGTTACCTCTTAGTTACCGGTTCTTCACTTTCTTACCGTAACCACAAGACACTGAATCAGAGCTAACCACTGTTATCTTTTCACTACACCATTCAATTCGTAATACCTGTCCAGAATCATACCATAAACTCAATCTAAACTAAAATTTCAGATCTAAAAACCCCAAAATCAAGCAACTATAATTTGTTTCGATTCCAAATCAGTTTTTTTTATCTTCCCAGAACTGGAAGAATACACGCCATTGAAGTTGAACAGGAGAATTTTTCCGGTTGGCCTTTCCCCTGATGCTATAGCTTACTGAGTTTTTTTTAGAAAGTAGTGGCCAAAATAGTCTTCCCTGTGGGTTCGACCCTGCTTGCCACATATACAGTAGTTAGTAGGAATATAAATTTTAAACTTTGACCGACTTCAACGACAGTTTAGGTCAAGTTTTTGGCGCCGTTGCCGGGGAAGGCACGAGCCGTTTCTAAAAAGAAAACATTTAAAAAAAATACAAATTTAAAAATCTGTTAAAAAAAATTGATTGAAAAATTTGAAAACTGTTTAAATAAAAATTGTTACTTAGCATTTTGAGTCTTCACTGCTGAAACTGTCTATTATTGAGTGCATGAGCACAAGACACTCTGGTGTCAGATTAGAGCCTCTAAACCTTGAACTAGATAAACACTTAGCTGCTCTAAGAAAGAAGAACAAAATTGAAATGGAAAATCAAGAAAATAGAATCCCTGAACATAATAATTTCCATAACCAACCAGAACTGTTAGATGAAAATGAAAGGCCTAGGATGAGAGAGTTCCAACTCCCTCAAGTTTCAAGAAACCCATCATCTATTAGATTAAGTCCTAGAGCTCGAAACTATGAATTAAAACAGTCACATATATCTTTGATGCCTGCATTCAATGGGCTCTCTAATGAGGACTCTCTGGCCTTCATTAGAGATTTCTACAATACTGTGCAGCAACTTCCACTTTTAGGACTCACTGAAAATGAACTAAGGATGAGAGTTTTTCCCTTTTGCCTTAAAGGGAATGCGAGAAATTGGTTTTTAAGTCTAGATGAAAATATTTTTGAGAATTGGGATCAAGTGTATAACTCATTCATTATGAAATTTTATCCCCAAAGATTAAAAGGATAACTTAGAACTAAAATCACTAGTTTTTATCAAGAGGATGGAGAAGCTTTCCATGAAGCTTGGGATAGATTCAGGGATCTGCTTAGGCAGTGTCCCCATCATCAACTCCCTTCACATCTCCTTATGGACACCTTCTATGAAGGGCTTTCCTCCTCTGGTCAGAATTTAGTGGATCAAGCTGCTGGGGGTAATTACAATGATAAAACTGATGAAGAGTTGAGACAAATTTTCAATAATCTGACCCTTAATTCTCAACATAAGAATTCAAGAAGAAAAAGAGTTAATAGAACTGTCAATTCAAATACTGGTTCAATGAATGAAACTCAAGCACAACTAGCTGAAATCACTAACCAACTTCAAACATTAATGAACCAGAATTCAAAACAATCTGTTAACCAAGTTGAAAACCAGAATCAGTATCAATCTCTTAGACAACAGTGCACACAATGTGGTATGTTTGGGCATTCTGAATGTTTTTGTCCTAATGTTGATCTAATTGCCCAACAATCTGAAACCTCAAACTTTGTTAATTACGGTCCTAGGATGCCTCAAAAAGAAGATCCATTTTCTAATAATTACAATCAAGGCTATAGGAACCATCCAAATTTGTCATGGAAAGATCAAGGTATTATTAAGCAACAAACTGCCGCTAATTATCAGAACCAACCAAGACCAAATTTTCAAAGTCAACAAAGGGGAGAGTCTTCAAATGTTCAAGGAAGTAATGATAATCAAATGTCTTCTAAATTGGATCAGATATTGAATAAAATAAACTCACAAGAGGAAAGGTACATGACTCAACTTAATAAACAGAAAAGTCAATATGAGTCAGACAAGATGCAAACTGATGTGAGAATGCAGAATATGGAAACACAACTTGGCCAATTAGCTAGAGATTTGACTTCTAGGGTTAAGGGTAGGTTGCCTAGTACCACTGAACTGAATCCTAGGGAGAATATCATGGCTGTTGTTACTAGGAGTGGGCTGAATACTCAAAATGTTGCTGAAAAAACTGTAAAAAATGATCGAAATGAGAAACTGTTTGAATCTGCAAATGAAAATCTGCTTTGTTCACAATCTGGAAATTCACAGAAAGATGTCGAAAATGATGAGAATCTGAACCTTTCACCTGGAAATCAAGATGAATATTGTTTTAAAAATCAAAAAAATAAAGGAAAAGAAAAGGTTGTTGAAGAAGTGAGGGACATGCCTACTGTTCTGAAAAATTTTGCCCCACCCATCCCTTTCCCTGAAAAACTGAAACCTCAAAGTAATACCAAGGCTGAACTTCTTCAGTTCCTTGGTCTTCTTTCTAAGCTTCAAGTGAACATCCCTTTTATCCAAGCTTTAATTCAAATCCCATCTTACCTGAAATCTTTGAAGAAAATTGTTTCAAACAAGAAAACCCTTGAAGAATTTGCTACCTACAGCCTCACTGAAGAGTGCAGTGCTGTGCTTCAAAAGAAAATCCCACCAAAATTGAAAGACCCAGGTAGCTTTGTCATCCCCTGTACTCTAGGTAATTCAGGTCAGTTGAATTGTTTGTGTGATCTAGGTGCTAGCATTAATCTGCTCCCATACTCACTGTTTCGACAGTTGAGGTTGGGTGATCTTCAACCTACCACGGTCATACTACAGTTAGCTGATAGATCCTTTACTCATCCTATAGGTCGAGTAGATGACTTACTAGTTGGAGTTGGGAAATTGTTCTTACCTGCTGATTTTCTTGTTCTAGATATGGAGTGTGATCAAGAGGTACCTATCATCTTGGGTAGGCCCTTCTTGGCCACAGGTGGAGCTGTCATTGATGTGTCTAAGGGTCAACTGATATTCAAAATTGGTGAGCAAGAAGAAGAGTTCAATGTTTTTAAAAATATTAAGGAACCAACTTACTCCGAAAACTGTTCAAAAATTGAGTCTCTTGAAGCTGAATGTTCTTATAAGAATCAACTTGAACTCATTAAAAAATCTGAAAATCATTCTTTTGTTGAAGAAAGCATTTGTGAAGCTGAAAATCTTTGTGAATCTGTTCTAGAAGCTGAAAATTCTGTTGTAACAGCCAAACTGGAAAATCTTCCAGAACTGGACAACTGTCCAGTTCCTGTTGTAGGAGAGTCTTATGTTGCTGAACTTAGGGGTTTTCTGAATGAAATTGAGGGTGTTTCTGTTAACACCAACACTTCTGAGCACTTTGATGATACTGAAGGAGAACTGTTAAGACAATTAGATGATTCTTCTTTGATTAACCTGCTGAATTCAAATTTAGAAAGTCTGGATAGTGTACTGCCTACCTTGGACAGTAGCACTGTTATCTTTGAATCTGAACTGGAAATTGAAAATCTTTCATCTTTTAATACTCCTTACAAGAAATATGTTGAAGATCTTGGACCTCCCAGGCCTAGGAGTCTTCCTTCGAGTGTAGTACCACCTGATCTTGAGCTGAAGCCCATCCCTGCCCATCTGAAATATTCATTTTTAGGTGAGAACTCTACTTTGCCTGTAATAATCTCTGCTGAACTAAATGCAACCCAAGAAGAAAAACTGTTGAATGTTTTGAAAAAGTTTAAATCTGCCATAGGCTGGACGATAGCTGATATCAAGGGAATTAGTCCTTCATTCTGTATGCACAAAATTCCTATGGAACCTGATCATAAGCCTAGGGTAGAATGTCAAAGAAGATTAAATCCAAACATGAAATAAGTTGTGAGAGAGGAAGTAATCAAGTTGTTAGATACTGGAATGATATATCCCATCTCAGATAGTGCTTGGGTCAGCCCTGTCCAGGTTGTCCCCAAGAAGGGAGGTTTTACTGTAGTAAAGAATGAAAAAAATGAAGAAGTCCAAGTTAGGAAAGCCACAAAATGGAGAGTCTGTATTGATTATAGGAAGCTTAATGCAGCCACTAGGAAGGACCATTTTCCTATGCCCTTCCTTGATCAGATGCTTGAGAGGCTTGCTGGAAACGAATTTTTCTGTTTTCTGGATGGGTATTCTGGTTACAACCAGATTCCTGTTGATCCAGAGGACCAGGAGAAGACTACTTTCACACGCCCCTTTGGAACATTTGCTTACCGGCGAATGCCCTTTGGGTTGTGTGGAGCTCCAGCCACCTTTCAAAGGTGTATGATGGCTATCTTTTCTGATATGATCGAGAGAATCATTGAAGTTTTCATGGATGACTTTTCTATAGTGGGGAGTACTTTTGATACTTGCTTAGGAAATCTTGAGTTAGTCTTAGAGAGATGTATTGAAACCAATCTTGTGCTAAATTGGGAGAAATGCCAGTTCATGGTTACTGAAGGTATTGTGCTAGGTCATAAAGTGTCAAAGAAAGGTTTAGAAGTTGATACTGCGAAGATAGAAGTTATTCAAAAACTGCCGCCTCCTGTTAATGTTAAGGGTGTTAGGAGTTTTCTAGGGCATGCTGGTTTCTACCGGAGATTCATAAAGGATTTTTCTAAAATCACTAATCCCTTGTGTTCTTTATTGGTAAAGGATGCGCCTTTCAATTTTAATGAAAACTTCTTGAAATCATTTAATCTGCTAAAGGAGAAACTCACTACATCACCTATCATCACTGCACCTGATTGGAAACTACCATTCGAACTTATGTGTGATGCTAGTGACATGGCTGTAGGTGCTGTCCTTGGACAGAGGAGGGATAAGAGATTGCATGTGGTATACTATGCTAGTAGATTTCTAGATGATGCTCAAAAGAATTATACTACCACTGAGAAAGAGTTGTTAGCTGTTGTTTTTTCTCTGGAAAAGTTTAGACAATATTTGTTAGGTTCAAAAGTCATAATTTTCACTGATCATTCTGCTTTAAAATACTTGTTGTCTAAAAAGGAAACTAAACCCAGGCTGATTAGATGGATCTTATTGTTACAAGAGTTTGACTTAGAGATTAGGGATAAGCAGGGAGCTGAAAACTTAGTTGCTGATCATTTATCTAGGCTTCCTGTTACTCAACTTGAATCTGAAAATCATAGGGAGATTAACTCTTCCTTCCCTGATGAAAAACTGCTCACTGTTTCAGTCAGGCAATCTGCTTGGTTTGCAGATTTTGCCAACTTCTTGGCAGTAGGTGTCATTCCCAAAAATCTGTCTAATAATCAAAGAAAGAAATTCATTTCTGAGCTTAAATATTATTTGTGGGATGATCCCTTACTGTTTAGGAGGTGTGCTGATGGTATTCTTAGAAGACGTGTACCTGAGGAAGAGATGTTTTCTATTCTTGAAAGTTTTCATTCTTCACCTTGGGGGGGTCACCATGGGGGTGAGAGGACCGCTCAAAAAGTCCTGCAATCTGGTTTCTATTGGCCTACCCTCTTTAAGGATTCTAGGAGTTTTGTGGTTGGGTGTGATAGGTGTCAGAGGCTGGGTAATGTGGGTAGGAAACAGGAGTTACCCAAGAAGGGTATTTTGGAGGTAGGAATTTTTTATGTTTGGGGATTAGATTTCATGGGTCCATTTCCATCATCTCATGGGAATGAGTATATTCTTGTTGCTGTAGATTATGTGTCAAAGTGGGTTGAGGCAGTAGCTCTGCCCAACAATCAAGCAAATAGTGTGATAAAATTTGTGAAAAAGAATATCTTTTCAATATTTGGAGTACCAAGAGCTTTTATTACTGATAATGGAACACATTTTAAGAATTACAAGTTTAAATCTTTGATGGAAAAATATGGTTGTGTTCACAAAACTGGTACTCCATATCATCCATAGTCCAGTGGACAAGTGGAAATTTCTAACAGAGAACTAAAACAAATTCTTGAGAAAACTGTGTCAAACTCTAGGAAAGACTGGTCTCTTAAACTGGATGAAGCTTTATGGGCATATAGAACTGCTTTTAAGACCCCAATAGGTATGTCTCCTTACAGGCTGTTATTTGGGAAATGTTGTCATTTACCTGTGGAGTTGCAACATAAGTCATATTGGGTAGTTAAGGCTCTGAACTTTGAATTTAAGAGTGCTGGTGAGAGGAGATTGCTTGAGTTGAGTGAACTTGATGAGATTAGGAGAGAGAGTTATGATAATTCAAGGATTTATAAAGAGAGGACTAAAATTTTTCATGATTCTATCATTCAAACTAAAGAGTTCAAATCTGGACAGAAGGTTCTCCTCTTTAATTCTAGACTTAAACTTTTTCCTGGGAAGTTGAAGTCTAAGTGGTCTGGACCGTTTACTGTTGTGAGAGTTCTGAAGAATGGAGCTATGGAAATAGTTGGTGAAGAGAATAAACCCATGTTGGTTAATGGGCAAAGACTGAAACTCTATTTTGAGGGGCAGCCAAAGGGTTTGGCTGCTTTCACTGTTCTTGAATGAAGTCTGGCTGGATACTTTAAACCTAGCGCTGCATGGGAGGCAACCCATGGTTTGTGTTTTGTTAATAAATAAAAAATTGTGATTAAATAAAGTCTAACTGAAGACTTTTAAATTCAGTGCTTCATGGGAGTCAACCCATGCTCTTTCTTTGTTTTTACTTTTGTTCTGTTCTTATTTTACTTTGAATAAAGTGCTTCTTTGTATGCTTATATATGCTCTGTTTTTGCTGGATAATTGTTCCTGGTCTATATACTCTGTGTTTTTAGGAATGTTGCTTCTGTCATTTAAGGAATGGAATTCCCATGGTCATTTTTGGACAAGAGCTTAGTCAGGGAAGTACTTCAACTTGTTGCACTTATTTTTCTGCTCCTGTTTTGGTTATTAAAATTCTGTTTTTGCTTAAAATTCTGCTTGCTTAAAATTCTGCTTGTATTATAAGATTCTGCTACATGTCGTGTAACTAATGAATTAAAAATCTGCATGAGCCTCCTTGATTTAAAAAACTGAATTGCATTGTGATAAAACATTTTCACTACATGAAACTAAGTGTGGGGGGGAGTACATGCTGCTGATCATTTGAATCTTCTTGTTTCATTGAGGTGTTTAGCATGAAATTTATCTGCTATATTGAACATTTTATTGAACTCAATCTGTTAAAATGCTTACACCCAATTAATTGTGCACCCACACATTATATAATTCTTTTGAGCTTTAATGAAAATCTTTGTCACTTTAATGTGTGTATGGATATGAACCTGCTGTAAGTTATTCATTGTGGCAAAATAAAATTTGGAACTTCATTGAGACCTTTATATATGTCAATAATCTACTAAATTGAAAATCTATTTTGAACCTTAAATTGATTAATTGTTCTTCTCCATATTTAGAATTCAACTTTGGGGACAAAGTTGGTTTTTAAGTGTGGGGGAGGGGGTCAATTCTGGACTGTGCTAGACTGTGTTTAATTGTAATGCTCATCAATTCCCACTGCTTTTAAACTTTTTGTCAAAAAAATGGTCAAAATTTTTCAAAAAAAAATTCTTCACAATTTTAGTCTTTACACTGCACTCAAATGAGTCTTGCCTTAGGATGGTGCTTGATTGGAAGTTGAGTCTTGCTTTGAGTCTGAAATGAGTGTTGGTGGATGATTTCTGAGTGGAATTGTTTAGTGGTTTAATGAATTTTGGTTAGGAACTTCTTTTGAGAGTGATATGGGAAATATTTTAGTGGATTTAAGATCATAATTTTAGGTACTGGAAGTTTGACTTTTATCTGAGGAGCCTTTTCATTCTGTTAATTTATAAAAATGATCATTTTTATTGAGTCAATGTAAATGGTTTCTATATAAATCTTTTGAAACTGGAGTAATACTGGGAATCTGGGATCCCACGGTGAATCTCTGAGACCTTAGATGCTGGGTGCGTTTCTGTTTACTATAAGCCCTCTGTACACTCTGAATAAGTGCATTGCACAGTGCTTGGCACAAATTACATGGCTTGGGAAAAATAAATAAAGTGTCTAAGGTCAAAAATGAATTCATTAAGGTGAGGGGAATGATGAACTCCAGATGAAGAGGGGGACAACTGGTTTATATGGGAGTCATTTGGGTTGTATCAATAAATTGATTTCAAAAAAAAATTATCTATGTTTTAATTTTGGAACCAAGGGGATTAGTTAAAGTACAAAGTTCCTTTTGTTAAGGTTTTGATTCCACTTTCATTTTACCTTTTATCACTCTTGAATTTAGAAATTGAGCTTGAATTGAAGTAAGTCACTAGGCAGAGTCATATATGAAGCAGGACACCTTCATTTATGGATGATTCATGGTTTACTTGAGTTCCCTTTGAGTAGTGGTTCTAGGCGAGACTTTATTTGAGGTATGTGTTCAATAGCCTAAGCACACTTTTTGAGTCCTCTGTTGAAACTTCTCCGAACATTGCTGATTTGTATATTTCACATTTTTTTTCAAAGAGAATAAAACATGGGATTGTTTGAGGACAAACAATGTTTAAGTGTGGGGGAATTTGATGTGGCTCTATTTTAACATAGTTTTGCCACATATTTTATTTAATTTTTATCAATTTAATTAATTATTTTGACACTTTTTAATTAATATTTTCACTTTTGTAATTTTATCACTAAATATGTTAATTAATCATTTTTTTTATAGTTAATTTTGTATTTTTTAGTCTTTAAATTGATAATTTTAATCTTACTAAACTATTCAACTCTAATTATGTCTTATTTAGTTTGGTTAATTTAAATCTGCTTAACTTTATAATAGTTAATATTTATTATAAACAATTATTTAATCTATGTAATTCAATTTAATTAACTTAGACTTTATTTTATTATTTAATCTTTTAATTAAGTTACATTAGAATAGGTTAATTTTATTATTTTATGTGTTTAATCACCTGCTAGTCATTTAAGTAAATAATTTGTGTTTTTAATTAATTTAAATAGTTCTCTTTTAATTATATGTGTTAAAATAGTTAATTAATTAATTAATTAAGAGTTATTAAGCATTAATTATATTATTTTATGTATGTAGATTAATTATTAAGACATCGAATTTTTAATTTAGTCTACCAGTGAGGTAGATAAGAGCTTGTGGTGACTTATTGGGTTACCGATGCTTTTCATTTTCATCTGCTGGTACTCTTTAATTAATTTATATAGTAATTTCAATGTAATTCTTTTATTATTTTAGTTTAATAATTATTCAGTTCCTAGCTTAAGTGTTGTCAATTAATAATCTTAGGTATGGTTTTAATATTTTAAGGTTTAATAAAAATCCTGTTATAAATTTATGATACTAATCTTTAATTAATTATTTTCATTCTTCATATTTATATTGTTTAAAGTTTTAATTTTTAGTACAAAATAATTTTTGAAGGTCACGTTTTATATTATTTTAGTTTTAACGGTGACTCTTAGTGCAGTGTACCGATGAGCTTTTAATCTTGGTTATAACGGTGACCCTTTTTATTTTTGCCGGGTACCGGTGAGATTTTATTTCTATCGCGTAACCGTAGGCTACTATTTATTTGTAACGGTGACCCTGCGCCGCATTACCTCACCGTTACCCACTTACTTTCTCTACCTCACCGTTATGCAAACTCATCTCAAACCTCACTGTTAGCTTAACACTGACCCACCCACTACTTTCCAAGCCTACCAGTGACCCTTTTTTGTTCTCTATTGGTCATCTCTTTGTTTTCTAACGGTGAGGTTTTCTTTTTGCATAACAGTGAGCTTTTGTTTTGTTCTAACGGTGACCCTGCGCTTCTTCCTCTACCTCACTGTTATCCCTTTTCCTCACCATTAGAGTTTTTGCCCCTGCACCTCACCGTTTCATCCCTCTGCCTCACTGTCCCAAATCACACCGTTACTGTTTATTTTTATTTTCCTCACTGTTACCTCGCTGCTCTACCGGCTATCAGTGACTGTGCACTCCTCCATGTAGCTGTCTTTCGTTACCTCTTAGTTACCGATTCTTCACTTTCTTACCGTAACCACAAGACACTGAATCAGAGCTAACCACTGTTATCTTTTCATTACACCATTCAATTCGTAATACCTGTCCAGAATCATACCATAAATTCAATCTAAACTAAAATTTCAGATCTAAAAACCCCAAAATCAAGCAACTATAATTTGTTTCGATTCCAAATCAGTTTTTTTTATCTTCCCAGAACTGGAAGAATACACGCCATTGAAGTTGAACAGGAGAATTTTTCCGGTTGGCCTTGCCCCTGATGCTATGTGCCACTGAGTTTTTTTTAGAGCAGGGAGTTGTGCCATTGTTGGATGCGCTAAAGATGATGACTACTGCTGTGAAGGGAAAGCCGAGTCTGACGCCACTGCGAAGCCACCACTATCCGTTGTTGGAGTTAGGAGGATTCGATCATCGTTGGAGTGAGGTCGTGCCACTGCTGTGGGGGAGGTTGAGTGATAAGATGGATCTTGCTCGCTGTGGGGGTATACGTCGAACCGAGTCCGAGCCACCGAGAAGTTGAGGGAAACTGCAGGACAACCGCTGCCCTATTTGCAGAGATGGAAAAATCCAGAATCCCTCCCCCTGCTGTGCGCCGATTTGGGGGAGGAGAAGAGAGTATTAAAAAATAAAAATAAATAATAATAATAATAAACCTACAAACATATAATAATAAAAGATAAGTCACAAGAAAAAAGTAAAGTAAAAAAGTTAAACACAAAAAGAAAAGAAAAAAATTAAAGGAAAAGTTAATGTTAAATTAATTTTTCATAAAAGCTTCTTTAACTTAGTCAAGTCAATATTAAATAATTTATTAAAATTTTCAATTTAAACCATTTATAATTTTATTAAATGGATGAATTATAGAATGAAAAATTTAAGACTTAATTAATAATAAGTTCTAATAATTAATTAATTTACTATTAAAAGTATAAATTTAGATAAAAATAATTATAAATAAACTATAAAATATAATTTTTAAATTATTTAAAACTTAAGAATTAATTCTAATTACTGAATGAGAATTAACTCAATAATAAATTAAACGAGCAACTCAATTTCTTAATGTAGTAATAATAAAATTTACTAATACAATCTATGTTATAAATTTATTACTTTTATACTTATAGTGTCACTTTTTAATGATTTAGTTAAAATATGATACACTAAAATAATTTAGTATTTAGTATTTATATTTATTAATTTAATTAAATTAGTAGCATTTTGATGAACTTTTTAATAATTAACTCTGATTACTTTTAATTAGTATATAATAGTAAAGTTAAATAATAACTTTAAAATTTTAGTTAACACTCATTGTGTTTTATTTATTTAATTTTTTTTAAAGCATGACAGGTTCATTCAGGAGTCACGTTTATGTCCAAGTACGTGCAACTAACTCATTCGGAGTTAGTTACGAAGGAAAAACTCGCGCGACGTGTCGGTCGCGAAAAAAAACGCACGTGTGCGGTGCGTTCGTGAGTAAAACATGAAGTCGGTGGAATCATGCGGTGACATGTAGTGGATGACAGAGAGTATTTAAGCAGATCAAGCAGCGTTTTTGGGGCGGCTTCCATTCGGATTCAAAAGGCGACACATTCATGGACGGAGGCATTCATGCACTTACCGGTGGAGAGACGATCGAGGAACAATGCTGAGCAGTGCAGTCCAGGAACTTAGGAGCAGAGCATTTTTAGGGAGTTCCTTCTCCCTCACGATTTAAACTTTTGTACTCTGTTTCTGAATTGTTTCCTATGACTGCTGTGATAATGAATAGTATAGTTAGCTAAGTCTCTTAGTTCGGGGAAAGTTCTAGCTCTACTGGCATCTTTTTCTTCCTTCTCATTAACCAATTCTTCTGTGATTAGATTTGATCGGCGAGATCAAATCTAATTTCATTCATCTGCTTTGTACCACATGCACTTAAATTTTCTGAACTCTGTAATCATTCGGCAAGTTCGATTATGGAATCACCTTTTAAATAATCAGCTTGTAATGAAAACTTCAGTACTTACGGCGAGTTTGTATTGATGTTCTTTTAATTCATTTGTCTGAAGTTGAACTTCTTGGAGTGATGAACTCTAAGTTGAACAATTTCGACAACTTAACTCCTGGCGAGGGAAGTAAGTTGTCTCTTTTTAGTGGTACGAAGCAGTACTTTTACATGAAAAGGAAAAACAATTTAAACCAGTAGACTAGAATGAACCCCGAGCATTCTTTACTGTTGTCTTTTATCAGCATCTTATTTTCTTCATTGCATTTTTTCTTCAGTTGTATTCTGTTTTAGTGACGGTAGAACGAGTTTTTCAAGGGAATTGTAGTTTTACATTGCAGATTATAAAATCATAAAAAAAATTAAAAGATATAAAAAAAGATAAGAAAACTACTCCACAGCTGACAACAGTGGAGCTTACTGAGTGTTTTTTTTAGAAAGTAGTGGCCAAAATAGTCTTCCCTGTGGGTTCGACCCTGCTTGCCACATATACAGTAGTTAGTAGGAATATAAATTTTAAACTTTGACCGACTTCAATGACAGTTTAGGTCACCCAGAATAACCTTCCATGAAGGATAGAGCCTCATACCTAGCCATTGTGTCGATTCATAACTCGGTGATCAGGACCGGGAAATCGTCTTTCGGGAAATGCCGATTGAGATCTCTGAAATCAATGCATACGCGGATTTTTACATTATTTTTCTTGATGGGGATAATGTTGGCCAACTAGATGGGGTATTGGACCTCCCGAATGAAGCTCTCTTTAATAAGCTTATCGACTTCAGCCTCTTTTTTGGAAGCATGTGAGGGGTGCGTTCTTCTGGCAGCTTGTTTATAGCCTCGGTGGTCTTCTGCCAGACCTAAGCGGTTCGTCGCCACTTCGAGATCGAGTCACAACATTTTTGTGTAA
The DNA here is from genome assembly GCA_963277665.1 of Viscum album. Taxonomy (NCBI): domain Eukaryota; kingdom Viridiplantae; phylum Streptophyta; class Magnoliopsida; order Santalales; family Viscaceae; genus Viscum; species Viscum album. Next base: position 239,741,599 of record OY728158.1, read on the forward strand.
CTCGAGGCAAATAAATCTCGGTTTTTCCTTAGGAAGGAGGTATATACCTCATGATCCTTTAGAGACATGGACGTACTAATGAGAGTGGGCCTCGAGTCTTCCTTGGTACCCAAGTTTACTTCCCTAAGCTCGTCCACAGTGGTGGAGATACCTTCCTCAAATGCAGGAGGTTCATCTCTGAGATCCTCCTCTTCCTCCTCCTCATTCTCATCTTCTTGATCCGATGGGGGGGAGAGTTTCAGGCCCGGGCTCTCGGAGGCTTGAGGGAGAGGCATCATGGGCGTTTTCGCTCAGGTACTCATCCTCGAATTGAGGGTTAGAGGTTATTTCCACACTACTACCCTCGGCCGTTATAGATGCAATCGTGAGGACAGTTGATTGCGTGTTCGGACTTGAACCCCTGCTCTCAATATGGTTGATGGGAAGTATGTAGTCTATGCCAATCCGCCTAAGGGGGTCATCAGGAACCATTTACAGACCACTGGGAGCAGGGATCTAGTCAATACCATTGAGCGAAGGCTTCTTCTTCTTTTGCTCATAAAATCCAGCGTCAATGTAGTGTGACTCGGAGAGATTGAAAAGGGCCTTGCCAGTGTGTAATGTCCCACTTTATCCATTGACGCAATAATTGATACACTGGTGGTAGGATGAAGGAATGGCCATGTGATTATGGAGCCATGTCCTTCCAAGCATGGCATTGAATGTTGTGTTCTGTCAAACCACCAAGAATTCCAAGAAGGCCACAAGGTCTCCAAAATGGGTTTTTAGCTTGATTTGTCCCATTGGATTCTTTTCACTCTTGTTGCAACTTAACAGATTTGTGGTTGAGGGTACTAGGTCCTTATCATTGTAGCCCAGCTTACGGAGTGTTCGTAGGGTAAGGAGGTTAACTCCAGAGCCATTGTCAATAAAGACTTTATGGATCTCAACATCATCTAGTGTGTCGGACACATAGAGTGGTTTGATATGTCCTTGCACTATGACATCTTTGTCCTGATCGGTGAAGGAAATCACCACATTGCATTCAGTCGGGCCAGTCTCCATTCAATAAATCTTGGTGGAAGCTACCTCGGCTTGAAACTCCTGAGGGCTGAGCAGGGATTCTATAAGTGCCTCCCTTAGGTCTACTGACAAACTCAAGGAGTCTAGGATCGACAGTTTGGCTGGTACCGACACCATCTTCTTAAGGATTTCTTATTTCTATTCCAGTGGTCGATGCTTGTCCGTTGGCAGGATAGTTTTAGCGGGTATCTTGGGAGTTGGAATACGTGACGAGGAGGGACCGGCTGTGGGGTCAGATGCCGATGATGTCCCCACGTTCTGGGGACTCGGCCTGACCGGTCTGTTTGTGCGCACTACGTGGCTAGACACTTGTTTTTCCTCTGATGGGTACTGCAGAATGAAGGGGGTAGAGTGACCGCTTGTGGAGTTGGAGGGATATTCTTTCTCCTATTGAGTCCATTGAAGGGATCTCCCACGGGTTTCTGTGATATTAACAGTTTGGGCCGGGGTAAAACCATAGGGTTGGTTTCAGCCGCGACTGCGTCTCCCCTAGTATCCCCTGCTTCTACGATTCCCCCTCCCAGCCCTTTGCGTTGGGAACTCGAGTTCGTAGCCATACCCTTCATCAAGAAATGATTCCCTTATATGAATGATGTTGATGGAACCAAATATTATCTCATCATCCTGTGATAGGTCAACCTGGTCGGTTGTCCCTGATGGTGTCATTTGGCGGGTCGGTGCCCGTGGCGCCAAGTTTGGGGGCATAAAATCTGACAGTGTCGGGGCTAACTTAGGCTTCGTTGCAGACTTCTCCTATTTCTCTTGTCTCCTGACTTCTCGATTATGCCTGGATGACCGGCTCGTGGAGGGTTGTGAGGCCGATATTGTCGGTTGTGCGGCATTAGGGGTTGTTGGTGGCAACAATGGCTGTTGTAGTTGATCTCGGAGTATGCCCTAGGATCAGTTGACAATCTTCCAAGTCATCCAGTTATCAAATTTCTTCCCCTTTTTGCTGGTTACTTCCTTCCACCCCTCCCTATTGTTAGAGTCGGCGGTAGAAATGTACGTCACATGTGCTGGGGGTGGTCCTAGCTTGACCTTCCTAGAGTCTACCATCCTTTGCAGGAGGTCTTTGAAGATGAAGCATTCTCAGATACTGTTCCCCAACATTTGATGGTAGGGATAGTAATTTGTCCTTTCATTGAGGCTGACTTTTTTGGGCTTCCTTGGCTCTGGGAGGCGGAGCAAGTTGCAATTCATGGCGGCGATGAAATAGTCGCGGACTTGGTCCTCTCAGAACGAGTATACTTTGTGTCTTCGTTCCTTGAACTGGTTCCGCTTTGATCCTCTCAGATTGTCCCACTTAGGCAGAGGTGACCACTGATATACAGGGGCCCCTTGACGGTTTGTTGGAGGCCTGAGTAGTGGAGCAGGCACAGGGGCTGGCTTGAGTGTGATAGAGGACGCTTCAGCTCTAACTATTCGCTTTTTAGGAGCTGGTGAGGCTATTCGGGACTTCAGATTAGTCCGCTACAGGGAGTCTTCAATTCTCTAGGAAATGGAATAGAGATTACAGAATCCATTGGTGCACTCCACTGGTATGAGTGGTGTTCGCATCTCATCTCGAAGTTTTTCGATGCATATGACCAGCATGGGGCATTGGCCTATTCAAAGAGTAGGTCAAACCATTCCATCTGGAGATGAAGTCCAAGACCCTCTTGTTCTCCCTCTGTTTGCAATTCATGAGGTTGTTGACTATTGTTTTAGGTAGCATTGAGCTAAAGTGGAATAGGAACTGTTGCCGAAGGTCTTCCCAGCTCTTTATGGACTGAGATGATAGATTCATGTACCAGATGAAGGCAGATCCTTGCAAGGTCTGTATGAAGCATCTGAGTTTCACTGCTTCTTGTTGTTCCGGAGTTCTCATCATAGGGTCGCAATAAGATGCGTATTATATCAAGTGTTGTTCTGAATCGCCTGATCTATTGAAGATAGAGAATACAGGGCTACTAAAATTGGGTGGAGGAGGTGTGTTACTCACCCAATATGGGTTAGGTATTTGTTCTGGCTGTATTGGAGCGTTTCGACCTTCCATTGCTTCCAACCAAGATTTCAGTGCTTCGATGGTGCTGGCGAGTCCCTAGTTTACATCCTGTTGGGCATGTTCTTGGGTAGGTGCATCCCGAGGCATTGTTTGAGGGTCTATCTCATCCGGAACCAATGGTGAATATGTCGTTTGGGACACCTTTGGAGGGTTCAGACATACTTGCTCCGGTTGCTTCTTGAGTGGAGGGAAGTCTTAGTATTCACCTGAATCCATATTCAGGTAGTTGGAAGGACTAGGCGCCTCATTTGGTGGGGCAAACCTCGGTCTTTGAGGTGCACTTACTGGGAGTGCAAGGTGTGGCTCTTCTTGGGAAGTGCTTTCAATAAGATGATTCCTCTGGATCAGCTCTGCGTTAAGCCGCCTCAATTATTTCATTTCATCTTCCCATTGAGCGAATCTCTCTTCAAGCGTGAGCGGCTCATTTTTATCGAGAGAAGGAGGCGATTTTATGGTAACCGGTCCTTTATTCTTATCCTTGTTGGAATCCCGCAGGGTAGGTGGAGGAGGGTTGGCTGGAAGGGTGTCCATATTTAGGGCATCCCTCTGGCTCCGGGTGTGCACACCTGGTGGTTCGTTGTGAGTCACAGCCTGACTGGAACCATCGTCTCTCGATCCATCTAGATTTGCTTCAAATCTGGTATCACCTGTGGATATAGCCTCTATGGCATTGATAGATGTGTATCACAGGGTGATGGAGATATCATCTTCCAAATATGAATATGATCTCATGTGCCTTTTACTGGTCCTCCCCTTCCTATTTCGGGATTGCTTTCAGAATTCTTGACGAAGGGTGATGCGGAGAGTTCTTTGATGCGACCTTATAGTATGCCTCCCTCTTGAAGGGGGTGATGATTCAAAGGACAGGATAGGGCAGGAACCTCCTCTTTTGAATTTCCTCCCTAGGTGAGAGAATACTAATTCTCATGGGGTAGGTTGTTGTTGAGGCTGTAAAAATGCCCCCATCCCTGAGGGCTGGGGTAAGATCTGTTCCCTAGATGCTGAGTCTCTTCCCATTTTAATTGGTCTTACAGGGGCATTTGTTGTTAAAAATTCTCCCAGACCTGTAGGCTGGGGTTGACCCTAGATTGCGACAGCGGCTACTACTATCGTTATTTGCCTGATTTTGCGCACCCCCATTCGGGGGTGAACTAAATCTAAGGCCGAGTCCACCTGTGAATCAATCCCCTCTGGGGAGGTGAGAAATGACTACTGAGTGTCCTCTCTTAGAAGAGAAGGACTGTTGTATGCTTTCAGTGGCCTGATTTAGGAGTTCATGAATGGCTTGTTCACGTCGGGCCTGATTCTCTTGGGACTTACTCAAGGCCCATCTTTGTTGGGTGTGTCGCCTTTCGCGAATAGGGTGACCACTCCATTATTGTCTCGATGTGATGGCGTTGCAAGATATTACGCCGAACGAGTTCCTCTGGGTGGGGAGCAGAGTGAAATGCAGAGATCTATGTTCTCCCCATCCTCTGATATGGACTCCCATCGGGGCACCACCAATAAGGCGAGGCAACTGGTGCAGTGCATGGAGGCATGCTAACTTAGGGTTCCCTTTACGCCTCTCAGGTCACGGTTGTCATTCCGAAGGAAGAGATTCCAGGTCGATGTGACACAGGAGGTATCCTATTGTCTTGACATGGTCTATATACCCATCGTAGGGCAGGAAGGTTTATTTCAGCCAGCGGAGGGTTGTCCATATATTGGAGCAGATTCCATGCACACATTATTCTAACAATGTCCTGGGTATGTTGTATTGAGAGGTGGCCATGGGCCAAAACATAACTGGTATATCATCTCTGGCTAGTTGTTTCCTCATGTGCAACATGTCGGCATACTCCTCCGCAAGCGATTCCTATACCTGGTCAGCCCAACTGAGACGCTCACTGACAGTGTGGTCGGGGGCAGTGGGGCTGACATGTATTTAATTGTCATGTGGACGGTTCTGGGGTAGTTCCAAAGATGAACGTGGTCCCAGACCGTCCCCTGATTTAAGAAGGATGTCGTTAGTGATTGAATAGGAATCTGACATGCTTGATCCTGTCCTTCTGAGTGCCTCAGCATATGAGGGATTTTCTGTGCTTAATTCAGCAGGGGGAGGACCTTCCTGTTGATATGATATGTTACTATGGGGAGGACCTTCGCAATGGTGGCTGCAATGGTGAGGACTACCATTACAGCTGTCGTAGGGGGAGAACCTACAGGGTACACCCTGGGGAGGGCCTTCAGAATTTACTGAAAAGAGGGGAGGGCCTTCTCGTTGCTTGATGTCTCTATCGGGAGGACCTCCATTATCCATGTCATAATGGCGAGGGCTACCATTACTACTTGACGCCTCACTGTATAGAGGACTTTTGTAGTGCCTACCCTGGGGAGGACCTCCATGGCATGTAGCATTGTTACAGGGAGGGCCTTCGCAACAACTGCCATCATGGTAAGGATGACCATCATGGTTGTATGTTCGATGTGTATCCTGGGGAGGACCTTCAAGACACACTGCGCCAAGGGGAGGACCTTCTTTTTTCTTGGGGTTATTGCGGGGAGGACCTTCGTAATGGTGGCTGCAATGGCGAGGACTACCATTACAGCTGCTTCAGGGAGAATGTATGCGGGGTACACCCTGGTGAGGGCATCTAGAATGTACCGCAACGAGGGTGGGGACTTCTCATTTCTTGACGTCTTTGTGGGGAGGACCTCCATTATCAGAGTGGCGAGGACTACCACCGTGATCTAATGCCTAGCTGCGTGGAATGTTGTTGCAACGTAACCCCTGGGGAGGACCTTCAGGGAAGGCCATGAAAAGGGGAGGGCCTTCTTGTCGTGATGAGACGTCACTGTGGGGAGGGCCTACGCAGTTGCGACTATGATAGCGAGGGCTACTATCATAATCTATGGTCCCACTTCATGGAGAGTGTTTGCAGTGTATACCCCGGGGAGGACATTTAGGGTGGACCGCAGCAAAGGGAGGGCCTTCTTGCTACTTGATCTTATGTCCACGTGGAGGGCTGTCGTGACTCGCATCAAAAGAGAAGCTCTCATGATCGATCATTATATGCTCATGGGGGAGGCCCCCATGGGTGCTCTAGGGAGGACCTTCAGAGCTGCTGGTAGCGACATTGCGGGGAGGACCTTCGCAAATGTTACTACCGCTCCCATAATATGGTAATAGGTGGGAAGGTTTCTGAGCCTTCTATATTCCCTTAGTGGTTTTGGGAACCCCAGCTTCCAGCAGAGCGGAGTCATGAACCCGCTCTTCATTTTCCGGCTGCCTTTGGCGTGTTCGGGGTGCTTTCCTGTGGGCAGAGAGGACCGTCTGCTGTTGATAACGGCCTTCACCTTTGGTTCCCTTTCTAATTGGGTCCCTTAATGCTGTCGGGATATGCCGACGAACATATTGACTTTTAGTAGGGATATATGCCTGCTCTGGAGAATCCACCGTTATGGACGGGTGCCCCCCAGTTGGAACGAGTGAAGCTGATTGATCTGGTGGCCCTTATATCGTGGAATATGGTCGACGACCCTTCTGGGTGGAATCAGGGATGCAGATCTGCTATGAGGCAACTATCTTGTCTCATTGATGAGTCACCTCAATTGGGGAGATGGGCTCATAGGCCCGAGTCCTTGCTGTTACTGCTGACACAATCACATTCTGGAAAGTCTGCAAGATATGATCTGGGATCGATACCTGCTCCTCCATCATTGAAAAGATATGCAGAGATACATCTTTGGCTGGAATGGGTATGAAGGCCCATTCTGGTATCGGAGTAGGAATATCCTACTCCGGTCCTCCGATGGTCAGTGGGTACTGACAATTCTTCTGTGTCGGGGCAGGTGAACGAATCTTCCCCTGTGTCGGGATGTGCCGGTTTATCTCTCTATTTGCCTCCACATCGGGATGGCGGACTTTACTTTCATCTGTAGGGAGTTGGCCCTGCATATGTTGGTTTCCCACCGTATCGATTCAGTGGCCTTTGTTCGCAGGGAGACGTGCCCGCCTATTAATTTCCACCATATCTGGATGGCGGGCTTTGTTGATCGCCACCACATCAGGATGGTAGGAATCAAGAGCATCTTCTAGGGACTGGTCCTGCAAGTGCTGGGTCGCCACCATGTCTGGTTGGTGGGCTTCACGACCCTGGGTATGGGAAGGTGTCTGCCGGGTAGGTGACGTCATGTGTGAATGACAGGCTTGATGGAGCACGGAGGGGATGCGCGCCAACTCGTATGATTCCGCTACATTTGGGTGGTGGACTTTGGAGGAGCAGGAAGGTGTATGTGCTTGCTCGCAATACGTCTCCGTGACTGGGAAGTGGAGCTCCTCCTCATGGAAAAGGGTAATGGTCAGTCCCTGGTTGTAAGTTTTCCGCCCTCTTCGAGCGGTCCGAGGGGCCGGAGCTCGGGGAGCGTGGGCCTACATCCTTGGGGCTACATCCTTCTTACCATGAGGATATTGAGTCACGGAGTAACCGCGATGACGTCTTCTAGTGGGGGCCTTAGAGCGGAACCCCCATTCAGCGGGGATGAAGTCCTCTGTGTCTACCTTATCCACCTCCCTAAGATAAGGGAGGTACATGTTGTCCCATTCCGGGGATAGAACCCCGAAATAGTTTGAGCCAGCAACAGGATCCGTCTGGATCTGCCTTCGCGGCTGCTTCTAGGCGGGCGACCAGTGGGTCTTGGTGGATTAGAGGGCATGCATGGCCGCCTGTACCATTAGGAGAGTACCGTTCATGTGGTACTCTTGGATCAACGCATCTGAGACCCAGCGTTGAAGAAATTGAGTCGGTGATGGGGTCCTTCATTGGTGAGGAATTATGGTCATTGCATACCTTGAAGCACACACCTACAAGTTCCACTGTGATGCCATTGTATCGAAGGGAGTTCTGAGTGGTACCTGTAAAAATATTTTAACAAATACAAACAGCAAACCTGTCAAAGAAGCATCTCATGATCTCATGCATAATTAATGACCTTGCTTGGCTCTCCTTGTGAGTATAAGGGGGCACAGAGTGGGATTAGGTTAAACCCATCATTCTTTGTTAAAGATTCACATCAGGTTTACAATTTTTTCTGTTTCACCACGAATCGGATTGGAGTGGACCGACGCACCCCAACCATCGATCTTACAGAGGGTTGAGATCTGCTTGATCACTAAGATCGGGTATATCGGTCTTCATTTTGAAACGCCCAACGGTTTCATATCCAACGATACGTGGACCTACTTTCCAAAGGCAGGCGTTCGTTGGGTTGATTTATCCAGTGATTCTTAAGAACTCACATTGGTCAAGAGGATGGGAAGTCGGGCTCATCGCACCCTTTTGGGGGGGAATTATTTCATGTTCCGGGACTCTCTTATATATTTAAGATGTGTTCATATGTTCGTGACTCTTTGGTTTATACCCAAGCATAGTATCCACATATTACCCCTGGTTGTCAATGGTTAGCTGAATGTAAGGATTCCGAATCATTTATGCCTGAGGTTTACCATCCCTCGTTGGGGTTAATTAATCTGGGGAGTTTGGACTCATTGAGATGACATTAACTTGAAGCCTCCTAACTGGGCGCTCTAGAGTTTATTTTCTTTCATGGGGGGATAGGTAACGACTTGAGAATTTGGATCGAACCCGTGATATGGGCTTCCTATGTATCCTCATGAGAGGAATCAGAATCCACGTAGTTCGGTGGAGGTCGTGTCGGAGAACCTACGTGAGGATGGACCAAGGGTCCAATGGGTAGTGGGATTGAACCTCATGGAGGCTTCCTACGTACAATTCCTTGACATGGATCAAAGTCCTCATATTTCACAGTAGGTAGTGTCAGGGTTAGTTCTTACTCTAAGCCCATGTGAGTCATGCTTGGTGTGAGAAACAAGAGGCAGTAGAGACCTGACGATCACGTCGCGAAAGGTGCGTCTGTGGGAAGCGGAGTGGGGCTTACGCATGGAGCAGCCCAAAGGTGAAAAAGACCAGTGGTAGAGGGAAAGGGTAACGAAAACCCTTACGTCCATCTCTCCTCTATGTCATTGGCACCAGGGAAGTACGGAGGTGTATGTGTGCCACCTCCCGCAAGAAAGGCTAGGGGATTATACCAAGGAGGATACCCCGGTTCCTTCCTCATGTCTAAACATGAGGGCATCCCAACTCACTGGTGGGTTGAGGCATATAATTGAGGCCTACACCTATGAACAAGTTCACAGGTGGGATAACACCAATGGCGTTGGAATCAGTCTGAACAAATGGGGATGAAAAGTTTGAATCACATGCCCGACATTCGGAACACTGTGAGGGTGGCATGACGATGGGGGATAACTTTTGACCGTGTTTGAAACATAGAATCCATATTTCTTTATCCTAGAATGGGGACAGATAGGTGAGGGTCAACTGTTGACTATGTTCGAAACATAGGACCTGACTCGAAGTGTTTCCCAAAGTCTTTCAGGGGCATTGGCCCAGGACGGTAGGTGAGCCGAGGTGGCATGGGACCAAGCCGTTAGGGGGTCCCTTTATACATGCAAGGGAATGAAGATCCGAATAAAGTATGTGAAAAGAATAAGGTGGAGTGATGGAATGTTTTAATGGATTCTAGCTCTCTTGAAATTATGCCACTGCAATCATGGAATGAGGCATCTTATGCTTGGAGCATAAGGCATCTCTTGCATGGAGAAAGAGGAATCCAATTATTGAATGATAGGGAATGCTACATTTTATAGTCATGTAGAGAGGACTGTTTCCATATATTTTAACATCATATGGATAGGATGAGGGCTATACAGTTTAACGTCATGTGGTAAGGATGACTAGGTAGGAGAGACCTAGCAATGGTTGGTGTGGGACTTACGCAAGGGCGGCCCTTTTTGAATGAACCTAGAAAAAGGAGCTAAGAAATGCGGTTATAGGAGAGTCATGAGGAGTATCTCGACTCATGGAATTTATAGGAAGGATATTGGGGCGGCATAAGGGTGTAATATAAAATATTGTTGACCCGGCCTAAAAATTTCATAGTGCGACTCTCCATTTTTCATGGGGGTCAGTGACGATAGGGAAGGGACCGGCCCAAAGGTCCGGGACCATAGCCCGACAGTAACCCCAAGCTCGAGTGAGGAGGCGCAGCCCCTGCGGTATGGACCAGTGAGTGCATGGGATTTTCTGCATGGGGCGGGCCGCATAGGAGCTGGCCACAAGGGACTCGCCATGATAGAGATGGCCGCTTAGGGTGTCCACGGAGGAGTGAGTCGCGTTGGAGCTGGCCGCAAAGGGAATATCCGCGAAGGAGCCGGCCATGTAGGAGTAGCCATGGAGAGGCTGTCTACGAATTGTTTCCGCGGATGAGATGTGTGTGGAGGAACTGTCCACGAAGGAAATGGACACGAAGGGCGTCTGTAAAGGGGATGGCGCCCAACCTACTTCGTGCCCACGGAGGGGTTCCCGCCTCCATTTCGTGAGCGATTCTGGTCCGCGGAGGGGTTTTCTATGAAGGAGATGGCCACGGAGGGACTATCCATGAAGGAAATGGCCGCATGTGGTTCATGGTTTGGTTTCTCTTCTATGCAGAAGAGTGCATCCGCATACGATATGGGGTCCGCAGATTTTCGTGGAACTTTACCGCTGGGAGAAATTTCTCCAGCGTCTCACCACGGTTTTTCACCCGTCCTCCCTCTCTTTTTACTTTTTCTTCTTGTGCCCCCCGGTGACTATTTATAGAGTCACTAAGAGGATATATCGATGGGAAAGCGGCACTTTTTGCAGAAGCCCATGAAAGAATACCTACCCGCGAACGACTCGGTCATCCAGGGATTTATGGAACTGAGATTCGCGGAATTGCTCTGCGGTCATGCACCACTCCGCCTCTATTCCGCGAATGATGAGATTCGCAGCCTCATATGGCTTCAGCCTCTGTTTTGTGAATGATGGTGTGCACGACATGGGCTGGTGGGCGGGGTTCGCGGTGGTGGACCGGCCTGGCATTCATCCTGCTTTGCGCCTGTGTTAGGGTTCCAGCCTTCATTTCACGGACGATGCTGGTCCGCAGAATTACGGTTCACCGAACTGGCCGCATACTATTGCTGGGAGACATTACGCGGACCGGTTCGGTCCTTTCTGAAGTCTTGGGGTAATTGGATTTCCCCCTTGCAGAATTTTCAGGACCCTACACACGCTAACAGCTATTACTTCTTCGCATATCCACACTAATGTGGAACCCTCAATGGACCACTCCATAACACCCCCTCACTACGACATTGATGATGCCTTCTCCTCCCCAAGGGGTGGGAGGTATCAGTTATGTAAGTCTTAAGGGGTGAGGAGTGAACCCACTTTGTCCGAGCAACAAGATGTTAAACTGCCAAGCACCATCTTCCTCAGCACATGACATTAAACTGTGGCCTCACCTCATGAATTATACATGGGGTGCCACATCTCAGACATTCTCTATGCCCACTAGTCTCTATAGTAGTAAGATCATTCCTCACATGGAATGAGATCCTCTTTATTGGAGTGGAATTTGTCCCCAGGGAAAGGGTCGCCACCTTGGTGTAAGCCCCTAGTTATTCTTTTAGGAGGTAGCACCCCAACTCCTCTACTCTTACTCAGTGCCAAATCCCTCTTCCTTTGGGCTTTGTCACCACCTGGGCCTCCACCCTTGAGTAAGTCCCAATCTCTATCACCCTGGGCCGCAGACCATTTGTAAGCCCCTATTTTCTCTTTGGGTTGCTAAATATGTGTAAGCCCCACTCCACTTCCCATGGCTGCACCTTTCATGAGGTGATAGTCAGGTCTCTGCTGCCTCTTGTTTCTCACACTAAGCTTTACTTACGTGGGTTTTGAGTGAGCATCGACCATAAAATCTTCTCTAGGCCACCTAGAGTGTAAGCCCCAAACACCCCACCTGAACTATGTGGTCTTTGATTCTTTCTAAGGCAAGGTTTGTAGGAAGCCTCCATGATGTGAAAGCCCACCATCCATTGGTTCTGACCATTTCACATTGGTCCATCACACCTGAACTATGTGTTATTTGATCCTTTCCAAAAAAAGGTATGTAGGAAGCCTCCTTGAGGTGAAATCCCACCATCCATTGGTTCTGACCATTTCATGTCAGTCCACCACACCTGACCTATGAAGTCTTTGATCCTTACCAAGGCAAGGTACATAGGAATCCTCCCTGAGGTACAAGCCCACCATCCATTGGTTCTGACCATTTCACGTTGGTCCACCACACTTAAACTATGTGGTCTTTGATCATTTCCAAGGCAAGGTACGTAGGAATCCTCCCTAAGGTTCAAGCCCACCATCCTTTGGTTTTGACCATTTCATGTCGGTTCACTACACCTGAACTACATGGTTTTTGATCCTTGCTAAGGCAAGGTATGTAGGAAGCCTCCCTGAAGTTCAATCCCACCATCCATTGGTTATGACAATTTCATGCCAGATGACCTTCGTCCCACATGATGTTAAACTACATGCCCCCTTTTTATCCATCACGACGTTAAACTGCATCCACCATCTCGAACTACATGGACTTTGATCCTTTCCAAGGCAAGGTAAGTAGGAAGCCTCTATGAGGTTTAACCCCATCAAGCGATAAGCCATTATGACCCCATCCAGCGGTATTCCATTGTGCCCCCATTCAGTGGAAAGCTATTGTGCCTCCATCCAGTGGTAATACATTACACCATCATCAAACGGTTAGCTGTTGTGAACCCCATTCAGCAGTAAGCTATTGTCAACCCAAACCCAGTGGTAAGCCGCTGTCGTCCCTTCTGTTGGGGACCATATTGCTAGTCCATCCCAGTGGCGTAAGACCAAACTCAAGCTGCTAACCATGCATAAACCCCAGTATATCAAAGGTTTTTATCCCCTATTCAAACTCTGATTCTATACCCCCATCCATAACTATGTTGACTTTCATTCCCTGCCACATGGATATGTAGGAGGCCTCTTCAAGGCTCAATCCCAATATCATTGTAATCCTCGAGTCGACTCCATCTCATTCTCCATCCACTCCACTTAACCATCCATTATCCATATTGATTATTACTCGGGCCACCACATCCCAGTGGTATCATGATACCTCCTTACCTATTCCCTTTAACAACAATCAGTTAGCTAAGTGTGCGTTGGCCCCAACATCAATGTTCCCTCTAGGGTTTGCACCCATTTGATACACTATAGTTAGTGTTCTGATAAGTCCAATCCATCACCTCTAGATTTTAAACCCACGGCATACCCTGTGTTAAACATAGGAAGTTGAGGAAAACCTTAGAAACATGCCTATGGAATATAATTCCCCACATTCGACGTGGGATGCCTCGGGCTTCCGTTCCCTTGAAAAGACCTATAATAAGGGGATGAAACATAGATGTGCTAGTGTTCCAGTTTCCAGACACGCCAATGATGTAAAATAGGACTACTCCCCCTACTGAAGGTTTCTTCCCTAACCGGACCCCTTGTAATGTCCCGACAGAACCAGTGTAATTAACCGGCATCTATAAAGAAATGGCATTGGTAAGAGTTTCACAAACAATGTCTTAGTCTATAAAGGAGACCCAGACTAGGTGATGAGTTCTGAGGAGTAATCCATAGAAGGAGGAACCAAAATCCCATCATATCATTTCGATAAAGGAGAAAATGTCCCTAAATAAGCGATAGATGTCACCTGCCTTTGGAAAGCGGGAGTGTTGGGAAATAGTTGTGTGTCCTCCATAGATGGATGTGCGCGCCCCGGTGAAATCTTCGAAAACAGAAATGGTGAAATCGATGTGAACATATTCTTCTCAATGGGGATATTTGTAGCATTCAAGACATCAATGGATTAGCATGTCACCAGATCCAGTTATACATCGTCGGGTCCCGCCATGCAAATTGAGGGCCTAGAGTGAAACTCACCAAAATTTGGGGCAGTCAAAACGTTGGAATTCATAATCTATGAAGATGTCAGTGTGGATCCTTCTTACCATCCCTGGGAGATGTAATAGTTCAAGGGAACTTGACATCAATTTCTTTGTTTTGAAACTAATGGCTTAATCTCCCTACTTGTCAGGAATCAAGCTGCTGCACCAGGAACCTGATCGCCACCTGCCCACCGACGTAGGGGAAGGGACAACACTAATGCAGAAATCCCACGTGGATCAACCACTTCAAAGAAATATTCCACACCCACGGCCATTGGGTTCCCACACCCCACCCCCCCTTCTGAATTCGTACAATGAAGGGTGATAAGTGAGCTCGTATGCTGATACGATGAGGAGGGGATTATCCCGACTCAGGATATGGACCGTCAAGATTTAGAGGCATCTGCACCTCATCGCCACCGCCACCCCCAAGGGATGTGTTAGGATCCACTGCCCCCCACCCTAACGTACAATCATTTCTGGAGCCTCTCCCTAGAATGTCTCGATGACTCCCCCCCCTACGCCGATGAGGTAGGGGATGTCTGGGCCATCCTGGTCAGGATCCCATTCTAGGGGCCCCCAAGGAGGGCACCCACTAGGCCATGACAACACCACCACCCATTCCCATGGGATGAAGAGAAGGTAAGCTATGTAACTGCACAACCATCACCGGTCCAGCTGACCTGACGCCAACGTCAGGTGCAGGCCAAAGAGACACTTGCCAAGGGGCGTCGATGTCAGCAGTTACTGTGGCCCGGACCACCGCTGACGTGTATCATCTTCCTCCTGTGAAAACTAAGCATGGGAACTTATATACCCGGTCCGGATCGAGGCCCCAACTGCCCCATGGGAAATCTAGGTCAACTATCTCAACTGTCGACGCAGGGAGAACATGCCGCGGACTGACCTGTGGTAGGAATACCCAGTGCAGAGGTCCTCCCCATACTTCTCCCATGGATAACATGGGTCCTCCCTGCTTCTAAGCTCAGCATGGTGGTCCTCCCCGTGCTACCTTCAATCCAAACAAGGGTCCTCCCAACGACAGTGACACTCAGTTCAAAAGCCTCTCCCACGCTCATTACATTGGGTATGGGGTCATTCTTCTTACCAAGGACTACTGATATGGAGATGTTACACATCCAGTCAACCTCTAGTATGGGGGCTTCCCCATGTACTTGCAGCAGTTGGTGACAGTCCTCCTCGCCTTAGCAATCAGAGGAGTGAAGGAAAACTTCGCTTCACCAGTACCCTGCATGGAGATCCTACCCGTGTTCTTCTTGACCAGTATGAGGAACCTTCTCTTGCTGATACTGCTAGGGGAAGTAAGCATGGAGGTCCTACCCATGCTCCTATCATCTCTAGCAGAGTTCCTACCTATTCCAGAATTTTCCATAGAGATTCCCTACGCACATCAGCCGATGGGAACGGCGGTCCTCCCAGTGTTCCCTTTGATATTTGTCTGGGTGCTTCTTGCACCCCAGCTCACTCAGGCAGAATTCCTCCCTGCCCCATCACCAGTACAGCTGAAGGAACTCATAATTCTAGAAATATACCCTATATTAAAGAGCCATCTTGGGGTAAGAGGGTGGGTCATCGTCACTATAAAAAGAATTCCTGGAAGTTTCAGATTGAGATTATACCAGTTTGCTTCTCGGATTCTGAGGCGTAATAAGACTCAGTGATGGATCCCAATCCTAGATCCTCCTTGTGAACTTCTGGGGTAGGAACAAGCCGTATCGGCCTCATACTTCCAGAACATGAGGTCCATCATATTCCCACCTCCCTCCACAGGTATATCTTGTAGGATGAAAATTTGGCAACCCCATGGGTTACAGCTGTGCACTCACAACTATCATCACCAGAAGCACTCTCTACCTCAATTAGAGATCCTAGAGATCTATTTTGTGGACCAATGGTTGACAAGAAGCATCATAACCCATCACCAGTGTCCATAGTCCCTATGCCATAAACTACGGTCCTTATCCCATCTTACCACGATGTGGTGGCCAAGTCACTACACTCTTTGGAGGATAGCCCAAGATGCAGCGGCTTGTCAGCTCGCTCGTCATATTCTCCACCAACCATCATGTTATCTCAGTGATCTACATCGATACCAGTACCGGTTCCCCATCCACCTCTAGTATATGAGTGGGGAAAATAAGGGAAAAACCCTAAATCTAGACCAAGGATCTTGTGGGATATCCTCACAGTGGACCATTTCCCCAAGACGTTCTAGCTAGTTGTAGTGCCAAATTTTAGGTCACCAGAAGCACTCACCCTTGGATCGGTTTGATGCTTTCACCAAACCCTCTGGGCGACTCATTTACAACTTCAACATTGATGAGTGACCTACCCTATGATTCAGGAACACTTCGAAGAAATCGTCCAACAATTTCGTTTGGTCGATTTAGCTGCACTCCCCATGGCCCAGCGCCCTAAGTCACCAATCCGCCATAAGACCCTCCAACAATGATGCATCTAGAGCTTTAAAGTTCTCCACAGGGTAATCAAGGAGGCTTCTCCCCGTGTTCAAATTCGTGGTTGGGGGCAGTACACGTCCTTCCATTTTAGTTCCATCCGGTGCTAGCCCAATTTTCTAGGCAACATAGAGGATATGCCTCCAAGTAGAGTCACGGTTAACATGGCTGACCTAACAGAGATATAGAGTGAGATGGAGCTCCTTGATGGGGACTTACCCCCTAAGGGAGTTTTGCAGCTATTGTATCTGTTGGGAAGGGTTATTTTCCAGAAGAGATCTACTGGTTCTTTCTGTGCCTACCGAGGCACTAGACCTCAACCGGAATCCCAATAAGGGAAAGGAACTCCTCAGTGTCGTCAAACCATATGACCCATCTAGATTAGTAAAGAAGGCATAAGACGACCCCGAAAAAGGCCCATTGTGTCTACAACTAGCTGAATAGAAGAAGGTTGTTGACGAAATCCTTGTTGAACATGCTACGGAGCGATGGCCAGAATACGGTGATCCTCAGCTTGGGCAGTAGGGGTAGGCACAACATCCCCTCGGCAAACTACCCACAGGTGACCTTGGCCATCCTGCCCACACAAACAGGGTTAAGGCTAGGACTTAGGGAAAGAGGGCATGGTATATGTCACCGAATCCTCCTGAACGGCGTGAAAATCCTCAGGACCCAGCCTAGATTCCCCCAGCTACTCCACTAGTCATACCACTAGCCACTCCACAAGACGCTAGGCATGTTTATCATGTTGAAGAACCCGCCAACAAACTTTTGGTCAAAGATCCACGTCAAGACAGGAATCCCCACCGAGATGATCTAACGACGACACTCATTGCCCAGCTCTAAGACTTAGAGACTCGACGGGTGGAAATCCTGCCTAATGGCACACCATACTCGGCATGGGTGGATGATATACCAGTACCCCCGGGTTTCGGGAATCCCACCTTTTCCCCCTTCAATGGGATAGGGGACCCACCACAGCACCTGACGCACTTTATCTCAAGGTGTGGCCCCGTTTTGGGAACTCCATCGCAGCAGGAAGATTCTAAGCTCTATTGTTTCGTGAAAACATTGGAAGGCTCGACGTTCATCTAGTACAACCAGCTTCCCATTGGGTCAGTGGCCAGCTGGGAGGACCTCTGTAGGTAATTCCTCTACTAGTTCAGTTCCACCACTCGAAAGATGAGTATCGTGGACATCTTCAAGTACAAGCAGAGGCCCGATGAGCATGTTGTTAACTTTTTCGCCCAGTGGAAAGGACTCACATACTCTCTTGACATGTTTCTAAATCAGGATAAATTGATGACGATGTGCATAGGAAATGTCAAGATGGAACTAGTCCCCTCTCTGATCACCCAGAACTACCCTAGGGGATTCTGAGACTTCTTTGATAAGGCCCAGTGACTAGAAAAATCACTACTAGAAAAAGTGGCTTTGGAGCCCCCCCTGACACGGGCGACCACCATTGGTAGTCGTTAAGCTTAAAAAATCATTCATCCCCCACCCCCTCACACTTGACCCCCCTCGTGCACCCCCCTCGCACCGCCAGAACCGTACCCCACAGTTCCTACAGTCGCCGCCCTCACACTGACCTCCGCCACCCTCACACCCATCCCCCCTTGACGCACTATCGCTGCTGTTCCCCTCCACCCGCCCTCCCCCACCCTTGCGGTTGAACCCCCCTCATACCCGAACCCTACCCGAAGTGTCTGGTCTCCCTCGCCACAACACTGCCACCCATCACTGGTCACCGTCGACAACGCACCGTCGATGCCGCACGACCGCATCTACCTCCGCCTCTTCCCCCTTGTGTTCGAACCCCCCTCGTGACCAAACCCTACCCACAACTTTTTTTCTCCCTCGCCGCAACGCTGCCTCCCTTCACCAGTCACCGCTGATGCCGCACGACCACCTCTGGCTCCCTACCATCACCCATCCCCTCCCTCACCGCACCATCTCCTCCTCCATCTCCCTGCCACCACTGCCACCTGTCCCCTCCCTCACCGCACCACCTCAGACTCCATATCCCCTCTATTTCCCCTCCTCTATCTTACAGCACCACCTCTGGCTCCCCTCCCTTCCAGATTTGTAGCACTATTAGGTATGCCCTAACTTCCATTAAAGAGTTTTGATTTTGGGTATTTTATAGCACAAAGTTGGCATGCATGAAGATTATATAAACATTGTGTGTGAATAAAAATTTTGTAAATTGATGTTCATGTGTATACGGTCTTGTTTGCATGAAGAATTTTGAATCATTGTGTGTTAACAATGTTTCTATAAGAAGGTATCAAACTTTACTTGAGGATGGAAGTTATATGCAATGTACAGTCCATGTATATGTAGACTAGATTAATATTAAGTTGTGTTGTTATTTGATTTATATCATTCTTGAGTATGTGTGTGTATCCCATGAGAAAATTTTAGGCTTGAAAACATTTGTGTAAATGTTTGTTATACAGAAATTATTATGGATAAGAGTTGGACTGATCTTCCAAATCGGATGTCTAGAGAATATTTCAAAGGAATTGTAGCACCCGAGACTTTTATGTTATATAAATCATCAAAGGAATCTTTTTCTACACACAACACTTGCTTGGCTTGCTTTACACGAAATCGCGACCTTCCTCGATAGCTTGCGTCGTACGCAATACCGAGTTTCACTAAACAATGATATGCTGTTAAAATATTATTAAAACTAGCCGTTATGAATAGTAATAACCACTTTTTGAAATTTTATAAATTTTATTTTTCAAAATGGACTTCATTTTTGGTTTCGGAATATCGAAATTAGCCTAGGGTGAAATTTTGGTATTTTTCTGAAAACTTTCAATTTTTGATGAATAGTGAAACCACTAAGTGGTCGTTAAAAAAACTGAATTTTTCATAAAACTTAATTTTACCGCTTCTATGAGTGGAATTTCAAAACTCCAAGAGACACGGTTAATATCAAGGACTAAAATGTGGTTCAATGAGATGAAAATAATTTTTGGTGAATAGTAACTTTTTACCTTTTTTTACCACGGTTAAAAGTAAATAGGGTAATTAAGGGTAAAAAATAATATTATTATTACCCCAACACATGTCCTAATTCTATTGGACAAGTGTAATTCGACCAAAAACAAACTTAGGAATAAAATATGACCATTTAGGCCCACTTGGATTAGATTAGGACATTTATTATTAATTTATTTAAAGAAGGGTTAAAATAGTTAAAATCAAAGTTTAATAACTAAATCATTTTTAATATGGGGTTATACATAAGATAAATTCGACTATAAATATTCATTAGAAATTTAAAAAGATTTCCTACATAATTGTATTTTATTTTTAATTTTTAGACATTAAATATTTTAATTTATTTATGACACAACGATGATGCAGTAATTATCTTATTAATGAAATATTGACATAATTGATGTTATAAATACCCAAATAAATATAATTTGAGACTTTTTATGAATTCCACTAATTTTATAAGTTAATATGACATGTTATTATTTATTTAATTAACTTTTTTCGAACTTATCATTCTGTTATGATTTTCACAAAAATCAATTACTAAATAGTGTCAAAATTGACATAAAATAGTTTTTAAAACAAATATTATATTATTAATTGTTATTTTATTCCTAAAAATCTAAGGTTCGGCGAAATGACTTAGATAAGGTTATATATATTAATAATAAACAACTTGGGGTTCGTTTGGCTTGATATAGTAAGTTTATTAACCTTATAGTATAAGAACACAAGAAGACGCGGTAAAAGTAAAATTATTTAACTTAATGATAAATCTAAATGATAAGGTTAAAATAGGAACCTAAACTTGTCTAAATTCTATTGTATGAGAGGATTTCGACCCATCCCCAGCTTATCCTTGAAATAAATCAATTTGGAGCTATTTAAAACCGAATTTGACTTTATAATAAAATAATAGTTTTAGTTATTCCAAAGGTGCCCCTCTCCTCCCTTATAAAAGGGCACCTCCTCCCTCTCTTACTCACACCACTTTGAGCCTTCAATCTCAGACAAACCCTGCCAATTTCTACTCTCCACTTCCCTAGAGACATCCTAGAGGTCCTGGTCTTCTTCAAAGACCAATTTTAGTGCCATAAAAGAAGGTCTCAAAGAATCACTTCAAAGAAGAGGTAATGTTCGTTACCGATTCTTTCATCTTTATTTCTTCTTCCACTTCTTATTATTTAGTTGTTTCATTATTAAGTAATAACATCAGTATCACTCATATACTGATATGTTATTATAATTATGAAACAACCCTATTTCACCATCTATCCATCCTACGGAAAAAGAAATCACCGCGCGTGCGTACGTACGGAATACCGTCTCCACGCCGTGGTGTAATCTATTTTCCACCACCACCTCACTTGGATGGCTATAATGGTGTAAATAATGACTATATATGACTATTATAAAGTGATATTGATTCTGAAATAGTATACATACAATCCAATACAATTCCACGATCATAGGAATGATATCATCACTCGTGCGTACGTACGGAATACCGTCTCCACGATGTGATGCGACTCATTCTACATGATCTTCATTGCATAATGATTATATAAACGAATTGAACGAATTAATATGATATATGTTACACTAATACCATTCTGGAAATGACGTATCTATAACCTAAAGAGAAGAATAAGAATTTATTCGACAAAACACGCATAAGAACAAAAAGTTATAAACACCCGAATAACAAGTAGCAATGAAATATTACTACCAAGAAGCTAATAATATGACCATATATGATATCATAACAATAATTATGATTCTGTAATAAGTAAATAACATTATTTAAATCATTATACAGAAGGTTCAGACACTTACGAAGCAAATCAGGCCAAAGGTAAGGGAAATATCACAATCTCATTTTTATCCGAGATTGTTTATACTTTGGCATTTACTGGGGTGTATTTTATCATCCACGTCCATGTCTCCTCAATATGTAATATTATTTCCATCCACCTACAATTTTTTAAATCCAATTTTACCCTTCAGTGAGTTTTTAGTAAAGGATATGAAAGGAATCTTTTGTCGTTTTTCGTACGAGGTACTTTTTGACTTTTCCGACAAAAGTACGAAGAATGTTTTTTTTAACTTATACGGAATGAATGGATTTTTTTTAAAACATTATTTCCAAGAAGATTACTTTACAAGTTTTAAAGTTTATTTTTAATCAACTTCTTTTAGTTTATAATTGTACAACATGTTAAGAAAGGAAAAATGTTTTGGAAGCAGAAAGGATATTTTCCTCAAGAATGGAGTTCAAGTGTTTTATCAAAATTATTTTCCATCTAAGATAATAAAGGGTTCTGTTTTTATCCCTATTATTACATTGATTTGATTAGGTTGTGATGGAATTATATTTTGATGAATTACTTTATCTTATATGAATTTATTTATGATGTCACGATGTTTAAGATTCCCATTTTTATTACATGGGTTATGCTATGATGTATGGTTAATGATTTTGTGGCACACATAATAATGGTATCATTATGATATGGGTGGGACCTATATCTCCCTCCAATGCATTGGGTAAAGATTTTATATCTCATGAGATAGACATGGATGGAACGGTAGGTTATATCGGTTCAGTGAAACAGGACTGAAACGAGGGTGACTCGGTTCAGAAATGAACTTTGCCCTCTAAGATAGTCTTTGCAATGAGTCTTGACTAATAAGAAATGATTCTCTATGATTATGTGTGTATTCCACAAAGTTTCATGTTTTAAGTTATGATTATTGGGATTACATTTCACTTCTATGATTTATCCCATGTTATGATATTATGATCTCTTTTGCAGGATAAGATTTCCAAAAGTTATGTTATTATGTATATGATGTGATTGATATTTATTTTGTTTACCCTTACTGAGGATTTGAGCTCACCCTTTTGTAAGTTTTATTTCCCCAGGTCAGGAAGAAGGTTATTAAGTAGAATATTCCAAAAAGTGACTCTAGATATGATTAAATAAATGGGAGGCAAAGTAGATGCTTTAGGAACCAGTTGTTTATGTTTCCCAGTTTCTAAAGACACTATACCTATACGGTCCTTTCTTGGTTTTGTTATATGTTGTAATAAGTGTGATTCAATTCTGAAGTAATAACAATGTATGTAAAGTATGGGTCGTTATAGTTGGTATTAGAGGCAAAGGAGGTAGGAATGTATCCGATCCTTGGGAACTCTCACATGTGAGCGTTGGACAAAGCATGGATCTCTGCCCAAGGGCTTCATGAGGAAATGGCTTCCACTGGGGATGGTGGTGTGTCCCACCCAGGGGGTGTAGCCACCCATGGAGTGCCCTGATAGGTATCAATTATAGTCCACTGGAATTAATTCAAGACCGTTATAGTAGGTATCAGAGGAAAGGTATAGTCAACCTTTGGAAACTAGGATGTGAAAGCCTTAGTAAGAACCCTAAGGATAATTCTAAGCATAGAACACAATCTTAGTGTTTTAGAAATGGCCATGAATAACCTAGGATAAGACCTTAAGTGTGAAATTTTATTCTTAATTATGTGGTTTTCCTATTATAATTAGTGTTGCTCACACTATTCTTCTTGGTTTTAGTCAATGGCTGGAACCCGAAGGAACCGTGTTAATGCGGAATGCGACGGGAAATGCAATGATTGTCCCCCTGAGCAACCAAACGTTATGGGAGCTGGAATGCAAAATCTTATAGCCATGATCACACAACTTTCTCAATCTATGAATCATGTAGGACTTCCTAACGAGCAAAGGAAGGAGCAACATTCTGTTGAATCCTTCATGAGACAGCATCCACCTTCATTCAGCGGGTCTACTGATCCGTTAGTTGCTGAACAATGGATTAGTACTACTGAAAAGATATTTTCAGTTCTTCAATGTTCTGATCATGATAAAGTCATCCTAGCAGTGTATCGTTTGGAGGGTGATGCTGATCAATGGTGGAATCTTATTAAGAATACGAGGCAAAGGGATGAAATTGAGTCCATGGAATGGGACAAGTTCAAGAACTTATTTTTCAATAAGTACTTCCCTCGTATTATCTGAACAAAGATGGAGAAATAGTTTCTTGAACTGAAGCAAAAGGATGATGAATCTGTTGGTACCTATGAAGAAAATTTTACAAGACTTGCAAGGTACGCTTCTGGTATTATTATCCAACCTGAGAGTAAGATCGATCGATTCTTTAGTGGCTTAAAACCAAGTCTTTGAAGGGCTTTAGCCATAAGGGACTTCAATATCTACGAGGAAATCATTCGATGTGCTCTCAAAGTTGAGATGGATATTGGAGTAACCCATCATTCATATGGGTTTGATAATAAGAGGAAAATGGAATTCAAAGGAAAATATAAAGAACACACTGAAAAGAATATGAGCTTTCCCTTATGCACAAAGTGTGGAAAGAAACACGGAGGGAGTTGTCTTAAAGGGACAAGTAAATGTTTCAAATGTGGAAAGGAAGGTCATCGGTCATTTGAATGTCGTGATGATGGGAAGAAGATGTCTAATGATGCAAACAAAGGAAGGGATACACAGAATGAACCTACTACACTTCAATGTTTCAAGTGCAAGGAGATGGGGCATTATGCCAATCAATTCCCAAATCCAAGGGTTGATGATGATGGTCGACGTCAACAAACTCTTAAGGCTAAAGACAAAGGAAAGTCACATGCAATTTCTATCAGTGATGTGGAGTACGATAACGATGTGTTGAAAGGTACACTTACCATCCACTCTAAAGTAGCAAATGTTTTATTTGATTCTGGATCCACCCACTCCTTTATTTCTGAAGAATTTTCTAAGGGTATCACCATATTACCTCAACAATTAGATATTGAGTTAGCTGTGACAACACCTAATGGCACAACAGTCGCATCAAAAGTTTATAATTCTTCTCCGATTGAAGTTTGTGGGAAAATGCTTCCTGCAAATATTGTGATCCTTCCTATAGTGGAATTTGATGTGATTCTTGGCATGGATTGGCTTTCTCTACATGGAGCTCATATCAATTGCCAAAGAAGGGAAGTCACATTTCATATTCCAGATCAATCTATGATCGTCTATCGATGCAAGGATGAACATAACCTTCCAGTGGAAATTTCTTCCATTTTATGGGTATTGATTCCACTAAATGAAGGTTATTTATCTCAAATGGTTGGTGAGAAACTCACAATTAAGAATATGCCCATTGTACGGGAGTTTGATGATGTCTTTCCAGAGGAATTACCGGGTCTTCCACTGAATCGTGAAGTTGAGTTTTCAATAGAACTCGTACCGGGTGCTTTGCCTATTTCAAAGACACCTTATAGAATGGCCCCAATTGAGTTGCAGGAATTGAAGAAGCAACTCCAAGAGAATCTTGATAAGGGGTTCATATTCCCTAGTGCGTCACCTTGGGGAGCACCTGTTCTATTTGTTAAGAAGAAAGATGGATCAATGAGACTCTGCATTGATTATCGAGAACTTAACAAGATCACTATCAAGAAAAAATATCCTCTCCTGCGCATTGATGACCTATTTGACCAACTACGCGGAGCACAATACTTTTCCAAGATTGATCTTCGTTCAGGGTATCATCAATTAAGGGTCAAAAGGGAGGATATACCAAAGACGGCTTTCCGTACAAGGTATGGGCACTATGAATTTATAGTGATGCCATTTGGTCTTACTAATGCCCCTACTATCTTCATGGATCTAATGAATAGAGTCTTTAGATACTATCTTGATCAGTTTGTGGTAGTCTTTATAGAAGATATTCTTGTCTATTCAAAGAGCAAGGAAGAACATGAATATCACTTGATAATTATATTGAAGACCCTGAGAAAAGAGAATCTTTATGCCAAATTTACCAAGTGTGAATTTTGGCTTCAAAAAGTTTCATTTTTGGGTCACATAATCTCAAAAGAGGGGATATCTGTGGATCCAGCAAAAACAGAGGTTATCGAAAGATGGTCGAGACCAACAAAAGTGACTGAGATCTGAAGTTTTCTTGGTTTGGCTGGATATTATTGACGTTTTGTGAAAGATTTTTCACGATTATCTAATCCACTCACCAAGTTGACTCGGAAAGGAGTTAAGTTTGTTTGGACGGAGGAATGTGAAGAGAATTTCAAGGAGTTGAAAAGAAGGTTATCCAGTGCACATGTACTCACACTACCTTGTAGTGGAGAAAGGTTTGTGATATAAAGTGATGCATCCAAGAAGGGATTGGGGTGTGTTCTTATGCAAAATGATTTGGTGATAGCTTATGCCTCACGACAGTTGAAAATACATGAGCAAAATTACCCAACTCATGATTTGGAGTTAACTGCGGTAATCTTTGAATTAAAGATTTGGAGGCATTACCTTTATGGTGAAAGGTGTGATATTTATACTGATCATAAAAGTTTAAAGTATATTTTCACACAAAAGGAGTTGAATATGCGCCAAAGAATATGGTTGGAGCTGATTAAGGATTATGACTGCTCAATCCATTACCACCCTGGGAAAGCAAACAAGGTGGAAGATGCATTAAGTCGATAAGACCATGCTAGTTTATCCATGATGAGGATCACAAAAGATCCAATATTTATGGATTTACAAAGGATGGATCTTGGAATTATAATGCAAGGGGAAAAATCATATCTTTCTCAAATGGATGTTCAACCATCTATACATGTGAAGATTAAAGAGTCACAGAAAGAAGATGTCGAGTTACAAAAGAAGGTGAGAAATGTTCCTGAATTCAACCTTGATTGTGATGGGATAATAAAGTTCAGGAATCGGGTTTGTGTTTCTCCCATCCCCGAATTAAAGAAGGAGCTGCTGGATGAGGCTCATAGTTCTTAATTCTCTATTCATCCTGGAAGCACGAAGATGTATAGGGACCTGAAAGAGTACTTCTGGTGGGATGGCATGAAAAGAGATGTTGCTGAATATGTCTCTCAATGCTTGGTTTTTCAGCAAGTTAAAGCTGAGAGACAGAAGTCTAAGGGGATGTTACAACCATTACCCATACCCGAATGGAAATGGGAAAACATCACTATGGACTTTGTCACAGGACTTCCTAAAACATCCAAAGGCAATAATGCTATCTGGGTCATAGTTGATCGTTTTACAAAGTCTGCACACTTCATTGCTATTAGAGAGGATTTCTCTCTAGATCATCTTGCCAGGATATATGTAAAGGAAGTGGTAATATTGCATGGAGTACCACTTTCTATTATATCTGATCGGGATCCGAGATTTACCTCGAAGTTCTGGCGAAGTCTTCAGCATACTCTAGATACAAAGTTGAGTTTCAGCACTGCTTATCATCCTCAGACAGACGGTCAGTATGAGAGAACAATTTAAACTCTAGAAGATATGTTGAGAGCTTACTCTATGGATTTCAAAGGTGGTTGGGATCAACACCTACCTTTGGTGGAATTTTCTTATAATAATAGCTTTCACTCTAGTATTCATATGGCTCCTTATGAAGCTCTCTATGGAAAGAAATGCAGGACTCCAACTTACTGGGATGAAGTTGAGGAAAGAAAGCTATTAGGACCTGATCTCGTTGATGAAATGGCAGAAAAGGTCAGATCTATTCAACAACACATAAGAGCAGCTCAGAGTCGACAGAAAAGTTATGCCGACAACTGAAGAAAAGACCTAGAGTTTTAAGTGGGCGATAAAGTGTTCTTATGGATATCTCCCTGGAAGAGAGTCATGAGATTTGGAAAGAAGGGGAAGTTGAGCCCTAGATATATCGGTCCTTTTGAAATACTGGATCGTGTTGGGAAGGTAGCTTACCGATTGGCGCTTCCACCGAATCTCTCTCAAGTTCACGATGTGTTCCATGTATCTCTCCTGAGAAAGTACATACCTGATCCTTCACATGTACTTAGCTCAGAAGTTGTACCGCCGGAGCAAGATCTTTCTTATGAAGAACAACCGATAGAGATTCTGGATCATAGTGAAAAAGTCCTATGAAACAAGACCACTCGATTGGTGAAAGTTTTATGGAGGAACCACCAATTAGAAGAAGCTACATGGGAGCTTGAGGATATGATGAGGGAGAGGTATCCTCATCTGTTTGTTACAAAGTGACGAATTTCGAGGGTGAAATTCATTTTAAGGGGGGTAGAATGTAACACCCGAGACTTTTATGTTATATAAATCATCAAAGGAATCTTTTTTCTACACACAACACTTGCTTGACTTGCTTTACACGAAATCGCGACCTTTCTCGATAGCTTGCGTCGTACGTAATACCGAGTTTCACTAAACAATGATATGCTGTTAAAATATTATTAAAACTAGTCGTTATGAATAGTAATAACCACTTTTTAAAATTTTATAAATTTTATTTTTCAAAATGGACTTCATTTTTGGTTTTGGAATATCTAAATTAGCCTAGGGTGAGATTTTGGTATTTTTCTGAAAACTTTCAATTTTTGATGAATAGTGAAACCACTAACTGGTCGTTAAAAAAACTGAATTTTTCATAAAACTTAATTTTACCGCTTCTGTGAGTGGAATTTCAAAAATCCAAGAGACACGGTTAATATCAAGGACTAAAATGTGGTTCAATGAGATGAAAATAATTTTTGGTGAATAGTAACTTTTTACCTTTTTTTACCACGGTTAAAAGTAAATAGGGTAATTAAGGGTAAAAATGATATTATTATTACCCTAACACATGTCCTAATTCTATTGGACAAGTGTAATTCTACCAAAAACAAACTTAGGAATAAAATATGACCATTTAGGCCCACTTGGATTAGATTAGGACATTTATTATTAATTTATTTAAAGAAGGGTTAAAATAGTTAAAATCAAAGTTTAATAACTAAATCATTTTTAATATGGGGTTATACATAAGATAAATTCGACTATAAATATTCATTAGAAATCTAAAAATATTTCCTACATAATTGTATTTTATTTTTAATTTTTAGACATTAAATAATTTAATTTATTTATGACACAACGATGATGAAGTAATTATCTTATTAATGAAATATTGACATAATTGATGTTATAAATACCCAAATAAATATAATTTGAGAATTTTTATGAATTAAAATAATTTTATAGGTTAATATGACATGTTAGTATTTATTTAATTAACTTTGTTTGAAATTATCATTCTGTTATGATTTTCACAAAAATAAATTACTAAACAGTGTCAAAATTGACATAAAATAGTTTTTAAAACAAATATTATATTATTAATTGTTATTTTATTCCTAAAAATCTATGGTTCGGCCACATGACTTATATAAGGTTATATATATTAATAATAAACAACTTGGGGTTCTTTTGGCTTGATATAGTAAGTTTATTAACCTTATAGTATAAGAACACAAGAAGACACGGTAAAAGTAAAATTATTTAACTTAATGATAAATCTAAATTATAAGGTTAAAATAGGAACCTAAACTTTTCTAAATTCTATTGGATGAGAGTATTTCGACCCATCCCCACCTTATCCTCGAAATAAATCAAATTGGAGCTATTTAAAACCGAATTTGACTTTATAATAAAATAATAGTTTTAGTTATTCCAAAGGTGCCCCTCTCCTCCCTTATAAAAGGGAACCTCCTCCCTCTCTTACTCACACCACTTTGAGCCTTCAATCTCGGCCAACCCCTGCCAGTTTCTCCTCTCCACTTACCTAGAGACATCCTAGAGGTCCTGGTCTTCTTCAAAGACCAATTTTAGTGCCATAAAAGAAGGTCTCAAAGAAGCACTTCAAAGAAGAGGTAATGTCTGTTACCGATTCTTTCATCTTTATTTTTTCTTCCACTTATTCTTCTTTAGTTGTTTCATTATTAAGTAATAACATCAGTATCACTCATATACTGATATGTTATTATAAGTATGAAACAACCCTATTTCATCATCTATCCATCCTATGGAAAAAGAAATCATCGCGCGTGCGTACGTACGGAATACCGTCTCCACGCCGTGGTGTAATCTATTTTCCACCACCACCTCACTTGGATGGATATAATGGTGTAAATAATTACTATATATGACTATTATAAATTGATATTGATTCTGAAATATTATACATACACTCCAATACAATTCCACGATCATAGGAATGATATCATCACTCGTGCATACGTACGGAATACCGTCTCCACGATGTGATGCGACTCATTCTACATGATCTTCATTGAATAATGATTATATAAATGAATTGAATGAATGAATATGATATATGTTACACTAATACCATTCTGGAAATGAGGTATCTATAACCTAAAGATAAGAATAAGAATTTATTCGACAAAACACGCATAAGAACAAAAAGTTATACACCCGAATAACAAGTAGCAATGAAATATTACTACCAAGAAGCTAAGAATATGACCATATATGATATCATAACAATAATTATGATTCTTTAATAAGTCAATAACATTATTTAAATCATTATACAGGAGGTTTAGACACTTACGAAGCAAATCGGACCAAAGGTAAGGGAAATATCACAATCTCATTTTTATCCGAGATTGTTTATACTTTGGCATTTACTGGGGTGTATTTTATCATCCACATCCATGTTTCCTCAATATGTAATATTATTTCCATCCACCTACAATTTTTTAAATCCAATTTTACCCTTCGGTGAGATTTTAGTAAAGGATATGAAAGGAATCTTTTGTCATTTTTTGTACGAGGTAATTTTTGACTTTTCCGACAAAAGTACGAAGAATGTTTTTTTTAACTTATACGGCATGAATGGATTTTTTTTAAAACATTATTTCCAAGAAGCTTCCTTTACAAGTTTTCAAGTTTATTTTTAATCAACTTCTTTTAGTTTATAATTGTACAACATGTTAAGAAAGGAAAAATGTTTTGGAAGCAGAAAGGATATTTTTCTCAAGAATGGAGTTCAAGTGTTTTATCAAAATTATTTTCCATCTAAGATAATAAAGGGTTCTGTTTTTATCCCTATTATTACATTGATTTGATTATGTTGTGATGGAATTATATTTTGATGAATTCCTTTATCTTATATGAATTTATTTATGATGTCACGATGTTTAAGATTCCCATTTTTGTTACATGGGTTATGCTATGATGTATGGTTTATGATTTTGTGGCACACATAAGAATGGTATCATTATGAGATGGGTGGGACCTATATATCCCTCCAATGCATTGGGTAAAGATTTTATATATCATGAGATAGAAATGGCTGGAACGGTAGGTTATACCGGTTCAGTAAAACATGACTAAAACGAGGGTGACTCGGTTCAGAAATGGACTTTGTCCACTAAGATAGTCTTGGCAATGAGTCTTGACTAATAAGAAATGATTCTCTATGATTATGTGTGTATTCCACAAAGTTTCATGTTTTAAGTTATGATTATTGGGATTACATTTCACTTCTATGATTTATCCCATGTTATGATATTATGATCTCTTTTGCAGGATAAGATTTCCAAATGTTATGTTCTTATGTATATGATGTGATTGATATTTCTTTTGTTTACCCTTACTGAGCATTTGAGCTCACCCTTTTGTATGTTTTATTTCCCCAGGTCAGGAAGAAGGTTATTAAGTAGAATATGCCAAAAAGGGACTCTAGATATGATGAAATAAATGGGAGGCAAAGTAGATGCTTTATGAACCAGTTGTTTATGTTTCCCAGTTTCTAAAGACACTATACCTATACGGTCCTTTATTGGTTTTGTTATATGTTGTAATAAGTGTGCTTCAATTCTGAAGTAATAACAATGTATGTAATGTATGGGTCGTTATAGGAATTATGTAGTTCACTGATTTCAATGGAGGATTTGAAAGTGACTATATTAGTTGTCTGTGTATAAAATGTGAAAATAGATATCAATTCACAAGAGATACCATGAGGGAGCACCAATTCTTGAATATATTTTAGAAAAATTATAATAGTTGGACTCGTCATGTGGAAGATTATATTCGTTGTCAAAATAATGATGCAGTTCAGATGGATTTTGATGTGAGGATGAATGGTCCAATGCATGAAATGCTTACTAAAATGGTACATAGGTTGGCTCCTAAAGGCATTGACATACAAAATGCTGAGACCGGTGAGATAAATTTGTGTTCTAGTGTATATTGTGATTCGATAAGGTTTTATGAAGTACGTGATGATGTGAAAACGGAATTATATCATGGATGTACTGCTTATAATAAATTTTCATTTATCGTGGAGTTGTTTCATTTTAAGATTTTAAATCAATGGTCAGACACATCGTTCGACATGCTGTTGGCATTATTGAAAAAGGTTTTTTTTGTCGACGCTAAGATTCCTGATTCATATTACCATGCTCGTAAGTTGATAGAGAAATTTGGTTTTACATTTGAGACCATAGATGCATGTGAAAATAATTTTATGTTTTTTAGAAAGGAAACCGCACATTTGGATATTTGTATAGTCTGTGGAACTTCCAGGTGGAAAGAGAACATGAGAAATCATACCCATCAAAGTCAGACTATGAAATAGGGAAAACTGATTGTTTTAAAGCAAATTCATTACTTTTCTCTAAAGACGAGTTTAAAAAGATTTTTTATGTCATCTAAGGTTTCTAATTTAATGAAATGGCATGTAGAAAGGAATTAGGAATGTGATATGTCAACCCACCTGGAAGACTCTCGTGTAAGGAAGGATTTCGATAAGAGACACCCCGAATTTGATAAAGATATTCGTAATGTCCGATTGGGGTTGGAAGTAGATGGCTTCCATCCATTCAAGTCTATGGTTGGTGAAACTCATATAACATGGCCCATGGTGTTGGTTCCATATAATCTTCCTCTGTGGCTTTGTATGAAACAACAATTTATATTACTTTCCACTATTACTTATGGACCTAGAAGTTTGGGGGATAAGATTGATTTTTACCTTCAGCCATTGATTGATGAGTTGGATGAATTTTGGGGTGATGGTGTGATAAATTATGAATGTGGAATGAATGAAATGTTCAAATTGAAGGCTGCTTTATTGTGAACAATCAATGATTTTCTGGCTTATGCAAATTTATCAGGCTGGAGTATGAAAGGGGAATTTTCATGCCCTTGTTGCAATAAATGTAAAAAATCTGTATGGATTAAACATTCCATAAATGGGAATATATGGGTCACATATGTTTTCTCCCCCCTTAGAACATGTTTAAAAAGTACAGAGTGACATTTGATGGTTCTAGAGAGTTCATCCCAGCACCAAAGATCTTTACAGGAGTCAAAATTTTATTACAGGTTGAGGAAGAAAACATCCGTATGGTATATGAATTTCAGGATTTAGTGGATCATCCATTATATAATATTCGTGGTGTAGGTAGACAATAAATTCATAATTTCAAAAAGAAAATTATTTTTTACAATCTCTTCTATTGGAAAACTTACATGATAAGGCACAATTTGGATGTCATGCACATTGAAGAAAATGTTTATGATAGTATATTGGGGACCATTTTAGGTGTTAGTGGAAAATAAAAGGACCATGTTAATTCTTGTCATGATTTGGACGAAATGGGTTTAAGAAAATAGTTGAATTTATAGTTAGCTGAAGGAAACAAGGCATATATGCCTACTGCATAGTATACAGTGACTACAAAGGATAAAGAGGCATCTCTTTTTATTTTGA
The DNA here is from genome assembly GCA_963277665.1 of Viscum album. Taxonomy (NCBI): domain Eukaryota; kingdom Viridiplantae; phylum Streptophyta; class Magnoliopsida; order Santalales; family Viscaceae; genus Viscum; species Viscum album. Next base: position 239,774,689 of record OY728158.1, read on the forward strand.
AGATGCTCAAGGAGCCTGATGGTTACTCTTCTAATATTTCAAAGTTTGTGAATTTTACGAGCAATACATTGCAAGGGTTGAAAAGTCATGACAATCATATAATACTTCATCATTTGATTCCAATCGCAATATGTGATTGTTTATCCCCCAATATTGTTCAACCGTTTATTGAGATGAGTAATTTTTTTAGACATCTTTGTTTAAGAAATCAATGAATGAGTGATTTAAAAAGTTTTCAGGACTGAATTGTACTTATGTTTTTTCACTTTGAAAAACTATTTCCCCCCTCATTTTTTGATGTTATGGTTCACATGATAGTTCACCTAACTGATAAAGTAATGGATTCTGGTTTAGTGAAATTCAGGTGGATGTATCCTATTGAGCATTATCTAAATACATTGAAATGATTTGTATGCAACAAATCTCTTTTAGAGGCATCAATAGCCAATAGTTATTTGATGGATGAGTGTACTACTTTTTGTGATGAATATATTATGGATGTTGAAACAAAATTTGATAAGCCATCTCAGATTCATGATGGTCTAGTTGGAGAAGGAACCACATTTGATATGGACAACATTTAGTGGATTCAAGCGCATCGATACATCTTGTTCAATACTACATCAGTTACACCATTAATGCAGTAAGTGTCTTATCAATTTTATTATTAAACTTTTACGTGTTTTGTTTGCATAAATTTTTCATTTAAACATAGTGATTGTTCATTTGTAGGAAACACATTAATGATCTAAAAGAATATATGTATCGTGCGATTTATTATCCAATTCAACAATCTCATTATGCATCATTTCATGATTGGTTCAAGGATTTTGTACGTATAAATTTATTTTCATTATGAATGAAGTATTATAATAATTTATTTATGAAGAAATCATTATTGAATTCTATGAATTATGTAGGTTCATAACCTGAGGGAGTTAGGAGACCCCGCACTAACTGAATGATTTATCCAACTAGCTGAGGGTCCATCTATAACGACTCATCATTATAAAGCTATAGATTCTAACAGCTTTCGATTTCGCATTAAAGATGTTGATGACAAATGAGAAAAATAAAACAATGGAATCGGTTGTCCATTTGTCGATTATGGTTATTACTATGGTCAATTGACAAATATCATTGATTTTTTATACGCACATGGGTTGAAGTACATATTGTTAAACTGTAATTGGGTTGATCCAGTGCGTGGAAGTAATGTCAATAAATATCAGTTTACAATAGTGAATTTTAACTATATGCAATACAGAAATGAATGAGTTGGTAATGAACCTTACATTTTGACATCACAAGCAGAATAATTATTCTTCGTTATTTTTCCTTTGGATCCTAGTTGGAAAGTTTTTGTGAAAATTTCTGCACAAGGAGTGTTTCTATTTCAACAAGATGTAACTGAGGCTTATCCTATTGTTTCCCAACAACTTGATCAACATATCATAGTTCAATGTGAAGAAGATATTTATTGGGTTAGAGCGGTCGTTGAAGGAGAAGCTTCGATTTGAAGTTTTAATAAAAGGTGTATAATTTTTTTCCCACAAAACCCCAGACACCCCCCCACCCCGGATATCCCCCCACCCCCCGGACACCCCCTCACCCCGGATAGCCCCCCCTCACCCCAAACAACCCCCCACCCTGGACAGCCCCCCCCCCCCCCAGATAGCCCCCCTGTACCCCCGGACACCCCCACCCCGGACAACCCCCGCTTACCCCTGTCATCCCCCTCGGACATCCTCCCATCCCCCCAAACACCCCCACACTAGACAGCCCCCTCACCCCTAGATATCCCCCCACCCTCGGACAACCCCCCACCCCCGGACACCCCCTACCACCCCAAAATAGCCCCCACCCCGGACAGCCTCCCTCCCCCCCACCCCAGACACCCACCCCACCCGGACAGCCCCACAACACCCCCTCTAAATACAATCATTTTTTTACATAATTATATTTCTGTTTTGCTAATTTTTTTATTTTTTTAAATCCATTTGCAACTAATTATTCTATCCCTTATTGTTTGATTGACTATTATAAAATTTTGATTTTTTTAAAAACAATCCAATTAATCTTTTTGACATTGTGGATGGTCCCTTTATTAATGTTTTGTACGATCGTAGGCAAGTCAGGGGAACAAGAAGCAGATCCACATCATCCATTTGAGCCATCTACATCTCAGGGTCAAGGTGTGTTTGAATGCAACTATTTCTAATTTTTTATGTAATTTCTAAACACACACACACACACACACACACATATATATATATATATGCACATCTGTCAAATTATGTATAAAATTTTTATCAAGAGGATCGGACTCAAATGCTTCTTCCTCTCGTAAGAGAGGCCCTAGTCATGGCATTTTATCGTGGAATTCCAACACGATCAATGATGTTTCATTTGACGATAAATTTCATCCTGTGTGACTGACTGCCACTGCATTTATTCGTCAGCTAGGTCATATCATACACAACCCACATTGATTCCCATTGTCTATATGTGACTGGGGTTTTATCCTTCATGATACATTAGATCGGATTTGGAGGGAAGTTCAGGTAAGAAGACCAATTTAGCTTCTTCCCTATGTTTAAAAAAAATACTAACATCTGTGATTTTTTTCTTAAATAGAATAACATGAAATTGTTCCTCAATGAGTTTTTTCCTGTGTGTATGATCAAATGTTGTAAGATGTGGAAATATTAAAAAGGAAAAGTCAAGAGGGATCATTGGGTACCATATATGGGTGCCACAAACATTCTGGAAAAAGTCCAAAGAGGTGTTCTCCCGTCTCAGTGGCATGACATAGTTACATATTGGTCTACTAAGGCCACTGCGGTTAGTATATTTTTTTTTTTATATATATTTTTAATATTTTTTGACATTATATTTGCTTGAAATTTGAATTAATTGTATGTAGAAGGTGTCAGTACGCCATTCTAAGAATCGAGTGTTATAGGGACTACCTCACAGGCTCGGGACTCGTTATAGGTCTCAGATCCAACATGAGGTATTTATTATTCATTTTTATTATTATTTATTATATTTTTGTGTTATATTATTATATATTATTGGTATACATTTATGGTAACAAGGTGCACTGACTGATAAAATGTCGATGTGGATGAGGATTCATGATCGAAATGATCCTGAGGCTGAAGCTCTTATAGTAAGTGCTTGTACTCATTACCAATAATTACATGCATATATATATAAATATATATATATATATATGTATATATATTTAAATATTGTACAGGATCAATTTGAATTTGAGTTAAAACAGCTACCAAATGATCACTGATAACTTCCCATGTGAAGGGATGAGATATTCCATCGCATTATTGGTCATGATGGACATGGATATAGTTTGACCTATGGAATGGGGATTCCTCATTCTATAGTATCACACACTAAGGTAGCTGGTCCTATTGTTTCTCAGATGATACATCAGTTTTCAGATTTTGAGGAACGATTATGAGCTTCCGAGGAGATAAATGTGCAATTGATCATTGAGGTTATAACACTGGGGGAATATGTGTGTCCGGGTATTGGTGAAGGAGATCATACGACACAGGTTTATACTAAATTTATTTATTTACTTTATATTATTTTCTTTATTAAATATTTATAATTTTTTGTTGTTGTAGGACTCTGGCACATCGGATGGAGGTAGCAGCCATGACCGTGCATGATGCATCATATTCATGAGGTGTGTTTCTTTTATATTTTTTATTGAATTAATGTTGTACATTGATTTAGAAATTAAGGGTAAATTTTTTTGTGGAGGGTGTCTAGGGTTGAGGGGGGCTGTTCAAGGGGTGGCAGGGATATCTGGGTTGGGGGCTGTCCGAGGGTGGGGGGCTGTCCGGGTGTGAGGTGGGCTATCTTGGGGGTGGCAGGGCTGTCCTGGGTGAGGGGGGCTATCCAAGGTGGGTGGGGGGGGGGGGCTATCCAGGGGGTGTTCAGGGTGAGGGGGGGGGGAGGGGTTCAGGGTGGCACATCATATTCACCCACCCTTTGTTGTCATCCGATTTTATGGCATTTTGAGGTCGTTCGGCTGGTTTTGACCACCCCATGCACGTTTTTTAAGTGCGCCAAACACCAAAAAAACACAAATTCAGTCGTGACATGCAAACCATGCATCTGAATGACATGTCATCTCCTCGTACACCTCATGAATAATAATTAGGGTGTTCTTGTGTGATTTCAAGTCATGATGATGTCGTTCGGTATGCATTTGACCGTTAAACACATGTTTTGGCCATTTACGACATGTGGAGTGCGTTTTCAGTCACCACTATCACACGACACCTCTGATTGACGTGTTGTCTGCCCGAATATTTTAAAATTCACCCACCTTTGTTATCCTCTAATTTCATGGCATTTTGAGGTCGTTCGGACAGTTTTGACCACCCCACGCATGCTTTTCAAGCACATCAAACACCTAAAAAACACATATTCAGTTGTGTCGTGCAAACCATGCATTCTAATGACATACCATCTTCTCATAAACCTCACCAATAAAAATTAGCATTTTTCCAGTGATTTCAAGTCATGCTGATGTTGTTCGGTAGGCATTTGACCGTTAAAAGCATGTTTTTGCCATTTACGACAAGCGAAGTGTGTTTTCAATCACCACGGTCACACGACGCCTCTGATTGATGTTCCATCTACCTAAACATTTTACAATTCACCCAAAAAAAATTGTCGTATGATGTCATAAAATTCCGAGGTCATTCGGCCAGTTTTGACCACCCCACGCACACTTTTGAAGTGCGCCAAACACCTAAAAACACACATATTCAGCTATTCCATGAAAACCGTGCATCTGAATGATGTGTCGTCTCCTTATACACCTCAAGAATAATAATTAGGGTGTTCTTGTGTGATTTAAAGTCATTCCAACATTGTTTAGTATGAATTTGACCTTTAAACATATGTTTTGGCTATTTATGACACGTGGAGTGCATTTTCGGTCACCACGGTCACACGAAACATCTGATTGAAATTATGTCTACCTGACCATTTCAGAATTAACCCACCCTTTGTTTTCGTCTAATTTCATGGCATTTCGAGGTCGTTCGGCTGGTTTTGACCACCCCATGCACGCTTTTCAAGCGCGCCAAACACCTAAAAACACAGATTCAGTTGTGCTGCACAAATAACATGTCTTAATGATGTGGTGTCTCCTCTTACACATCACTAATAATAATTAGGGCATTGTACTATGATATCATGTCATGCCGATGTCGTTCGATATGAATTTTTCCATTAAATGCATGTTTTGACCATTTATGATAGGCAGAGTGCGTTTTCAGTCACTATAGTCACACGACACCTCTGATTGACATGTTTTCTAGAAGACCATTTCACAATTCTCCCACCCTTTTCTTTCATCTGATTTCATGGAATTCCGAGGTTGTTTGTCCAGTTTTGACCACCCCACGCACGCTTTTCAAGCGTGCCAAACACCTAAAAACACATATTCAGTCGTGTCATGCAAACCGCGCATCCGAATTATGTGTCGTCTCTTCGTACACCACATGAATAATAATTAGGGTGTTCTTTTGTGATTTCAAGTCATGCCGATATCGTTCGGTATACATTTGACCCTTAAATGCATGTTTTGTCCATTTACGACACGCATAGTGCGTTTTCGGTCACCGCGGTCACACGACATCGCTGATTGACATGTTGTCTACCCAACCATTTCAAAATTCACCCACCCTTAGTGGTTTTCCAATTTCATGGAATTTTGAGGTTGTTTGGCCAGTTTTGACCACCCCATGCACGCTTTTCAAGCGCACTAAACACCTAAAAAATAGATATTTAGTCATGCCACACAAACCGCTCATCCGAATGATGTTCCATCTCCTATTACACCTCCTAAAAAATAATTAGAGTGTTCTAAAGTGATTTTAACTCATACCGATGTCGTTCAGTATGCATTGGACCGCTAAACGCTTTTTTTGGCCATTTACGACACGCAGTGTGCGTTTTTAGTCACCACGGTCACATGACACCTCCGATTGAAATGTTATTTGCCTGACCATTTCACAATTCACCCACCCTTTGTTTTTGTCCGATTTCATGGTATTTTGAGGTCATTCGGCTAGTTTTGACCACCCCACGCATGTTTTCAAGTGCACTAAACACCTAAAAACACATATTCCACCATGCCACACAAACCGCACGTTCAAATGACTTGTTGTCTCCTCATAAACCTCATCAATAATAATTAGGGTGTTTCCTGTGATTTCAAGTCATGCTGATGCTGTTCGGTATGCATTTGACCGTTAAATGCATGTTTTGGCCATTTAAGACACATGGAATGTGTTTTTTGTCACTGCAGGCACATGACACCTCTGATTGACATGCTGTATACCTGAACATTTCAAAATTCACCCACCCTTTTTTTCTCGTCCAATTTAATGGCATTCCGGTGTCGTTCGGCCAGTTTTGACCACCCCACGCATGCTTTTCAAGCGCGCCAAACACCTAAAAAACACATATTCAGTCGTGATGCACAAACCACACATATGAATGACATTTTGTCTCCTTGTACACCTCACGTATAATAATTAGGGTGTTCTTGTGTGATTTCCAGTCATGTCGATGTCGTTCGGTATGCATTTGACCATTAAATGCATGTTTTGTCCATTTACGACCCGTGAAGTGCATTTTTGGTCACCGCAGTCACAAAACACCTATGATTGATGTGTAGTATCCCTGACAATTTCACAATTCACCCACACTTTGTTTTCATACGATTTCATGGCATTCTTCGGTCGTTCGGCCAGTTTTGACCACCCCACGCACATTTTCAAATGCTCCAAACACCTAAAAACACATATTCAGTTGTGCCGCACAAACCGTGTGTTCGAATGATGTGACGTTTCCTCTTAAAAATCACTAAAAATAATTAGGGTGTTTTCCTATGATTTCAAGTTATGCTGATGTCATTCGGTATGTATTTGACCGTTAAACGCATGTTTAGGCCATTTATGACACGCAGAGTGCATTTTTGGTCAGCGCAGTCACAAAAAACCTCCGATTGACATTTTGTCTACCTGATCGTTTCCAAATTCATCCAACCTTTGTTGTCGTCTGATTTCATGGAATTTTGAGGTCATTCGGCTGGTTTTGACGACCCCACACACGTTTTTCAAGCATGCCAATCACCTAAAAAACACATATTCATCCATGCCCCGCAAACTGCACATCTGAATGACATTTCATCTTCTCTTACAACTCAAGAATAATAATTAGGGTGTTCCTGTGTGATTTAAAGTCATGCTGATGTCATTCGGTATGCATTTGACCATTAAACTCATGTTTTGTCCATTTACAACACGCAGAGTGCGTTTTCGGTCACCGCGGTCACATGACACCTTCTATTGATGTGTCATCTACCCAACCATTTCACAATTCACCCACACTTTGTTTTCGTCTGATTTCATGGCATTCCGAGGTTGTTCGGCCAGTTTTGACCACCCCATGCACGCTTTTCCAGCGTGCCAAACCCCTAAAAACACATATTCAGATGTGTCATAAAAACCACACATCCGAATGACGTTTTGTTTCCTATTACACCTCAAAAATATCAATTAGGGTTCTCTTGTGTGATTTAAAGTCATTCTGATATCATTAAGTAAGCATTTGACTATTAAATGCATGTTTTGGCCATTTACGACACCCGAAGTGCGTTTTCGATCATCACGGTCACACGACACCTCCGATTGACGTGTTGTCTGCATGACCATTTCAAAATTCACCCACCATTTGTTTTCGTCTAATTTCATGGAATTCTGAGGTCATTCGTCTATTTTTGACAACCCCCGCACGCTTTTCAAGTGCGTCCTACACCTAAAAATCACATATTCAGTCATGTCGTACAAACCGCACATCTGAATGACGTTCCGTCTCCTCGTACACCTCACGAATAATAATTAGGGTGTTCTCATATGATTTCAAGTCATGCTGATGTCGTTCAGTATGAATTTGATCGTTAAATGCTTGTTTTGGCCATTTACGTCACCAGGAGTGCGTTTTCGGTCACCGCGGTCACCCAACACCTCTGATTGACATTCCGTCTACCTAACCATTTCACAAATTACCCACCCTTTATTCTTGGACGATTTTGTGGCATTCTGTGGTTGTTTGGACACTTTTGACCACCCCACGCACGCTTTTCAAGCGTGTCAAACACCTAAAAAACACATATTCAGTCGTGCCATGGAAACCACATGTCCTAATAACGTTATGTCTCCTCTTACACCTCAAAAATAATAATTAGGGTGTTCTCGTGTGATTTCAAGTCATGTCGATGTTGTTTGGTATACATTTGATCGTTAAATGCATGTTTTGGCCATTTATGACATGCGGAGTGCATTTTCAGTCACCACGGTCATATGACATCTCTGATTGACATTCCGTCTACCTGAACGTTTCAAAATTCACCCAACCTTTGTTGTCGTCCAATTTCATGGTATTCTGAGGCCTTTTGTCCAGTTTTGACCACCCCATGCACGCTTTTCAAGCGCGCCAAACACCTAAAAACACATATTCAGCTGTGTTATGAAAACTTCACATCTAAATGAAATTCTATCTCCTCATACAAGTAAATAATAATAATTAGGGTGTTGTCGTGTGATTTCATGTCATGTTGAAGTCGTTCGGTATGCATTTGATCGTTAAACGCATGTTTTATCCATTCACGACACGTGAAGTGCATTTTCGGTCACCACTATTACACGACAACTCTGTTTGATGTGCTATCTACCTGAACATTTTTTAATTCATCTACACTCTATTTTTGTTCGATTTCATGGAATTTTGAGGTCGTTCGGCTGGTTTTGACCACCCCACGCATGCTTTTCAAGCACACCAAACACCTAAAAAACACATATTCAGCCGTGACGCGCAAACCATGAATCTAAATGACATGTAGTGTCCTTTCACATCTCACTGATAATAATTAGGGTGTTTTCTTATGATTTCAAGTCACGTCGATGTCGTTCAGTATGCATTTGACCATTATACGCATGTTTTGTTCATTTACGACACGCAGAGTGTGTTTTCGGTCATCATGGTCAAATGATACCTATGATTGATGTTTCATCTGCTCGACCATTTTAAAATTCACTCACCCTTTGTTTTTGTCCGATTTCATTGCATTTCGAGGTTGTTCGGCCAGTTTTGACCACCCCACGCAAGCTTTTCAAGCGCGCCAAACACCTAAAAAACACATATTCAGCCGTTCCGTGCAAACCATGCATCTAAATGACGTTCCATCTCTTTATACACCACAAGAATAATAATTAGGGTGTTCTCGTATGATTTCATGTCATGATGGTGTCGTTTGGTATGAATTTGATTGTTAAATGCATGTTTTGGCCATTTAAGAAATGCAAAGTGCGTTCTCGGTCAGTGCGGTCACACGACACCTCTGATTGATGTGTCATCTACCCGAATGTTTTCATGGCATTCCGAGGTCGTTCAGATGGTTTTGACCACCCCACGCATGCTTTTCAAGCGTTCCAAACACCTAAAAAACACATATTCTACTGTGCCGCATAAACCGTGCATCTTAATGATGTGACGTCTCCTTGTACACCTCACCAATACTAATTAGGGTGTTTTCCTATGATTTCAAGTCATGATGATTTTGTTCAGTATGCATTTGAATGTTAAACGCATGTTTTGTCCATTTTCGACATGCGGAGTACATTTTCAGTCACCACGGTCACACGACACCTCTGATTGACATGTCGTCTACCCGACCATTTTACAATACACCCACCCTTTGTTTTCGTCTGATTTTATGGCATTTTGAGGTCATTCGGCGAGTTTTGACCACCCCACACATGCTTCTCAAGCGCGTCAAACACCTAAAAAACACATATTTAGTCGTTCCATGCAAGCTGCATGTCTGAATGATGTGTTATCTCCTCATACACCACATGAATAATAATTAGGTTGTTCTCGTGTGATTTAAAGTCATTTCAATGTTGTTTGGTATGAATTTGACTGTTAATCGCATGTTTTGGCCATTTACGACACACAGAGTGCATTTTCAGTCACCACGGTCACAAGACACCTTCGATTGTCATGCCTCCTAATCGACCATTTCACAATTCAGCCACCCCTTGTTGCCGTCTGATTTCATGGAATTCTGAGGTCGTTCAGTCAGTTTTGACCCCCCCACGCACACTTTTCAAGCGCACCAAACACCTAAAAAACACATATTCAGTTGTTCTGCACAAACCATGCATCTGAATGACATGCCATCTCCTCTCACACCTCACCGATATTAATTAGGGTGTTCTCGTGTGATTTCAAGTCATGTCAATGTCGTTCGGTATGCATTTGACCGTTAAACACACGTTTTGGCCATTTACGACACACATAGTGCATTTTCAGTCACCACAGTCACACGAAACCTCTGATTGACATGCTGTCTACCGGACCATTTCAAAATTCACCCACCCTTTGTTGTCGTCCGATTTCCTGGCATTCTGAGGTCATTCGTCCGGTTTTGACCACCCTCGCACGCTTTTCAAGCGAGCTCAACACCTAAAAAACACATATTCATCCATACAACACAAATCACATGTCAAAATGATGTTTCGTCTCCTCGTACACCTTAAGAATAATAATTAGGATGTTCTCATGTGATTTCAAGTCATTTTGATGTCGTTCGGGATGCATTTGACTGTTAAACGCATGTTTTGGCCATTTACGACATGCAAAGTGCATTTTTGGTCACTGTGGTAACACGACACCTCTGATTGATGTGTCGTCTACCCAACAATTTCACCATTCACCCACCATTTATTTTCATCTGATTTCATGGCATTCTAATGTCGTTCAGCTGGTTTTGACTACCCCATGCACACTTTTCAAGCACGCCAAACACCTAAAAAACACATATTCTGTCGTGCGGTGAAAACCACATGTCCAAATGACATGTCATATCCTCGTACACCTCAAGAATAATAATTAGGGTGTTCTTGTATGATTTTATGTCATGAAGAAGTCATTAAGTATGCATTTGACCATTAAATGCATGTTTTGGCCATTTACAACACGCAGAATGCATTTTCGGTCACCGCGGTCACATGACACCTCTGGTTGATGTTTTGTCTTCCCTACTATTTCAAAATTCACCCACCCTTTGTTTTTGTCAGATTTCATGGAATTTCTAGGTCCTTCAGCTGGTTTTGACCACCCCACACATGCTTTTCAAGCCCATCAAACACCTAAAAAACACATATTCGGTCATGTCGGGAAAACTGCGCATCCGAATGACTTTTTGTCTCCTCTTACACCTCACAAATAATAATTTGGGTGTTCTACTATGATTTCAACTCATACTAATGTCGTTCAGTATGAATTGGCCCGTTAAATGCATGTTTAGTCCATTTACGACACGCAAAGTGCGTTTTCGGTCATCGCGGTCACACGACACCTCCGATTGACATACCTTCTGCCCAACCATTTCACAATTCACCAACCCTTTTTTTTTATCCGGTTTCAAGGCATTCCGAGGTCATTCGGCCATCTTTTATGACCCCACGCATGCTTTTCAAGCGCACCAAACACCTAAAAACACATATTTAGCCGTGCCAAGCAAAACGCACGTTCGAATAACGTTTTGTCTCCTTGTACACCTCACCAATATTTATTAGGGTGTTTTTTGTGATTTCAAGTCATTATGATGTTGTTCGGTATGCATTTGACTGTTAAAAACATGTTTTGGCTATTTACGACATGTCGAGTGCATTTTCGATCACCGCAGTCACACAACACCTCCGATTGACATGCCGTCTACTTGAACTTTCCACAATTCACTCACCCCTTTTTTTCGTCCAATTTCATGGAATTATGAGGTCATTCAGATGGTTTTGACCACCCCATTCATGCTTTTCAAGTGCACCAAACACCTAAAAAACACATATTCAGCTGTGCTGCGCAAACTGTGTGTCCGAATGACATATCGCCTCCTTGTGGGGAGGATGTCAGGGGGTGGGGGGATGTCTAGTGGGTGGGGGTTGTATGAGGGTGAGGGGGTTGTCTGGAGGTTAGGGGGGCTATCTGGGGTGAGGGGGGATGTTCCGGGGGGTCCAGGGGGTTGGGGGGGAGCTAACACACCCACGCCGCCCTAATTCCCTAATGGCATATTAGTGTAATGTCGTAATGACCAAATGGCCTAATGGAATATTATCATATTGACCTAATGGAAAATTGTAAAAATTCCCAAATTCCCCAACAAACCAATTTGGTTTATATATATACTAACTTAATAAATATGTCCATTTTTTATTTTCTTTGTTTAGTTGCTTTTTTTGTATCTTATTGTAGGTTTATTGAATTAGAAGATTGGAATGGATTAGAGCTATTTGGATAACTATTTTTGAATAAGTATGTCCATCATTTATTGTTTTTTAGGAACCTGATGTTTATGCTATTTTGAATTGTTTTTATTTTTTCATTTTTGATGTGTTTATTCTGTTCGGCCATAGTTTTTGTAATTTCTGGAAATATGATGTATAAATGATTTTTTAAAAAATTTCTTGGTTTGAATCTGCCATTGGCGATCTATGCCTATAGTGACCGCCATTGGAAATCACTATAGGGCAATTTTTAAGTCTCCTACAATGACCGCCATTGGAGGTCGCTTTAGGCCCACCCAACAACGACCGCCAGGTGGTCACAGTGGACTAAATTTCTAGTCACCTATAGAGACTGCTAATGATGGTCGATATAGCCCTAAAGCAATGGTCCAAATATGACTGCCACTGGAGGTCACAAGGTGGATGTTTTAGGGAAATAGAGACCACCAATGACAGTCACTATGGGCCCAGTTTCTAGTAGTGAATCCTTACAGCAAGCTAAGCAGGCACGTCTGTTGCCTCCTGTGATCACCGCGAGAATGGCTGCCAGGGATGATTCCACCTCAGTGTATCAAATAGAGGCCCCCATGAAACTAGATTTGTTACCATTGAAGCCGCCTCCACAGCCTCACAAAGGCCCTCCACCTCAGGCGCAGCCTCTGGCCCAGTAGCGCCCAACCTAGAATAGGTAGGTGCCCCGCTTAATGCACCACCACCACCTAGGTGAGATAACTATGATCCACCTCCTTTGTAGGCTCCTCCAGCCCCTCGTTTGGGGTTAGGCTATAAGGGACCCCTTCTCAGATAGGAGGAACTAGACCTACTCATTATACGAGGCATAAGTCCCTAGTTATTTCCGAAGTTACCTAGAGTGGGGAATTGTACGTTTTCCTGAGTGAAGGAGGGAAGAAGATGAGACCCTCACTAGTCTCCCTAATTACTACCCCTACCACTGGATCTTGGGGAACACCCTCAAAAAGTGATACGTGTTCAAAGACTGACTTCAAGACCAGATGGATAACAACATAGTCTGGTTGGGCCCATCTTCAGCACACGTGGCATGTGTCTTCGTGAGGCCAGACAGTAGCAGCGACAGTGAAGGCGAGTGGAATCAGATTTTTAATCATGATTCCTAGAAGTATGAAGATTGGATGGCTCATAAAATAGTCTCTTATGCCCATGGTGTTATCCGTGCACACCTGAATCGGCCAGAGCCTTCAGAAGCTGCAACTACTCCTTCTATATCGTCATCTTAGCCTCCCTCTTCCCAGAAGAGAAAACACTGGCGGCGTAAGGGAAAACAAAGTACCCCACCAATGCCATCATCATATTTTACTCTTGGAAATTTCATGCCCCTAGAGGTGGAGATACCTCCTTGAATCAGTCCAGTAGTGGATGAATCTTCAACTGACGGTCAAGGTTATGTCTCAGTTAATACCATAGAGCAGGTAAATCCCTACATGATTTCTGAATATGAGGAGTGCCATGAGGATCCTACCAATGTCCCCAGCCTTCATCAGTGTCAACAGAGCTTCGGTTATATGGGTCCTTGAAGTTCTTCGGTCATCACTTCTAGCCAGGCTGTGCATGATATCGAAACCAGGCAGTAGGCCCAATGTAGATCTCAAAACACACAACCTTCTCACCTGGTGACATCAGGCCCTCCTTCACCGCCATTCGTGATTAGGAAGATCTACCTTAACTGCACTGTGTCCCGCCATGCCCTACTATAGGCCGGTCTCAGTCATTTGGCCTTCATCCGATAGTCACTCTGCAGGTTTCGACTTGTGAGCAGCGGATATTCCCAATATCAGTCAGCCGCTGATCCAGTCGGTAGGACCCACCATACCTCCTGTCATAGAGCGACCTCCTGTAAGCATAATTTCACACTTGGCATAGAAGTATGATGTTCTCAAACATATTTCCATCATTCCAACAATGCTCTCCATCCTGTAGGCCCTTCTCCTATCATCAGATATATGTGAGGTCCTCACCGAGGCCTTAATAATCCCCCTCCAGTTTGAAATTGAGGTAGCATCCGTAGAGGCCTTTCATGTTGAGGTAGTCGAGATTGATGAATACCAGGCCATTATCTCATTCTCTGGAAAAGATTAAGGCTCTCCCATATAGGGGCACATTCTCCCACTGTACATCACCAACCTGTTCAATGGCATGGTGTAACGACCCAAACTTTCATTAATGAAAATTTCTCTTGATATGATTAAATGTCTCATTATGTAAATTGTTTATATAAATGCAAACTTCATTGGTTTTATGTTTTTGGATTTTAAAGTACCATAAATAATTGTGACTATTACTAATATAATTGTCGAACAGTGATCACATGATTAGTATAAATATAGGGCTTTAACAAATCCAACTTACACAGAAAAAGGAAGTAATGGCCTCATATAGTAGACTTTCCACATATGAAGCCCATTTGTCAGAGATCGTAAAAGAGGTGGTGTCATTGGGATTTTCTCTTGACCAAGCCCAAGCTGTTCTTGAACATGTTATGCTTGAGCGGAACCGACTATGGGAGAAGTGGAAGTTAATAGAGATTACCACCCGAGCGATGTTATCCGAGCCACCCCAAGAGTACATCACCATCGCACACCTTACCCTTCGGTCTTATGCAGGTGTTATAAGGGTTTATGTAACAAAAACTTAGCACTATGATTATGTGCCTTATTTTTTTATAAATAATGTGCATTCATTTTATTATTATTACTTTTCAAATAGTTTTTAAAACGCAGATAGTATTTTTAGTTAATATTCAACTAAGAAATATATTTTGATGAATTAATGGATTTTCAAATTAAATAATATTTTAATAAATTATTATTATTATTATTATTATATTAATTTTTATTAAACATAAAAAATCATAGAATTTTATGAATGCAATTGTAATTTTTAGCAAGGTTTGAAAGTTGTTTTTGTCAAAACCCATGAATTTTCGATAAATGTCGGTTTTTATTTTAAAAGTAAAAATTAAAATATTTAGAAAATTATTTAGATAAAATTAATATTATTTTTGGAATCAGGATGTCAAAATTATCCAATGGTGAATTTTTCATAATTTTCTGAGACAGTCGAATTTTTGGGTAAAAATTAAATACTGTTTAAATATATAATGTGTTTTATGACATCATAATGACACAATAGTGATGTAATAAAATACAATAAATATTATTTTCGGACAATATATGTTTCACCATTAAAATAATGTGATTTTGGGTTTGTTTTATTTATTTTATAATGCTTTGGTGGACCCTTCAAGGCTTATAAAACATTTGGTCTTTTTAAATTGTTTTCCTTGAGAGTGTGACTCACCTCCACATAAGCCACCCTATTATTTTATGAATTTCGGCCATTTTCCTTATAAAATATTGTTTTCCACTCCCATTTTTGAAAAACCATGGTCAAAAACCATGGGCTGGTTTATGGTTTAGAATAATTTAATGTTTGGTGACCCAAACCTAAATAATTAAGAATTCCCTCTCTTTTCCTATGTAAACCCACCCAAGATCCCACTTACTATTCACTGAAAGCCTTTAGACTTAGTCAAAACTCTTCCCCCCTCTCTCTATAATCCTCCTAATGTGCCCCAAGCTCCCAAGAAGACTCTCTCAAGCCTCTCCCAAGCCTTTGGGTTCCCACTTCCAAGTAAGGGATTTCTTCCTTTCTCATTTTTGTCAAATTTTATTTAAGTTGTTATGCCCTTTTTTTCAATTACAAATGTTAGGGTATTATTTTTCACCTCCCCCATACTTCCCTATTTATGTTTTTATGATGGTATACCCCTTTCTCTCTCATTAATGTGTCCCATGTACACCCGTTACCATACCAAAATTCCATGAGGGATTTCTCTCTCCTCTTTTGCATCTAAGTAATTTTTTTGTATTATGAATCTAAATTACATTATGTTTGTTGGGAAATGTATCTATATTACCCCTTTACTTTCCATTTCATGTAAATATTATGAGACCCCCATTTCTCTCTCATCAACCATTTTTATGAGTTCTTATTTCAAGTCGTTATGCTGCCGAAATTGCATTACGATTTTTCAAGCCAATGTCATTGTGTAGTGAATACCATGCCCATTTATCTATGAAGGGTATTCACCTTTATAAACATTTAATTATTGATTATAAATATTCATGTATGTATTACACATCCCTTTATCATGGAATAAATTATTATTATTGATTCCATGTTGTATGATCCATGTGGAACACTTATGCATGAAATGAAATGTTTAAGAAAGGGTGTGCCCTGATAGTGCTCCAATGCATTGGGTAAAGTATAGTATCATGATACATTATGTGCAATGAGTGTTGAATCATGATAATTCAAGTGAAATGATGGTTTACTCATTCTTCATGTGCAATGAGGTTTTACTCATGCTCCATGTGCAATGATCCATGGATCATGTTAATTCCATGTTAAGTGTTATTGCCACATTTCCATGTTATTATTATCATGCTTTATCATGCCTTTATGTTAATTTTTTTCTTGTGATCCATTGATATTTTTATTGTCTAACATGTATTTTATCCCTCATGTTATTCCATGTTTATTTCCTTATTGGGCTTTATAGCTCACCCTTTTCTTATGCAGGTCCTCAGGTTATCCCATGCAATGAAAAGTACGAGGGAATATAGTGGTCATGTAGAGAAAGTTTTCAATAAAGATGTTGTATTATATGTTTTAAGTTGTTATGTAATGATCCTAAGCCCTAAAGGCACTATAACTCTCGATATTCTATGTTGTATCAAGTGATGTTTGTGTAATAAATCAGGCTTTAGTATGTAATAAAGAGCAAGGTTGTCATAGTTGGTATCAAATGATAGGTTTAGTTATTTTTGGGATTTGGATTAGAAAACCCTATTAAAGCCTTGTAGACAATACTAAATATAATAAAAACATCCCTAATTTTTATTGGGTATTGAGTAAGTGGTTTATAAAGCAAATACATCTTTTTCTGGATACGAGCAGGTAGAGGTGGCTCTAGCACAGATGTACCTAGGGGTGAAAACCCCAACAAGAAGTTTCGGGCTTGACCCGGGGTATCCTAGTACACAAAAATTGGACTTGTTTCAATCTTGGTTAAGACACTCCTAGGGGACATAATTTGGTAAATTCATAAGCTTAGTATGAACCCTTATTAAGGGAATTAAAAAAATGCCCCTAAGAATATATGTTAGAAAGTAGATCATAAATAGCATAGATTGAAGCATAAAGATTCATATGTTAAGGAAATAAAAGTTATTTATAAGTCATTAGTTTTTTCCTTGGATTACCCTTAATGTGTTACCCCTAGCTTTCCCTTTATTCCAGCAAATGGCCGGTAATTGGAGGACTCGGGCTAACAACCGATGTGAAGATCATTGTGATGACTGTGCTAATGAGATTCCCAATCCAATGGGAGTGGGAATTGTGAAATATTTCATGCTTATCTCTCAGTTAACTCAATATTTGAATAGAAACATGGGTCAAGAGTAATGTTCAACCCCCATAAGAAAGAACAAGTCACTATTAAGAGCTTCATGAGACAAAGGCCTCCTGCTTCTAATGGATCACTGATCCCTCAATCGCTGAACAATGGATCAACTCCATTGAAAAGATCTTATCCATCCTTCAATGTTATGAACAAGAGAAGTTTATTCTAGCTTCTTATCATATGGAGGGTGAAGCCGATAAATGGTGGACATTGATAAAAAATACGAAGCTTGAGGAGGAGATCGAGGTGTTGGAATGGAAGTATTTCTGGAAGATGTTTTTCGATAAATATTTTTTGTCCACCCTCTGATGTAAGATGGAAAGGTACTTCCTTGACCTCAAGAAAAAAGACGACGAATATGTTGGAGCGTATGAGGAAAACCTAAAATGGGTTTCATGATATGCCTTCAGCTTTGTTGTTACCCCTGAATGTAAGGTTGACTTCTTCTTTGGTGGGCTGAAACTTAGCCTGCGAAAAGAGCTGGCGATCCATGACTTCAACAGCTATGAGGAAATTGTCTGATGTGCCCTCAAGGTCAAAATGAAGATCGGATAATCTCAGGGGTATCATGGAGATAAGAAGTGTAAAGTGGAATTCAATGCTGGTGGTCCGATGGATAAATCCAATGGTGCTAAGAAGATACAGCACCCCACTTGCCAAAGGTTCGAAAAGAAGAATCCCGGAAATTTCCTGAAGTGGACAAGGAAATTATTTAGGTGTAGAAGAGAAGGTCACATGGGTATTAACTATTGGAAAGAAAAACCTGTGACTGTGATAGAGGAGATTAACACTCCGTTCGACTGTCAACATGTTGTTCATTGCTTCAACTACAAATAACCAATGAATTTTTCAAATCAGTTCCCTAAGCCAAGGGTTTTCAGAGGCAACCAAAATCCTCCAAGGCAGAAAGGGAGATATTTTTCCATCACTACTGCTGAAGTGAACCCCAACAATGAAGTGGTGATAGGTATGATAGTTATTCATTCAATAATAGTGAACATACTTTTTTATTCTGGTTTATGCATTCTTTTATATTATGAAAGTTTAATAGAACAATCCCAGCCCCACCACAAATCATGGAAGTGAAGATGTCAGTGAGTATGTCAAATGGGGAAATCATTGCATCCCATGAATATAACACCTCCCCTATCATAATCTATGGATTCAATTTCCTGGAGAACCTTTTCATACTCCCTCTTGTGGAATTTGATGAAATTATTATCATGGATTGGCTTTTCTTAGATAGAGCCAACATAAATTGTCATGATAGGGAAATCACTCTCCATATGGAGAATCGACCCTTGATTATATACAAGTGAAAGGAGGAAGATGAATCTTCTTTAGCTCCATAATCTCAAGCATGGATAATACTATCCTATGAGCATGTGTATCTGGCTCCAAAGATTGAGTCTAAGGCGGAAACTATCCTTGAAGACATGCCTATTGTGAGGGAATTCGCTGATGTGTTTCCCGAGGAATTGTCTGGTCATCCTCTTAGAATAGATGTTGAATTCTCAATTGATCTTATACCAGGGGAATTTCCAATATCCAAGACTCCATTTAGAATGGTTGTTGTGGAGCTTCAGGAGCTGAAGAAACAACTACAGGAGAATCGGGATAAAGGATTTATACTCCCAAGTGATTCACCATGGGGTGCACCAGCCCTCTTCATCAAGAAGAATGATGGGTCAATGTGACTTTGCATCGATTATCGTGAGCTTAACAAAATCATGATAAAGAACAATTATCCTCTCCCACAAATTGATGATGTGTTCGATCAGCTGTATGGAGCACAATAATTCTTCAAGGTGGATTTGTTTTTGGGATATTATCTAGTAAGGGTGAATAAGGAAGATATCCCTAAGACTACTTTTCGTACAAGATACGAGGACTATGAATTAATAGTAATGCCTTTTGGACTCACTAATGCTCAAAAAATCTTCATGAACATGATGAATAGAGTCTTTGTAGATTACCTCGAGAAATTTGTGGTAGTATTTATAGAATATATTCTTATATACTCCAAAACCATGGTTGATCTTGAGGAGCATCTAAGAACCGTACTAGAGACCTTGTGAAAGGAGAAGCTCTTTGAAAAGTATAGAAAGTGAAATTTATGGTTAAAGGAGGTATCATTCTTGGGACTTATCATCACAATAAGTAGGATATCTGTAGATCCCTCAAACACAACTACAATAGAGGGATGGTTGAGGCCAATATCAATAACAGATATTCGTAGCTTCTTGGGGTTAGTTGGATATTATCGATGATTTGTGAAAAATTTCTCACGATTGTCCAACCCTCTTACCAAGATAACTCAGAAGGGAGTAAAGTTTTCTTGGAGTGATGAATGTGAACAAAGCTTCAAGGAGTTGAAAAGGAGGCTTATCACTGCACACGTGCTCACTTTACCCACAAGTGGAGAACTTTTCATTGTATTCAGTGATGCTTTGAAAAAGGGACTAGGTTGTGTATTGATGTGAAATGACAGAGTCATTGCCTATGCTTCAAGGCAATTGAAAGTTCATGAGCAGAATTATCTAAAACATGATCTGGAGTTGGTTGTGGTGATCTTCGTCTTAATAATTTTGTGGAATTATCTCTTTGGGGAGATGTGTGAAATATATACGGACCAGAAAAGCCTCAAGTATATATTCACATAGAAATATTTGAACATGAACCAAAGAAGATGGTTATAGCTAATTAAAGACTATGAATTCTCAATCCATTACCACCCTAGGAAAGAGAACAGGTGATGGATTCTCTAATTATAAAGGAACCAGTGATTCTATCATTTATGAGAATTGAGAAGGATCTAATCTTCTTATATTTGATGAAGATGGACATGAGAATCATAAAGAAGGGAACATAATCAATCCTTTCAAAAATGATTTCTCAACTGTTTCTTTTAGAAAGGTTAAAGGATGATCAAAGGGATGATGTGGGAATCTAGAAGAAAGTGGAAACTATCATAATAGTTAAATCCTTTGAGTTCAATGTTAATAAAGAAGGAATTGTGAGATTTGGGAAAATAATATGTGTTCCATCAAGTTCAGATCCGAAGAAAGAACTTTTGGATGATGCACATAGTTTAAATTTCTCTATTCACATAAGAAACACAAATATGTATTGAGATATCCAAGAGAATTATTGGTAGGATAATATGAAGAAGGAGATCAATGAATTTACCTCAAAGTGCTTGGTCTGTCAACAAGTGAAGTCTGAGAGATAGAAGTCTAAGGGGATGATGCGATCATTACCCATACCAGCATGGAAATAGGAGGAAATCACCATGGACTTTGTCATCGGACTTCCGAAGACATCCAAAGGAAACAATGAAATCTGGGTTATTATGGATAGTCTTACAAAGTCAGCAAACTTTATTGAAATTTGGGAGGATTTCTCATTGGATCAATTGACATAGATATATATCAGGGAAGTTGTAAGGATTTATAAAGTACCACTATCTATTGTATCCGATCGAGATCCAAGATTCACCTATAAGTTTTGGAAGAGACTTCAACATGATCTGGATACTGAGCTGAACTTCAGTACAACTTATCATCCTCAAACTGATGGCCAATCTGAGCAGACTATCCAAACACTCGAGGATATGTTGAGAGAATGTTCTATGGACTTCAAAGGAGGGTGGGACCAAGATATTCCACTGGTGGAATTCAACTACAATAATAGTTTCCAATCAAGCATCCAAATGGAACCTTATGAAGCCCTATATGGGAAGAGGTGTAGAACACTAGAAGTTTGGGATGAAGTCGATGAGCGTAAGCTGTTACGACCATAAATGGTTGAATAAATTGAAGAGAAGGTGAATTTAGCAGCATATCAAGGTATCCCAAAGTCGACAGAAGAGTTATGAAGATAACCGTTGATGAGACCTTGAGCTTAATGTTGGAGACATGGTATTTCTATGCATATCCCCATGGAAGAAGTTCATGAGATTTGGAAAGAAAGGGAAGTTAAGTCCTAGGTACATTGGCCCCATCGAGATTCTTGATCATGTTGGGGATGTGGCCTATCGACTAGCACTTCCACCTACCATGGAAAAAGTACATGATGTATTTCATGTATCCCTTTTAAAGAATTACATACCCGACCCTTCACATGTACTCTCTTTAGAGGTGGTACAGTTAGAGGATGGTCTTTATTATGAGGGGAAACTGGAGAAGATCTTAGATTATAGAGAAAAAGTTCTACAAAATAAGACAATGCCCCTCGTCAAGGTGTTATGGAAAAACCACAAGTTTGAAGAAGCAACATGGGAATTAGAGGAAGTGATGAAGCAAAGTTACCGACATCTGTTTTAGTGTGGGAAAAGGAAGGAAGGAAGATTGTAATGACCCAAACATTCATAAATGAAAATTCCTCTTGATCTGATTAAATGTCTCATTATATAGATTTTTTATATCATTGTAAACTTCATTAGTTTTATGTTTTTTTATTTTGAAATACCGTGAAGAATTGTGACCATTGTTAATATAGTCGTTTAACAGTGATCACATGATTATTATAAATATAGGGCTTTAACAAATCCAATTTACTCGGACAAAAGAAGCGATGGCCTCATCCAATAGACTTACCCCGTACGAAGACCATTGTCAGAGCGCGGAAAGGAGGTGGCATCATTATGATTTTCTCTTGACCAAGCCCAAGCTGATCTGGAACACATTAAGCTTGAGCAAAACTGACTACGGGAGAAGTAGAAGTTAATAGAGATTACCACCCGAGCGATATTATCCGAGCCATCCCAAGAGTTTGTCACCATCGCACACCTTACCCTTCAGTCTTATGCGGGTGTTATGAGGGGTTATGTAAAAATACCTTAGTACTGTGATTATGTGCATTATTTTTTTATAAATAATGTTCATTCATTTTATTATTGTTACTTTGTAAATACATTTTAAAGCGAAAATAGTATTTTGGTTAATATTCAACTAAGAAATATATTTTAATGAATTTATCTATTTTTGAATTAAATAATAATTTAATAAATTATTAATATTATTATTAAATAAATTTTTATTAAATATAAATGATCATATAATCTTATGAATGAAATTGTTATTTTTATTAAGGTTTGAAAGCTGCTTTTGTCAAAACCCATTAATTTTTTATAAATGTCGGTTTTTATTTTAAAAGTAAAATTCACATATTTATAAAATTATTTAGATAAAATTAATATTATTTTTGGAATAAGGACATCTAAATTATCAAATGATAAATTTTTCATAATTTTCCGAAACAGTCAATTTTTTGGGTAAAAATTAAATACCATTAAAATATATAATGTGTTTTATGACATCATAATGACCCAATAGTGATGTAATAAAATTCTATAAACATTATTTTAGGCCAATATTTGTCTTACTATTAAAATATTGTGATTTTGGGTTTATTTTATTTATTTTACAAAGCTTTGGTGTACCCTTCAAGGCTTATAACACATTTTTTCTTTTTAAATTGTTTTCCTTGAGAGTGTGACTCACCTCCACATAATCTACCCTAATATTTTAAGAATTTAGGACATTGGACTTACAAAAAATTGTTTTACACTCCCCTTTGGAAAAAACCATGTGCAAAAACCATGTGATGGTTCATGGTTTTGATTAGTTTAATATGTGGCGATCCAAACCTAAATAATAAATAATTCCCTCTTTTTTATATATAAACCCACCCAAGCTCCCACTTTCTATTCACTCAAAGCATTTGGATTCCATCAAACCTATGACCTCCTCTATCTATAATCCTCCCAAGGCACCCTAAGATCCCAAGAAGACTTTCTCAAGCCTCTCCCAATACTTTGGGATCACACATCCAAGTAAGGGATTTCTTCCTTTCTCATTTTTGTCAAAAATAATTTATGTTGTTATTCCCTTTTGTTTTCAATTAAAAATGTTGGTTTATGATTTAAAACCTCTCCCATACTTACATATTTATTCTTGGATGATTGGATACCCCTTTATCTCTCATTAATGTGTCCCATGTACACCCATTACCATGCCGAAATTCTGTGATGGATTTCTCTCTCCTCTTTTACATCCAAGTAATTATTTTGTATTAAGAATCTAAATTCTATTATGTCTGTTGGTAAATTTATCTACATGAACCCATTAATTTCCATTTCATGTAAATATTATGAGACACCCATTTCTCTCTCATCAACCATTTTTATGAGTTCTAATTTCACGTCGTTATTCTAAAGAAATTGCACTATGATTTTTCAAGCCAATTTCATTGTGTAGTGAATACCATGCCCATTTATCTATCAAGGGTCTTCACCTTTATAAAAATTTAATTATTGATTATAAATATTCATGTATGTATTCCACATCCGTTTATCATGGAATAAATTATGATGATTGATTCCATATTGTACGATCCATGTGGCACACTTATGCATGAAATGAAATGTTTAAGAACGGGTGCGCCCTAATAGCGCTCCAATGCATTGGGTAAAGTATAGTATCATGATATATCATGTGAAATGAGTGTTGAATCATTCTAATTAAAGTGAAATTAGGGTTTACTCATGCTTCATGTGCAATTAAGGTTTACTCATGCTCCATGTGCAATGAGCCTTGGCTCATGCTAATTCCATGTTAAGTGTTGTTGCCACATTTCCATGTTATGATTATCATGATTTATCATGCCTTTATGCTCATGTTTCTCTTGTTCCCCATTGATATGCCTATTTTCTAACATATATTTTATCCCTCATGTTATTCCATTTTTATTCCTTTACTAGGATTTATAGCCCACTCTTTTCTTATGCATGTCCTCAGGTTATCCCATGCAATGAAAAGTATGAGGTAATATAGTGGTAATGTAAAGGAAGTTTTCAATAAAGATGATGTAGTTAATGTTTTTAGTTGTTATGTTATGATCCTAAGCATAAAATACACTATAAATCTCGATATTATATGTTTTATCAAGTGAAGTTTATGTAATAAATCATGTTTTAGTGTGTAATGCAGAGTAGGATTGTCATACGTTGAGGTTCGTCGCTCTCTTGTCGACACGAGCTTTGGGATCAACCTAATCCCAACTCAAACACTACAAAAAATAGGGTTATTCAAGGATGATCTGAGTCCGTCTGACTTAATAATACAAGGTTATGACAGGGCAGAACAGACACTGGTTGACAAGATTCGCTTGAAGACCCAGTTTTGTGGCCTACTTTCCAGCACCCAATTTATGGATGTCTCCTAGGACACCGCCTACAATGCATTGATGGGAAAGCCATGGCTCCACATGCATGCGGCGGTTACCTCATAATATCACCAGTGCCTCAAGTAATCCCTTAATGGTCGAGTGGGTGTGCTTCAAGGTGAAGCATATCCCTTTGCATATTGTGGAGCCCACTATTGGGATGTCGAAAACTATAAGAGAAAAGAAAAACAGATTTAGGCTAATGAGGTTGAGCATGCCACAACTGCGACTGACCCGTTGACAGATCTAGATGGCACCTGCATCATTCCTATCCACCGATTGGAGGCTATGACCCTGAACGTGGGACAATGATTTGTTGTTTTGGGAATGAGTGGGAACACATTCCCAGGCCTAAGTGAAGCCAGAAGATCACCTTGTAATCCTATAAAAATCAGGCTCAGGTGATCCCAGAGCCTCCTACTCCCATAAGGTATTGGGATATCCACCCCATGGTAATGAAAATACGTCATACTTGCTTGTTTCACTGGGCTGTAATTAACTAGATCAAGCCGACACACCACTATTTCTTTGATATCATCAAGTGTGGCCCCTTGGGCTGAATACCAGATGGGATTGGATCAACAACCTTCATCGCTATGGTTGCGGCAGCACAGGAGTCCCCCGATGTAGTGCCCACTGCCACTTAGGCTGGTACTGACCTCCCATCGGGATCTGTTTACTCAAAATAAACTCTTCCTGTCGAGGATCCCTCATCCATAAGTGAATAAGATGATTTCGATGATTCTCTTCCTACCTTTGAAGAGGGCGTCAATGCCACGATCGATGAATTGGTACAGGTGAACATCGGTAGAGAGGCAGACCCAAAACTGACACTGATCAGTGTCTCAATACCCCACGAGGAGCAACAACAGGACATAGACTTACTTAAACAAAACCATGATGTATTTTCCTAGAGTTATGACGAGATTCAGGGACTACATCCTCAGGTATCCATCCACCGCCTCGGTCACCCGGTAAATCACCGCGGGTTCAGGTAGCCCCCCAGAAAGATGCACCTTTCCCAGAGTGCCATGGTCGAGGTCAAATTTGACTATATCATCAGATAAAATTTCATTAAATAGGTCTAATACCCCAAATGGCTGGCCAAAATTGTACCAGTAAAGAAAAATAATGGATAGATTAGAATCTGCATCGACTTCCAGGATCTCAACTGTCACTGTCCAAAGAATTATTTTCCCCTTCCTATGAAAGAATTTTTGATCGATGCTACAACTGGTTCCAAGCCCTCTCCTTCATGGATGGGTAGTCCAGGTATAACAAGATCTAAATGGCCCCTGATGATAAGGAGTATACATCTGTTAGGGCACAACAAGTTACTTTTTGCTACCGAGTCATTCCCTTCAGTTTAAAGAATGTAGGTTCCACCTATCAGTGGGCTATGCATCGCATGTTTAAGCCAATCCTCGATACATTGGTGGAATGTTATGTGGATGACCTGGTGGTCAAATCTTTCCAGCTTCAAGACCATCTCAAAGACCCTGAGAAAGTGTTTTACTTCCTCCGTTCTCACCACCTAAATATGAACCCGTTAATGTGTGCCATTGGGGTCACCTTTGGAAAGTTTCTCGGCTTCGTTGTTAGATACAGGGGCATCGAGATCGACCTAGAGAAGATTAATTCCATTAGTCATATGTCTCCCTTGAGAAATATTTGGGTGCTTCGAGGCTTCCAAGGCCACTTAGCCTATATACGCTGGTTCATTGCGAATTTGGTTGTCAAGTGTAAGCCCTTTTCTCAGCTCATGAAGAAAGACACTGTCTATGAGTGGGATGAAGAGTGCTAGACTTCTTTTGAGGAAATCAAGTATTATCTTCTCCAGCCTTCGGTCTTAATGCCACCCATCTTTGAAAATCCACTGGTCCTTTATGTGACTACCTTCGAATGATCTATCGATTCCCTTCTTGCCCAGAAGAACAACGAGGGGACAGAGAACAACCTCTAATATCTCAGCCACATGCTCCTTGATACGGAGACCAGATACTACCCTATTCAGAAGATCTTCCTTGCACTGTTATTCACAGTATATAAATTGTGGAATTACCTCATGCATCATGAGTTACAGCTGGTGTCCCAGGTAGATCCCCTGAAGTACATCCTGAACTGCCCCATGTTGATAGGCCAACTATCTCGGTGGGTGGTAATCCTCTAGCAGTTCGATATCAGGTTTGTCCCTCCGAAGTCTATCAAAGGGAAAGTGTTGGAAGACTTCCTTACCTCCCATCCAGCTCTTGCAGACCAGTCCCTGGAGCTTGATTTCCTGGATGAAGCAATTATCTCAGGGGACCAGGCCATGTCGTGCTGTAAAATTCACTTCGATGGAACCTCCCAGAGGCCCACCAACAGGAGGCTCAATGACCCCAGACTAAATAGAGTAGGCTCAGGTGTCATCTTCATTACCCCAACACAAGCCATTTTTCCGTATTCATTCATTTTTTTAGAAGGCTTCACCAACAATAAGGCTGAGTATCAAGCTCTCATTACTGGTCTTGAGATGGCCCTCGAGATAGACATTCCCCATTTTCATGTGAAAGGGGAATCCAAAATAGTCATCAAGCAGATCAATAGTGACTATGTAATCAGAAATATAGAGCTTGTACCATTGTTGGAACACACTCTCCAGTTAATGGCCTAGTTCCCATCTCGGCCAGAAGTTACTCATATCCCTCGATCTTAGAATGGTCAAGCTGATTCCCTGGATGGCCTAGATGCATCACTTGTGGACCCTGAGCATGATGATCTGATTATCCACGTGGAACACTAGAGATTCATTAATCTTATCACTCTAGATGAAGATGACGACCTGCAAGTGAGCTACCTTACCACCGGTGCCTCCACTTTAGGACCCCCAGGTCCCCTGGATGCAGTGAATAAAGTGACTCTCTACTAGAGAGCCCTCTTTTTTTAGTATCTCCAGAATGGTAATCTACCAGCAGATCGGGCCGAGCGTGAGATAATTACACACCGTGCATTACATTTTACCCTCTAGGATGGTCCTAGTCATAAGAAGATCCTCTACAAGAGAAGTTTTGATGGGGTTCTCCTTCTTTGCATTAAATGAGTTGAGATTTCCAAACTCATGCAGGAGGTTCATGTTGAATCATGCAGGGTCCATTATATCGGGACAAAACTGTCTCTACAAATCCAAAGACTGGGGTACTTTTGAGTATCTCCAAAATGGTAATCTACCAGCAGAGCAGGCTGAGCGTGAGTGAATTAGACACCATTCATTACATTTTACCCTCCAGGACGGTCCTAGTCATGAGATGATCCTCTAAAAGAGAAGTTTTGATGGGGTTCTCATTCGTTGCATTAAATGAGTCAAGATTTCCCAACTCATGCAGGGGGTTAATGTTGAATCATGCAGGGCCCATCATATCAGGACAAAACTATCTCTACAAATCCAGAGGCTGGGGTACTTTTGGACCTCTATGATCCATGACTAAATTGAGTTTTCCAAAAGGTTCCACGCGTGCTAAATTAATGCAAACTTCATGCATCAGCCGCCAGAGCCTCTCCACTCCACTAAGTTCTCATGGCCATTTTTGGTATGGGGACTCGATGTCATGGGACCATATCCACCTATGATAGCTTGCCAGTGTAGATTCGTCCTAACTCCTATAGATTTCTTCTCCAAGTGGGCAGTGGCAGTTCCACTCAAGGAGCTCTAGGCCCATTCAATTGTTGACTTTTTGAGGTCCAACATCATCTACCAATTTAAAGTTTCTCAAGCCTTACTCATTGATAACGACATGAAATTCCAAGAAAACGAGATGAAGAAATTATATGCTAAGTACAACATTCGTTCTAACCATACCTCTCATTATCATATGCAAGAAAATAGACATATCAAGGTGTTAAAAATAACCCTCTCAAACATTTTTCAGAAAATGGTTAGTCAGAATAAGAAGAGTTGGTTGGACAAGCTCCCCAATTCCCTATGGGATTATCTGACAACGACTCGTAATTCCACCCAAGTGACTCCATATTCCCTGGTGTATAGGACGGAGGTCATCCTGACCATTGAGATTCAATTTCTATCATTGTGCACAACTGTCTATGATCAGAAAACAGAAGATAAAGTGACTAAAATCCATCTGGTTGAGTAAGAAGTGCTCGATGAGAACATGCTTCGTGCCCTGCACAATCTAGAAAGGCATCCGAACAATATATCTAGAGATTTCAACAAAAAAGTTCACCTCTATTAATTCTTGCAAGGTGACTTGGTATTGGACCTAAAGACACCAATGATACCTGGTAGGAAACCACCCAAGTTGGAGCCGAAATGGGAAGGACCTTACATATTTCACAAGGTTTACTCCAATGGAGCATACTAACTGGTGACCATAGATGGTGAGAGAATAACTCCTCCCACCAATGCCAAGTTCCTCAAGAAATATTTTTCTTGAGCTTCCTTTTTATGGTCCCTCATGACCCTTAGACACATTAGGGTCCTCTATGACCTTAAACTGTCCATTCCTACATGACTTTAAACTTTGAATCATCCTTCAAGATGTTAAATAACATCTTAAGAACTACGTATGGCTTGATTCCCATCCTCATGGGATATGTAGGAATTCTTAGACATCTCATCTTGAGTCTGGACCTAGTTTCATCTTTGAATATCCCCTCCTGGGCATAGTTCGTTTAGAGGATCCCACATGGCATCGTATAGGCTTATTTGGCCCCACTAATGTTAGGGTTACGATGATTGCACCACGTGTCATCCCTCTTTCTTCTCTCCTCCCACATCCTTACCATATGATGTTAAACTGAATGGATCTTTCAGAACTACGTACAACTTGATTCCCATCCTCATGGGATACGTAGGACTGCTCAGAAATTTTGTCTGTAGGCTCAACCCCAAACTCTGAGATATCCACTTGAGTCTCGTCCCACACAGGCATACTAATTCCCTATCCATCCTTTCCATTTTGGGTTTCCATTATATTTCACATCTGAAAGGGCCCCCGAACAATATGGATACTTATCCTAAGGTCTCTCCTATCAGTTCGGTCCAATTCCCTTGAGGATTTCAAACGACAAATTGATATATGTCCCATGTTGAAAATAGGGTCAGTGGTCGATGCTCGTTTTTTGTTCCCATTTCTGGTCACACGATATAGATACTGTGTTTTTAATTTTCTCAACAGCCATACTTTTTCATTGTCACCACCCCCATATGTCCCAAACATGAAGTGTAGTGGTTTATTATGCTCGGTCGTCTCTCCAAACCTCAGCCTTCCTCAAGCAGGAGTGTGATTCTAGATGGTGGTCCCTTATGTGATGGGGAGAACCTAATCCTACTCCTTGTTTACCGCACTGATCATTACTACCGTGGGTTTAGGAGCTATGATAAGGCAATACCCGCATGAGTGGCCATATGGCTATAACTGGCCAAGATACCCAGTCTTAGGTCCCTTGACCTTTTCGGCCCCCTGGTCCAAGTTTTCTTTTAGGATTGTGTGGTGTGATGTGGACCTCATCCTCATTCATGTCAGGCTATTCTGTCACACCACACATATCCCCTAGGTACATCCTTGTTTTTTCACCCTTTCTGCGAGTGCAGGCCCCTCCATGCTTCGCGAGCCCCATCATTTGGGTTTTCATCATCTTCTACATCCAAAAGGACCCTTAAATGGAATGGATTCTAGGCCTAAGGGATCTCCTACCATTGAGGGCCAACGTCCTCAAGGATTTCGAGCAACAAATTGATACAAGACCCATGTTGTGAATGCGGTCAACGGTCGACACTCAATTACTTGCCCCAAACTCTGGTCACACAGGATACTGTTTTGCGAACCTGGTCAACAATTTTCCCCTATCATCATTGCTGCTTTGTGGTATTCCAAAGGCGTGTTGGTTCACCGTCTAAAATTAGTTGTCCCATGCATATGACATTAAACTAGGTATCTATGGTCTGAGCTCAATGACCATAAACTAAGATCATCATCATCCTCACTACAAGACGTTAAACTTCAAGCCGGCTATTACACTCTGTCTGTGGCCCGGCCTCATGTCCCTTGGCCTTTTAGGGGCCCGGGCCCAAGACCTCACTTAGGATTAAATAATATGGTAGGGTATTATTTCCTCATTCACATCATATTTCCCACCATTCCATAAACATCCCTCATTGAGATACATTTCCCCTATCTGTGTCTTGGCCACTTGATGATAAACTGCACAACATACTAATCAGAACTACACATGAATTTATTCCCATCCTCATGGGATACATAGGAACGCCCTAATGTCTAGTCTTCGGGTCCAGCCCCGCCTCTTAGTGACCTCCCTATCATCTTGGCCCCTTGTCTTGATTTCTTTCAGGAGAGGGGTATATGGTGTGCCATGGGCTTATGTCCCTATTCACATTGGGTTTGTAACAACCATGTCACATACCTCTCTCTCTAAAGCACACCTCGCTCCTTTTCCCTACATGAATCTCTTCGAGTTGGATGCTCTTAAGTCGGGTCCCTCGACCCTATTCAGTGATTCACCAATGTGCCCAGGAGTACTCTGGTTCAGAACCTGGAGTGTCAGATTCTACCTGGACATTCTTTCACCCATTTTTCAGGCTTCATGTTCCCCTTCATTTCGGATTCCATTATCTTTCAAATCCGAAAGGACCCCAAAATTGAATGTATTCTAGGACTAAGGGATCTCCTACCATTACGGGACAACGTCCTCGAGGGTTTCAGACAACAAATCAATACAAGCCCCGCGTTGCGAACACGATCAGCGATCGACGCTCATTTGTTGTTCCCATTTCAGGCCACACGTTATGGATGTTATGTTTCGAGCATGTTCAACATTTATCCTCCATCATCTTTCCAACCCCTTCAAGCCTTGAATGTTGGTTACATGATTCACTTTATTTTCCACCCCATCATGTCCAAGTGGAATTTCGACACTCTCGGTGCTATCCCTCAGTGCACATTTAAACATTAGGGGGACAAAGCCACGGTAAGGTGTCATTTGGGGCTCCGCACTAACTTCCCTTTGGCGTGCATTATAGTTATTGAAAAAATATCTTCTTCTCTTGTTTCCCACACCGAGTTTGAATCATGTGGGCTTAGGAATTGGATTGAGGTCTGATCATATATGGAAGAGTTATGCTTCTCCATGGTCCAAGATCTAAGACCTTAAACAAATATCTCTGTGAGAACTATGTATGGCTTGATTCCCATTCCCATGGGATACATAGGAATGCCCATACATCTCATATTTAGGTCTATCTTGAGTTCCAATAATTTATCTCGTATGTTCTACCTTTTCGGCCCTAGCTCTTATAGGACTGCATGATGTGGTGTGTGTGGGATTACGCCTTCGTTCACGTCATGTTTACAATTTCTGCATCATGTACCTTCCTTCAAGGAGATAGTCCCTCATACCTTCTTCCCCATATTCTCTAGCCTTTTTCAAACCCCTCATCCTGAGGTTTCTCTCTTGGAATCATACGTGGTGTGATGTGGACCTCATCCTCATTTACGTCGGGTATGCTTTATCACACTGTGACCATTCCCTATTGAACCTCATATTTCATGTATATGTCTAAGCCATATGAATTTAAACTATGACGCCTAGTTGCACATGACATTAAAATATTGCGTCTATACAGCACAACATTAAAATGCATGGTCGGTCCTATCACATGACCCTAAACTGTGACATTATTGTCATGGATGCATGACGAAAAACGACACTTCACCGTGATATCCCCACTCGAGGGGACATCATGTTTGGTATTAGTCACACACCATACCATTTTTCAACTCCTACACATAGGTTGATTCTTGTGGATATGCCTAGACTCTCTACCCTAGGTCCTTCGCTTCACAAAAAAAACAACACATTCACTCATCCTAAAGGAAAAACAAGATCTATCAAATGTTTCTTCTTTTGGTGTAAGGGAAAGACCCGCACAACCTTTTTATCTCTGGAAATGGTATCTTACCGTTCCATCCTTAGAACCATGTTTGGCTTGATTTCCATTTCCATGGGATATGTAGGACCACCCATACATTTTGTCTTCAGGACCAGCCATGTTTCATGGAAACCTCCTTAACTTCCTAGCCCCCTGGCCTGAGTCCTCCAGATGGGAGGGTATGTGGTGTGGTATGGGCTTATGTCCTCATTCACGCCGGGTTTGTAACAACCACACCACATACCTATTTCTCTTGAGAGATCTTAATTCCCCTGTTATATACTCATCTTTTCGAGTTGGGTGCTCTTAAGTTGAGCCCCTCGACCCTCTTTGGTAGTTCAACAATGTGCCCAAGA
Organism: Viscum album; assembly: GCA_963277665.1. Taxonomy (NCBI): domain Eukaryota; kingdom Viridiplantae; phylum Streptophyta; class Magnoliopsida; order Santalales; family Viscaceae; genus Viscum; species Viscum album. The sequence continues at coordinate 239,808,124 of OY728158.1, forward strand.
GCAGTCTCGTTCAGTGCCTTGGGTGTTTGATCCTATATGGACATGTTATCACCCATTTTCAGGCTTCGTGTTCCCCTTAATTTGGAATTTCATCATATTTAACATCCAAAAGGTCCCTTGAATGGTACGGATGCTCGGCCTAAGGGCCCTCCTTTCATTTCTAGCCAATGTCCTTGAGGATCTAGAACAAAAAATTGATACAATTCTCGTGTTGTGAATATGGTCAGCAGTCAACACTCATTTGTTGTTCCCATTTCAGGTCACACGATATGGATTCTATGTATCGAACACAGTCAATAGTTATCCTCCATCATCACACCAAACCTATCAAGCCCAAAATGTTGGTTGCATGATTCAAATCGTTTTCCAATCCATCATATCCTAGTGGAATTTCTACACTCTTGGTATTATCCCTTAGGGAACATTTTCATGTTAGGAGGAACAAGATACAGTAAGGCGTCATTTAGGGATTCACATTGATTTACCAATCACAGGTATTCCACATGTTTCAAATAACTTATCCACTTTTTTTTCCCACATTGAGCATAGCTCACGTGGGCTTAGGGATTTGGTTGAGGTTTGCACCTATTTGGAAGAGTCTCTCTTATCCATGGACCAAGCTCTAAGACCTTAAACTAAGATCTTTATCTATGTACTCATTGTAAGGCATTAAACTACATGACATCCTCAGAACTATGTATGACTTGATTCCCATCCTCATGGGATACGTAGGAATGCTCAGACATTCTGTCCATGGATCAAGCCCTAGGAATCTTAAATCTTTCCCCACCTTTTCGGCCCCTTGGCATGAATTATTTAGGGAGCATGTGGTGTGAAGAATGCCTCTTGGGTTTGAAATCATGTTAGTTTTTGCAATAACCACACCATGGTAATCATTTGTCTCTTCCAACCCTGGTCCAAGTTCTACAAACCTAAACTAAGATCCCCCTATAAGAACTGCGCATCAGGTTTGGCTGCTTCACCGCCCTACGTGTAGTCCATCAAACTAGGTCCTCTCTTAATGGTCCACTATACAACCTTAATCTAGGAGCATGTGACTCCAGGAACCTTGTTCTTGGAAAGGGATTTGACAACCTCTATCTGACTTGTCTCATTGAAGTATTCAAATGCGGTGTGGCAAAGAGTCCATGGTGTGAAACTTTTACATAAACACCGCCTCATTTCATGTCTGCACTTCATGAGCCCTTTATTTGGATTCCATATTATTACAAATCTGAAAGGGACCCCTTTATAGCCTAGTTTCGTGCCACATTGGCTTTCCAACCTTCTTGGTCCAACTCCCCTGAAGACCTTGGATGACATTTGCGACAGGTCCTGTGTTTTGAACATGGTCTTCGGTCAACCCTCATTTATCTTTCCCCATTCCAGGATAATGTGAAATGGATGTTGTGTTTCGAATGTGGTCAACAATTATCCCCCATCGTCACACCACAATAATTGCGATACAGATCTCAAGCATCATGATTTATACATTTTTGCTTCCTTATGTTCAAGTGGAATTCCATCATTCTCTACTTTACCCCTTCGTGCATCTAGGTGTGTCAAGCAGGCAGGTTGGCATTATTTGGACATCGTTCACCTAGCGTCCCATCGCCCTACCATGAGCCTCCGTGTGCAAGGAAAGTTCCATCACTACTCCTTGTTTCCCAGATTGAGCATGACTCACATGGGCTTAGTAGTTCTGGTAGGATGTGCACTGGCACAGTGATTCCACACATGCCTTTCGAGCATGACTCCCGTCACGGAGTCAAAGACTCGCTGTGCAGCATGAAGCAGAAGGCCCAATTTACGGAGATCAATCACGGAGTATACCGATCTTCAAGAATAAAGAGTGCTAAATTCCAAAAACATGAAGAAGAGAAAGGAAAAAATAGAGGTATGATCCTCTATTTATAGGCAATGACCCTTGATGCTTCATGGAACTTCAAACCGTGGAGATCTTCATAGCACACTCGGCCTGCCCGTTGCCTCTTCACTTTGCGAGCCTCCATCATGAGTCAACATCACGATTGGCCGAGAGATTTTGTTGATTGAACCTCATACTTTGACCCTCTATTTCTACTAGGCTCCAAGTCTGAGTGGGGGCATTTTTTGGCACAAAAATTTGGGACGCACAAGAATAAACTGAAAGCTTTAGGAGATGTCTCACGAATCCTGCTCACGGGGCCACTGGGGCCCCATGCTGGCACAAAGTTCCTCCTTCACAAAGTTGACACAGAGCAATGAGGCGGGATGCTCCGTGAACCGATTTGACATTCATGAACCTTCTTCGGAGAAAGGAGGTAGGATACTCCATGAACCTATTTAACATTCGTGAACCTACCACGGATCAAGGAGGTGGGATGCTCTGCGAACCCCTTTGATGTTTGTAAACCCACCACGGATCAAGGAGGAAATATGCTCTGTGAACCCCTTTGACGTTCGTGAACCCTCCACGGAGCAAGATCTATCTTCGTGTCGAGCGAGCACTACTTCATGACTCCTCATTCCTATAAATACCAGGCTCCCCACGATCCCAAAGGATGGATCCTCTTACCTTTAACCTTCTGATATCCCACATCAGGAAGCAATTTCTACTCTGCGAACCATGAGCTTTTCAAGGTACTTTTTCTTCTTGAAGTGCCTTCCCCTTTGCTTGAAATCCTCCCCTCTTCAAAGAGGGATGCCCTTTGCAGAGTCCACGGGCCTCCGTGAAGGAAGGATACCCCCAAAGGGACTCGAGTCTTCGTGGAGCACTTGTGCTTCATGAAGTACCCTTCATTCACATGTGACCCACATGCTAATGTAGGGTCACTATGCTTCGCAAGGCACATTGATCTGAAATGTTACGCTTCGCGGGGCACCCTTTCTTCGTGAGACATTGATCCTTGAATGAATTTCCACTTCTCAAAGCATCTTCCACATGCACTTATGCCCTATGCCAAGGCTAGGTCACTTCAATTCATGAATCACTCCCCTTCGCAAAGCCCCTCCACTTCATAGAGCACCAGAGCTTCACGAGGCTTCTACTTATGAACCCCTTTACTCTGTAACTCCTTTTCCCGTGCAGCCCTTCAGGTTCGCATGTAGCAATTTCAAGGTCCCTTGGGTGGTGCTTCCCGTTGCGTTGCTTCACCTCATGATTCTTCATATAGGCACGCTAATGGCTATTTCTTCTTCACATAGCCACACTAATGTGGACCCCTCAATGGATGACTTCATAACACCCCCGCACCACGACATTGTTGATTCCTTACCTTCCCCAATGGGTGAGAGGTATTATTTATGTAAGTCCTAAGGGGTGTGGTGTGAACCCAATTCATCCGAACAACAGGACGTTAAACTGCCAAGTGACACCGTCTTCAGCAAATGATGTTAAAATGTGGACTTTTCCTAAGAATTATACATCTGGTTCCCCATATCAGACATTATATACACCCACTGGTCTCCACGAGAGTGAGATCATTCCTCACATGGAATGATATCCTCTTTATTGGAGCAACGTTTGTCCACGGGGAAAGGGCAACCACCTTGGTGTAAACCCTATCTATTCTTGCAGGAGGTAGCACCCCTAATCCTCCTTTCTTCCTTAGTGCCAAATCACTCTCCCTTTGGGATTGGTCACCACCTAGGCCTCCACCTAGGAGTAAGTCCCAATCTCCATCACCCCGGGCCACAGACCATTTGTAAGCCCCTGTTTCCTCTTTGGGCCGCTAAATACGTGTAAGCCCCAATCCACTTACCATAGATGCACCTTTCGTGACGTGATCATTAGGTCTCTGCTGCCTCTTTTTTCTTACACCGAGCATGACCCACATGGTCTTAGAGTGAGAGTCGACCATGGAATCCTCTCTCAGCTTCCTAGAGTGTAAGACCCAAACACCCCACCTAAACTATGTGGTCTTTGATCTGTGACAAGGAAAGGTATGTAGGAAGCCTCCCTGAGGTGAAAACACACCATCTATTGGTTCCGATCATTTAACGTCGGTCCTCCACACATGAACTACATGGTATTTGATATTTTCTAAGGCAAGGTACGTAGGAATCCCACCATCCATTGGTTCCGACCATTTCACATCGGTCGACCACACCTGAACTATGGAGTCTTTGATCCTTGCCAAGGCAAGGTACGTAGGATGCCTCCCTAAGGTGAAATCCCACCATCCATTGGTTCTGACCATTTAACGTTGGTCCACCACACCGGAACTATGTGGTCTTTTATCATTTCCAATGCAAGGTATGTAGAAAGCCTCCCTAAGGTTCAATCCCACTATCCATTGGTTCTGACCATTTCACATTGGTTCACCACACCTGAACTACGTGGTCTTCGATCCTTGCCAAGGAAAGGTACGTAGGAGGACTCCCTAAGGTTCAAGCCCACCATCCATTGGTTCCAACCCTTTCATGCCGAACCACCTTTGTCCTTCATGACATTAAACTACGTGCCCCCTTTTTATCCTGCACAACGTTAAACTGCATCCACCATCCCGAACTATGTGGACTTTGATCCTTGCCAAGGCAAGGTACCTAGGAAGCCTCTATGAGGTTCAACCCCATCCAGTGTTAAGCAGTTGTGACCCCATATAGTGTTAAGACATTGTTTCCCCATCCAGTGGTAAGCCATTGTGCCTCCATTCAATGGTAATCCATTGTGCTCTCATTCAACAGTGAGCTATTGTGAACCCCATTTAGCGGTAAGCTGCTTTCATCCCAAACCTAGTGGTAAGACACTATCATCCCTTCTATTGGGGACCATATTTCTGATCTTTCATAGTGTAATAAGACCAGCCTCAGGCTTCTAACCATGCATAATCCCCAATATATCATTAGGTCGTTGCCCCCTGCGTGAACCCCGATTCTACACCCTTATCCTGAACAACGTGGTCTTTTATTACCTTCCACAAGGATATATAGGAGGTCTCTTCAAGGATCAAGACCAACATCACCGTCATCCTCTAGTTGACTCCATATCATTCTTTATCCACTCCACCTAACTATCCATTATCCATCTTGATTTTTACCCAGGTTTTCACATCCTGGTGGGATCATGCCACCTCATTCCCCATTCCCTTTAACAACAATCGGGTAGCTAACCATGTGTTAGCCCCAACATCAATGTTCTCTCCAGGGGTTACACCCATTTGATCCACTCTAGTCAGTGTTCTAATCAGTCTGATCCATCTCTACTAGATGTTAAACCCACGACATACCCTGTGTTAAACATAGGAAGCTAAGAAAAAACTCAAATACATGCATATGGCATATAATCGCCGCATTTGACATGGTATGCCTCAGGGTTATGCACCCTTGAGAAGCCCTATAATAAGGAGAATAATCCCAAACATGCTAGTGTTCCAATGTCTAGACACACCAGTGATGTCCATCGTGACTACTCCCCCAACCAATGGTTGCTTCCCTGACCGGACCCCTTGGAATGTCATAACATAAGCAGTGTAATTAATCGTCATCCATGAAGAAATGGAACTGGGAAGAGTTTCACGAACAACGTCTTAGTCTATAAGGGAGACCCAAACTAGGTGAAAAGTTCTGAGGAGGAATCCATGGAAGGAGGAACCGGAATCTCGTCATCCCATTTCGATCAAGGAGCAAACGTCCTTGAATAAGCGACGGATACTGCCCGCCTTTGGAAAGAGGGAATACGGGGAAACAACTACATGTCCTCCATAGGTGGATGCATGTGCCCCAGCAAAAGCATCATAAACTGGTTTCCTTTATGTCTAGATTTGGATATAGAATTAATTATGAAATCATCATTTGAAATGGTTTGAAAATGTGAACGTGTTTAAGAAATATTTACCCAATTTTATCAAAGTGTGGAGGATAGATAAACTAGGGCATGTGATATATGGGTTTTAGTGATATATAAACTATACAAGAGGGTTAAAGATCAAACTAGAAGAATAAAAAATTATTTTGAAAGTCTAATAATGTTTCCTAAAATAGATATTCTTGTTAATTGATACCTAAATGTGGTATCAAGATGAAGGGGGAAATGGTTTCATAGGATGTAGTTTTCCATGTCAGGTATCAGTGTTATAGAAATCAATTCGTTGATTTGAAGGGTTTACCATACCAAAATGTACACCTTACAAATGTTGTAAGTATAAAAGAGTTCAGGATAAAGGACATAATTAATGAATCTTTTAGTTTTCATTTAACTAATGAAGCAAAGGGTTTCTTAATCATAAAAGAAATTTTTTAATCTTAGATGAATCTATACAAGGATGTTTATATTTTATTATTTATATTATATGATAATATAAGTTATTAATTTAAAAAGATCAATTATGAATAATATTTGATGATATATTTAATACACATAGTTTATGAATTATTGGACTCAATAACATAATTTTAAAAAGGTAAAGATAAAATAAGTTTTATTTGGGATAAAAATTTTATCCTAAATATCTATTATAATATAAGGATATGATCCCATAACCATTTAATGTAATATTATAAAAAATATGATTTTATTTTTATAATAATTCTCCAAAAACATATAATACCATAAAATATATGGATAATGAAGTTTAATTTTTGAATATTCACACGAAGATGAAATAAGTGTTGTTTCCTAAATACAAATGATTTTTTATATTTTAGTATGATATTTTAAATATAATATCATTTATGAGTGGTTATTGGGAGTATATTTGGACTTATAATAGTTCAAGATGTAACAAATGAATGTTCATACCAAGAAAAAATGAAAGTGAATTTCACTTTATGTAATGAACCAATTTTTTGGGTGAGAGAATGTGATTTTGGGAGGGACCGAGACATATATGTTTTGGTGTGTTTGATGTGTAAGCGGTGTCAAAATAGGAAAATGTTGGAGTCCAAGGAATTCATTCTGGGATCGAGGATGAATTTTTATAGGAGGATGATAGTCATGTCATAGCCAAGGGAACAAAAATGTGATTGGTAACTACATAAGAATAGATTTTGAGGCTGGCTGAGGACCACAAAGTAGACAATAGAAGTACAATGTGGAAGGTATTTTCATAAGAATAAAAAATTTCTACATAATATTATGATTCTGGGTTAGCAGTGGATCACACTATAATGGGATTTTTTATGTCTTAAAGGGTGTCGAACATGGGATAGTTTGTCATATCCATGAGGGTATGAACTATAAATACTTGGATGTGCTATGTTGTTTCACTGATAGGGGTTATTTCATAGTATAATGTGACCTTAGGTAGATAAGTTGGGGGCTTTAGGGGGGTTATGTGCTACATCATGGCCTTAATGGTCGTACAATAAGGTGTGTCTTTCCATGGCATTACACCGAAAAAACTATCAGCCACCCCACAATGGTTCTTTTGGGTAGTTTTTTTGTTTTATTTAATTTATTTAATTAAAGTTTTAAATGAGGTATTTGACTCCTTTTGAGGCTAACAAGAAGATATCTCACCCTAATATATGCTCTATCTTACTATTCTCTTTTCCCAAGGTGGATTTCATCCATTTATGGATGAATCAGAGTGTCCTTTATCCAACATATTCATCATGGGTATAGATAGCTATCATTTCATGTCTATTTCTTGTTTAACACATCATTTAATCTTATTTCACTAGTTTTTCCCTAATTTCATGCTTATAAAAAAATTTATGATTTATTTTGATTGAAGCCAAATCAACCAAGGATACTATAAAAGTAGAGTTATTATAACTCCTCATTGGTGGAACATAACTGTTTCCTATGTTATATGTGTTTTTATGTGTTTTTTAAAATGCACAAATGGGTTGGTTCATGTGAGAGATTATATCTAGAACTAGTTTTGGTATCTTGGATACCTTAGGATTTTTACAGAGTAATCTAAGGATGATACATGTGGATATAAGATTTATTATATCAGAAACATGTGTTATGGTGGTCATTGGACTAATTTCATGTTTTATAATCCTTTATTGTGTGGATTGGATGAGATTGGATACTTGTGATTGGAATGGGCTATCATTATGAAATGAGTGGTGATGAACACTATCAACGGTTGGGAAACAAAAGTTTTTAGGATTTCTTGTGGCCACTTGTTGTTAGTGATGGACACTCACCATGAGGCTAAGGTTTTTGGTGTTCTATGCATATAATATAGGACCCATGATGTGTTTTTAATCATAGGTTTTTGGTAGTATCCTATGTATAATGAGAAGATTTGGGGTGATGGAGTTGACCATTAGTTTGAAAGAGGGATATGTGATAGGCGACCGGTAAATCTTTCAGGTGATTTAGATCATTGGTTGGGATAGGGATGTTCACTATGCATGGGGGATATGTCGGAGTTGATGGTCTAGTCTCAGTGAAGAAAATAAATTCTCCATTCCTTGGGTTCCATTGGCCTGTTGAGATGATATTTGGTAAAATGGGTCAGATTGCCATGTACCTTTTGGTATGATATAGGGATGTTCCTTGTGGTGTTTTGAATACGTCAGAATAGATTCATAGGTTGTGTTAGGCATGTAATACCATGTGATACGAATTGAGTTAGAAGTCTAATGGTTCTACCTATATGATATACTATGGGTATTTCATGAAATGAACTTCCCACCAACGCCCCACCCTAGCTAATTATAAATTGAGAGTTCCACCTCAAACCTACTTCCAATAATCAAGGGGACGATGACTAGCACTGAGTAGTCATATATCATAATATGGGATTCCTTATCCTATATCAATATAAAATATATACATATTTCTGGTTCATAAAATATGTAGAAACAAAAATTGGAGGAATATATATAATCAATTGAACTGTATAAAATACATGCATGAGACCTCAGGTAAAATTGCATCACCATAAAGAAAAATACTAAGGAACCATACATTTGAAAATCCTCTAAATCTAATAGATATAAAACATAGAAACTATCCTCCACACGAAATATACTCTAAGAATGATCTCCATCCACAACAGTCACTTCCAACATCAAGAACCATTTTTATCCAACATGAGTTTCAAAGTGTCATTAGGTGTTATCTCCAAATTAGCCACACCAACTCCACATATATCATGAACATATCCAAAACTGTATATTGTATACATAGACACAACATGTATGGGAACAATACCCATTAATATATTATTATAAACATACCAAGTTGGAATAACAAAAATTAAAAAGGAAAAAAACACAATATTCTAGCCCAATGCACCCAAAATAAGTGATAATAATAGGAAGGAAAGACAAAAAGATATTCCATATATGCTCCACAACTATAATGACCAAGATTATTGATAAAAACAATCATTGATCCAACCAATGAATATTTGAAACTCAAAAATTTCTAGAGATGCTCCATGTATTGAAAATAACTCACAAAGTCTAAAATTAATAGCCCAACTATACGTCGTTCCTTGAAGGTAACCCATGAGTTATTGATGAGTCATAAGACCTGATGAAATTTGATCTGTTATACTTTCTATCTTTTACACATAAACTTGAATTAGTAAATGAGATCCTTCTCATCTTTAATCATACTCATTAGATAATGGAATATATAACCCTTTGGTCCATCAAAATCATACAACACAATAAGAATTCGTTCTAAAAATTCTAATTTACCCACAGAACCTTAAAGTAATGGTAGTGGAGTATCCTAGATTTACTAGAAGACAAATTATTTTAGAGGAATATTTAATCCAATAGAGGATCGTAATCATGAATGAGCTCTTATATGGGGGAATACTGACTACATAAATAGAGGATCCCATGCCCCAAGAAGGGAGTGGGAATACTAATTGTACATGTATACTGACTTATAGATATATGATCACACAACCCAAGTAAGTGAGCGGGAATACCAATAAAACAGTAGGATGATAATTCAATGATATTCATTCCCATTAAATGAATCTATCCATACAGATCTATATTTATAATTCTACTTATATTACCTTGATAATAGCCTCATATGGACAAACATACCACTCCACTTCAACCCATGTTAAAAAACACTCTATACATGATATCTATTTATTGGAAATGTGTATTGGATACAAAATATGAATTTCATTTTATCATAGATGATAGTTTCTACATGATGGGACACAATCTCATACCATGATTCAAAGGTATGTATTATATATTTTTCATGAATCATCTATCCAAATCCCATGATAATAATTCTATAGAAATCGTCATTATGATATCATGTTAAGAATATACAATCGAGAAAAAAATCTATAATAATAATAATAATATTATTATTATTATTATTACGCATATGATAATATGCAAGAATTTACACAGCCCCCTCTCCCTAATCAGTTGACCACCCCTCCCTACCACCTGTGCTCTATATGCCACAAAAACCCAAGTGTTGCTTCCTCCATGCTTCGAGTGAACAATACACCCGACCGGCCTCCCCACACCACCATATTTGCCTCCCTATATTATTTTTCATGTTGAGAACCCCATTATAATATTTTTATCACTTGATCCACCATGATCACACATAGAAACTCTACTCATGTCAACCCACCTACACCATTCTCCTTTTCTCATGTTGATGACTACCTCGATACTGTATCACCAAACTAATGCTACATCTAGCCACTAGAATGAACATGGGACGTTATTTACATGTATAAAATGGATATATGAGAGTGGGGTGAGTGAGGAGAGAATAAATAATATATAGGATGAAATATCCCAATCAAACTTTATTCCCATACTAATACAAGTTCCTCTGTCAATCATTGACCTTTAATGATAATCAAAAGGATAATAATATAAGGAATTAGGTAAAGTAAACTAGTTGGTGAAAAAATAGACACCCAATATGAATTCATATCAGAGTAAATTTAAGAACATAGATCATGTATTATTTTAGAACTTAAGGAACAAGGGAAAATCACATATGAGAAAAACCATTAAATTTATAAAAAAAAATTACACATAGAAAAATCATTAGTGGTCAAATAATTATTTTAATATGTTAATAATAAAATAATAAATATATCAAATAAATACTTCATCATTTATTCAAATGGGAATATTTACAATCATTATAAGTTGAATAAATTCTATAAATTTAAAATTTTGTCTTCATTCGATTTATATAATTTATGTATCAATTCTATTTTCACTCTTCCATTAAGGGAATTTCTTATGAAGGAAATATGGATGAAAAAAGGTGGAATAAAAAAATAAAAATAGACCTACCTCACAATGGATAGATCATTGATGATGAAAATATATTCTACAGGTGATGTAGAAGATTCAGATGACAAATTCTATTGAAGGATCCCATTCTCTGATCCAATTTCGACTCCACTATGATCTGTCTCAAAAGAGTTCTTCATTTTATCTAAAATATCTCTGTTGGAATTAAAAAACCCAAGGTTTGATGAATCTCACCTTATTAAAAGGTAATAAGGATGCTTAAATATCAGTTTTATACTAGGTATAGGGTTTTAATTAACCCATTAATGTTTTAACTAATAAATAAAGCATTTATATTTTTAATAAAATTTAATCTATCAATAATGGATCAACCTGAAGAACATTGATGTGAACGGAATTTATACAACTCTTGAGGGAAAACCCATGTCTCGAGCATAATACGGCATCACATATCCCATTTTAGGTACCATTAAGGGGGTATAATCAATTTATAAAAAACACACATGCTAAATATAATATCTATTTATACTTAATATATTTTTATTGAGGCCCAACCGTGCCCAAAATTCTATGCTAGCTTAGCCTGGTGGTAAACAATGAACCCTAAAATCAAATAAACTATAAGGTAATTTCTCTAAGTTCATGTTCTACAATAAATTTAATATTTTACCTCTAGGAAGGTCTTAAAACTTTTATACTCAAAATTGAGGTGAGTCTCAATAAGGGAAAACTTGAGTCCCTACATCCTCCCCACCTTAAAACCTTTTCATCCCAAAAAAAGAAATATCAAATTGTGTTAACCAAGGAAACTCACAAAAACTCATGTGAAAAAAACACCCACACAATAATTTCTTGGACCACTCCAGTCCATTCCTTTGTTGAAATCTGGTGTTTGGGGTGTTCTAGGAGGTCAAGGTGACTTATTTCAATACTTTCCCAGAATTTACAATTTTGTAAAGTATGTTTCCAGGATGGTAGCTTGTTACAAAGGTGGATCGTTCCAATAGAGGGTCATTCCAATGAAGAGTCATTCTAATGACCGATTGTCCAATGATGACCCATCCAATGGTGGCCCATCCCACGGAGGCCCATCCCACAGCGGCCCATCCCATGACGACCCGTCCTATGCCGGCCCTTCCCATGGAGGCCCTTCCTATGGTGGCCCATCCCACAGCGGCCCATCCCACGACAACCCATCCCATGAAAGCCCATCCTACTATGGCCCATCCCATAGGAGCCTATCCCATGGTGGCCCATCCAATAGTGGCCTATCCAATGGAGTCATATCCCATAATGGCTCGTCACTTGGTGACCCATCCCAGGGCGACCTGTCCAATGATGGCCCATCCGGCCCATCCCATAGCAGCCCATACCACGGAGGCCCATCCCACATCGGTCTGTCTTATGGCTGTCCATCCCCCAGTGGCCCCTCCCATGGTGGCCCATCCCACGACAGCCTGTCCCACAATGGAAAATCGCACGGCGGCCCATCTGAGATGGGCCATCCAACAGTGACTTATTAACAGTGTTTCCAACATCATACAATTTTACCCCTTGACATTATCTTTGATTTAAAATGCATTAAAATTATTTTTTTATGATTTTTATGTCCAATTCAATTCCCATGACTCCTATATATATTCTACTAAGGGTCCTGATGCATTTACTCAGTCAAAATGCTTGATCTTGACCAGATCCACCTTTAATGGAAATTCTAAACCATATCTTAAACTGCTGCTCCATTTTTATTTTACAAAGGGCCAATATATCTTCCTCCCTTTTTCTTACTTCTTTTTTTCCTTGGTACAGGATTCCATATTTCTTCCTCCCATAGGAGTTGTGCATTCCAACTGAAATCCTTGGATCATGTTTCCCTTGGAGTTTTCTGCTATATGCGCACCCCCTGTTTTTGTATAACTAGGAGGTATAGATCTATCTTCGATATAAGGTATGTTCTACCTCGGTTATTCTGGGTTCCTTGATCCATTTCATCCAGTTTCTCCTTTCTATATGATGTCATGTGATCTCCATGTTTCTAATGGAGATTTATTGGTTGTTGGTTGGTGTGGTGGTGTCGTGACGTCCTTGGGTGGATGCAGTTGCTACAGGAGAGGTGGTCATGATCTATTGTGTTATCCCGATCACATAAAAAGAACGTTGGAATCCTTTTTAGGTAGGGGATTTGATTATTATCTATTTACTTACATTCAATTGTAGAGTTATCATTTCTTAGCCCTTGGATCACAATGAAATTGTCTTAATTAAATATTTGAATCAGATTAAATAATTGAAATTTTTTTGTTAGCGACATTATTGAATCTTGATTTACTATATGGTGTAATATATTTGCCTTTATATTAGCATATTTTTTGATAGAAACTGGTAAAAATTTTAAATATGAGATTAATTGCTAATTAATTGGATAACTTTTTAAAGAGACATATTGGTGAATCCATCTATTTTTGTTTTAATTTAATGATAATCAAAGGGATGTAGTTATTCATGTTAATTGAATCGATTAATTAAATATAGAATAAGGAACCAATTGTGTTATAAGGATAATTCCTTATAGTGTTCTGAGTTAACCACTTTCTTGTGAAGGCAAAGCACCTTATTCTTTGGAGCTGTGAGTTCTCATTGTGTCTGATGGCTAAATTCCTTATTTAGGGCCAAGAGCCTTGTTTCTATATTGTTTGTTTCCTGATGCTTGTGTTATCGTGTGAGCTTGGGATGGTTAAGGCTAGAGGTCTATTATGGTATGTAGGGGAAGGGAGGCCTAGTGGTTGTGGTACTAGTTGATGCCTAGAGTGGAGAGATGCATCGACATATTCATGTTGGTGTTGGGGAGGACACAAGGGATGATGGAATGGATTGAAGATAAAATTTCCTATTCATATGAAAGTGGTTTCTATTGAATTTATTACTAGTTTATCTTCTTTACTTTCCCCACTTCTTGAGGGAGATGGTCTTGCTTACCCTCCTTCAAAAAGGTACAAAGACGCGTGGGGAATTCCATGTGATTTCCATGATTAGCTTCTCTAGGATGGATGTGTCTATGCTCCTATTATAGGTGACAAGGACTCAATGGGTAGTTCATATACTCCCCATGTTGAGCCCCTTTTTTTGGTAGATTAGAATGCTTTAATAGAATACCTAGAAATATGGAAAATGGTAATGTTGTTAAATAAATGAATAAATGTTGTCGAACCCATGGGGTTGGAGATTTATGGGATTCAATGATGAGGTTATACTTATAAGGAATTGTGGACTCGGGTTGGTTGTTCCTAGAGGGAATGGAACTGTGTTGTGATGCTAATGAGATGTAATGCAAAAATGATAATCGTTAATTAATGGTTAGAAAATTAATTAGCATAAATTGAAACTAATAAAAAAGGATAGGTAACTTAACATAGTTGTATAAATGGTTGTTTTATTATAGGATATCTATTCTTAGCATTGGTAGCTGGGAGTCCGAGAGACGTTAGCTGAAGTCGATTATAACATTATTTTTTCCCATAGTGTGGTCGTGAGATATGTTATATCATGTATTTTATGTTTCTATACACTACCCCAACCTATCTGTTAGGGTGACTGACACCATGAGGATTCTGAGCCGGGGAGGGGGGTGTTTTCCCAAACATCCTGGTGGGAGGATGGATGGATGACTTCCCCCTTTGGTTGCACTCTCTTCTCTTGGTAGTTATTTATGTTGGTATACATGGTGATTAGTTTTCCCCATATATGTGTGTGTAGATGGATTTAATGGATTGTGGTTATTTCACACACACATATTATGGATATAGTTTCCTACATACTATTATAGGAATAATTTGTATTGGATGTGATGGTTTGAGGATCCTTACTCAGCATATGGGATGTAATGGATTGAGTTATAATACCAGATGTATGATACATGTTATGCGGGTTGTGGTGGCTCCTAGAAACTACCTGGTTACTTATGGTTCTGTGGATGGTGTAGTGATTTTCCCAAGTGTCTACAGAAAAGCCTTTTTTTCACGAGGTACATGTTGTGGTGATTCTCATGGGTTTCTACAGGAAATCCTTTGTGGGGAGAGATGCTTTAGACATTAGATATTGGGAAAAAGCTGTTAACCAGTGGGGAAGTGGTTGCTATTGAAATAGTGGGTTCCCTAGAACCAACTGTTTAGTTCATTTGATTACCATATCATGTATACAGTTATCTATACATGATTTCTTCTTACCATTATAATGTAGACTTTTTTGCGTCCACTATTTAAATGGTAATGTCCATAGATTAATTTTCGTGTCGAGAGGTTATAGAAGTTCCCAGGCTATAATGAGAACCTTCAGAAACTATGTCATTAATCATAAATATACGTTCCATGGTCTAGATACATCTTACTGATTGGACACAGTAGATGTTTGACTATTAGGTACTGGGGGCTCATAAGCATTGAGACTTATTCTCATGAAGTTCGCACTTGGTGATCTCTAGTAGTGAGATCTTGAGTAATGTCCTGCCAATAAGAACTCCACATGTTTTAGGTGTCATTTGATGTTCCTATCTACGATCAAGTGTAATGGTCTCCTGACTTGAGATCATTACCAATGTATGTCATTTGATTATGTACTTTGATGCAAGATGAAAACTATGGAAATGAAGTTGTTGAGATGTAGTTTGTATTGGGTGTGTCATTGGTGGCATGACATTGATTGAATGGTCAATAAAATATTTGTCACTTCTGGGTTATGGAAGTAATATATCTCAGGCCATGTTGATATGGATGACAGTACCATTATAAGACCATGGCCATGGCATTCAATGGTAAATCCATCCAGTTAAATCAACAAACAATAAATAAAGATAAGTGAGATGACATGTGAGTGCGTCCTGCTTTATGAG
The DNA here is from genome assembly GCA_963277665.1 of Viscum album. Lineage (NCBI taxonomy): Eukaryota > Viridiplantae > Streptophyta > Magnoliopsida > Santalales > Viscaceae > Viscum > Viscum album. Next base: position 239,824,163 of record OY728158.1, read on the forward strand.
ATATTTCGGACAAAGAGATTATATTACAAAGTACGTGTTCATAGGTTGGTTGTCACTGCTGTGACAATATTTATCTCTTAAGGGGCCCTGATGGGTTGCTAGATCTCACTCTTAGTCTGTGAATAATATTCACTACTATTGAGATAATGTCCTAGAGGGTCACACACAATAGCATATTTATGAATTTGCCCTATTCAGTTGAATAGAAGTTTTGGACATCGTGGGATCCACCACTGGGGTCCAGGATTTTTCTAAGGTTAAACGATCACCAATGCAATAAATAAATTCATATTATTTGAGTTTAGAATAATGAGTATTGAATTATTTTATTAAATTTATTTATTAGTTTTAAGTAAATACATAAAAAATATTAATTGACGAAAATTAAATTATTCAAGGTTCAATTAATATTTATGGGAGCTACGAGTCAAGTTAATGACTTTGAATACATTACAAGTGAGTGATAATAATATTTATGACTCATTTTAGTAGTAATAAAATGTTGTTGATAGTGCGTTAAGTATTCGAGGCCGGTGAGGCTGTACCAGGTATTTTAATTAAGCACTATAAATATAAGAGGAGAGGAGATTTCACTATACTATTCACGGGGCTTCTCTCTCTCTTCTCCTCTCTCCCATAATCTAGAGAGAGAGGATCTGGATCCAAGGATCATGGATCAAGAATTCTCTTAGGCATCGCTTGTGAAGCGATGCAGTGATCGTTGGAGGGTTGAAGGCATTGTCACAATTCTACACTAGCACCTAGATTTCAATGAATGGTGTTCCCGTGGATTTCTGGAAGCACGCGTGGACGATGTAGATGAGTTTGATGTCAGGTTCTTCGAGCAGCGATTGCCAACGATGAGAATACGTCATGCGCATCTTCAGAATTAAACCAGATATTTTAAACTTTATTTTTGTGCTTAAAATCCTTCACGCATGGTCCTCAGCTAAGACCACGCTGCTGTGCACTGACGTTGACAAGTTTATGTCAATCATCGGTGGAAATTTTTTAAAACTCACCTATTTGGGGCTTCCGTTGCATGCCCGATTTCAACATGTGGTATAATAGGGATGCATGTTGATTTTAAGTCAATGAAAGAATTATATTCGCATTAAGTTACGAAGAGGGCGTCGATTCTGTCCCAACGCCACAAACCTCATTTTAATATGATACTGTATGACCATTCTGCAGTCATCATAAGTTTCGAATTCGGATTAAAACCGGTAGTTTAACAAGCTTCTAAATTGATGGACCATTTTTATCTAAATCCTCTTACACATAAATAGTATTTTCTGTTGAGGATTATTAATTATTATTGTTATAATAATTTTATTATAATAATAATAGATTAATTATAACAATAATTTTTTTATTATAATATAACACTATAATAATATTTTATTATTATAATGTTTTATATTTTCTAGTCTAAACATAGACTCGAATTTTTTTTATTTAAAAATATTTTTTTTCCAAAATCCTAAAAAGACTTTAGAAAATATCAATTAGAAGACCTCTTTTGGTGGTCTTAGTAAAGATAAATAAAAAAAGGGAGTGGAAGAGTTACAAAAAATACAAGGGGGCGGCTGACCTGCATGTGCAAGTCCCAAAAAAAGGGAAAGGGGAATTGGAGGGGGAACAACCTAAAAAAAAAAAGGGGAGACCCGATCGGGTCTCCCTCATGGAGCGCGGCGCACAGGGGTTCTCCACTCTCCCGCGGAGGCAAGCTGCAACCAAGCCGCAGCGCGTCGTCGCATCCCTCTCCCTGTCGCTCTGCAGTGCACCCAACCAGACCCGGTGGTTCGTCTCCCTCCTTGCAGAACCACCACACATAGCATGGCACAACAGACCAGTGGTACGCCCCCCTCTATCCCTCCATCTTCATCCCACTGCATGCGCTCCCAACACAGCCGCGACAGCCCTAGGCCACCTCTCCCTTGCCCTCCGAGGTGCCACCTCCCCTGTCAGCCGAGGCCACGTCCCCACTGCCTCGGCACACCATTAGGTCTCCCGTACCCCTCCTCACTATGGAAAGCCACCCGCTACAGCGAGGTGCCACATGCCAGGCCCCACGGCCTTCTCCACCACCTTCCCTCCCTACGTCATGTGGATCACCGGACAACACCAGGGCCGACGAAGACCGCCCCTCCCTCCTGCCTCCCCCTGCAAATGGACCGCATGCAGATAGCTCGCACAGGTGGTGTCCTCCTCTAGCAGTCCACCTCCCGCAGTGCACCCGTAGAATATCGGCGCCCCAGGCTAGCTCCTACAGCTCACCAGCTTCTCGTTGGATCAACCCAGGCATCTCCCTCTGTCTGCAGCGTAGTGGCATGAACCTCCCACTATAGCGCCTACGGCACACCGCACCCGTCCAAGCTACCCAGCCTGCCTCGACCCCGGCCGTCACCTAGTCCTCCTAGCCCGAAGGTATCTTTAACTTTCCTAAAACAGGTTTGAGTGGGTCTGCCTAGGCTGGAATGGGCTTAGGAGGACATGTCCATCCCAAAACACCCCTGTACGGGGCGTTATCGCCTGGACTGGGCCTATGTGGGTTCACCCTGACCCGCACAGGCACTACCCGAAGTTTCATGGGCCCGGGTGATTTAATTTAATCAAAAATTAATTAAAACAATTAATTTAATTATAGTTGATAATTAAATTATTTAGATATTAATTTCTGGTTGATGTGGCGTAATTAATTTAATTGGGAGATTAATTAAATTAATTAATTAATTTAATTTTAGTTTTAAAATTAAATTAATAAATTTGGACAGAATGACATAACTATTGAATTAAAAATATGTGTGAAATTTTTAATTCAATAAAATGCCCTCAAGTACTATTTTAATACAAGTTTAATTTTTTATTCTATATTAATTGAGTATATGTGAGTTTAATGCGTATATGCTTGTCATGAGCCGTCGACCTACCAATGCATGTCTTGTGTTTGTTTGTGTATTTAATTTATTTATTTAATTATTGCATGCAGTTTGTAATAATTAGTTTAATTAATTTAAAGGCAACCTACTTATCATCTCGGTGTCATTATATGTATAAGGACATGTGTTTCCACTTCTCGGAGTTATACTTTTTACACTCCGAGACCCCCTTGCATACATGTGAGTACAATTGTATAATGGGGAGACGAAGTGTGACGCACTTCGTGCCAAGTGACAGCGACACGCCAGACCTGAGTTGGATTCATTGGATGTGTCGATGTTGCTATTCAAGTTTCAAGCCATGCAACTAAAGGTACTTACTCATAAGGTTTCAGTTGGTCCATTATTCAATCAACAGATTAGCCAATAGTATCTGATCATGATCAAAGTTTTCATTTTATTTCTGCATGGTTTATTATTCTGGGATTGTGTAGTTAGAATGCGATCACATAGAATAATAATAAACAAGCATACAAAATAAAATGAACATGTGAAACGATATATTTTTCTACTTCATGCTTGGCCAGTTGTGAGTGCGATCACATAGTATGTTCTTATAAAAATAGAAAATGGTTTCTTTCATCACATTAAAAATATTAAAACCCACAAATATATATTAAGTCATAACCACCTTCCGTCATTCATGTTTGGACAAAACCGACTGTTTGAGGTGTCAGTCATGTCATAGCTAAGGGTGCCTCTTACTACTAGGGAGTACTTCTAAGAATGATTGGTTGAATTAACTAAAATTGCAGCAATGAAATAGCCATAGCTAACTCCTGGTAATTTTAGAGGCAAACATTGAGTAAATCATGTTCTGATTTTAAGAAGTTGGGACTTCACTCAACAGATCATGGAACTGCAAGTTAAAGCAGTCAGTCATCCAAAAGCCCACCTAGAACCCTCCAAGTAGTGGCATAGCCATAGCTTGTAGACTATGAGGGGTGGTTCTGAGATTCTTTCCACTAGAATACTCAAGCGATAGTATTCTGATTCTAGCACAGAGGGTTCCTAGAATCATATAAAACAATGGGAGACATTACATGTTTTATATAATTAATCATAAATGTCAAAACCTATAATCAGATAAAAGGCACTCATCTGCTAAAATTCGTATTTGTAGAAAAATAGCATGTTATACCACAAGTTTAAAATGCAATAAAAATTGGACAAAGTAAATTTCCATGCTAACATGAGTATCCATGAATAGTATAGGCACATGCAAACAATACTATGATATAGGAAACTCAAGATGTCAGTGTCCCCAACACTGTTAAACTACCTCAAGAAGCGAAAGTGGAATTTCTTATAGGAGAGTAAGGTACAAAGCATATGATAGTTATATCACTATGCTTTCATCAACATCTAGTGTTAGATGTAGTTGCTACACCTGGACATGGATGACAAAACATGAAGTCTCATCTCCATGATTTTTTAAAGGAGATAATGAAGAAATGATATGAATAAGGTGATGTTACACTGGCAAGTGTAAATTGAAAGATTGATCATGATCTTTAAATGGATCCCTTTATCATATCATTTTCACCAATTTACATAAGTTTTGTTGTAAGTGATAAAATAAACCAATACTGAGTAAACGCTTCATTACCAATCTAGGTAAGGTTCTCCAAGTGAATTAGAATAAAAGACAATTATGCTTTAATTCTTATGGCGGATAAATTGAAAGACAATGTGAAAAATTCAATTTCATTTAATTCTAATGACACATTTACAACTTCCTTCAATTAATGTGGTATTAACAAAGATTATTTGCATTGTATATTATAAAATAAATCAATGGAAGTTTAAATGCAATTAACTGATTTGAAGAAGCATGTTTCAACTTCTACATCAGAAATATTCATCAAAGTAATGTTTCCTTTTACTACTTGGATATTTATTACTATATGTTTTACATATGTGTATTTAAATATAGCTACCATGTTAGTATAGATATACTATTAGAAGTCATGTGTATTCTCCAAGTGGCTGAAAAAGGGTGATTCCTAGGCCAGTGATGAGAAGTACACAAGTTCTTTAATTTCCCAGTGAAAGATTCATGTTGAACTATTATTGAGTATAACCACAAACAATAATCTCATGTGTCCTTGGATGCAAGGAGACATTCTTTTAGGTTATGGAATGAATGTTGTTTTTGGTAAAATCAATCACTAGTTCAGTAATACATGAATCATAGGTAATTAGTGATGAATATAAATGTAAGACTTAAACCCAATTATGATAAGATAATTATTTTTCAAGTAATACTAAAAGTAGATGTCATGAATATACCATCTATGATATTTAGGCTTGGTACAGTTAAATAATTTTGGCATTATTGACATCTTTAGTTTGGACAAAGGAGCCTTCAGAAATAAAGGTATGTCACAAAGCTTTTGGAAACAATTCAACAAGTAAATGTGAACTATAAAAAGTATAATATATAGGTATATATACTTTATAATATTCCTTTAAGTAATTAAGGAATAATAAAGTGAAGTATATTAATGGCCAGAAGACATGAGTTGCTTCAGGTTGGGATACTAAAGAATATCTCAACCAAGCATTCATCAATCATGATAATGTAGCATGGAGTAATTCCTAAACACACATTACCTTATAGACATCATGAAATTAATGTTTATGAGGAGGATTGATGATGATGTCTTACATATAGACATTTATCAACAAACATGTAGCGTGGAGAAATTCCTAAATGCATATGTTATATATCAAAATTTTGATGTAAGTAATATCGACGTTGCAAATAATAAAAACTTCCATTATATTTTATGAAATTCTTTGCAAATAAAAGTGATATCCCAATAACATATGCCAACTGTAATGAAAAATGGATATCATACGAGTCATAGTATGATGAAAATCCATTATTTCATAAGGACATGTGTTTGGATGTAAATAGTTTGTTCAGATTCAAACAGACTTGCATCCAGATAAACACATTGTGCATCTAAGGTACTTATCCTCTTAGGATATTACACAAATCCTTAAGATAGAAAAGTTTTATTCAATTGATGGAATACATATCTATATAAGGGTTCACATCTCTATTAAAGACAGTGGGAGCTATATTGACTTATGTTTAGTCAATTCTCAAGATGCACAAATAGTTGGCATATGAACTAGTTCCCCAAGCGCATGTGGAACATAGTATATTCCAGAGAACCATACTACGTAGGAAGGTTAAAACCATTGTGATGGTTTTTATATTCACCGTGGTCAGTGATCTATTATTCCATGTGAATAATATTTCCTACAAGTAATCAGTGTATGTGAATTAGCTAAAATTGACAAGACCAACTAAAATTCAATTAATGGATTCCATGTATCAAAGTACAAAGGGGTTTATTATTCCGAATAATGTGGTGGGTATTCAGGTGATTTGATACATGGATGGTACAAGCATAGTACCAATAAGTCTTTATTGGTATCACTGAGTATTTATTCCTAAATCCGTTTGAGTTTTACTTATCATAGCTAATATTTATGATAAAATTATTTAGCATTGGATGTCATGACCACCAATCATGTATGGTTTCTATACGACACAACCAGAAAGGGATGGTCACATCACATAATGCTAATAAAGGTTGCATGTTATTGAAATCTGGTTTAGGATTAAAGTAAGCAACATGATCATAGAATATACATTTTTAACAAATGATTGTCATGTCTCTACTAGAGGTTAGTGGGAGCACCAATGTTTTCCAAGAAGAAGCATGTTCAACAACATATGGAAAATAGACATTGGTCTCATAGTTAGTTATGACCAAGATGAAATTTGTTATCCCGTGATTGACTTAAGTATCAACCTAATTTCTAGAGAAGAGGATCTACTGCGGTAGATCTATAGGTTTCTTGGTCCTAGTCAATCGTATATATAGTGTCATTTTATTGAAAAATACAAGTTGGAACAATTCAAGAGATGAATTACTTCCTATGTCACATGGCATAATATCCCCATGTTGACCTGTCTATGAAATGGGAAGAGATAAACGTGGCGAGTTAAAATTCATATGTCAAAGAAATGGATCAATAATGCATGCCATAATATGTACAAGAACTGATATTGCCAATGTATATTTTACAATATGCAAATATCAGTTATATACAGGAGCATTGTAAGGGATGCAATCAAAACCATGTAATTCTACTTCGGTAAGTACAAAAGATATGTACCTGGTAAGTGGAGAAGAATGGATACTAGTTTTTGGGGATAAAAACTAGTATTCCATAGATCAATGTGATTTACTATTGCAGTTAGTCTAAAGGTGATGAGTGATATAAGCCAGTGGAAGCTATACCTACAAAAGACCGAGTATGTTGCAGCTCCTGAGGCAACTAAGAAGCAATTAAATTAAATGATATTGTTCCAATTATTGGAATCACACCTGGTAATAAAATCATTATCATAATGTAAATTATGATATTCTTACTATCCAAGATGTCAAGTTATGATAGTGAACAAAAGGGATATACTTGGGATACCATCCCTTGAGTAGTTTTACTCAAGTAGACAATGTTTCTATAGCAGAATAGCCACTCGAAGGAACCGTGGAAGACCCATTAGCTAAATCTGTTACTCAACATAAACATGATGTTCATCATGTGAGTAGCTAACGTGTTTGGTTAGGAAGTTGGATCTAGTCCAAGTGGGAGTGTTGAAATAGTGGGTGCCCTGGACCCAACTATTCAGTGATTTTGATTACCATATCATTTATATAGTTATCTATACATGATGTATTCTTACCATTATAGTGTATAATTTTCTGTGTCCACTATAGAAGTGGTAATGTCTATAGATTAATTGTCGTGTCGAGAGGTTATAACAGTTCCCAGTCTATAATGAGAACTTTGGGATACTATGACATGAATCTTAAATATATGTTTAATGGTCTAGAAACATATTACTAATTAGACATAGTAGATGTTTGACTATCAGGTTCTAGGGGATCATAAGCATTGAGACTTCTTTTCATGAAGTTCGCACTTGGTTATCTCTAGTAGTGAGATCATGAGGACTGACACGCCAATAGGAACTCCACATGTTTCAAGTGTCATTGGATGTTCCTATCTATGATAATGTGTAATGGTCTTCTTAATTGAGATCATTACCAATGTATTTCATTTGATTGCATACTTTTATGCAAGATGAAAACTATGGAAATGATGCTGTGGTGAGGTAGTTTGTGTTGGGTGCGTCATTGGTGGCATGAAATTAGTTGAATGGTCAAGAAAGGATTTTTCAATTCTTGGTTATGGAAGTAATATATCTTAATCCATGTTGATATGGATAGCAGTACCTTTATAAGACCATGACCATGGTAGTCAAAGGTAAATCTGTCCATTTAAATCAACAAACAATAGAGAAAGACAAGGCCGATAACACGTGAGTGCATCCTTCATTATGAAATATTACTGACAAAGAGATTATATTACATGGTACGCGTTCTAAGGTTGGTTGTCACTGCTGTGAAAATCCTTATCTCTTAAGGGGACATGATGGGTTTCTAGATCTCGTTCTTTGTTTGTGAATAATATTCACTACTATCGAGATAAGGGCCTAGAGGGTCACACACAACAGCGTATTCAAGAATTTTCCATATTCAGTTGAATAGAAGTTTTGGACGTGGTGGGCTCCACCACTAGGGTCCGGGATTTGTACATGGTTAAACAATCAACAATGCAATAAATAAATTCATATAATTTGAGTTTAGAATAATGAGTATGGAATTTATTTATTAAATGTATTTACGAGTTTTAAGTAAATACATGAAAAATATTAATTGATGAATATTAAAATTTTTAAGGTTCAATTAATATTTATAGGAGCGACGAGTCGAGTTAATGACTCAATTATTATCATGTAATATATTTTAATATATTACAAGTGAGTGATAATAATATTTATGACTTAGTTTAGTAGTCATAAAATGTCATTGATAGTGCATTAAATATTCAGGGCTGGTGAGGCTATACCAGGTATTTTAATTAAGCATTATAAATATAAGAGGAGAGGAGACTTCACTATACTATTCATTGAGCTTCTCTCTCTTCTCCTCTCTCCCATTATCTAGAGAGAGAGGCTTTGGATACAAGGATCATGGATCAAGAATTATCTCAGGCATCAATTACAAAGCAATGCAGTGATGGTTATAGGGTCGAAGGCATCATCACAATTCCACGCTAGCACCCGGATTACAATGAATGATGCTCCCATATATTTCTAGAAATGTGTGTAGACGATATAGAGGAGTTAAATGTCAGATTCTTCGATTAATGATCTCTAACGATGAGCAGACATCGTGTGTGGATTCAGAATTAAACTACGTATTTTATAGTTTATTTTTGTACTTAAAATCCATCACGCGTGGTCCTTGGCTAAGCCTGTGATACTGTGCACATACGTCGATAAGTTTATTTTGATCATCAGTGGGAAAATTGTAAAACCCACCTGTTTGGGGATTCCACTACATGACCAGTTCCAAAAGTAGCGAGGTACCCATGATATTCTTGATTATATTATATAATCTTGTATGTAATACTTAGTGAGAGTATCCATATAGAGGTTGTGAACTTAATATACCAGTTTAGGTGAAAAGTTAGTTTCTATTATTGTTAACTATATTTTAGAATTATTTCTTTAAATTTTGATGAGAGTCTTTGGTGAGGATCCTACTGAGTATACTGTTTTACTCACCCTACATTACATAAACTATTTTTCAGCTTAATTGGAGAAGGTTAAATATCAAACTAGTTACTAATATCTTAGGGTTTGTAGAAGCTGTTTGGGATTTATGGTCGCTACCGTTTTACTTTCTTTGGGTACTTTCAGTTTCAGTTGTAGTAGTTCTTTCCTGACATTACATACATGTACTTGGGTTTTCATTTACATTGTGGTTTGAGATGGAGTTGGCTGGTGTCTGTCTTATCTCCCTCTTTTGCATGTTTTCTCATAGAGGGTAATTCCTCCCATTGTTGTGTTTATTATACCCTCAGTGCTAGTTGCCAACCCAGGGCCTAGTAGAGGCGGAACACATGGGTCATTATCATTCTTCTCATATTGCTAGCCCAATAGGGGTACACTTTATGGGGAGGGGGTCATAAAAGAGTGGTATCCAAGCTATATTGAAGGATATGATGGATTTTAGAGTTAGAAAAAGGTGAGGATTCATGTATTGGTAGGGAAACAATGTTAGCTAAGTTTATCAAGCATTGTAAACATGGGAGACTAGCTGAGACATGGGTATTTAGGTTCCACTGTGACGTGTTTCATGAATCATTAAGATTACAATGGCTACTAAATGAAGTGATACTGGTTGTAGGGTAGAGACCTGGGAATAGATCATGAATCATTCTTCTTTGTGCCAGTGTTTGAATTGGTAGACCTTGGGATAGGTTAACCTAAAATGAATAAAAAAATAAAACTAATTAATGTTAAGTCTTCCATATTCTAGGTTTAGGAGATCTAAATATTTTTACTTTTGAAGGTATGGATCCAGGTCAACATCTTCATCAGGTTCACGTAGAAGATGTTCAACAGGTTGTGCCAACAGATCACCACAAAATATAGGCTGACGACAACGAATCTTTGAGGAGGGAACTTCGAAAGTTTTATCTCTAGAGTCTAAAGAAGTATGAGGGCACTGTTTCAGATGTAGTCATGGAATAATGGTTGGATGAGGTTGAGAAAACTTTTAGTTTGATCCATTCTCTAAATGAGAATGGGGTGTCATTGTTTGTGATGATGCTACATAGATTAGAGAGGCAATGGTTGATTTTGTTAATCGAAGATCATGAGGAGTCAACATTCTCATGCGAGGAGTTCTATTACTAGTTCAAAGTTGAGTTTCTTTATTTGACCATGAAGGCAGCCAGTCGCTAGGAGATACATACCCTTCAACATGGGATCTCCAGTGTGCGAGAGTTTGGAATCCATTTGAGTATCATTTTGTGATATGCTTTGGACCTATTTCCAGATAAGGAGTCAAGGGTGTGGCATTTTGAGGAGGTTTTGCATCTAGAGATCCAGTACCATGTCACCCTGTTTATACTAAATACATATCTTGAGGTGATGGTGAGGGAAGATGTCATTGAGAGGATGTTACCCATAATTGGATCATTATGAGAGGGGAGTCGTCAGGATTTCTAACAAAGTAGAGCTATAGTTTAGGTTTCTTGGTTTTTAGGGAATAAGAGTTTCTGTTCGACCGAGGGTAAGTCCCATCCCTCACTCTATCATTTCTCTTGGGGAAACAGATATCATACCTATACAAAGGTATCTAGATCTTGTTTTTCTTATGGAGGCCAAGGTCATTGGAAGTGATAGTTACCAACCTTTATGAACAATCAGTGTGCGCCATGTGTTTCTATTTAGGTTCCTCCATTTAGGTAATTTCAGCTGAGGCAGAAGCAAAAAGTTACAACAATTTTTTATCAGAAGAGAGTAGATGGGGCAGGAAAAGGACATCCCTGGGAACTCCCCATCTTTAGAGAGAAAAGAATGGTCATGGAGGTGGTTTCTAGTAGGGTGAGAGGGGTTGTGGTCAGCTTCATGCGTTAGTCTTTCTAGCTCCAGGTGATCCAAACATCATTTGAGGTACCCTTTTCTTGTTTTCTACATGGGTGCATGCATTATTTTATTCAAGAGTGACACAATCCTTCATATCACCTTCCATTTTCCATGATTTGGGACTTTAGGTAGAGAAGATTCTAGTGCCATTAGCGTTGACTACGTTAGTTGGTGGTCAAGTTGACTTTTTTGAAGTATGTAGATATAGTGAGCTAGTGCTGGGGAATCACCAATCTTATAGATATTTTCTATGTTTACAGATAAAAAAATATTATTTCATCCTTGGCATGGATTGTTCATATTTGGTTTAGGATATCATGTATTTTGTCAGGAGGTAGGTGGTGTTCTTCAATGATGATATATATCCAACAATGTTTGTTGGAAAGCAAGACCATCAAATGGGTGAGAGGTGTGTTCCTTCCTTGTCATCATTAATGATTGAGTTGATGTTAAGTTCATCAGAGGTTCAATAGTATGAATTTCCCAGGGTCATTTAAGAGTACCCTGATGTCTTTTCAAAAGTGGTTGTAGCATTACCCCCTTGACGAGAGATCAAGTTCAAGATCGAGCTACAGCCAAGCATGCCTCTTATCTTAATGTATACATATATGATGGCACATTATTAGTCATGGGATCTATGTAGATAGATCTATGGTCTATTTTAGTGTGGTTTTTCTTGGATGAGTGTGTCACCATGGGGTAAACTAGTTTTGTTCGTGAATAATGCTGATGGATGTTTTCAGTTGTGTGATGATTATCATCACTTAAAACGAGTGAGAGTGAAGAAACACTATCATATTCCCCGAATTGATGATTTATTCGATCAACTAAAGGGAGAAAGTCTATTCTTTAAGATCAATTTGTAGTCAAGATATCATCAAATGCATGGGAAGGATGGGGATATCTTGAAGACTACTTTCCGCTATCGTCATGGCCATCAGGAGTTCGCTGTGATGCCATTCAGTGTGACGAATGATCTAGCTATGTTCATGGGGTTGATGAAAGGTGTCTTCCATTAGTTCCTAAATAAGTTCATGGTGGTCTTAATCAATGAAATTGTTGTGTACCACATTTATGAGGAGGATCATGAAGAACATCTTCCTGCCATTTTGGGAGTTCTTCATCGACAGCAGTTGTTTGGGATGTTGTCGAAGTATGAGATTTGGGATTAAGAAATATACTTATTGGGAAATGTTGTATCCCACCAGGGATTATATGGGGATACATAAAATATAGAATTTGTGTCTGGGTATTCACCCATGATAATGGAGGAGGTGCAAAGTATTCATGGTCTCAAAGTCTATTACAAGAGGTTTGTAGCTGATTTATCTCAGGTTGTGACACCTCTGACATCATTGAACACAAAGGATCAAGCGTTTATAGGAACTGATCAGTTTCAAGTGTCTTTCAAGTATATGCAAAAGAATTTGTTCAATGATCTAGTTCTTTGTATGTTAGTAGAAGGAGTCTAGTTTGAGGTTTTCTATGATGCTTCACATCTGGGGTTAGGCTATGTTCTCATGTAGTAGAGAATAATTATTTCTTATAGGTCCTGGAAGTTATGTCCCCATGAACATAACTTTTCCACCCATGATCTAGAGTTGGTAGAAGTGGTGTTTTCCCTAATGCCGTGGAGACATTAGCTCATTGGAGAGTGTTTCTCGGTCTTCACCGATTATAAGATCCTGAGATATGTTTTCTCCCAGCGTGATATGAACTTGTGACAACATCAGTGGATGGAATTCTTATAGGATTAAAAATTTTAAATTTCATATAAACCTAGAAAGGGGAATTTTTTAGCTGATGAGATGAGTAAGAAGTTGCGTATTGTTGTAGTGTGTGAATCAGGTGATTAATAGAGGGTGATGGAAGATATTTCAACATTATATCTAGATATGGTAGATGTTTGGGGCTGAGGTTTTCTTTTTCAGATGATGGCGCAGTCATCTCTGGTGTAGTAGGTAGAAGATTCCTAGTTGGGGTATATATATTTATAGGTCTAGAGAGACTGAGTTGTTTATGGAGAGGCCCCTGATGGTTGGTATGAGGATGAACAACACTAGGTGTTGTTTCAGGGAAGAATTTTTCTTCATTTGGAGAAGTGTGAGATGGTTCTTAGGGAGTTCCATAGTTCACCCTTAGCGATACATCCTGGTGTGAAAAAGATGTACCATGCTTTGAGGAGTCATTTTTGGTGGCCTGGGTTAAAGCAAGAATTTGTAGAGTTTGTGTCTTGATGCTTGGTCTTCCCAAAAGTGAAGGCCATGCACCATGTTCTCGGTGTTTTTCTCCAACTATTAGATGTTTCACAGTGAAAGAGGGAGGACATCTTGATGGACTTTGTTACCATTTTACCTCATGCTTAGAGAGGTTATGGAACTATATTGGTTGTATTGGATCATTTTAATAATTTATCCCACATCATAGCAATCAAGGAGTCGAGCACCATGGAGGTTGTGTTGAGGAAATATCTGGAAGAGCTTGTGAGACTCCACAAAGTCCCGAGGGTGATCATTTCGGATCGAGATCCTCATTTTACCTCCAGGGTGTGTAGAGGTATATAGAATGATTTTTGTTCTCATATATTCCTTAGAAATTCTTTTCATCCACAGATGATAGTCAAACATAATGGACCATCCAAACTCTTGAAAACATGTTGTGATATTGTGTCCTAGATTTTGGAGGTTCGTGGATGAGGCACCTGCCCTTGGTAGAGTTCTCTTACAACAATAGTTTCTACTCCACCATCAGTATGGTGCCATTTGAATCATGTTATGGATGAAATTTCTGTTCTCCATTGTAATAGAATTGGGTCAGAGAGTCAAAAATTCTTAGGCTAGAACTAGTACAAAAACATAACAGAGATGGTTCAGGTGATTCCTGGGAGGATGAAGGTAGCACAAGATTTTTAGAAATCATATTAAAATAATAGGAGGAGACCTTTGGAGTTTGACATTGGGGATCCTGTGTTTTTGAAGGTGACTCCCCATCCTGGGAAGTGAAGGTTTGGTTGCAGGATTAAGATTTATCCCATGTTTTTTGGGCCTTTCAAGGTGTTGGCTCATGTTGGAGCCATGATGTATTGGGTAGAACTTCCACCACAAATGAGCCAAATAAACGATGTTTTTAATGTGTCACAGCTGTGTATTTATCTTCATGAATACAATCATGTCATTTATTAGGGAGATATCGACATTGATAATGATGTGACTTTTGAGGAGCGGCCTGTGGAGATCCGAGACTGTAAGGAGAAGGTGTTTCATGGGTGTTCTATACTCATGGTTTTTGTCTTGTGGAAGAACAGTTGTGTAGAGGAGAGTACCTGGGAATTTGATTTGTAGATACGTGATCAATATCCTGAGCTCTTTGATGTTTATCTATTTTTTTATAACATTGTTCCTTTGGTGGTTATAGACACTTTCCGTTTATGAGATGAATTTATCCTGTTTCATGTTGTGGATTTCCCTCTTTTGAGAGGTATCTCCCCCAAGAGAGTGTTTAGGAGCTGGTTGTGGTTTTCATGTGGTTTTGCGTTGTTCCTTTTATGAAGTTTTAGAGATTCTATGGTGGCGAGAGCCTTGTGAGGTATCTACAACATGGTTGTTAAAACTCTTTTTTTATTTACTCTCTGGGTTGGTTTTGGAATCTTGAGTATGAGAATGTTTTGAGAGGTATATGATGTAATGGCCTAGAGCACTCTAGTCCATCTCCTTGATGAAATCAAGTGTTTGGGGTTTTCTGGGAGGTCAAGGAGACTTATTTAAACACTTTTCCAAAATTTCCAGCTTTGTGAACATTGTTTCTAAGGTGGTAGCTCATTCCAATGGTAGATCATTCCAACAATAGCTCATTCCAATAGAGAATCTTCCAACAATGACTCATCCAATTCCAACTCATCCAATGGAAACTCATCGAACAATGAATATTCCAACGGTGACTCTTAGAATGAAGACTCATCCAATGGTGAATCATCCAATGAAAAATCATCCAATGACGACTCTTCCATTGGCGACTCATCCAATGCACACTCATCCAATGGTGACTTGTCCAATGGAGACTTGTCCAATGACAACTCTTCCAAAGGTGACTCATGAACAGTGTTTCCATCTTCCTACAATGTGACCCCTTTGACGTTATCTTTGATGTAACATGCATTTAAATCCTTTTTATGGGTTTTAAGGCTTATTCAAATACCATGACTCCTATCTAAATTTTCCTAAGCATCCTGGTGCCTTTACTTGGTCAAAACACATGAGCTTGACAAGATATTTCTTTAATGGAAAAACTAAACTGTGTCTTAAACAACTGCTCCATTTAGATTTTTTAAAGGGTCAAGATATCTTTCGCCCTTGTTCTTCCTTTATATTTTCCTTGGTATGGGATTCCTAGAGTTCTTCCTCCAATAGGAGTCAAGTGTTCCAACTGCAATACTTGGATCATGTTTCCCTTGAATTTTTCTACTGCATACGCATGCCCTATTTTGGTGTAACCAGGAGATATCAATCCATCTTTGATATAAGGTATGTTATACCTTTTTTCTTATTGGTTCCTTGATTAATTTACTCATATTTCTCCTTTCCATTTGATGTTTTGTGATCTCTATGTTTTTAATGGATTTTTCTCAATTGTGGGTTGGTGCAGTGGTGTTGCGACATCCTCGGGTGGATGCAGTTGTTGCGAGAGAGGTGATCCTGATCTATTATGTTGGTCTGTTCTTGGAAAAAGAACGTCATATAACTTTTAAGGTAAGGGATTCTTTTCTTCTCTATTTATTTATGTGAAATTATAGAGTTAGCACGATTTATTCCCTGGATCATAATGAAATTGGCCTAATTAAATATTTGATCCAGTTTAAAGAATTGGCATCTTTTTTAATAGAGATATTATTGCCTCTTGATTTTCTAGATAGCATGATATCTTTCCCTTGAAATAATCATGTTATTTTATAGAAACTGTAAAATAACATAAAGCTAAGATTAATTTATAATTAATTGGATAACTATTTAAAGAGTCATATTGATGAATCCGGTTGTTGTTATTGTTGTGATTTAATGATAATAAAAGGGATGTAGTTATGGATGTTTAATTAAATTGATTAATTTAAGATGGAATATGGAATTGGTTTTGTTATAAAGATAATTTGTTGTAGGGTTCTAAGTTACCCACTTTATTGTAAAGGACAAGTGACTTATGATTTGGAGCTATGAGTGATCATTGTGTGTGAAGACTAAATACCTTGTTTAGGTCCAAGATCCTAGTTGCTATGTTATTCATTTCCTTCTACCTATGTTATGGTGTCAGCTTGGGATGGATGATCTTGGAGGGTTGTTGTAGTATTTTGGGTCAAGGATGCCTAATTGTTGTGGTAGAAGTTGAGGCCTAGAGTGGCGAGATGCAATAGTTTTTTGCATGTGGGTGTCAGGGAGGACACTGGGGATGATGGAACAGGTTGAAGACGGGCTTTACTATTGATGTGAAAGTGGTTTCTATTGAATTTATCGTTAGTTTATCTTCTTTACATTTCCCACTTCTCGAGGTAGATGGTTTTTCTTACCCTACTTTCAAAAGAGATGAAGACACAAGGGGTATGCCGTGTGCTTTCTATGTTTAAATTCTCAAGGATGGATGAGTCTATGCTTATACTATAGGTGGAAAAGACTCGACGAGTAGTTCATCTACTCACCATGTTTATCCCCTTGAATTTGGTAGCTTATAATTATATCATAAAATACCTAGTAATATTTAAAATGATAATTTTGTTAAATAAATGAATATATGAGGTTGAACCCATGGGGATGGAGCTTGCATGTATGTAATGATAATCTTATACTTCTGAGGAACTGTGGACTTGGGTTGGTTATGCCAAGAGGGAATAAAAATTTATTGTGATTCTAATTTAATTTAATGTAGAAATGATAATGGTTAATTAATAGTTAAATAATTAACTAACATAAAGAAAAACTAATAAAAAGGGATATGTAACTTAATGTATCTCTTTAAATGGTTATGTGATTATTGGATATCTAGTCTTAGCAGTGGTAACTAGGAGTCTGAGGGACATTAGATATAGTTGAGTCTAAGATTAGGTTTCTACCATAGTGTGGTTTTTAGCTATGTTATATCATGTAATTCTATGTTTCTATATACTACCCCACCATTTCGGTCAGAAATACCAACACCCTAGGGATTATGTGCCCTGGGGGTATTTTCCCCAATATCCCAGTGGGAGGATGGATGGCTGATTTCCCCCCTTTTCCCCGCTCTCTTCTCTTGGTAGTTACTTGTGTTAGTATGAATGATGGTTAGTTTTCCACAAATATGTGTGTAAAGAGATGTAATGGATTGGGGTTATTTAAAACACATATATTATGGATATAGTTTCCTACTGACTACTATAGGTATAACATGTATAGTTTGTGATGGCTTGAGGATCCTTACTCGAAGTTTGAGATGTAATGGTTTGAGGTATAATACCTAATGTATGATACACATTATTTAAGATTTATTGGATCCTAGAAACTACCTAGTTACTTATGGTTTTGTGGATGGTGTAATGCTTCACCCATCTTTAGGCCAACCTTTTTCGAGAGAGATGATCAAGACGTGCGATGTTGGGACAAAGAGGTAAACCAGTGGGGGAAGTGGTAGCAGGATACCCTTGATATTATTTATTATATTATATACTCTAGTATGTGATACATTTTGAGAGTATCAATGGTGGGGATGGAAAATTAGTATACCTATTTCGGTGATAAGTTAGTTTTACTTATTGTTCACTGTGCTTTGGCATGCTTTCTTTACTTTTGCACGAGAGGCTCCGGGGAGGATCCTACTAAGTATAATGTTATACTCAACCTACATTACGTAAACTATTTTTCAGGTCTATTGGAGCAAGTTGGAGATTAGGATAGTTATTACTAGCTTTGGGTTTTGTATGAGCTTTTTTCACTTCATGGTCACTTCTGTTTTACTTTCTTTTGGTACTTCCAATTTCAGTTGTAGTAGTTCTTTCATGGAATCACATATGTGTACTTGGGGTTTCTTTTACATTGTGTTTTGAGATGGAGTTGGTTGGTGTCTTTCTTATCTCTCTCTTTTATATGTGTTCTCTTAGAGGATAATGTCTCCCATTGGTGTGTTTATTATACCCTCAGTCTAGTCAAATACCCGGGGCCTACTAGAGGTGGAAATTGGGGGTCATTATATATATTCTCATATTTCCATCCTAGGAGGGGTACACTTTGTGGGGAGGGGGTCATGACACACACAAACAGTTCCTCTATCTTCAAGGTTTCATCTTTACGAGTTCTCATTACACCACCAATCAAAAAGGGAACATTGTTTTTATAGGGAACCAACCTTAAAACATTACATAATCTTGAAATAAATGGATAATTAACATTGAGGATATTTTCTGGTTTCGAGTTTTATAAAATTAGGCCATAAATATTACATTACATCTCAAAAATTATAAATTAGACACTTCTACTCAGTTTCCATTTTTTTTATAAAATAAAAACTCTTAAAAAAGAGACTTGTCTAGTTCCATGTTTTAGACAGCAAGACTTTTTCTTGATCCCATCCTTGAACCTATTCATCTTTATGTCCTGTGAAAAAATTTTCAAAACTTGGGATGAGCATAAAAATATTAGTAAGGGTTATCAAATAAAGAAATAAAACATTAGTTCATAAATATATACATAACATAATATCTTTAACATACCTCATTAAATCATAATATTTATGAATAACATATTGTAATCACAAATCATAAAGGTAACTTGTGGCATCCATAACATACATACATTATAGCATTCATAGCTACGTAGGGAGTTACATTTGGAATATCCATCATAGTATATTCCCCAGATCTATTTAGAGAAAAATTCATGTTTACCTCCTTCACATTACCCAATCTATTGGAGAGCTATCTCGGGCTTACCCACCCTAGGTTTATCCTGTAACCACCCATATGCGTAAACAATGCCCAAGAACCATAACATAATCATAACACATAAACCAAAAATAAAGGAAAGATAAAATTTCAACATTTCAATCACAATATATCATTTAAATATATTGAAATAACAAATCCATTATCGAAACCATTTCAATACCAAAATACATAAAATATTATATGGTATTTATTTTCCTTTTAAAAACATTACGGCTTGTTATGGAAGCCAAAGATCAAATAATACTCACGGCGGTGGAAAGGTCATTGTCACCGCTTACGTTAAAAGGAAACACTCCTTTTTTGTCTTTTAGTAAAACACTTCATAGAAAAATATTCCCTTTGAATGAAATGAAAATTCAAAAGTGTTTATACAATGTATAAAATAAATTCATGTATAAAACAAAATATGCCTCAATGAAAGTAGATTGAGATGAAGTCCCTTACCTCGTGTCTGACTTGACTCGATCGTTCTTTAATCTACTGAATAATAAACAAAAGTAAATTTATACTTGATAAGGAACCTTTTTCAAGTTTTTTATTCATTTTATACCAATTATTACCTTTCTATAATAATTAGTTAATTATTTGAGTTCATATCGGACATTTTGTCGATGTTCAGAACTTGAGTTAAAAATGAACTTCTTATAATAACAAGCTGTTCATGTGGTCAAAGGTCCATTATCTCCAGAATGATATTAATGATTTATATATCAAATAAATCATATATATCAATTATATATATGTATTTATAATAGTACATACATTTGGAGATAATAAATGAAATGCACCGTTCATGGAGACGGTAAGCCGTACGTACACATGAACCCAACATTCATTTCTATTTCATATTTAATGGAATGAAAAATTAATGATACATAGGTATATTATAATTCAGTATATTATCATATATAATTTCACTAACTCCATCCTTTATACATTCCACGTATGGAATGAACGAGTCATATCACTTTGAGGGGGCGATAGTCCACACTTCCTCAAATGAAATTATCACGTTTACCCATTATTGAAACCATAAAGGTATGATATAAGTGAAAAACACATAAGAATAGAGATAATATAAATATAATATATATCATAAATAAATAATTTTCTATCACAATGGCCACCATAAGAGGTTTTAGGAGAAGATTGGATAATCATCATTTCGTGAGGCAGTAGTTCACCGTCCACAAAAACAATATGTTCTTTACCCATTAGATGGAGGTGTGTGTATGTGTAGTTTGAATCAATTTCATAAAAACCACATCGTATATTGAAAATACTGGTGTTGTTATAAAATAAAGGAATAAAAAGAGTTTAGGGGGTTGGATAAGTAAAATAAAAGAAAATAACTTAAAAGAAGATGTTACCTTTAAATCGAGAAACTCCCTTTGGTTTGAGCCAAAAGGATTTCTTGAAATGCCTTCTGCATAAGGTAAGGCTTCTAGGTGGAAGATAGAGATATTGAGAGATTATTTGGGTAGAGTTTGGATGATCCAAGGGGCTTGAGAGGTTTGATTAATGGGTTAGAGGTGAGGAATTTTTATAAGGGGGAGGAGGGGCTCTTTGGGAAAGTTAGAAAATATTATTTTATTATATAATGATTTTTAGTTTCCAAAGGTCCAAAACTTATTAAAGTCTAAGATAAGATTACTCATGTTCGGAATAAAATCATCCAATATGAATTGGATAGGTATTGTATATTTTTTTAATTTTTATAATCTTATTTATTTAAATCATTCATTATTGAGGTAAACACTACATCCTTATTGTGTCATAAATAATTTTATTTATTTGATGTATAAAAATTATAAATAAAATACCATGATGTAGGAAATTTTTTTATCTTTCTAATTAATATTTATAGTCAAATATATAAATTATATAACTCCACATTAAAATTGTTTTAGAAAAACAATACATGTTTTTGATTTTTTTTATTTTTACTTTAAATAAAAAGTTATTAATATCATTATCTTACCCAAGTGGATTTCAAAAGCCAAACGTCTCACCCAAGGATTTTCTTGGTTGGAAATTACTCATCCAATAAGGTCAGGATAAGTGTTAAGGTAATTTTATATTGTTATAATATTGTTTTTACCTTGAATTATAGTATTTACCTTTAACCACGGTAAATAAAAGTCAAAAGTTACTATTCACCAAACAATATTTTCATCTTATTGAACCAAATTTTACTTACCAATAACAACCATTTATGTAGTATTTTCAAAATTAAATTCATAGAAGCGGTAAAATTTCATTTAAATGAAAAAGTCACCTTTTTAACTACTACTCAGTATTTTCACTATTAATCAAATATTGATGTTTTTCCATAAAAATACCAAAAATTCAGCCAAAGATATATTTGATATTTATATTTCAAAAATTATGTCTATTTTAAAAATTTAAATACACATAAGTTTCATTAATTAATTTAAAATTAATTCTCGTTGTCAAAACAAAAAGCGTGTTTTTAAGAAATAATAACTATCAAATGATTAACACTTGTTTATGTCCAATTTTAAAGTGAAATTTATTCCAATGAACAAAATTGGATTAAATGGTAAAAATATAATCTAATTATACTTTAAAACCAATTATAAATATAATATAACCATAATAATAAATTATATTAAAAGGTAGTTTTGAATTAAAATATTGTATTTTTCACTATTCATTGAAAAATAAATTTTATCAGAAAAATAACAAAAAATTACCAAAAGTAAATTTTGATGTCTTATTCTAAAGAAGAATTTTTTTTGTCAAATAGAATATATAAAAGTGAAAAAAATTATATTTAAAGAGGGTTCTCCATAAAAAGGTGATAAATTGACATTTTAAAAAATAATAAACTATTTGTGCTTAAAATTAGATTCATTCACATTTTAAGCCTCCAGCTTTTATTGAATAAATAAAAAAACATTTAAAAAAAATGTATAATCATATTTTAGTTAGTTATATTAATTTCCACCAATACAATGACTATGCTTTAACTACCATTTAAAATAATATTATATTATTATTTTTCAGTATGACTCAACTTTGTGTGTAACATTAGACTTCAAAGAAACTCGTTGTTGCGTATCAGTACGCCATAGAACATAGATTCCCCTTTAAAATATCATTAATATTTAATTCTCAAATATTAATAAATATGAAAATATATTATTCTTTATTTACTTGGAATGTTACATCCTTCCCCCCTTTTTAAAATTGTGTCCTCGCAATTTTTATTCACTTATCAAATAAGTGGGGGTATTTATCCCTCATAGCATTTTCAGATTCCCACATTTCCTCTTCAACCATATGGTTTTTCCAATAAACCTTTCCCTGATAAATTATCTTATTACGCAACACTTTCTCTCTTATGTCAAGAATATGGACTAGTTGTTCCTTATAAGAGAGATTATCTTCCAACTGAACAACCTCTAGGCTCGAAACATGAGATGGATCCAACATATAATTCCTCAACATTGAAACATGAAAAACATTGTGTTCCTGGGATAAAATTAGAGGTAAAGACACTCTATAGGAAACTGATCCAACTTTCTCTAGGATTTCATAAGGTCAAATGAACCTCAGACTCAACTTTCCTTTCTTACCATAACGCATCACACTTTTCCATGGAGAAACTTTAAGAAAGACATGATCACCTACCTCAAAAGAAAGATCCTTCCTTTGGTTATCTGCATAACTTTTCTTCCTTCTCTGAGCTGTTCTCATGTGCTTTTGAATAAACTGAACCTTTTCTACCATCTCCTCTATCAATTATGGTCCCATCGACTTCCTTTCACCTACTTCATCCCAAAAAGATGGAGTTCGACACCGCTTCCCATATAATTCCTCAGATAGAACCATCTATATATTGTAATGAAAACTGTTATTATAAGAAAATTCAACCAAAGAAATATGTTGGTCCCAGCATACTTGGTAATTCAGTGAACAAGCACGTAGCATATCCTCCAAGGTCTAAATTGTTCATTCTGAATGCCCATTTGTTTGAGGATGAAAAGCTATACTAAAATTTCATTCAGTGCCCAACGACTTCTGAATGCCTTTCCAAAAGTTAGAAGTAAACCTTGGATCATGATCAAATACAATGGAGAGGGGAACTCCATTCAACTGAACTATCTCTTTAACATAAAACCAAGAAATTTGATCTAGAGGTAAAGTATCTAGAATAGGAAGTAAATGAGAAGATTTAGTCAATCGATCAATAATAACCTAGATTGCATTATTACCTTGATATGTATTCAGTAATCCCAAAATGAAGTCCATGGATATATTTACCCATATCCACTCTAGCACCGGTAAAGACTGAAGCATCCCTTTCAGTAACTTCCACTCTTCCTTAACCTACTAACAATTCAAAAACTTCACAGTAAAATCAGCAATATCACTTTTCATTCCATCCCACCAGTAATATTCCAGAAGATCTCTGTACATCTTAGTACTTCTAGGATGAACTGAAAATGGAGAACTATGAGCTTCACATAACAACTCATTCTTTAACTATAAATCATAAGGCACACAAAATCTCTTCCCAAATCTCAAAACACAACCATTATCAATGTTAAAATCACACAACTTACCCTTTTGAACCAACTCTACCTTTTTTGCAGCTCACTGTCTTCCTTCTGTGCTTGCTTAATTCAGCGTGATAGAGATGATTTCACTGACACCTGAAACAAAACGTAGGAATTTTCTACACCAAAAATTCTATGCCAAAGTTCATCAAATCAAAAACCAAAGGATCTTGTTCCAAATGTATCATGGTTAATGAAGCATTAATTTTTTTGACTCAAAGCATCAGCCACTTTATTTTCTTTTCCAAGATGGTAATGGATCGTGTAATCATAATACTTGATTAATTACATCTGTCTCCTCTCTCTCATGTTTAATTCTTTGTGAGTGAATATATTCTTTAAACTTTTTTTGGTCAGTATATATTTTACATTTTACTCCATACAAATGATGCTTCCAAATTTTTAAAGCAAAAACAACAATAGCTTATTCCAAATCATGTGTAGGGTAATTTAACTCATGAGGTTTAAACTAACCCGAAGCATAAGAAATTACCTGATCATTCTACATAAGGACATAACCATGACCTTCCAATGAAGCAACACTGTAGATAACAAACTCACCATTTCTAGAATGTAATTCCAAAACAATAGCATTCACCAATCTTCTTTTCAATTCTTGAAAACAATAATCACATTCTTTTGGCCAAATGAACTTAACACCTTTCTGAGTTAACTTAGTCATTATACTAGATAACTATAAAAAATTCTCAAAAAACCTCTGGTAATAACCTGCTAAACCAAGAAAACTATGGATATATGTTATATTTGTGGGTCTCGGACTTTCTTAAACAACCTTTATTTTAGCAGGATCAACAGTTATGCCATTTTCTGAAACAATGTGACCAAAGATTGAAATTTTTTGTAACCAAAATTAATACTTGCTGAATATCCCATACAGTTTCTTTTCTTATAAGGTTTTCAAGACAACCCTTAAATGAATTTCATGTTTCTATTTATTTTTTGTAATAAACCAAAATATCATCAATAAACATAACCACCATTTATCACCTAAGTTAACTAATCCATCCCTGCAAAAAACTATTCAATTCTAATTCCGACCATCTCAGGATTGCTGATTTGGAAGATCAATTCCCTTTGTATGCCTTCCCAGTATAACTGTCTAGTTTTCACTGAGGAAAACCATTCTGAACATAGAAATATATTAGGTAAAGAAACATGGTAATCTGTAAATGCTATATCATTTAAATTTGACTGTAAATTAATTTATAGTCATTAATTTAACAATACCATAACTCCTAAAGTTTTCTAAATAGACCTATGATACCAACTATAAGGACCCTTCCTTAAAACATTACATAATATTGAATTAAATTGATAATTCACATTGATGATCTTTTCTGGTTCATAGTTATAGAGAATTAGACCATAACTATTACATTACATCTCAAAATTAAAAAGTATACACTTTTACTCAGTTTCCATTTTTTTCATAAAATAAGAAATATTAAAAAAAAAATCATTTCTAGTTCCATATTTTAGACAACAAGACTTTTCCTTGATCCCATTCTTGACCCTATTCATCTTTAAGTCCTGTGAAAAACATTTCAAAACATGGGATGAGCATAAAAAGCTCAGTAAGGGTTATAAAATAAAGAACAAAAACACTAGTTCATCAATACATACACAATATAAGCTCTTTAACATACCTAATAAAATCATAAGATTTATTAATAACACATATTAATCACAAATCATAAAGGAAACATGTGGCATCCATAACATACTTACGTTGTAGCTTTCAAAGCTATATAGGGAGTTCCATTTGGAATACCCATCACAACATATTCCCTAAATATATTAGGAGAAACATTCATGTTTACCTCTATTATGTTACCCAATTCATTAGAGAGCTATCTTGGTCTCACCAACCATAGATTTATCATAGAACCACCCATATACATAAACAATTCCCAAGAACCATAACATAATCATAACACATAGAACAAACATAAATGAAAGATAACATTTCCACAATTTAATCACAATATATCATTAAAATATATTGACATAAAAAATCCATTATCAAAACCATTTTCAATACCAAAATACGTAAAAGAGTATATCTTATTTATTGTCCTTTTAAAAACATTACGACTTGTTAAGGAATCCAAATATCAAATAATACACGCGGTGACAGAAAGGTCATTGTCTCCACTTATGTTAAAAAAACATTCCATTTTTTTCATTTAGTAAAATGCCTCATTGAAAAAGATTCCCTTTGAATGAAATGTAAATTCAATGGTGTTTATACATTATATAAAATAAATTCGTGTCTAAAACAAAATATTCCTCAATGAAAAGAGATTGAGACGAATTCCCTTACCTCGTGTCCGACTTGACTCGATCATTATTTAATATACTTAATAATAAACTAAAGTTAATTTATACTTGATTAATAACCTTTTAAAGTTTATTATTCGTTTTATATGAATTATTACCTTTCTATAACAATTAGTTAATTATTTGATTTCATATCAGACATTTTGTCAATGTTTGGAACTTGAGTTAAGAATGAACTTCTTATAATTACAAGTTGTTCATGTGGCCAAAGGTCCATTATCTCCAGAATGATATTCGTGATTTATATATCATATATATCATATATATCTGGTATATATATGTATTTATTATAGTACATACATTTATAGATAAGAAATGAAATTCACCGTTCTTGGAGACAGTAAGCCGTACGTACGCATGAACAATACTTTCATTTCTATTTAATATTTAATGGAATGAGAAATTAATTATAAATAGGTATATTATAATTCTAGTATAATATCATATATAATTTCATTAATCCATCCTTTATACATTCCACGTATGTCATGAACGAGCCATATCACTTTTATGGGGCGGTAGTCCACACTTCCTCAAATGAAATTATCGCGTTTACCCATTATAGAATCCATAAAGGTATGATATAAATGAAACATACAAAGGCATAGAGACAATATAAATATAATATATATCACATATAAATACAGTTCCATCATAATGGCCAACATAAGAGGTGGTATGAGAATAATGAATAATCATCATTTCGTGAGGGAGTAGTTCGCCGTCCACAGAAACAATAAGTTCTTTACCCATTAGATGGAGGTGTGTGTAAGTAGAATTCGAATAATTATCATAAAAACAACCTAGTATATTTATTATACTGGGGTTATTTTAAAAATAAAGTAATAAAAAGAGTTTATTGGATTAGAGAAGTAAAATAAAAGAAATGAACTTAAAAGAAGACGTTAACTTTAAATCGGGTAACTACCTTTGGTTTGAACCAAAAGGATTTTTTGAAGTGCCTTATGCATATGGTAAGGCTTCTAGGTGGAATATAAGGATATTGAGAGATTATTTGAGTAGAGTTTGGACAAGACATGCTACTTGAGAGGTGTGAGTAATGGGTTAGATATGAGATATTTTTATAAGGGAGAGGGGGGCTCTTTAGGAAAGTTTGAAAATATTATTTTATTATATAATGTTTTTCAGTTTCTAAAGGTAAAAAACTTATTAAAGTATAAGATAAGATAACTCTTGTTCTAAATAAAATCATCCAATAAAAATTGGACAGGTTTCCATTTTTTTTTAATTTTTATAATCTTATTTATTTAAATCATTCATTAATGAGGTAAACACCGCATCCTTATTGTGTAACAAATAATTTTATTTATTTGATGTATAAAAATTATAAATAAAATACCATGATCATGGAAAATTATTTAGGTTTCTAATAAATATTTATAGTCAAATATATCAATTATATAACTCCAAATTAAAATTGTTTTATCAAAACAATATATGTTTATGATATTTTTTTTCTTAAAATAAAAAGTTATTAATATCATTATCTTACCCAAGTGGCTTTAAAAGGCCAAAAGTCTCACCCAATGATTGTATTGGTCGGACTTTACTCATCCAATGAGGTTAGGACAAGTGTTAAGGTAATTTTATTTAATTATAATATTGTTTTTACCTTGAATTACCCTATTTACCTTTAATCGTGACAAATAAAAGTCAAAAGTTACTATTCAACAAAAAATATTTTCATCTTATTGAATTACATTTTACATACTAATAACAACAATATATATCAGATATTCAAAATTAAATTCATATAAGTGGTAAAAATTTCATTTAAATAAAAAAGTCAGTTTTTTGACTACTACTCAGGGTTTTCACTATTCATCAAAAATTGAAGTTGTTCAGAAAAAACAAAAAATTAATCCTAAGATATATTTGATATTACAAATTAAAAAATGATTTCTATTTTACCAAATTTAAAACATATAAGTTTCATTAATTAATTTAAAATTAATTTCCATTGTCAAAATAAAAAATGTGTTTTTAAGAAATAATAACTATCAAAAATTGACACTTGTTTACATCCAATTTCAAAGTAAAATTTCTTCCAATGACCAAAATTGGATTAAATGGTAAAAATATAATCTAATTATACTTTAAAAACAATTAAAAAAAACATAACCATATAAATAAATTAGATTAAAACTTAGTTTTGATTAAAAATACA
Source organism: Viscum album (assembly GCA_963277665.1). Classification (NCBI taxonomy): domain Eukaryota; kingdom Viridiplantae; phylum Streptophyta; class Magnoliopsida; order Santalales; family Viscaceae; genus Viscum; species Viscum album. The sequence continues at coordinate 239,852,790 of OY728158.1, forward strand.
GTATTTTTTAATATTCATTAATAAATGAATTTTATTAGAAAAATCACAAAAATTTACCCAAGTAAATTTTGATGTCCTGATTCTAAAGAAGAATTTTATTTTTTCAAATAGAACATATAAAAGTGACCGATATTAGACTTAAATAGGGTTCACCATAAAAATGCGGTAAATCGACCTTTTAAAGAATATTAGACTATTTGTGTTTTAAATTAGATTCATTCACATTTTAAGCCTCTAACTTTTATTGGATAAATGTAAAAACATTTTAAAATATGTATAATCATATTTTAGTTATTTCTATTCATTCCTGTCAATACAACAACTAGGTGTTAACTACCATTTAAAATAATATTATATTATTATTTTTCAGTATGACTTAGCAATGTGGGTAACATTAGACTTCAAAGAAACCCATTATTGCATATCAGTTACACAATAAAACATAGAATCCCCTTTAAAATAACGGTAATATTTAATTCACAAATATTAATAAATATAAAAATGTATTATCCTTTATTTACTTGGGATGTTACAGTTTCTCATCACTGTTGTCATTAGTTCCATCAAATGTTAAGAAAAAACATAATAGAAACACAAATCTAGTTTATACGAGTCCATACCAAAATAAACACCTAAAACATTTTCTTATTCAAATTTGATACCACCGTATTAAATGAAATAAATCCACAAACCATCGATGTCATGAACCAACCCAAAATAGCCTAAAAAACAAGCACCCAACCTGATCTGGCACACACCCAAAGGGATTTCCTGATCTCTATGGACTGGAGACAAGGATATGAGAATCAACATAAACTAGTGGTAATTATTTCACCCAACATGAATAGATTACTTGGAATAAATACACATAAAAAATAAATTGTATAATAATAACCAGGAAAAATATATTCCATAACTGAAAGAAAGTAGCAAAAATGAAACTTCAAAAAGATAGAACTAAACCAAAGTAAATGTCTAATAGAAAAGAAAAAATAAAATAAAAACTGACTACTAGATGTGATATGTGAGAAACACCCTTACATCTCACCACCAGCTATGCAACCCTGCTGAAAGAAACCTCACTGCCTCACTATGACGGCTTTCCTTTTCCCTACATTAAAAGACATAACTTGGTCTATGAAATATTGAAGGGGTGTGTATGGTGTGAGATAAATAGGATCAGTAATATCCCACCTAGATTTTATATAAAAAGTCTATGTATAAAAATATGAACATTCTCAACTTTAAAGAAGGAAAGGCACAATAATCTATTTAATAGTTTTTATATCAAAATCTTGGTAACACATTCCCTAATTTTTACAATTTTGAATAATCTATGTAGAATAGTTTTAAATAATATCAAATATATCAAATTAGGTATTCAAAACCAAACAATAAAAATCAAAGAATAGGTAAATAAAACCAAGGATCAATAACGGCTAGGCTAGCTAAAACACTCATACCCAAACATAGACAATCACATGCATCAATCCCCTAGACATATGCATTGAATCTAGGGTGTGGAGGAACACCCAAAAAGTGAACCTACCAATAGTGTCAAATATTTCCCTAGAAAACTTTTCTTAGGGAGAAGAGGAACACCCCATGAGTGATTACCCCAAAAGTAACAATGGATGAGGCCTATTACTACACCTTTCACCTAAGTACCATAGGCTTCCCATGTTCTAAATTTTCCAAACCATTTCATGAAAATAATGATTTGAAAACCATTCTGTAAATTCATTTCACAATGCTTTGAAAATACCTTCTATTTTACAAAAATAGGGGAAAACCAATTTTTCTCAAAAACCCATTTACACATAAAAATCAATAAATCATTCCAATTAATTTATTAAGTAATTTTCTAATAAAAACAAAGCATTCAAGGTTCATCCAACATAGATAAAATATGGAACCACCTACCTCAAAATCAGGTCACACACCCCCATAATGGGATCCTCCAACATCGGAAGGAATGAAGAGACAACAATGGTGGCCCTAGAATTGATTCCTATATATTAGAAACACGTTCCAAAAATGAAACTAATAGTTGTGGGGATAATTCATGATATACCACAAAGGACATGCACTCGCCACATAATTACCAAAAAAAGACCGACCCCTGGAAAAATATTACACAACTAATCTAAGAAGGATCAATAATAACATCAACACAAGATCAATAAACCGAAAATCATAGTGAAATATTGCTTCCATGGACAATGGATATGATTTAGTAGACATTCCACTTACCAAAATAGATGTAGCACAACCACCACATAGATCAAGTTCCAAACAATGCGATCTGAAAGGAGAATAAACACCCAAAATCACATGGTGTAGCCCCAGGGTTCAAGGAGGAGGACTTCATATTGAAATAATAAAAATTGGTTATGTGAGTGGTTCAGATAAGCTATTGGTCATGCACAATTCAAGATATAAAATATATATTCATGTCTCAAATCCTTCAAGTTCCATGTACACCAATAAAGTCATAACCTTAGCTTAAAAAAACATGATCAACCTTTTCATGATGTGAGAATGTTCCAAATCCTATAAAAATTTCATGATATGTACTAGAATCATGGAATATTCCAGGTATTGGATTCATATATCTTAACCATTTCATGACGTGAGTGTGTACAACTGATAGTATACAATTCAGGTTCTGTAGAAAATCCCCAAACCAACTTTAATGCCCTCAAAACCCAAAAACACACTCTTAAATATTTAATGATGTGTACCATTTTAATACAATATTATAATATCCCCACCATATGACCTTCCATCCCCATGAATTCATGGGGATGAAGGATAATCTAGGAATAGGTGAGGGTTCTACTCCCTCACTGGCGATTCTTTCCCCTATGTCTTATGAGAATATAATCTGTTTCATATAACACTCTAAACAAAATAATATAATTCCAAGGAATGTCTTTCACCTGAGAATGAATGATCTCCAATGGCTTCAATACAACTAAAATTTATGGCTTTAACTTATCCACTACCCAACTCAGAGCATGATAGGGATAAGGATAGTATTTCTTGAGTTGAGATATGTGGAAAACATCTAAATACCTATAAAATAAACCATTAATTACAACCAATACACAACCTTATCAAGTAATGTAGTGAACCCAAATGTTCCAACATATATTGATGCCAACTATCCCTATTTTCCAAGATGATGGTTACACAACCAAGGAGAAAATTTCATGAAAACCTCGTCACCAATGGAAAACTCTAAAGGGAAACATCAATGATATGAATATGATTTATACTAAATATGATATATAATTTCATGCCATCATATAACCTAGATCCTCAAAGATTTCACTTAAATGAGACTCAGTCACATAAAAGAGGCATCAACCACATATTCCAAACAAATATCTGATATGCATCGGAGACTATAAAAATCCTCAAAGGGATCCATTATGATTAAATACTCAATACTATTGTTATATTAAAACTCGACTAGACTAAGATTTCTATCCCACTATCAACCTAAATCCAAGGAATTTTTAGAAAATCATTTCCTCTAAGATCTAAATAACATGATCTAGCTAACCATATGCATGTGTATGGTATATTGTACTCAACTTGACATGAGTTCCCATCACCTCATAGAGATTATTCCAAAATATGGAAGTAAACCTAGGATCTCTATTTAAAAAAATAATAGTGGGAACCTCATGTAACCTCATGATCTCCTACACATACAACATACCAAGATCATTAAATTTTGTTGTGTCCTTGATCAAAATAAAATGATTAGGGTTCATCAACAAATCAACCACCCCCATATAATATTCATCCCTCACGGAGTTCATGGTAATACAACAATAAATTCCTTAGACACCTATGTTGGATAGATTATGTTGTTCTAAAATATCTTAGTCTTTATGTGTTTTTATGATTCAAAAAATCCCAACTTTTATTCTAAGATTTTTATCTTAATTTTTTTTCTATTGTATTTATCAAAAGAATTTATCTTACGTTGTTTCTATAAGTATTTATCTTATGATGAATAAATTATTTTATTTTTTACAAATTTTTGTATCTATGACAATCGAAAAATATCTTTTATCCATTTAGAATCAATTTTTTTTTGAAATTTTTCTCTATAATGAGAAAACCTATGTTTGAATTAGTCAAATATAGAGTTTGAATTATGGATTATTTCTATTTTCTATGATGATCTCACTAGAATTAAATATATTTTTTAATATTATTAAAATTAAAATTAAAAGGATCATATTCAACATATTAGATCATTAATATTTTAATAGTATTTTAATAATCACTTTGAACATTTTGAATTCAAATATTCCTGATTTATCATTTGATGTTTTTGGAGCTATTTGACCTAAAATAATTAGATATTCATGATAAATGATGAGATGTTCATCTTATAAAGACATAGATTTTTCAAATCACTTATCAGAGATACACTTTTAAAGACATACATATTAAATCATCTACCTGGTGTTTTTTGTACTACTATCCAAAGAAATCTTGTTTTTCCTTGAAGAATATTTTACAGTAATGTTTTATTGAATATCATGTACAACAATAAGTTACTACTGAAACTATGTTCCAAATATGTTTCAACATCTACATCTTGATCTATTATGTATTTATAGTATTCACTACTCATAATGAGTCATTTGTGGTGTTTTAGCTTCTCATACCATGGTGTGGAAGTTTTGGTACATTGTAAAAGAACCAGAAGGCTCTGTAAAATCCTTGTTTTAATGTTTTAACTACCTACAGTTAGTTGTAGAAGTCCCTGATAAAAGGACATTCTAGTGAAAATAACCATGATCATTGAGAGATCATTTGTAGAGTAAACTAGGGGGTATTTGTTACCTGATATACTATACATCTCTATGTTTTTTATATTTTATTTAATACTGCTTACTCATATTTAAGAGATAAGTAAAGAATCACTTTAATATAAAGGTGGAATCTTAGTTTCTATAATATTTTAAAGGAACACAATTCACACCACTCTTGTGTCTTTAACTTAATAGATTTGTCCTAAAAATTCGTATAAAAGGTCTTGATATATTTCTTTATTTATATTTTTGAAAACCTTGCTATTTATTCCTAATAATTAATGCTAGAATCAATGGAAAAGATCTGAAGGATATATTTTTTGAAATCCTTAAAGAATCTGTTATTTCTATCTAATAAAATCAATTGATATCAAAAGCTATATTCAAGTGGTTATATTTATTTTGATTCTAAAGATTTAGAGTTAAACATAAGTAAATTCTCAGTAGATCATCTTATAGAAGGTATATCGATAATCTAAAAACCTTATTTTAATGGTGATAATTATGGATGTTGTAAAACATACAAGATTTTTTTTATTTAAAAAAGAATATAATAAGAGTTTATTTAAAGATAGTCAAACCTTATGAAATTCTTGAAGGTGATCTAGATAAACAGACTGATTATAAATAGATTGATTATGATCATAATTCAAGAGGAATGAATGCTATTGTTTATTTTTTATGAAATTATGAATTTAATTGAGTATCTCAATGTGATACTGAATATGAAATGTTATAGAAAATTTATGTTACTTATAAAGGAAATAAAAATGTCAAGAAATTAAGATACAACACTTCAAAACCAAATTTTGATACTTTTAGAATGTGTGATGGTGAAATCATTACTCATATGAATGGAAGATTGACATAAGTTTTCAAAGAAATTTTTACTTTGATAGAATCAATTAGATAATGAGATCAAAATTTTAATGTTCTAAGAGTATTACCCTCTATATGGAATGGAATATCTACTATTATTTGTTAATATAAACCAGTTAAGGATTTTAAAATTAAAGAAATGATTGGCACCTTGATTATGTATAAAGACGAGATGAAAGATAAATATTAAAATGGTGTTTCTATAAAAAAAATGAAGAAAATGTAGTTAGAACCCCTATAGATGAATAATATAATTCAAGTTATCTAGATTCAAGAAAATAATTATCATATCTCGTTTAAATATTTGGAATATTGTATAGAAAATGTAAGATAAAGAAAAAATGAGATAGAGGATATGAATATAAGGAGATAGGTCACAAAAATTACAATTGTCTTATGATATAAGAACAAAGAAAATATTTTTATAATAGAAATGGAAATAAAGTCATGAAGAATAATTGGAGTTCTAATTCCAATTCACGTGATGTATCTACTAGAAACATTGAATCATAGCATGCAAATCAAATTTTATATATATCTCTTATGGATCATGATTATGAGGTACACAACTTTATCTCTCAAAATTCAAATTCAATTTTTTTTATTATGAACCTAACAAATACTATTTTATTATTTAAGAAAAATTTGAATATTTAAAGAAGGATCATAGAAAACTTATCAAATATTATGATACTATTTCTACTAAAAAATTTTTCTTTACAAAACTGATTTCAGATTTAAAATCTATTTTTTTTTGTATTATGTATGAAACTAAAAGTTATAAACTATTAGAATAAGTCCCTACTTAATAACAATACTCTAGCATGATTATTAAAGGATAAAACTATTGAAATCAAATTCATGTTAAAATTAAATTTAATAATAAAGATAAACAAGGGATTGGTAGTAATAGAGTAAAACCCAAATTATATAGAAATTATTGTATTCCTTATTCAAAGAGAAAAATCATACTTAATTTTAATAATTTCTAGTATGGAATAAATGGAAATTATGAAAATGAATTATATTTTTTAAAACACCAATTTTTCAGTATTAACGATGTTTATTATTCAAAATAGTTATCTAAATTTAATTATAGAATCTGAACAAAAAAATAGATCTAGTTACCAAAAATATTAATTTCTAACATTATTGGACCCAAAAGAATATGAGTACCAAAATGAACTTATAATAGATATATTATAGGTATTCACCACTTGGTTTCACAATTATATCATTGAGTAGATTCTTAAAGATTACAAAAATTTCATATATTTATATTTCTATGAAAAACTTATAAATCTGGAACTGTTAATCTAAGGAGTATTTAATTTATATATTAATATTTTATTTAAATGAATTTAGAAGTTTATAGAGGGGAGATAAACTTTTTATTATCATTATTCTTAATATATTAAACCAATATTCACTCTATAATTTTATTCAATGCATCAATCTGTTAAAATTTTGATTATATCATACATACTCTTTATTATTTTAATTTCATATTAAAAATAATTTAAAAATATATAAATCTCTGTAATGTTTTTTATTTATATTTCACTTAAAAACTTTCTCTAAGAGTATTATAATTTAAAGGGTACTAAAAATACTTGTTTATACCAATTTAAAATCATATGAAGAAAGGTATATTTATTTTAATAAAATTTCCATGTTATTAATTTAGTCTTTCAATTTGTAAACTTTATTTTGAAATTTATATTTATCAGAAATTATTATTAATTTACTTAACATTTTATTTCTAAAGAGTTTTCTTATATAAAACTACCTTGTTAAAGTTAAATCTGAAATAATTAATCTACCTTTTTGCTCAAGAATCTAAAACATTACCTAAAATATTTCATAATAAAATACTTCTTATGAATCTTTTGAACCCTAAAATATTCTTCTCAAATTATCTTAAACCTTTTATCTTACTTCATTAAAATTCAAAATTAAAAGACTACAAAATAAACCAGTCTCAGAAGAATGAAGAAATATAGAACTTCAAGATCAGAGAAAAGATTTCCTCAGAAGAAAAATAATGGTAATTCTTTTTATAATAGATTTATAGAATATTAATCTTCCTTTTTAAGCATTCCATAGAAAAATATTATATAAAATATAAATAAATTCATTGTTTCAAAGAAATAGAAGTTCAATCTTCTTATACTGTTAATGATGGAATACTATATGTAGAGTTTATGTCCATGTTTATTATTTTAAATGAATAATTAGTAACACTTTATGAATATATAAATCATAGAAAAAATAATATTAAGATAATCAAGAATATTCTATTTCAAAATTTTTTTTTGATACACTTCATGTGAAGTATCAAATTTTACGAGAAAGATCAATTTCTGAAGAATAATTTGATGTGGATAAAGTGGAGATGGTAAGTCAAATGAAGAATCTCAGATGAGAAGCTATTACTAAGTCAGATCGTGATGAGTTAAAATAGATTTTAGTTTAATAGTTCTCATATTATCTATTGGTTCAATGATCTATATATTTTCAAAAGAGAATATAATAACAATCAAGAGTTCTAGCTACTATGAGTGAAAATGTTCAATGTTTAGAGAGTGCAGATAAACCATATAATCCTTCCAAATATCCATATTCTTCTTCACCTCCATATCTTATCCAAATTAAAAGCTATATATATATATATATTTTGTCTCTTAGTTTTTGTAACATTTTTCCCTATGTAGAAAATGAAATAAATAGTTTCCCAATTTCTTTTTGACATAAAAAAGGGGGAGACATTTCATTTTAACAAATATTTTTCATTTTAAAGGAGAAATTTAAATGAAATTTATTTATTCTTATATTTGTAAAATTTCATATATTATTTTTAATTTCTATTTTATTGTTTTTTGGGTCTTCCAAAAGAAGGATATTATTGAGTATGTTTTGATTCATAAATTTTGTTGATTTCTTTTTGTTTTGATGCTCACAAAAAATTACATTTATGTTTCTAATGAAGTTACCTTAAGTGGATTTTTGGATATTAATTACTGGAATAATTATTTTTATTCTAGTAGTATATATAGTCTTTAACCCATGAGAGTATAGCTATTTTATCAATGGAAAAGTATTATAGATGTATTTTATAAGTAATCTAGAAACACTATTCAAACCCTACATCTTTTTATAGAACATAAGGTTTGTAAACCCTATGTTCATAATTAAAGTACGGTTTAAAAACCCTACTTTTAGAAGCAATCTTATGTTTGAGGAATAAAAGTGTAGTTCATCATAACAAATTTTATATTTAACTTTATTCTTTCAATAATACATCTGGAGTTTGTTGCTAAACTAAGAAAACCTATATTTGAATTAGTCAAAAAAAAATTTTTAAATTATGTATTATTTCTACATTTTCAGCAATAGTATTTCGTAAATTAAATTTATTTTAAAGCTATATAAAGATCAATTCAAAGGATCATATTCAACTAAACTATTTTTATGTATAGTTAGGACTCTTTTTGAATGTTTTGAATTCAAATATTCATGATTTATCATATGATATTTATAAATCCGTTGACCTGAATGAATTCAACCATCATGATAAGTGAAGATATGTTCATATTCAATATATATTATGTTCTTCATCTAATTCTTTATGAAATATAACTTATAATTATTACAAATTGGATATATACATGTTTAATCATATTCCTAGTGAGTTCTCTACTGCTATCTAAAGAATGCATGTTTGATGTTGAAGAAGTTTGGATACTTTATTTTATTGATAAACCTATTCAACTATCATTTTCTGCTAAAACTACATTTAAAATATATTTCATAATCTGAATCCCTATCTATTATCTATTTAGATTATTGGATTCTTATACTCAATCATTGGTGGAGTATCAGCTTCTCATTCTAAGGTGTGGATATTTTATATCCTTGTAAAAGAACCAAAAGGCCCTATAAAATCCTTCTTGTAAGGTCTCAACCTCCTTAGAATAGTTTTATGAGTTCCCAGTAAAAGGATTTTCTAGTTAAAATTTACCAGGGATATGGAGAGACCATTGGTGGAGTGGACTAGTGGATCTTTGTGCCCTGAACCATTATGCCCCACTACATTCTTTTATTTTTTTATTTTCCAATGCTTAATCATATTTAAGAGATAAGGAAAGAATCTATTTAATCTCAAGAGGTAAGATTAATTTCTATTATGTTTTTAGAGGAACATAATTCACCGACACTAATGTCTTCATCTTTTTCATTACGACCTAACATATTCCAGTACCATGGAATCCCACCATCACATGATGGGACTTGGAGAACATTTTTGATGTGTTATTTTAAAATCATTTTGTGTTTTTTTTAAAAATAAATTTTTGTTAAATAATATTTTTTATAAAACATGAAAAGGTGAGTTTCTTGAAATCTTGTCATGAAAGTTAGAAAGTATGGATGTAGAAACTAAAACAATGTTTATTGGAGAAATGGCTTATGAAAAGCAGTAAGTTAGAAAGTTCAAACATTCTAACTCTAAAAAATCATATGACTCTGAAGCTATTATTCAATGTTACTAAAAACCATGAAATTATTTTATGATCTATGAATTTTTAAGAAAATAGATTTGTAGTTTTATGGACACATAGGTTACAAACCTATAGATTCATATGCATCTCCTGATACAATTATCAGATAGAGGGAAAAAATATGTTTTGTACAATATTGATTTTTCCAGACATAGATTTCCTCAAACATATCTCAGAACCGAGAAACTACAAGAGAGAGAGAGAGAAGTTTTATGTTGATATATTTCAATGAATTAAAACCCTACAGCTGATCATGCACACATTCTATATATATGTTTTGAATGAAGTTTTTATTAAATAGTATGAGTTTTTGAAAATAACTAAGTTCGTGAAAAAAATTAGAAGAAGAAGATGCTAGTTTTTAGTTAGGATGATAAAGAATATGTTCTTATAATAAGATTTGATGTTTTAATGTTTTTTATAAGACATACCTGATCAGACTAATGTAGTAGACTAAATCAGATAATGCAGATCTGATGCTAGTGAAAAGTGATTTTTTTTGTTTTTATTTGTTTTTGTGGTCTTGTGAAATACAAAAGAAATGAAAAGTAACTCAAGAGATTATATTTGAGTATTTGATATTGAAAAAATGGGTATATTATCTTTCTTATCAAACTCAAATCTCTAGACACAAACCAATGGATGAACCTTCTAGGTTAGTGATGTGTGAGAATGTTTTCAATTTCTTTATCAGACAAAAGTTGATGAGTATAAGTTTCTAAAATATTTAAAAATAAATAAGTAGAATATGTCAAGTTTGTAATCAGACATAGTATATAAAAATATTAAATGTTAAAAATGTTTAATTTTCTATAGGGTAGTATTTTTAAGGAATTTAATTCCTTAGAAGTTGTGACAATGTAGTGAACTATCTTCAGTTTGTTTGGTGGAACAGAAAGTGACAAGATACGAGTTTCTAAAAATATATCTTGTATAAAGTTTAAAGATTAGTTTTTTGTAACAGGCTATATAATGTTTGAATTCTTGTTAAAATTATTTATTTTTAACTAAGAAATATTGATCATAAAAAATAAATGTTTTGTATTTCAAATATTTTAAGAGAACCATACTGATGAGGTGAGTTATTGATAACTAATTTCTGGCTAGAACATTCAGAAGAACATTGTAAAGTTTATTTGGTAAAGTTGAGAATAAAAAAGTTATAGAGAATTCAAGAAGATATGAGAAAGCCCCAAAATATTTTTATAATAATTCAGAATAACTCAAATGAATTTCAAATATCTGAAAAATATAAATTTATGAATTTGGGTGAGTGAGAAAACATTTTAGGTTTCCCACCATTGTTATTTCTGAGAGAACTTATAAATAGAGGTTGAAAGTACATCATACTTGATCAATTTTTATAGAGATAAAAATCTAAAACACTGAAAGTTTTGTGTTAGAGGGTATTGTAAAATAGATTATTTGATCCGATGATTAGAAAGTATAATTTCGGTTTACCTTATATAGATAAATGGACAGAGCAGATCAAATAGGGATTTAATAAAAGTTTGCAAGGTGCTAAGTTTTGTTAATTAGGAAGAGTATAAAGTTGTTTTAGGTATATTTTTATATAATTTAAATCAAAATGTGATTACAAAATGGAGAATTTAGAGATGGAGAAGATCATATAAGAGGAATATTAGACATAGATTCATGACAAACTTCCTGTGGAGTTGTTTGATTAAAGATACATTTTGGGTTATAGATCATATTTTCTAAGAAAAATATGAAAAATAATAGGAGTTGGTATAATAATTACAATATAGAGATTGAAGGTGTCTAACAGGATTTGAAATATTTTTTTTCACTTCTTCTTTATAGTGAATTTCCCTAGATCCAAGGAAGTGAATATAGTAAGGATGTATATTCTCACACTAAGGCTGAACCTCATAAATCTTTTGTTCCCTATTTAATTTCCTACCTTTTCATGCATTTGAGTTTATTAAAAATTAGTATGGAATAAACTCTAATTAGATGCAGGGGTTAAGTTTCTTAAATTTAAATTTTTATTAAGATAATCATTGATTTAACCCCCTTATGAGTGATTTAATGTTCAATTATTATCAAATATAGGTTCCCCTATTGATGCATTATTATAGATAATTTTAATTCCTTAAATATTAGATAAATTCAAAAGTTGTATGGAAAAAATTAATATTTCTTGAAAAAAAGAATGATTCCCAATCTTCTATCACCTGTGTTGGAAGTAGTTGATGCTTCTACAATTGGATTTCCACCCATTGAGAAAGATATCCCTATGAATTTTTATAAAAAGAGAAATATGGAATTTGATTAAAAAGATAGAAATTCTATTCTTAAATATCTATTGAAAAATGTTTACATGAATGGGATGAGTCTCAAAACAAAAAATATATTATGGTATAAGCTTGAAAGTATTTTTAAAGAAAATACTAATTTGAAGGAAGAAAAGATAAAAATATGGAATAACAAGTTTTTAGACATAAGAACGAGTGATGAAGAAACTATTGATGAGTACTTCACCAGAGTGAATGAATTTATTTACAACATCAAATGTTTCATAGATGTCTTGGAATATTATACAATTGTTAAGAAACACAAGATAAACTTTCTAGACAGGCTTGATTCAAATATCTCTTCTTTAGAAGATAAAGATGATTTATCTCTTGATGAATTTCAAGACATTCATGTTTCCTATAAAATGAGAAAATATTCAGTATTAAAAAAGAATATCAATCATAAAATGGAATTTGAAGCTATGAGAAAGATGAAAATTCAAGATGTTGAAGATGATGACCCTGGTGATTATGAAGATAATGATGATGATGAGTTGAATGAAAAAATCATATCTCTTTTCTCATAGAATTATCAATGGGGTTGAGGAATGTATGGAAGAAAAATTCCTCTTAATTTTTTTGAGTGTTTTGGCATTAGGTATTTTTCAATGAATTTCCCCAAAAATAAAGCTAGTGAATTTAAAGATTATTATAAAGAAAAATGTTGGTGGAAGAATTTTGATAAAAAGTAAAAGAATGAAAATAAGTACACTGGTGAGAGAAGAGGTTCACTAAAAATAGAATAGGTTTATTGAGAAATAAAATAGAATTTGACTCCTTATAAAAAAATTCATCCAAATATGAGTGTTCTGAAAGAGTCAAAACCTTTTTTATGAATTTTGATAAAAATGAAGAGTCATAAAATAGTGAAGAATTAAGAGATAATTATCCTATAGAGAGTATCACCTTTGATCATAAATTATTGAATATATTGAGAAAAATATAACTCTTAATAAATGAATTATAATGATGAATAAATATATTGAAAAAGTGGTTGAAGGAAGAAACAATATTACCATGTAGGAAGACCAATACATCATAGAGATCTTAGGCTATAAACTAATAATTGATTAATAGAAAAATATTGGTGAATAACTCAGTAATAAGTTATAAAATAAGTAATATTATGTTAACAAATCTCAATAAAAACTAATTTAGGATGAAATTACCTTATAAAAATTGACTAAAAATTTCTATAAGGATTTATAAGTAAAATATGAGTCATCTAAGGATGTGGAAAATGAAAATTATATGAATTAGGTAAATTATCCACCTTCCAAAAATAATGTTTCATCTTAATTTTATAACATTACAGTTGTTAAGGAAAGTGTTGGGAAAATTTGGGTTGAGAAGGATTGTGAAAAATTGATCACATTCCAAAAAGTTGAAATTTCTTTCTATAATAAATATGGAACACACCTAGAGAATCTTATATTAGAGGGAAGTTATAATCCTAAAAGAATTAATATAGAAAAATCATAATTTTAAAAAGAACCAATATTTGATTTTTTTTCTGGTGTTGTAGAATATATGGGCACAAGGCATACAACTGTTGGAATACATTTCATTTAATAGAAGAAGGTTCAAATAGAGGGGAAACAAGGGTGGAAACAGAATGAGTAACGTTCCTAAAACACCGAATGCTAGAAAATTAAAATATAAAGATGATAGAAGAAATAAAATGGATTTTTTTGAATGTTTGGATGAATTATTAGAAGATGTGACCCATTTGGCCACCATGTAGAAGAATTTATGACAACTCTTCTAGGAAAAAGTCCATATGCAAGAAAATAAAATGAAGTTGGATTGAAGAAAGTTGAGGAAATATAATTTTTCGTTTAGAGAGATTTAAAAGAAACTAAAAGGAAAAAACCATGGATTATTGACTTTTGTTTTTCTTCACACATGACAGGATATTCTAAAATCTTAAAAGATGTTGAAAATTGAGATGGAGGAACAGTTACCTTTGGAAATGATAGCTCCTTAAAAATAAGAGGAATTTTAATGATTGAGATTAAAGAATAAAAGTTTAAGTCTAAAGAAGTTCAATTTTCGATGAGATAAAACACAACTTACATAGTGTAAGTCAAATTTGTGATTATGTGAAATATGTTATCTTAAAAAAGATGCTTGTATCATCATTGTGTGAAAGATTGTAAATTTTTTAAAAGAGGAGAAAGAATTAGCATATGATAACATTGTGACTCCTATTATCTAAGTGTTGAAGATGAAAATAAACCACGACATCATAGACATAGTAATCTTGGTAAGAAAATCATGAACAAAATTTATAAAGTTAATGCTATATGAAATTTTACATTATTGAAAATAATAGAATATGATGTTTTCATAACTTTTCAAAAATGTAAAATAAGTAATAAAAGTCATTATAAAGATAAGATTTAGTTTACTAGACCTCTTAACCATATTAATTATGATCTTTATGGAATGACTGTAAATCAATAAACAAAACTAGATTTTTAATTTATCACTTTTATTTATTGTTTCACTTGAATAAAAAACATCATATTTATGAAACACAATTCAAAGGTTGTATAAATGTTCAAATTATACATAAAATATGTTGAGAGAGAAATATGGGTTTCTATAAATAATTTGAGAATATAAAATGGTACATATTTCATATAAAATTATTTTGATTCATATTTGAAAGATAATGGGATCAAACATTAACTAGTAAAAATATTATCAGAATAAAATGGGTGTATGGAAAAAAGTTGAATGAACATGGAGTAGTATCAAGAAACAAAGAAAGACTTGTTTTTAAAGTCTATATATAAGTGGAAGGTGTACAATTTGAAGAAATATTTTCTCCTATTGAAAGATTATAAACCATTAGAATGTTTCTAGTAGTGGATTCAAATCTAATTTACAAATTCTATCAAATAGATGTAAAATTTAATTTAATTAATGGTGATATTGAATAAGAAGTTTACATTAAGAAACATTATGGGTTTCTAATTGATGAAAATGAAATAAATTTTTGTAAATTAAATAAATCCTTATATGGGATGAAACAAGCCTTAGGTTCCTGGTTCTCTAAACCTAATAATTTCTTGAAAAATTTGAATTTTACTAAAGATAAGGTTGATAGAAATATATATGCGAACAAAGTAATTTCAATCACCCTAATTGAATATGTTTATGTGGATGACATATATTTTTCAAGGGATATAGAAATTTTTTTTAAAGAGTTTACTGAATAAATAAAGATAAATTTTGAAATATTAATGTTGGGATAATTAACTTTCCACTCGGGGTTACATGTAAAACATAAATAAAAGTACATTTTCCAATCTCCCATAATGTATGATAGGGAATTATTACAATAGTTTAACTGGGATTAATCAAAATAAGTTTCTACTCCTATTTTAGTTGGGATTATAATGAGTAAATATGAAGTTGGAAAAAGTGTGAATCATAAATAATTTCTAAAATTGATGGTATGTTTACTTTACCTAATAGATTCAAGACCCGATACTGTTTATGTTGTGACTTTATGTGCCAAATATCGAAGTGATATGAAAGAACTTCATATGTTGGTAGAAAAGTGAATTCAATGATATATCAAAGGAAAAAATTAACATGGGATGATATAAAAATAATTTATTATATAAAATTTCCTAGTTATACTGATGCTGATTTGGATGGGGATTGAAATGGTAGAAAATAAACTTCAGGTGGAACATTTTTCTTAGGAGAATATTGTGTGAGTTAGTATAGTAAGAAATAGATTTTAGTAACTTTGATTACAATAGAATCTGAATATATAGAATCTAAAAAAATATTTTATTCAAATTTTTTGGATAAAAGTCAAATTAGAATATTTTAAAGTTGAATTTTTCAAACCACTGAAGATACTTTGTGATAATTAGAGTGTAATTTATCTTTCTAAAAATTCTTTTCCAACACACAAGATCAGAGAAAATCGATATTAAGTTTCACTTTATAAAAGATAAATTTTCGGGGGGATATGTTTTTTTTGGAATATATATCAATGAAATATCAAATTAATAATGTTTTCAAAAAATCTATTCCAAGGGATATATTTGAATATTTGAGGCCGAAAATTCTTGTTAACCACTACCAAAGACTTCCTAAACATCTTAAATAAGTACCCGCACTGTTATTTGGATTATGTTGACATAGGGGGGGGGGGTATTATGTATATATATATCCTATAATGGGGAGATAAATACTTTTCTGACATAAATTAATCTAAATATTGGGTTATCATAAAATGGGGGGAAAATAATTGTTAGAGTAAAGAAAAGTGAGGGGGAGTTTATCTTAACATGGATGAAAATTTTATTGACATAATGGGATGAAATTACTTAAAAATATTACATTATTCAGTAGTTTAGTGTCATGAAACTTTAATTTGAGAAATACTATGTTATGGTAAAATTTTAAAATTTTATTTTTTTTCAAAAATGAGATGGAAAAAGTCTATGTTTTAAAATACGATGAGTTAAAAAATTTATTAATGAGGGTTGTCAATAAATCCAAAGGGGGAGACTAATGATCCTTTATAATGTTTTTAAATGTTTTTTTTTGTGGAAATGAATTTGTAAATAATTGTTTTTGTAAAATAGTAAAATATAAGTTGTTGGAAATCATGCTATGAAAGTTATAAAGTCCAGACGTAGATAGTGTAAAAAAGTTTTCCAGAGAAATGAAGTATAAAAATCAATATGTTAAAAGATAAAAATTTATAACTCTTAAATTTTAAATGATACCAAATAGGTTCTTAAATGTATCTAAACATCATGAAATTATTTTCTGATCCATTAATTTTGAAGAAATAAGAGTTGTTGTTTTCCATACATAAAGGTTCTTGATGCATAGATTCAGATGCAAATTTTAATGCAGCTATTGGATAGAGCCAATTTTTTTTTTACAATGTTAATGTTTCTAGAATCCTATTTTTAGACACATATATTTGGACTAAGAAACTTCATGATTGTGAGAAGTTTGTAGTTGGTGAAGTTCAATGAAGCACAACACTACTACCAATCAGACACACTTTCCAAACTGAATTTCCAAACAATGTTTTTGTTAGAAAGTCTGAGTTTGTGAAAATATATGAGTTCCTGAAAAACGTGAGAAGGTGAAGATTTTTATTTTTAGTTAGGACTATAATTTAGATGTTTTTATAAGAATATATGATGTTGCATCATTTCTTTTCTATCATACTTGATAAAACTAATGTAGCGAACTGACCAAATCAAATAATGTAAAAGTGATACTTTTGAAAAGTGAAAAGATTTGTTTTGATAAGTTTTATTGTTCATTAAAAATGTTGAATAAATTAAAATAATCAAAGAAATAATATTTTAGTATATGAGTAGAGAAAAATTGGGAGATCATATTTATTAATACAGATAGACCTCCGGACATAGAAACCGTAAAAATATTTTCAGAAAGAGATCTGTGAGAAAATTTTCAGCTGCTTCATCAGAAAAAGGTTGATTGGTTGAAGAGAATTTATAAAATAATTTTTAACAATGAATTATAAGAATTCAAGTTTTTAATTATAAAAATTATTCAAATAAATAAAATGTTAAAAAGGTTCAAGTTTCCACCGAATATTTATTATAGGCAACTGAAGTCCTTAGAATTTGTAACAATACAGTCAACCATCATTAGATTGTTTAGAGGAATGGGAAGATTTAGGATATGAGTTTCTAGACAGAATAATTTTATGTGGTTAGAAGATAATAAAATTTTAATATGAAATATAAAATTTTAATTCTTGTGAATATTATTAAGTTTTAAATAAGAAATATTTCCTTTATAAAATTCTAAAGGCCTTATTTTTTATTCATTTTTGGATAATACACCTTTTAATCAGGTTGTGGGGTAACCTTACGTATCCCATTGGTCCATAAGAACTATTCCCAATACATGGACATTTATTACCCAAAGGCCAGACATCCAGTATAAACCCCTCCCTAGCTATTGATTTTTTTAATCTAAGAATCTAATCTATAAGGTTGATTCGCAAGCAATGACCTATATAGAATATGCATGGCGGAAGGTGTTGATGGAGAATCCTTACCCTTTAAATATTATAATATTATTATATTTTTTGTGGTTTCTTCCTATTTTGATCCTCTTCTAGGACTGCAAATGTGTATTTGACCCTTTTTTAATTTTTACTCTATTTTTTATCTATTAAAGCCGCCACAACTCACTACAGTTGTGCCACCGAGGACCACTACTCCCACCACCATTGCGCTCACCTGAAACCATTTGTAACTAGATTGAATCAATGTTTACTATTTCATGTGATTCTAGAAAACTATGCTGATGAAGTTATTTTTAGACAATCATTTAATGGATAGAACAATTGGAAAATTTTTATAATATTTTTTGATTAAAGTTGAGAATGTTGAAGTAATGAAGAATTTAAAAAGATTCAAGAAGACACTGTAAGAGTTGAGATGATTTTATAAACACTCAAGTGAAGATTAAATAACTAATAAATTTAGATTTATAAATTTGGGTGAGTGGGAAAATATTTTAGGATTCCCTCTTTTTATTTCTGAGAGCACCTATAAATAGAGGTGGAAAGTACATCGTACATGATCACTGATGAGAGAGAAAAAATTTGAATCACTGAAAGTTTTGTATTAGAGTATATTTATAGAAATATTCTTAAATTATAGTATTAGAAATTAAAAAAGTTCAGATTACTGAATAGAGAGATATATATAGAGAGGATCAGATAGCATTCTGAGGAAAGTTTGTGAGGTGCCATTTTTTGTTAAGTGGGAAAAATTGAATTTTGTTTCAACTATTGTTTGACAAAAGATAAAAAGAAAAAAATAATATTAGACGGTGGAGTTATAGATGTAGAATATCAAATTGAGGGAATATCATATAGATATTTTAGAAAGAACCCATATCAAGTAGTTTGATCTAAGTTACATTTTTCATTGTGCCTAAAATTTTGTAATGAAGATTTTCAAAATGACAGGAGCTAGTATATTAAATCATATTAGGTTATATAAGGTTTATAATTGGATTTTACAAAAAAATATATTCACTTATTCATTATAGTGAATTCACACATACCTATGGTAATGGCTACAGCAAGGACATAGGTTATCACACTGAGGATGAACTATGTAAATCTCATGTCTAGTATTTACTTTCCTACTTTTTTATACATTAGATTCCATTAAAAATTGACAAGGAAGTAACTCTAACAATTTGCAGAGGTTATGTTTCTTACTGTTTAAATTTTTATGTGTACAATCACTAATTCTACCCCCTTATCAATGATACCACGATCCATAGGAAATTCAAGACCCTCAAGTATGATCACCGTATGTATCAACTTGAGTGTCTTTGGTGTATCTAGGAAGCCAAATAATAGATCAATCTTTTACATCCAGTCCTCCGCCTTTTGGAGATTAGTAATACCCTTAAAGGATGAGGAATTCTCACATACAATCTCTCGAGATTGATCTATTTCTTCTAAAAATATTATTTGTACCTAAAAAACTATATTGTAGACTTGTGGTACATTTTAGTCCATGGAAAGAACTACTCGCATGATAAACCAGATAAGATTCTGATCTAAAGGTAGATTTCCTCAAGGATCATTTGTTGCACCCTCCCATAGAACACATGAAAGGCATCTTAGATTCATACTATTTCACACTAAAAAATTAATGATTAGACAACTAGATAATATTAGTTCAAACTATGAAACCATAAGTAGAATATATTATTATGATCTAAGATTAATACAAGATACACACATTCCAAAAACCCAAGGTAACTTGAGTCTCATCATGACCATAACTAGCTAGGAACTAACCTAAACTACCACTTAAATCCCCCAAATACTATCTATTGTATAGAATATATCCCAATATTGGGAATAACCATCGTATGATACAAATTTTTTTTGAACCAACTTGAGATACCTTGACAAATTGGCACTAAAACAGATAAATCACATATAAGAGGTGAATTCTCGATCCCCATGGGCTGGAGACTAGAAACCCAGAATAAAAAAATACCATAAGAAACAATTTTTGAAAACATGAATATATGAAATGATATATATACACATAATAGAAAAAAAGAATAGAATAATTACCAGGAAAAATATATTCCATAACTAAAATTAAACAATAGAAATGATACTACTCATAAGGTAAGAAAAAAACGCAAAGTACAAGTCTAATAGAAAAGTAAAACTAAAAAAATGACTACTACATGTTATATGTGGGAAATACCCTAACATCTCACCAAAAGATACCCAACCATTTGATATAAGTATCAACACCTCACTTTGGTGACTTGTATTCTCCTGTATCATATGACATAACCAAGTATATAGACCGTCAAATGGGTGTGTAGGGTGTAAGCTAAAAAAGCATAGTAGGATCCCGCCCAAGTGTTCCATAAGAAGTCTCTATATAAAAATCTGAACATGCTTAAATTTAATGAGAGAAAGGAATGATAGTAAGTTAAATAATTTTTATATTCAAATCCTAGTAAAAAATTACCCCTATTTCACAATTCCAAATAAACTAGGTAAAATTGATTCAAATCATATCACATATATCAACATTGGTAATCAAATCCAAACAGTACAAATAAAAGAATATGTAAATCACTCCATAGATCATTATAAGTCGGGATATCTAGAACAATCGTACACAAACATTGAAAATCACCCTTATCAAGCCCTTATACATATGCATCAAATATAGAGAATATAGGAACACCACAAAAAGTGAACCGCCCAATAGAATCTAATAAAAAAATAGGACTCCTAGACTTTGGAGAAAAAGCACAATCCATGAATAAAACCCTTGATTGTAACAATGGATGAGAACTATTGCTACACCTTCCACGTAAGTACCCAATGATTACCATGTGCTACATTTTCCAAACAATTCACTAAAATCAATCTTTGAAAAAGATTTTGTAAATCCATTTCACAATGATTTCAAAATACCTTTTTTTTCTAAAATAGGGGAAAACAAAATTTTATCAAAAATATATTTATAAACAGAAATCCATAAATCATACCAATTCATCTATATTTCAATTTTTAAAGAAAAACAGAGCATTAAAGGTTCATAAAACACATGCTAGAATTGAAATAACCTAACTAAAACACAGGTTGGATATGAATAGAAATTAATCCACTAACACAAGAAAGAAATTAGAGACAAAAAGAAGGCACTGAAATTGATTTCCACATCTTAAAATAAAATTCAACAAATTAAACTGATGGAATATAGGATAAGTCAGAATATACCTCAAAGGAAACACACACTCCACACTGTAACAATGAAAGGATCGACCCCTAGAAGAAGATTGAAAAATGGACCATGGAAGGATCAAGAAGAAAATAAAAAAAGATCAATGGATCCCAAAAAAATATTTTAATGGTGCTTATATTGACAATGAAAAAAAGCAGAAAGGTCTCTTACTTTGATATACACAATGCAGCCACTATAGAGATGAAGCACTGAATGATGCGATCTAGAAGGAGTGGAGACATCAAAAATCGCATGGAATGGATATAGGATTTGAGGATGAGGCATATGAGAAGTACATATAATATGTTACATGAGTGGTGAATAAAACCTATAAGTTGAAAAAAATCATGATGTGAAATATAGATTTACATCATTAATCCTTCAAGTTTCATGTACTCTAAAAAAGTCACCATTTTGATTTAAAAAAAACCCAATCCACATTTTCATGATGTGACCATGTTTTATGGATTGAAAATTTTTCATTCTTTGATCTGGACTCATTGAATCTATCCAAAAATAGATATATATCATGTAACCAGTTGATGATGTGTGTGTGTAGAAAAGGTGGTTCACAATCCATGTTCTGCATAAAATCCCTAAACCAACTCCATTATCCTTGGAACTAAAAAACACACTATAAAAAATTTAAATAGGTGTACCTTTTTTCTAGGATGTTAAAATTGACACCCATATCAAAAAGGGTCCATTGAATAAGTTATGACTGGTGGGTGAACCTCACTTCCCAACTTCAAAGAGCCTTCTTGGGGGGTTTTTATAATAAAAATCCATCCATTATATATATAAATATAAGAACTTAACAAAATTGAACACAGACACTAAAAGTGTTGTTAAAGGGTAATATTTCCCAGTTCAATGTTTGTTCCTCTGTTATGTCCTTCACATAAGGCACACAAATCTATGCCTCTAGCTCATAGAACAAAAGTGGTATATTTATTTTTTTCCAAACTCAACATTCATGAAAAAAATCCATCATTACCCCAAACCTAATAGCATTTTATTTTATTTTCAAAAATAACATGGTTGTGTGGTCATTTGACTTTCATGAAATAAATTGATGAGAACCATAGGTACAACACCAACCTCATTCAATTTCTAAATATCACACCACTACCTATTAGGTAGAACAATGCACCAAAATTTGATGAGGATGGTCCTGACTATTTTGATGAACCTAATTTATCATCTATAGACTCTAATATGACACCTTCCTAAGTGAAAAAAATCCCAAAACCTTCTGAGAAAGCTTCCACCCTCATTTCATAAGTTGATTTTCCATATAATGGGTACCCATAAAAATCCACCAAACAATTCAAACTGAGGGTTGTACTCCACCTAGGTAGTGTCATCTAGGGTTGTCTATTATTATGTTTAATAAAAAAAACTAAGTGAAGAACACAATAATATTGGAAGAGTGAACAATATGCTCTCCAACTTTAGAGAAACCCAGCAGGTCTAACGCCCTATAACATCAAGTCACTCTAGATCACAAAGTCAACATCACCACCATATTTTCATTAACTTTCACGGTCAAATTTCATGAATACAAATTATACTACAAGACTCATGATCCTAGATAATGATGGTTTACTATAAAACTATAAATCATAGTGAAACTAGGGGAAAATTTCATAAATTCCCAATAGATTCTTCCACGAAGAGATACTAGTAATTGTTCGGTCCACATACCCTATAAATTCTACAAGGGTGACCATCATTTCACTAAAAAACAACCAAGTTATACCTCTAGAATATGAGATGATGATTACATCGATCTCCATTTGAGTGTCAAACATTGTACACCCTTCAGAATCATTCAAGAATTAGTATACATTCATGGGGAGTGAATTTATTATCCCCACACCTAGCACATTAATCCACAAATTTCATCTGATGGATATATTAATTCCTCTTCAACGGTGTTTTGATCCACTCACCACAACCATAGAGAGTGAATTCTCACTATAAAATTTAGAGTTAATTTTTCATCAAATATCTTGCTGGACTTTATGATGTGATCGATTTTGATATTCAAAACCTAACTAAAACTGCTACTTATTAATCCCATATTGGAATATTATTATATTACTTCACTATAATGGATGATTTATTGATGATCATAATCAGGGCACTCTCTATATGAAAAGGGTCTAGCTAGGGTTTCCACCATAATATCTAACCACTGAACCTCTAGTGTTGGAAGAATAACTCACATATTCACTATTAGGTATGAGGTTACCCAAAAATGAGGCATAAATCGTACCTAAAACCTAATTTTATGAATCCCAACCCTAGAAACCCATCACATGTGTCTTCCAATAGATATCACAATTAACACTATATGGATAACATAATCTAACCAAGAGTAGTGATTGATTAGAGAGGATGAAAGCATCATTCATCTCCATCCACTCATATTCCACCCACTTCTAAACCAAAAACACTACCTACTAGAGTTCTACATATAATAGAAATATATATATGATATTGGCATCATAATTAATGTGTAGATCCATACCCCAAAAAAATTTGTATATCCTTAGTTAAAATGATAAAATGATCCCACAACCAGGGTCCATCCCTGCTAAGAATTCCCAATAATCTAATACTCACTCAGGTGAATTCGAAATAGGAGGTGTTTCATAAAAACACCACTATAAATCAAAAAACATTCCTCTTGATTCTCTACTAGAACCACTAATCATTAAAAATTCTATCAGGAAACATGTCTAGGAACAATCCTAAGAATTCCATGGGCCTTGACACATACTTGAGCATGGTCACACTACCCCATAAAAAGATAAAAAATATTATATTAGAATATTCCTTGGAAGGTGATCAAAATCCATATATGATAGTGATGTTCCATCACAAATTTGAGAAATACATCATCCACTATCAACTTATAGTACTTTATAGGTTAATAAACCTAGAATAATTATTAGGTTAGTAAAATTATGAACCGTATTAGAAAGTGAGAATCAAAATCCATCTAATCATTCATTACATAAGGATAATAATTGCCTTATAAACTCATGAGGAATATGTAATTGTAATGTTCACAAAAAAGTCAGTCTACTGGTAGTATTTCCTAGCTCAACATAGACTGCCATATACTCTATAAAAAAATATGTAAACCAATTACAAGGGGGTGTGAATCTACCATATATCACAAGGAATGAATATCATTCAACTAAGTATTATGAAATAGTGCCTCATTGTGCACTAACCAGTGTAGAGAGGCCTAACTATAGGCATGGGATCATCATGACCCTACCTACACATATAACCTAGTTATCTATGGGTAGCACTATACTATTGATATGATGAACTCACAAGTATTATAATGTATCTATATGAGAGGAAACATGAATGACATGAAATATCATAACTTACCACTATATGATGCATGTACCAATTTTCTTATACTCCAAAATAATTTTTTTAGAGTTATGGGCTGACTAAAAAGTTGTTAGAGTCCTAGAGAATGGATAAATCAACCATCTCATATATTATAGTCTCCTTGACCTGATAATAAAACTTGATAAAACTTTAACATTTGTACCATAAATCCCCAAACTAGTCCCCACAAGACTACTAACTCAAAACCCCATCCATAGGAAAAACTTTCCCTAATATCACTCAGATACAAACCAACTCATTGGGGGCCTTCTTGAGTTGATGGTAAGTCGAGAGTGCCACACCAAGACCACTTCTAATAGGACAAAAGTTGGTGACTAGCACTAATTAGGTATGTCTCGCAATATGGGAGGCCTTAGCCTATATCAACCTAAAACATATACATATATAAAATTACTAAAATAGACAAAAACACCAAAATGATAAATATATATAACCAACTAGACTGTATATAACACATTCATGCAATATTAAGTACAAATAAATCACTATAAAGAAATATAAAATGGGACCCTTGGTATTAAAAGCCTCTAAATAGAATAGATGAAATATATGAGAAATATCCACCATGATTTATATTATCATGGAAAGATCTTCAGTAGCAATGGTTATTACCATCACTAAGAACCAGCATTCTCCAATGTTCATCGCTATGTATCACTAGGTTTTAGCTCTAAATAATCCACACCAACTCTACATCTACCAATAACATGTCCAAACCAATGAATTGTATGTACATAAAAAACACATTTGGGAAGAAATACCATATAAGGGTAAGTATAAACATACATAGTAGGATTTATCAAAACCAAAATAGGAAAATTACCTAACAGGTCAACCCAAAGCTCCCTCTATGAGTGAGAATAAACAGAAGGAAAGAAAACAATACAATCTTAATATACTCAAAAACTAGAATTCCCATGAACTCTAAGAAGCTCCAATCATCACATATTCAACCCATGAATATTCAAATCTCATAATCATCTTGGGATTTCTGGAGTATAAAAAGCTTACATAGTTTGAATTTGATAGGCTAGCTATACATCATGTCTTGAAGGTAACCCAAGAGTCATTGAGGTGTCACAAGAACCAAATAAATATTATTTAATTCACTTTATATCATAAATTTTTCCACTAAAATCAATAAATGGGGATTCTACTCATTGTTAATCATGATTATTAGTTGAGGTAATACCTCACCCTTTGGTCCATCAAAACCATACCACTGAACAAGAACATGAATTACCAATACTAATCTACCAATGAAACCTGGCATGAACATTATTGAATGATATTCTCCTTATTGAAATACACATAATTCTAGGGGAATACTGATCTAGTGGAGGATCCTGACCCTGAATGAGATCTTATCTAGGGGAAATAACAACTTCACAAATAGAATATTCCATATTCCAAGTAGGGGGTGGGGATACCAACTTTACTTGTAAACTAACCCACGATTTGATGATCCCACACCTTGGTAAAGTTGGTGGGAATAATAAACCTACCTGCAAGATGAAAATTATTTAATCATCACACTCAAACCCATTCAACAAACCTATGAAGAAATTTTTTGAATTATAACTATGTCTCTTGGAAAATGATGTCAGATTAATAGAAAAACTATGCTATTGGGACCCATGTGGAAAATTACTAAGGATATGATTTTTATATATTTAAAATAATAATTTGATGAAAAATATTTATTTCATCATATCATAAACAATATGTTATACATGATGGGACTTGGAATCATACTGAGAGTTAGAATTATATATCACATATTAGTTTTGAATCATCCATATAGATTCTATGTTCATGATATTGGAGATGGATCGTCAATCCAAAATCACAGTAATAAGATACGACCTAGAAAATAATCTATAATAATAATAATAATAGTCATATATATATATATATATATATATATGATAATTTGGGTGTAATTCATATGCCCCCCTCTCTCCAATCATGGGACCCCTACCTCCTTTGCTTCATGTGATGAAGAAACCCAAGTGCCACTGCCAACACACTGTGACCAGCCACTACACCCAAATGATCACCCCACACCATCCACACTACATTCTTATCTATGAAATTACACTAAGGACCACTGATTCATCTTCTGATCACTTGATCCACCTTGCTTAGAGAATATAACCCTACTTGTGTTGAACCGCTCGCATCAACCACCTCTAATCACACCGAATACAACCTCAATTCCATTCCACCAAACTCATTCTACCTCTAACCACTATAAGGATTAGTGGTATCATTATCCACGAAAAATTGGGAGATGAGATAATGGGGAGTGGGAGGAGAGAATGGAAAAGTGAGTGAGAGAGAGATCCCAATTGAATTCCATTCCCATGAGGATATTGGTTTCTCTATTGATTGTTTATCTATAATAGAAATAAAAGGATAATAATCAATGGAATTGGTAAAAGAAAAATGAACAGTGGACAGAAAAATCACCCAATACGAATTATTGTTAGTGTATATTGAATAACTATGAACAGATATTATTGAATAAGTTGATAAATAAGGGAAAATATCACATGGTAAAAAACATTAAAATTATATAAAAAAAACATAATAGATAAAAATATATAGTGATCACATAATTACTTATATCCCTCAATAATAAAGAAATATAACAGTGAAATACTTCATCATTTATTAGAATGGGAACATTTATGACCATTAAATATTTAATTACAATAAAAAATATAACATTTTAAGTTCATTTGATTTATTAAATTTTTGTATCGATACTATATTCACTCCACCATCAAAGTAATTTCTTACAAATTAAATAAGAATAAAAATGTTGTAGATTATATAATAAAATAATCATAATTCATAATATATTGATTGATGATAAAGAAAAATTCCACATTATGAGGTGTCAATGATTCTAATGATGAATTCCATTGAAGGGTCCCATTCACTGATCCATTGTTAACTTAAGAAAGATATATCCAAGAACAATTTATTTGTTTTCTCCCAAATATATGAATTGGAATTCAAAAACCCTAAAGGCTCATGATACTTTCCCTAGGATTCCAAAATAAGGATTCTTAAAGAGGACTCATTCTCTAGTTCTAGGGTATAATAAACCTATAAATGATTTATCTAATAAATTAATAATTTCCTTTTTAATATAACTTAATCTATCAATAACATTATAACCTAGATATCTCAAAAGAAAATGGAAGCTATACCAATCAAAAGGTAAAACCCATGTTCTAGATTAAAACATGGTCTAAAATTTCCTATTCAAGTATTTTTTTGGGAGATATAATAAATTCATTACAAATACATGAATAAAGTATTAAAATAATATTTTTTTTACTTAAATAATATTTTTATCATGGCACCATCACACTTGTAATTTTTTGTGGGCTTATCCCTAGGGTAAACACCACACCCCAAAATCAATGAAACCATAAAATATTATTTCACAACCATAAAATTTGCTAAATTTTTTATTTTACCCTTGGGAAGGACCTAGGGCTCTGAAACTCAAAATTTAACTACTTCTTTGGTTGAGAAAAACCTATGTCTCTAAACCTCATTCCACTATGACACTGATTGAAGTAGGTAGACACTTAGTTGTGGCTAGTAAAGCATTGGTGGACCAAGTTGAGTGGTTTTCATTAGTTTCTATACATTTTAATTTTCATGAAATTATATACACATGGATATTAAATAGGTACATTATTGGTGGTGGACTACTAAGTTTCATAGTCAGAGTGGAAAAATACCAACACTTAGGGGGAGAATCAGGTGTGACTAAATCATTTACCAAATTCCCCATATAATTTTATCTATATCCTCATTTAGTATATAAATCATTATTACTAGTTATTATAGATGTATATAATTATATTTTATCAAGAATTCATCAACCACATGTAAAATAGTAAGGGAAATTTAAAACATCACACATTATTTTTTCAATGTTTGACCCTTATATAGAAAACCTATCCCTTACCTTGTTGGGTTATTATCTTAGGCCATATATTTTCCACTAATAATATTATGATCAATTATAGTGGGTTTTTTAAGGATTATACTTTACCCAAGTGTTTTCCATACAGATTATAGGTGGTCAGGTATCTCCCAGAGACCACTCTCTCCATATTCAATAGGTGAATAAACAAAATATTACATTGCACTTTATATTTTTAGCATCCCATTAGAATTAAAAATTCACTACCTATATTTTAAAATCCAACAATTTGAATTAGAAAATATTTCATCATAGGATTCCATGAAATAAACAAAATCATATCCACTTCTTCACTCAATTAGAGTCATTATCTTCTTTGTATTATCTACTAGAGTATAAGCAACTCGGTCTATGTTAAATTCCTTTCTTCCTATTCTTATTTAGAAACCACTAACAATATTTTATTAGATAAAAATTCAAGGATCAAGAATACCAATAAATATTAGGTATATCTACGCACATGACAACCTTTATCATTTATTCTTCTTCCCTATATTATAACTACTATGATAATAGGTATCATAAGAATTGGTATGTGTATTAGTTTTTTATTCTTATTATCTTATTTAGACTTGTCTAGATCAGAATAATAAAACTTGATCATATTATTCTTCTTATTAAATATCTTTATGATATTCTTCTTCAGCTTGGTATCAGGTTCTTCATCTTTTTATTTGATAGTTTTGTTTTTCTCTTTCTAAGCTTCTTTCACTTAGGGTCTCAACCCACTTATTTATTTCTTAAACAAAAACTTTTATATACAGATCATAAGAATGTATTTAATATATATTAAATATAGAAAATAAATTCAAAAATTCATTATGGTGGTCTTATATCATTTTATTCTATATTTTTATATGGTTATGTACTAGGATACACAAGATATCCTTTCCCCCAAAACTTGTTTCCTGCATATTTCTTAAAATACCCTCATATCTTTTTTCATCTCTTTTTCTATTAGATTAATAAATCTTCATTAATTCTTATATTAGGATTGATAATATTCATATATAAATATTTACCTATAAATTTACATTTAAATAATTCTTAAAATATGTATACAAAATATAATATCATTTTTCAATGTGAGATGTCTAATTGTGGAATGAGAGCTTCAAAAAAATCCTAAACAGATTGTAGCATGAATCTATAAACTTAATATAACATCTAAACTATACTTATAAACTCATTTAGAAAGAATCATAAATATTTTTTTATATTCAAATCAATGAATTTAAACTTTTAACATCTTCACATTTAATTTTCAGATTTATATAATCTAAAATTTCATCATTTTGGGAAATTTAAATTCCCTAAATTTTATCTCAGTGATTATATTCTTTCAATCAACTAGGAATATCACCATTTAAATCAAAATATTATATCATATTTAATTTGGTGATGTTTTAATACATGTAGAAAAGTTTCTACAACAATTGATTTTTCTTCCACTTTTGATCACCAATATCGATTTTCAAATATTCTCATTTGGAGATCACAATATAATGGTACAAAAATATTCTCCTTAAATATTATTTATAAACAATATTGAATCATGTATTTTCATATAATCATGATAGTTAGAATATGAATGAATATCTTTTGAAAAATCATGTCTATTTTTCTCTTTAGAATGAGAATTCTGAAATTCTTCTATAATTCCTCCAAATCCTAATAAGTCAGAAATCATACTCTATCATCACATCCTTTATTTAATTATAATTTTAGTAGAAGTCTTATGTGAAATGTCTTACCCACTATTATAGTATTATAGTTTAGAGAATGTCTTATGATCTTCCTATATACCTTAAAAAATGAAATTTTCATAAAATTAAGAAATTATATATTTATCATAGAGTCTTACACTAAGTTGAAGTCTTATGGACACCCAAAGTGTTACATAAACTATGTGAGTTTAGGCCTAGGTCAATTTTCACAGTCCCCATTTTCTGATGTGATGATGTAAAATCTTATTCTAGATATCAATGTCATATAATAGATCGCAAATTCTTAAGACCTGTCCTAAAGTCTTATTAACTTCAATTATCATCTAAGATAAAATTCATATTAATAGCAATGTATTACACCACATATATGAAATCATATGATAAAATTCATATGCAAATTTGAAAAAATACTTATGGAAGAACATATGATGTCTTAAGATTTTTACAGTACCTATCCATTTTTGGACATAACTCAAAAATATAGAATTTATTTTAACTCATTAATATGCTCTTAAAATCAATTAAAGGTTTATTTAATCACTTCAAATACTATTATAATAATTTCAAATAATTCCAGGAATTATCAAAACAATTCAAAACCTATTTATACTTCTTCAAAGGTATTTTATAGATTACAAAATACTCATGTTTGAGAATTGAAAATAGCACACTACCTTCTCATTATATACATAGATTCAATATTCACAAACCATTGTCTAAGTGTAGCTCTCAATTTATTTGACTACCATTCAAGTTATGTAATAAAGAGATGGATTCTCTAACATTCTGATATCTCATCTTCAACTACTAATTTTTTTTTAATATTTTTTAAATAAATATATATAATTTCTATAGTATAGTTCAGTTCAATAGTTTTCTTCTCAAATTTCATATGATATTTTTAAGATGCTACTTCTCCCAGCATCCGAACTCATCTTAATTCCATAAAGACTAACTCAAAAATCATATGATTTAGTTTAGGGATGCTCATTTGAATATGTCTTTGTAGTTATTCATGGGATACATCTTCACTTTATTTGGGTTTAATCTCACTCTATCACCCAAATTAAATCCACATTGGATTCTATCAAACAATTATATTAACAAAAAATAAAACCACAATCCAAAGTGTACTTTAGTCTTGTAACATCCCAACCTAATTGAAAACTAAAAAAGTATCAATACCAATCACCACATGGCCTAAAGCACACTTTCCTATACACTATAGGATGATGACTATCAGCGAAGGTCAACCTATGGAACTATGGGGAGACTATATTGTCCTGATCAGAGTAACATAGTTGTATACCCGAAATTAAATAATAGAATTCAGCAGAAGTTGTAATAATGAATGAAAAATAAGTTTAAGATGAATATAATAACTGAATAAAATATTTCAAACACCACTACACAACTAACCATGCATGCATGACCAGATGATGCTATAAGATACAATATGAAAGCTCAACTGATAGTTTAATACTATAAAAAGACGAAGATACCAAAGGCTAACTCTCATAGCATACTAAGTACTAGCTCAGTCCTATGCTCCCTAGCCCTCATGTACACATCACAATACAAGTAATGAATCTGAGGAGCTATAAAATTGTATAGATGCCCAGGTACCCCGGTTTAATGGTGGACCGAGTAGGGTGTTATATATAATACTAGTAGTTCACCACCAAAAGTGTCTAGGAAAATCCATTTATTGAAATATAAAATGATCAGAATGACAGAAGAAGTAAATTCATAACAAAATTAAATAAATAAAAATATTGGACTAGTTTACACCTGGATAGCCGTCTGATTTACCTTCATCATCCTAATCTAGTGAGTATGAACCAAATGAACCTGCAAAAGTAAAGTGAGAGGTATAAAGTGTAAGATGGTATACTGTCCACAAGATTATGATTGGGATGGAGGAAAAGTACCTATGTTTCTAAAACCAAAGGATAATTTCTCATTTGAAAAAAATTATTAACCTGTTCTTCAATTCAATTTGAAAACCAATTTAGAAAATGTAGTGAGACACCCTGAGCCTATCTATGAAAATACAGAGATACCTTCCAAGTATCACTTGAGGGGATCATATTATGACTAATGTTAAGGATTCAATCCACAATAACCCAAGGATAAAGTCCCACATGTCACTCTATTCATGATATGAAAATGTCAAGAAATAAACCCTGAGTCCATACCTTGTATCACACATAGGGTCCTGAGTCTCTCTCATGGAATTTTTCAACCGTTGTTCCATAACTACCATCCAAGGGGAATCCCATAGGGAACCACTATCACTTATTGAGAGGTAAAATAGGAAGTTAATAACTATCCCATCCTATCCATAGTTGGTGTGACCCCTAATGTGTTAAAAAAGAATTAATGATTCTAATAGAAAGGTAAAATAGTCTATCGAAGGGGTTCTTAAGTTGGAACCCCTTATATTACCATTGGAACCAAAGTGAAATAAGCTAAAAAAATAATTACACATAACATGTTTAATTGAAAGGAATTCCATTTAATTCAATAAATTAGATCATATAAGGCGTATTGGTCAAGGAATGTCATTAGGAAATTTCTAAATGGAATAACAAATAACAAATAAAGGCCTTGGAAAATTTATTTAATTAAACCACTTAATTTAAGGTCATGTGTATAGGTCTTAAAAAATTTGAAATCACCCAAATCAATCTAATTAATAACTCAAGGAATTGTTTATATGAGAACACACCTTTCGGGGATGTTAAAAATTTTTATAAAAATGGGGAAAATGCCTACATGGTATAGATCACCCATTGGGGTGGATTTAGTCATGGAAATCAACCCAACTGGTTTATTCACCACTATATTAAGTCACCAACGACATTAGAGTCTAACAATTTAATTTCATTTGAAAATATTTAGGCGACGCTGGAAGGGTCTGGCTTGCGCCACAATGATTCATTTTATAGAGAGTAGTGAAACAAAAGGAAAGATCCTAGAACACCTACCTTATAATAAGAATGACTCAAACGTTTGATATTGATCCTTGATTTGGTCCAGTTCGATAGAAATCAATTAAATAGATATCTACCATTAAAATAGATAAATAGAGCTCGCACAAAAATAGAGTAGAAAGAGAGAAGATTAATGAAGAATATAAGAAAGTGGATTCCTAGACTTATCGAGGAACTTAAAATGCAACAAAAGGTGATCAAATCAGAGGCTGTATAAGGGAGATATCCTCATACCCAGAGGAGGAGAAAAATTATCCTCATAGTAGATGTTGTATGTGAAGAAGGAAGAAGAAGAAAGAGGATGAAATGAAATAATATAGGGGAAGAATAGAAATTTTACCCTTTTAATGAGGCACATGGTTTGACCTCATAGTTGGTCAGATTGTGTGATAACAATGTGGTTTCCAATTCATAAGAACCTTACCTCATATGGTTTCGCCACACTATTTTACCTAACCATATGCCAACTGTGTTATGAATAGTGCACACACACTACCTAAGTGAAACTAAGAATTTGGGCTGGGCACATGGTTTGGAAAAACTGTGAATAGACCATGTGACACCTATTACTACTCCAATCTAGGGCACAAAGTTTCACATGAGGGCTGCATGGTTTCATAAAAACCATGCACCCTGTCCAGCTCCACCAAATATTCAGTTTCAGGGGTCGAACACTCTTGAAACTCCAAGAAACACTTAAAGGACTCCTCGTACCTTGAACCACATTAATAAAAACACACATTGAACTATTATAGCTCCCATAATTATGATCTGATGCTTTTTTTTAATAAACATACAATCCACTAAACTGTAAAACTAAAAATTTCTATGGAATTTGATTTGGTCCGAAACACAAGATGCTACAATCACCCAACATTAAAACTTCTCATACTTGAGAATCCTTTGCGGAAATGAAGATAACATCACTCAACGTACCCAGGTAGATAAGTCTTTGTTAAAACGGTAACATTATGTTTCCATCATCCAACACACATTTGAGTGTCACCTTAACATAAAGCACATGATCCACACAAAACTAAACCAAACTTGTTTTTTCTAACAACAACAACAAGATGAATCTTTCCTAATCCCATAAAACAAGATACATGATCTCCACATTGTCTCTTTTTACCACCCAGCCTATGGTCCTTAAACTACAAGTCCTGTAATTTAAGGATCCAAACCACAAATCATGGTACATCCATCATTTGAAGTTTGATTAAAGCACACCCTTATAATTCTACTTATTATCTTAACGTTAATCTTATCTTTAATGAATGTTCAAGTCCAAATTGACCTCATGGACTTTTTGGGATGAATTTCATGAAAAAACTTAGCTGACACCCCCTTAACATTCCACAACTAGACGACTTTCCACCAAGAGGTTCCTCACTGACCATGTACGACAAGAGAGAGGGAAATCAAATCAAAATATCATTATCCTACTACCTTTGAGGCACCCAGTTTAGACAGCTAATGAATTTCAAAATATAGATCTGATCCCCCTAGGAGAATAAACATCAAGACTTATTTGGGAACACCAACCAAATACTATAACCTATTTCCAGTGACATCTCTTGTAAAAAATACAATAAAATCTATCATGCCCCCATAGAAACATGGTAAAAAACTTTGACCTGAAACATTTGGATCATCATGGTTAAAAAAAATTCAGAGCTCGATCTAGGTTCAATAAATTTCACAATCAACAGCATGTGTTCAAGGAGACCATATAAGGAAAAACATAAATGGAATTTATAAGGATGAAATTGGTACAAGGATGAACGTCCCCAAAACATGAATGTTGAATGAACCCCAAGCGACATCCACTTAGAGAACAAGTCAAGGAAAAATGGCTTTTATCCATGATCCCATCCTTTTTATTGCTAATTGGAAACCCACGTATCACTTAGGACTAACCATGCATGTAAGTAAATCTACAATTTCCATAGCACACCCTAACAGAAACCACTCAACCTAACCCAAAGATGTTTTAGAACATTATCTTCGTATAAGAATGACACTCCCCCAGTCTACCCATACAATACCAATATAAGATGCATAATCATATTTAATCTTGTGTTACATTAATAGTATTTCAACATTATCTAAAAAGGAATCAGGACACTCCTGCTACTAAGAGGTAAAAGTGCTTGGTGTTGGCTCAAACAAACCATGAAAAAAGAAAAAAAAGGAACAACATTAGAATTTCATAGAATAGATAAACTACTTCCACAAATATATCATAATCACCTAATAAAAAATCCTTTACTACACAAGTTAACCTGTCATTATTAAACACAAACATCATATTCATTTCTTGATGAATGATGTTTTTGAGGGTTGCATACACAACCAAGAATTATTCATTATGGTGCCTCGCAAGCACCGACACACTACAACCCTCACCATTCCCAAGGGAATTTAAGAAAGAATGACCACTTTTAAATGGTCATCTAGATTGTATTAATTATAACTTAAAGGAAAATTTTAATTAGAGTTTATGCAATGATTCCCACATTAGGAGTGTCATTATCCTTGGATTTACTATGAAATAAAACTCACCCCATGACACATACCCTATTGACCACTGACTGTGGTCCCTGGACTTGGCTAACACACATCTTCCAAGTGTTAAACTAAAATAATGATAAATTATCCTATTAAGAGAACTAGACTATTTTATCACTAATATATACATGTGATGATCCTCTGAGTCACATTCCCATACATCAAGGAATTATGTGTGAAGGATAAACAACTAAATTTTTTTATAAACACCCTATCCTCCTTCAAAACATTATCCCAACCATTGAAATGAGTTTAGGTCCTTACTAACTCCCATGTCACTCTTATTTGGATATGATCGATGTTCAAATCATAAAAAATCAAGTCTTGAATGAGAACCACTAAACTTAAATGGTTCACAACCCCATTCAAACAACTCGATGAGTAATGCGTGTACCAACAAATGACACCCCTAGATTACTTGAGTATAATGAAACATACATGACACCATCCATAGGAAAAATGTTCATATGAATTCGAGTATCATATGGCCTACAATAGATTAAACCCAAAGCAAAATTACCCCATATAATTGTCAACATGACTAATGAAGTAATGAGTCATATTAAATTAGAGACAAAGAAGAAGGGAGAGGCACACGACCTAGATAAGTGGTTGACAATTCCCTTAGCATGCCTATCCTGCTAGAACTGAGAACTTCATAAGGGTAAAACTCAAAGTAGAGGTCAAGAACACATGACCACCCATTAAACAGAACGTTTTTTTAGAAACATAGAGTCTTACATGGTAATATGGAACCCTAACAACACCATTCAAGATAATTTACTCATAAAAAACAAGTGATGGATCCAAGGATATGTGGGAGCTACCTACGATAGGATATCGCCTAACCAAAAACAAATTCATTGACATAAAACGAGGTCACAACTATGAAATGATCACTAGGATTAAGGTCATATCATTTAGATTCAAAATTAAAAAGGAAGAGACCAACAGAAAGTGCTCACATTCCATTCCAAGGAAAAAATAAATAAGAAAACAACTACCCAAACATGAGGGTTAAGGATAATAACACCTCTTAGTGTTTCATTTGTGCCACTAAAAAAATAATTTAGTTATTTAAAAATTTCAGGGTTTATATTTAAAGAATAACTAATAGAAAAAATAATGAAAAGTATTAGGTACTTGTTTGGAGAAGAAAAAAGGCACATAGGGTAAAAGTAATTGGTTTCATAAACCCCCATTAAACATTATTAATTAATTTATAAGGTCTCACACAATTTATATCTAAACAAATTAAAATGGTCTTTTGTTAATTAAAAGGGATACCAATCAAAATCAAACAACTTTACAATTACCTACAAATCCATATAGGCGGATCTTCATTTTATAGATAAAGGAATCTTCTCAAAACATGGAATAAGAACACCCCTTAGGTTTTAAGCTCTAAGGAATATCAAATAATGGTTACATTAAAAGAAACCTTAACATTATAAACATTTAATGTTTTAGAAAAAACACCCATAACATGTTTAATTTATAAGAAAAATTCCTAAAACGACTTACTTGGGTCTAATTGTACATTTTAGAATTTATCCATATATGTCATTATTCCAAAATAAAATAGGTTAACTCCCTTATAAAGGAAAAAAACATTTGATGTAAAAATTGGATAAAATTTACATACTTCAACTTCTAGATAGGTGGATAATAATATATGGTTTAGTTTCATGGGTTACCACCCTCAACATATAAAAAAACCATAAAATTTACAAGTTGCGGGTGGCTCCCATCTAATAGAAACCATTTTATATAAGATTAAATAAAATTCAACCACTTCAGTATTTATAAAAAGCCTCTATATACATGAGGTGCATCTATAATTGTTTGATTATATGGGACACCCTGTTCCAATTCATTATGCACCCAAACACATTTCAATTTTGAAAAAATGGCTTCCATTTAACCACAACCAATTTGTTTAGAATAAAAATTAATTAAATATCATTAACATTTATAGAAAAGTTATTAAGTATGTAAGGTGAGTCTATAATGGTTTGATTATTGGGGTCATCAATTTTCAATTTATAAGGTGCCCATACTCCTTACAAATTGAAAATTTCCTCCCATTTAATCACAACCAACATGTTTTAGACCTTGCTAAACAAGTATATAATCATAGAAATTAGAAACAAGCACATTAATTAGTCCCCTAAATATGGTAGGAAATCATACATTCCAAAAGAATAATTTGGAATTATAAATAAGAAAAAGAATTTAAATAAGCATGTAAAGCCACTATGTAAGAAGAAGACACACAACATGGAATATAAGAAAAGAATAATAATTTAATTCTCTGGATCATGAAATAAAATACTTAAGAAGGTAAAAAGTAAAAATGTTATTAAAATTTCTAACACTCC
Organism: Viscum album; assembly: GCA_963277665.1. Classification (NCBI taxonomy): domain Eukaryota; kingdom Viridiplantae; phylum Streptophyta; class Magnoliopsida; order Santalales; family Viscaceae; genus Viscum; species Viscum album. Next base: position 239,891,829 of record OY728158.1, read on the forward strand.
ACATATAATACCTACTAAACATAACACATAAATCATGGAAGCATGACATTAACCTCAAAGAAAGAATATTAATCATCACTTAAACATGTTATACATAGGAATGAAATTAAATACATAGGATGGCAAAAGATAAGTATGTTCCTAAAAACACCTACCATGGAATATAATAGGAAAAAAATGGAACACAAGGCATACCAATAATTTACAAATGTCCTAATAGTGTAATCTACATGGATTGACATATGCATGGAATGTAAATTCCTATTTTACTATAATGATTAATGTAATACAACTCATGGCCACCTCAAGAAAAGTAAAATTCAACAAATATCATAAACTAGTAAGAAGCAAGAAATAATCCAATTACTCAAGGTGAAATCATAATCAACTATATCAGAAATAGCATGAACAACAATCCCAGCCCCAGAAATTTGGAATTTCCCCCGTAAGGGGGTTGATCACTCATAGGAATGAATATTTACCAAGTTCTAAAAAATTCTTAGCCTCATATATACCATCCCAGGTCACGACCCGCCTTCACCAAAAGGAGGGAAGGGTCAGCAGATTGCCAGGCCCTTCCTTCTTTAAGTTGAAGGAGAGATAATGACCCCCGAGACCCGCCTTCAATAGGTCCCGGAGTGGCGACTAGCACCAAGGGTATAGAAATTTCTCACAAATGGAAGGAATTATCCCTTTTTGTTTTATAGGATCGGGAGATAAGATAATGAAACCCAACAACACCAAGGTAAAAGAAAAGTAAAACCAAAAGTAAGCCATTCCCACATGCATGTTTCAAATGTAAAAGCCACAAAGTACAGAAGGTGACTACAAAGGCAAGTAACAAAGAAAGAAAAATAGAAACTACCCCGAGGGTCCGAGCTAGTATAGTCCCGCGCGATCCCCGAAGCCCTCCTGGAAACCTGAAAGAAGTTTTATATACGTAGGGTGAGCATAAAAGTACACTCAGTAGGGAAAACCAAAGACTCTTGTGCACAAGTGGGGGAACGTGCTAAAGTCCCGTGAGAAAGGAGTAAAACAAACACATATCAAGGTAAACTATCCACCCCAGGCCTCACCAAGGTACACTCCCCAAATAACGCAAGTCAAGTAATATATATAATCAGAGCACATCGATGTTTGGGTACCCCGCGCCACTTTCCCACTGGTTATTGAGACATCCTACGCATCAGAAAAATCCTGCCATTCTCACCACAGTCCCACTACCACACCCGCCCGCACACACCTAGGCCGCAACCACACGCAGTCCCACAGCCGAAACCCCGCCCGCACACACCTGGGCCTCAACCGCACGCAGTCCCACTGCTGAATCCTGCCCGCACACACCTGGGCCACAACTGTCACATGTAACCATGCCTACAAACACCTAGTCCAGAACAACCACCACCATGCCTGAAGACACCTGGGCTAAAGGATCAACTGCCACGCCTGAAGACACCTGGGCCTCATCCTGAAGACGCTTGGGAAACCACCTGCCGCACACACCTGGCCAACCACCACACTACCCCGCCCGAAGGTTCTTGGGCTAATAATGGACCTCAGGCCATCACAGCCTGCCCGAAGATACTTGGGCTATCTGGGAAAGGGAGCAGAAAAGGAGCTAATAACCAGCCACTAAGAATAGTGTTGGGAAAAAACACCCTCCCCCATGAAATGGGGGTGTTCGGCACTAAGTGCTCAACTTGGGTGGGGCGCGAATAAGAAACACAAAACAAAAAGTATAGATATAGGTAACTAGCACTCACCCAAGTCTAGTTTTTTCTAACCGTCCTATGAAACATAACACCACTATATCCAAGCCACAAGTCACGACTCTTGCCAACAAAACCCATTGTCCCATTCTTGTTTCATGTTCAGTAATAATGTTTATGTTTAAGCACTACTGGGAAACTAGTAAGCATAGGCACAAGTCCAGGAAAGTAAACAGTCAAGCATCAACCATAACGCCCACACCCGGTTCTCAACAACAGAGGATTCCACCCCAATTTGTGATATAAACAAGTAACCACCGGGTCTTAACAACTCACAACCACCGAATCCATACCAACAGGAGATCCCATCTCCCAAATTCACAAAACCATCGAGAGTATAAAAGAACAGGGGATCCCATACCCTTCCACATCTCCAGCAATCGACCCAAAAGGAAAAAGACCAACTACCACCATCAACACAAGCAGGGCCTTGCAGGTATTTTCACACTCCATGATTTCAATTTTCGTGGGTTTTAACCGGGGGTTATCACAAAAGGAAAGATCCTGGTGCCTCAATTTATTTGGCCGGATATACATGATTAACCGATTACTTTTCACAGCAGGAGTTTACAACGACAACAAGCCATTTAAAACATCAGCAGGGTTCATTAGTGCATGAACAACGACCACCAACGGCCTCGATTTTCAGAAGGCATAAGCCAGCAGAACTCAACAAGATGGCCACATAAGAAATAGAATAAAAACAAAATAAAGCACCATCAACGATCACAGTTTCCCCCTATTATTTCTTTATAGAATTCGTTAATTATCTTTAATTAGGTCTGGTTTAACCAATTCTACATAAATCAAAAGCACACCCACCCCGCATGATACACAAAACAGAGAGGCAAAGGAGAAATTCCCTACTTGTTGATAGATGATCGAAGTTTAGGCCGAGGGCGCGGAACTTTACGGATAACAATGCGGTGGTCCTGATGCACCAGAAGCTATTTTTGAAAAGCCACGATCGAGAAAAGAGAAACCACGGCTAACCCTTAGTTTATAAGAGTTGGGGACGGTTGAGGTGAAAATGCGAAACCGCGTAAGCCGCAGGGGTCGTGGGTTGACCACGCGGCTTCACTCGTCACAAAAAGGGGTTGGGTAGTTTTAATCCGACTCATGAATTGAATAAGTATTTAATTAAAACTCTTATTCACGTTACGGGTCTTTAAAGAACGCTTAAACAAGTTAGAATAGGGTTTAAAACCCTATTTTCGCAAAGGAGCGCTACTGGAAACAACTTGACAAGGCCGGGTGATGCCGATCGGTCTCACTGATTGGTCTCGCCGATCAGTCTCACCGATCAGTCTCACTGATCGGTTTCACCCATCGGTCTCACCGATCGGTCTCTCCGATCGGTCTCACCAATCGGTCTCGCCGATATGTCTCACCGATCAGTCTCGCTGATCGGTATGACCGAGACACCACTCCTTTAGGACCCGGATTTTGGCAAAGGGAAGAACCAAGAGAGTCTCGGTCATCACATCATATACCTCTCAAACTATTCTCATCCTCAAGAATTTAAACAACCCAGAAGGGAAGGGCGGGTCCGAACAACCACCCTGAAAGATACCTCTCAAGAGTGAACCTCATCTTTAACTAAAAACACTTCTTGTCACAAACCAAGCAACATACCATGCCAAACTGCTCGGGCATGTGGGTTGGGGAGTCTCCACCCCCATGTCAAGATATTATCCACTTTGGGCGGCACTGACTCGCCCGCACGGGTTTAATCGCATCCACCTTAATGCATCTTGATTAGGGGTCGGGTTCTCTCCTTCCCCATAGCCGGGGCCTTTTACACACAAACAGAGGGAAGAAAACCAGCACATTTCACAGCCAAAAAAAACAAAACGTTCTATCACAACAGGTACAACAAGGAACAAAACTCAAAACAACTCTGGGTACTGGGCACGCATCTGTGCTTCCCTCTCCCACGTACTCTCCTCAAGCCCACCATGTCTCCACAACACACGAACCAAGGGGATGGTTCTCCCGCGAAGCACCTTTTCTTTGCGATCCTCGATCACCACTGGCCTATCCACAAAGTTCATGTCGTCCTCGATGTCCAGATCTCCCCAATCAAGGACGTGTGAATCATTGTGCAAATACCGATGAAGCTGGGACACATGAAAGACATCATGTATCTTTAGTAGCGGCGGTGGCAACGCTAGCTGGTAAGCCACTTTGCCGACCCGCCTCAACACTTGGAAGGGTCCAATGAACCTGGGAAAGAGTTTGCCCCCTTTACCGAACCTCCGTTGCCCACGCCGAGGGGAGACCTTCAAGAACACGTGGTCTCCAACCTAAAACTCCAAGGGCCTCCTCCTGGTATCCGCATACGACTTCTGTCGGTCCTGGGCCACTTTCATCCTTTCCCGTATGAGCTGAACCTTCTCTGTCGTGATCTGCACCACCTCCGGGACAAGGATGCCTACCTCTCCTACTTCGGTCCAACACACAGGCAAACGACATGGCCTCCCGTACAAAGATTCAAACGGGGCCATTCCAATGGTAGAGTGGTAGCTATTATTGTAGGAAAACTCTACCAGAGGCAAGTGTTGCACCCATGATCATCTTGAGTCCAAAACACATGCTCGTAGCATATCCTCCAAGGTATGGATGGTGCGCTCTGTTTGTCCATCTGTCTGGGGATGGAAAGCAGTGCTAAGGCGTAATTGGGTGCCAAACGCATGCTGCAATACTCTCCAGACTCGCGAGGTAGACCGTGTATCCCTATCTGAGACTATAGACCTCGGAACCCCATGCAACCGCACCACCTCATCCATGTACTTTCATGCCAAATCATCCACAACACTCGACTCCCTGATCACTAGAAAGTGATCCAATTTCGTCAACCTGTCCACTACCACCCAGATGGCATCGTACCCTCCTTGGGCCTTGGGTAGTCCCATGACGAAATCCATCGAGATGTCATCCCACTTCCACTCGGGGACATCTAGAGGCCGCAGTAGGCCACCTGGAACTCGGTGTTCAGTCTTCACTTGCTGACACACTAAGAAATTGGCCACAAACTCTGCCACCGCTCACTTAACCCCGGGCCACCAAAACTGCCTCTTCAAACCCTGGTACATCTTGGAAAATCCTGGGTGTACCACCAGGGGTGAGTTGTGGAACTCACTGAGAACCTTGCCACGCATCGCCTCTGGAACAAACACCCTTTTCTGGAAAAGAATCCGGTTCTGACCATCCTCTGTCCATCCTTCCGGAGCATTTCCCTGGTCAACTCGGTCACGCATCACTTCGCACTCTAGGTCTCCGCACTGAGACTCCTCCACTTTCTAAAATAGGGATGACTGTACTGTCATCTGGTATGGGAAGCCTCTGCCGCTATCCATCTTCGCATCCAAGTGCAAGGCAGCCAACTCCTCCATCACCTTCCATGCGTCCGCCGACTCTTGGACCGCATCCTTCTACGTCCTCCTGCTCAAGGCATCGACTACCACATTTCCCTTTCCCTTAGTATAAGAGATCTCAAAGTCATAATCCTGAAGGAACTCCACCCATCTCTGCTGTATCAAGTTTAAGTCCCGCTGTGAGAAGATATACCTCAAGCTTTTGTGATCCGTGAAGACCACAAAGCGTTCCCCGATGAGGTAGTGCCACCATAACTTTAGCGCAAAAATGACCACTACAAGATCTAGGTCATGGGTGGTGTAATTACACTCATGGGAATGCAGCTGCCTGGACCCATAAGAGATCAACCCTTGTCGCTGCATCAACACGCACCCCAGGCCCTGTCCTGAAGCATCACAGAACACCTCATAAGCCGCCCCTTCTTCTGGTAATCTCAGCACTGGGGCACTGACCAACTTCTCCTTCAGATAGATGAAGGCTGACTGGCACTGCTCACTCCATATGAAAGCTTGGTCCTTCTTGGTCAAAGCCGTCAAAGGGGCTGCTACTCAGGAGAAGTTGGGTACGAATCTCTGGTAGTAACCCGCCAGCCCGAGGAAACTTTGAACTTCTTCCCCATTCTTGGGTGCTGACCAAGAAAAAACTGCCTCAACCTTTGATGGGTCGACCGCTACCCCCTGCTCAGACACTACGTGCCCGAGGAAGTGCACTTCTCACGTCCAAAACTTGCATTTTGACAACTTCCCTTAGAGCTGGTGTTGTCGGAGGACCTCCAAAACTATCCTCAGTTGCTCTGCATGGTCCCCCTCTGATCTAGAGTAGACCAGGATTTTGTCGATGAACACAACCACGAACCGATCCAGGTACTCCCAGAAGATGGAGTTCATAAGCCCCATGAACATAGCCGAGGCGTTCGTAACACCGAAGGGAATGACTAAGAACTCGAAGTGTCCATACCTGCACCTAAATGCTGTCTTCGGGATGTCGCTCTCTTTCACCCTCAGCTGGTGGTACCCAGACCGTAGGTCGATCTTCGAGAACCATCCTGCCCCTTTCAATTGGTCGAAAAGACCATCTATCCTTGGAAGAGGGTAGCGATTCTTAATCGTCACCTGATTCAGCCTCCTGTAGTCTATGCACAACCTAAGACCACCATTCGCCTTCTTTGCGAACAAGACCGAAGCACCCCATGGTGAAGCACTCTGACGAACATAACCCCTCTTCTTCAGATCATCAATCTGTATTCGCAACTCCCGTAGCTCCGAAGGTGCCATCCGGTAAGGAGCCATCGAGATTGGACGAGCGCCGGGCTGCAGGTCTATCCCGAACTCGATATCACGTCATGGGGGTAGAGTCGTCACCTCCTCAGGAAAGATGTCCATAAACTCACGGACGATCTCTAGTACGTCCACCATTTTAGCATCTACTGATTCTACTATCAGATCGGTCAACATGGAGAGGAGAGGTTCCTCTCTCCTGTTTCCCTTCGGACTGCTCCGCTCGCCGGTGAAGGTAACACGCCAGCTGTCCAAGTCTGAGAACACCACCCTTCTTCGAAAAAAGTCGATGAAGGCACACACAGAAAATAGCCAGTCGATGCCTAGGATGGCATCGTATTTCTAAATCTGTAGCAGAAGAAGATCCCTAACCGACTGATGTGGCCCTAACATCAGTCTACATCCCCGACAAACGAACAACAAGTCGGTCTGACCCCTGACTAGTGTGATCAACACCAGGGGCACTGGAAGTCTCTCTGTATCTAAACCCATGGCACGGGCTAGGCTGGGTGAAACAAAGGAGTGCGAAGCTCCGGTATCGAACAAGGCATAAGCAAGAGTTCTAAACAGACTGATCGTACCTCGAACAACCTCTGGCCCTGCTGGAACTGCTGCCTCTGCGGCGTGTAACTGTCCACGCCCAGCTCCCCTGCCCCTCGGCTGTCAGCCACCTCCCCGACCACGCCCTGGTCGAGGTCCCTATGGAGAGCCCTGGGGTTGGCCTCCTCCTTATACGTCTGCCCTCGGAGGAGCGGGAGCTCACTGTCCCTACTGTTGCTGCTGGAAAGGTCTGGCTAGAAGCTGCTGCTGGGGCGGGTGCTGGGGCTGACTGCCACTGCTGTACTGCACCCGGTCTGGGAACTGACTCCGGAGATGCCCAGGGCTCCCACAGATGAAGCACCGCGGTCCCGGGCCCGTAGGAAAAGGGCGAGGGACGGGGGATCGAAACTGAAACCGCTGCGGCCTGCTCCCTGCGGGTCGGAACCTAGAGGGTCCTGACGCTGGAGGCCGGGTGCTGATAGCCTTCCCCTTCGATGGTCCCAGCTGGATCCCCTCTCGCGACACTCCTCCGAGAGCATGCATCCTCTCCACCACTTCGACCTTCTTCTGGACCTCCAAGTACGTCGGTAGGGTAAAGGGGGTAACAACATACTGGAGGGAGGGTCGGAGTGCCTCCTCCAAACGCCTTGCCCGAGACTCCTCGTCGGGAAAAAGGTCCGGAGAAAAACGTAGGAGGTCCTTGAACTTGATCCCTAGCTCCCTCACAGACATACTCCCCTGCTGGAGGGAGAGTAGTTACTGCCTCTTTTCTGCCTTCATCGTCGAGGAGAGGAATTCCGCCCAGAACTCCCTCTCGAAGTCCACCCAAGCCACCTCAGACTCCCTCCTCTCCCCCAGGTAAAGAATCCACCACTGACGTGCCACTCCCCGCATCTGGCTGACGACCAGAGGAACCCAGTACTCAGTCGGGGCCCGAATCAGCCTGAAGGATATAACTAGCTCCTCTATCCAGCCTTCCGTCTTCATATCGGAGGTTCTGCCCTCATACTTTTCGAGGGCCTGTCGCTGGAAGGCTCGAAGAGTCTTCTGCCACTGGTCGTCCTCTTCCTCTCGATCAGCTCTCTGCCGATTAGCCAAGGTAGTCTTCGGGGCCTCGATCGCCTGTACCACACGTGGTCTCCTTCCAGGTGCCATAACTGCAAGGTAAACAAGGAATGCCTAAGCCCAAGTAGTGCAGAATATCGTTCTAAAAACTTCTTAAAATTTAATTTATTCTTAATTCCCAAGACATCCCAGAAACACAAGAACACAAGTCATTATGATGCATGTACCTTTCCTAGGGTCTCTACCCTGCAATCAGTGTGACCTCACTTGGTCGTTCAGTAGGTCCAGGGTCCTTGCATCGGATCACAGGGGGCCCTAAAATCCCATGTCCTAGCCAGTCTTCCCTAGCCTAATTCACGCACCAAGGTCACCCATCACTGTTGCCTTACCACCCCATGCAATCCTCACTGTGCCTAACTCCAGACTCCATCCTATCTCTCAACCTGGCTCTGATACCATTCTGTCACGACCCGCCTTCACCAAAAGGAGGGAAGGGTCAGCAGATTGCCAGGACCTTCCTTCTTTAAGTTAAAGGAGAGATAATGACCCCCGAGACCCGCCTTCAATAGGTCCCGGAGTGGTGACTAGCACCAAGGGTATATAAATTTCTAACAAATGGAAGGCATTACCCCTTTTTGTTTTATAGGATTGGGAGATAAGATAATGAAACCCAATAACACCAAGGTAAAAGAAAAGTAAAACCAAAAGTAAGCCATTCCCACATGCATGTTTCAAATGTAAAAGCCACAAAGTACAGAAGGTGACTACAAAGGAAAGTACCAAAGAAAGAAAAACAGCAACTGCCCCGAGGGTCCGAGCTAGTATAGTCCCGTGCGATCCCCGAAGCCCTCCTAGAAACCTGAAAGTAGTTTTATACATGTAGGGTGAGCATACAAGTACACTCAGTAGGGAAAACCAAATACTCTCGTGCACAAGTGGGGGAACGTGCTAAAGTCCCGTGAGAAAGGAGTAAACCAAACACCCATCAAGGTAAACTATCCACCCCAGGCCTCACCAAGGTACAATCCCCAAATAACGCAAGTCAAGTAATATATATAATCAGAGCACATCGATGTTTGGGTACCCCACGCCACTTTCCCACTGGTTATTGAGACATCCTAAGCATCGGACCAATCCCGCCATTCTCACCGCAGTCCCACTGCCACACCCGCCCGCACACACCTGGGCCACAACCACACGCAGTCTCACTGCCGAAACCCCTCCCGCACACACCTGGGCCTCAACCACACGCAGTCCCACTGCTGAATCCCGCCCGCACACACCTGGGCCACAACTATCACATGTAACCATGCCTACAAACACCTAGGCCAGAACAACCACCACCACGCCCGAAGACACCTGGGCTAAAGGATCCACTGCCACGCCCGAAGACACCTGAGCCTCATCCTGAAGACGCTTGGAAAACCACCTGCCGCACACACCTGGCCAACCACCACACTACCTCGCCCGAAGGTTCTTGGGCTAATAATGGACCTCAGGCCATCACAGCCTACCCGAAGATACTTGGGCTATCCGGGAAAGGGATCAGAAAAGGAGCTAATAACCAGCCACTAAGAATAGTGTTGGGAAAAACACCCTCCCCCATGAAATGGGGGTGTTCGACACTAAGTGCTCAACTTGGGTGGGGCACGAATAAGAAACACAAAACTAAAAGTATAGATATAGGTAACTAGCACTCACCCAAGTCTAGGTTTTTCTAACCGGCCTACGGAACATAACACCACTATATCCAAGACACAAGTCACGACTCTCGCCAACAAAACCCATTTTCCCATTCTTGTTTCATGTTCAGTAATAATGTTTAAGTTTAAGCACTATTGGGCAACTAGTAAGCATAGGTACAAGTCCAGGAAAGTAACCAGTCAAGCATCAACCATAACGCCCACACCCGGTTCTCAACAACAGAGGATTCCACCCCAATTTGTGATATAAACAAGTAACCACCGGGTCTTAAAAACTCACAACCACCGAATCCATACCAACAGGAGATCCCATCCCCCAAATTCACACAACCACCGAGAGTATAAAAGAACAGAGGATCCCATCCCCTTCCACAAATCCAGCAATCGGCCCGAAAGGAAAATGACCAACTACCACCATCAACACAAGCAGGGCCTTGCAGGTATTGTCACACTCCATGATTTCAATTTTCGTGGGTTTTAACCGGGGGTTATCACAAAATTAAAGTTACTGGTGCCTCAATTTATTTGGCTGGATACACGTGATTAACTGATTACTTTTTACAGCAGGAGTTTACAACCACAACAAGCCATTTAAAACATCAGCAGGGTTCATTAGTGCACAAACAACAACCACCAACGACCTCGATTTTTAGAAGGCATAATCCAGCACAACTCAATAAGATGGCCACAGAAGAAACATCATCAAAACAAAATAAATCACCATCAACGATCATAGTTCCCCCCCTCTTCTTTCTTTATAGAATTCGTTCATTATCTTTAATTAGGTCTGGTTTACCCAATTCTACAGAAATCAAAAGCACGCCCACCCTGCATGATACACAAAACAAAGAGGCAAAGGAGAAATTCCCTACTTGTTGATAGATGATCGACATTTAGGCCGGGGGCATGGAACTTTACGAATAACGATGCGGCGGTCCCAATGCACCAGAAGATGTTTGTGAAAAGCCACGATCGAGAAAAGAGAAACCACGACTAACCCTTATTTTATAAGAGCCGGGGACGGTTGAGGTGAAAATGCGAAACCGCGTAAGGCGCGGGGGTCGTGGGTTGACCACGCGGCTTCACTCGTCACAAAAAGGGGTCAGGTAGTTTTAAGCCGACTCATGAATTGAATAAGTATTTAATTAAAACTCTTATGCATGTTATGGGTCTTTAAAGCATGCTTAAACAAGTTAGAATAGGGTTTAAAACCCTATTTTTGCAAAGGAGTGCTACTGGAAACAACTTGACAAGGCCGGGTGACGCCGATCGGTCTCACCGATCGGTCTCGTTGATCGGTCTCACCGATCGGTCTCCCCGATCGGTCTCACCGATCGGTCTCCCCGATCGGTCTCACCGAGACGCCGCTCCTTTAGGACCTTGATTTTGGCAAAGGGAAGAACCAAGAGAGTCTGGGTCATCACATCCCAAAAAGTTAGTGAAATGAAAAGAATCCTTTGATAGCAATTTGTAATGTCCCAGCACAATTGACCACTGAACCGATAGCCATAACGATCACCACATGGCCGCAACCATGCCTCCTCATATACTAGATGTTGTTGACTAGTAGAGTGGGTCCAAATATAGTACAATGGAGAGACTATACCCACATGATTAGAGTATCAGAATAATATAATAGAATGTAAATAAAAGATTTTCAGTGGCAGTAGTAATAATGAATGATAAAGGAGTGGAAGATGAATATAATAACTGAATAAAATATAGAAAATTCAACTATAAAACTAACCACGCATGCCTGACTAGATGATGATATAAGATAAAATATATAAGTACAACTGATAGTTTAATAAAATAAAATGACTAAGATTTAAAAGGATAACTCTCTGAGCATCTTGAGTAAAAGCTCATTCCAATGATCCCTATCTACCACATACACAACACAACATAATAAATAAATCCAAGGACCTGAAAACATGTAGAACTTCTCGGGTACCCCAGTGTAGTTGCAGCCTATGTATGGAGTGATATATAATCCCAGTAGGATGACAACCCTAATGTCTAGGCCAGTCCATTTCATACAATATAAAATAATCAGTGTTCCATAATAATTAAATGCATAATGGAGGTAAATAAAAAAATGCATTAGATTGGGTTCTACTTGTAAACCATTCCAATCTACCTGCTTTGTCCTAAGTCAGTGAGTCTGAACCAAAGGAACCTACAAAGGTAATGTGAGATGTATAAGGTGCAATAAGGTGTACTATCCCAAAGATTGTTATTAGGCTAGTAGGATGCATCCATACTTTTCTAAAACCAAAGGATATTTTCTCATTTTTAAACATTCATTAACCTTTTCTTTAATACAATATGAAAAACACTTTAGAAAATGTAGCGAGACACCCTGAGCCCATCCAAAGAAAAATTCATAGAGACTTTACAAGTATCACTCAAGGGGCTCAGTTTATGACCAATGTCAAGGATTCCATCCATGGTGACCCAAGGATGAAGTCCCACATGTTACTCCAATCATGGTGTGAATATATCAAGAAATAACATCCAATTCCATACCTAGTATTACACATAAGGGCCTAAGTCTTTCTCATGGAATGGCTCAACCATCGTTCCATTGATCCCGTCTAAGGGGTGTACCCTAGGTAACCCATTTTGCTATTCTGCAGGTAAAATAGAAGATGCACAATGATCCCATCCCAAGAATATCTTGTGTCACCCCTAGCATGTTTACAAAGCATGGAAAATTATAATAGAAAGGCATAAGATTCCATCAAAGGGGTCCCTAATTCAGAACCCCTTGCTTCACCCTTGTAACCAAAGAAAAATAATCTAAATAATCATTACATATAACAAGTTTAATTGAAATCCATTGAATTTAATTTAATAAATTATATCATATTAGTAATTATGGTCAAGGCATGTCATTAGGAAAGTATTATATGACAAAGTACATAGGGAACTATGCACTTGAGAAATTCATTTAATTTGACCACTTTATTTATGGGTGTGGTTATAGGGATTAAAATAGGGTTCATCACCCAAATCAATCCAATTTATAACTCATGGAATTTTTTAAATGACCACATACATCATGAGGGTAGTAAACCATTTTTAAACATGGGGTAAAAAGGAAACTAGTGAATACCTCACACATTAGGGTGTATTTAGTTAAAGAGATCAACCTAAGGGGTTGATTCAACACTAGCTTATGTCCCTAATGGAATGTGAAGTTATAAATTTAATTCAATTTGAAAAAATTGAGTTGACACCAGAAAGGTCTGGCACATGACAAAAAAATGTATTTTATTGAAAGAAATGAAACAAAGGGAAATATCTTAGACCACCTAACATATAATAAGTATGACTAAAAGTCTAATATCAAGCCTTAATTTGGTTCATTTTGAGAGAAATTGAATAAATAAACATATATTATGAAAATATGGAAAATGATCTCTCACCAAAATATCATTGTGAGAGATAATATTAATGATGAATAGAAGAAAGATGATTCGTATACTTATCGAGATTCTTCTAACTCATCTAACAATGATCCAATATGAGGCCATATGAGGGAGATACCATCATACTGAGAAGAGGATAAAAATTTACCACATTGGAACTGCTATGTGCATAGGATAAATAATAAGAATAAGGAGGAAAAGAAATAAGAAAGTAGGATAAGAAGGGTAATTTCACCCTTTTAATGAGGAGTATGGTTTGTCCTCATGGCTGGCCAAACCGTGCACAAAATGTGTGGATCCCACTACTTAGGAATCCTACCATGCATGGTTGTCACACATGAGTTTCCCTAATAGTGTTCCAACCATGCAATGAACAGTGCCCACACACTGCCTATGTGGCACTAATCAAGTGGGATGGATGCATAGCTTGGAAAACCTGTGCGCAACTCTAGGGTCAGGAAAACATTGAAAAGGGAAGTAAATACTCCCACAAGCACATTTCAAAGGGGAGAAAACATTATTACAGTTCTAGTATGGAATATTGATGGAAATTAGAATGATAATTTGAGAAAAAACTAGTATAAATCAAAATTTTACAGAGTTTTTAGTGTACCACGTACCATCACCGAGAAAGGTTCATAGGTAGAATGAACCATGAACCATCAATACGTGGAAGGACCCATGGGGAACTGGCCTGTACGAAGATATCCATCAAACCCAAGATACCATGAACCATATCATTGGTGAAATTGAGCGCAGAAATTCTATCCACATACCATCCCATGAACTAAGAAGATTACAAACGAAGCAAGATGGAAGGGTTCCAAGAACCACGTATCACGTACAAAAACCCCCACAAACCCCAATTGACAAAGTCTTCCATGGGTTGAGATATATCTTTATGGGATTCTGAAAATGGTCCCACATTCCAAAAATATGATTTCCCCAGTTCTCTATAAATGGAGCACAATTGGAATTGGAGGCGGGGGGGGGGGGGAGAGCATGAAGGAGACCCTAGAGGCTAAAAGGTTGAATTTTGATACAAAGAAGATTTCAAATTTGGTTTTAAATCATCAACAAAGTGTGAACCACAAACCACTTTTTCACAGGTATAACCATACACAAACCATAAAAAGAAGTAACTTAGTAATAATTGGTGAACTTTGAAGCTAATAAGTGGCATAAAAACCATAAATCCCTCATGGATGAATTCCTCACGAACCACATGATCTCAGACCCTTATTCAATTTGGTTCTCTATATAGTGCATCACTATGCGGATCAACCATGTGCTGCGTACTGCATCAATACACAGATGAAACCCCAAGCGGCATGACAGACCACATCCAGGACCGTGTACCACTTTGGTACATGGTGGTCAATACAAAAGTCCATGTACTACTGCATTATGCAGACGGCCACTCTACCTGTAAATCATAATGCTATATAGAGATAACCCCATCCTACATGATAAAACAGTACGTGGAATGAGGTATCTTTAGGTGTCCTTCCCTCCAGCTCTAATCATGCCTCTCCATCACCGTCCAACTCTCCATAGCTCTTCCAAGAAGTAGTCCACCAACATCAGGCCAAAGCCTCCTCCAAAGCCACCAGACCCGTATTCTTATATCATAGGGTGCACCAGCATGCTTTTAGAAATCTATATACCTGAGGTAAGTGGATCCATGAAGGCTATCCCCACAACAGTTTGGACCACCAGAATGTCTCTAAGTCTACATTCCCAAGGAAACCTGAGGACCAACTTCGGGATGCCAACATGAACCTCCCCATTCTTAGGTTTATGGGTAACCACTGGACTTTCCCTTCAATGAGTTCCAGTGAAAAGAAAAAATTCACTATTTCCATCCCCTTTGACCAAGGATGATACTAATCTTCTTTCCCAGAATCCAAAAAAGGGAAATAATCTTGAGGTAATCCCCTTTCCTTTTGCAAGAGGCTTCACTACTACCCTATTCTTCTTATCTCAGGACATGTCTGGATAGATCACCAAGATATTACTATCCTTGATATCAACACAGGTGACAGTTGCAGTCTTAAAGATCCCCTTTCCCTCTCCCATTGGGCTTGTAAACACAACCTCTTATGCCATTGTCATCCTCCTTTTCCATCAGTGGAGAAGAGGAAGTGCGCCTTTTTTGAATCATTCACATCCTCTTGTTTCTCACACCGAGCATGAATCACATAGTATTAGGGGTTTGTGACGATACAAAATTCTCCCACTCAAAACTAACAATGAGAATATTGATTCCTATTCCAACTAGGATACGTAGGATTCCTACTTGAAGGCCTGAGCTCAAAGGGGTTCCCTTTAAAAAGGTTCACACAATTATGCCCCTAAGAAATAGGCCTCCTCCAAGGTGTAATCCCCAATGATAAATGAACTTTATGAACTCTGATTCCCACCATAATTGGGATATGTAGGATGACTATACAAGGCCCGAGATCAACTGGTGTTATCTTTAGAAGTCAGTCCTGATAAAACATTACACCAAATTCGAGAGGGCGCCCTCCTAGTTGAATGTCCTGATAACTGAACTACGTGGGATCTGATTCCTCTCCCAAGGATACATATGAAGCCCATATTATGTTTCTGACCCCAAAATCAAACCACCTTCCATATCTATTGGATTATTATAAACTCCCAAGTGCCTCATTGCATTTTTTAAGTTGACATTGCCTCCCTAACATCAAATCCATGTATATCCATGATAATTCTACAACCCAGGGGTAGCCCGTGGATATACTCTTCAAGAATAAACCAAGGATTTATGAACATATGAACATGGATTAAATTTATTAGAGATTCATGGAATAGGAAATAATTTCCCCCAAAAGGGTGTGATGAGCCCAACCTCTCATCTTCTTGACCAATGGAGTCCTTAAGTGTTGTTGGAGAAATCGCCATCCAATGAAAACATGCCTTTGGAGAGAAGGTCCATGAATCATGGATATTGGGTCCATTGTATGTTTCTATAACCACGAAAGAACTCATTGGATACAATAATAGGAAATCATATCCTAGGAGGACCGATTGCACAAATACTTAACGCCCCTACAATCACTCACTGAGACCATTCAACTGTGGCACCTCCTTCGTAATGAAAAAGGGATAAACTGCCCAGTCCCTGCGGGGTCAATCCAATTCTCCCTAAAGAATAAATGCATCACCTCATGTCAAAATAGAATACCATGTGACACCTATTGCTACTCTTATTTAGGATACACTATTTCACCTAAGGGACACATGGTTTTTGACAATCCATGTGCCCTGTTCAACTCCTCCAATGCCTGAGTTTTTGGGCCTTTATGCTCCCAAAACTACAAAAAACACCCAATGGACTCCTAGATCCTTGAACCAAGTATAAAAAAACAAATTATATTGTTCCAACTCTCTAATTTATTATCTAATTATTGTTTTTCAAAACACATAGTCCACCAAATGGTAAATCTCAAAATTTCCATGGAATTTGATCATGTCAAAAACACAGGATGATACAATTCCCCCATTTATATTTGTTGTTAATAAAAAATTCATATACAAATTCAATGTAATTTATCTAACCTATTGATAATAAATATAAAGGTCAATTTAGGTTCTTCCCCCAATACTAATATGCCATGAATATAAGACAAGCTCTTCTAAGGGAAAATTATTCTCTCCCTTTCTTGTCTAAATTTATGAAAATATCTTCTCACAATTTACTTTGTTATCTCACTTGTTTTTATAATTTATCATTTATCATTTTACCAAGATAGAATTATGGAATAAAATATTTCTTATAAATGAATCATTAACTAATAAACTATATGTCAACTTAGGCTAACCTGATATAGAAAACAAGAGCAATCAATTTAGGTAACAAAGGTGTCCATATACAAAACCAAAATGTGATACCCACATTGAATTTAACTTATAAGGGGTTATTTAAACAAAATTTCATTATATTTCAGAACCTAAACTATCCTTAAAAAAACACATCAAAAAAATTTAGTTTCAAGGAATTTTTAAACTACATTTTGTTGGATAATCACCCCCTTGAAACTCGTATTCAATATTAGTAAAAATAGTGACAGGAATGTAAAATTTATACCTCTTACTTAAATTTTTAGGGGTTTTAAAAACATTTATATTTAACACAGAAGAATAAATATTTGACATATTTCATCATATCATCCCCCCTCTAGGGATTCTATCTAACAACCTTCATCACAGTTTGGACTTCTTCAAGAGATAAAATCGCATTATTTTGATACCATATAATATTTTGTGACAATTGGTAATTTTAAAATGATGTATTTTAAGGAAACACCAATTTCAATAAACTATTAATGTTTTTTACTCTTTATAATTTATCATTACAACATTCACCATTCCTCATTAGTAAATACTTCACCTTCGATTCTCTCTTTAAAAATAAAAAAACACCAAGATATGTGAATATGGTGAGTCAATATTTTCTCTTCAATATGAGCAAATGATTTGAGAACTGTTTAAAAATATTACAATTCCTTTATTTGAAACCCTAAAATTTATAGAACTATTTATTCTTTCTACACCGTTTATTTTCCAAGTCTATTCATTTTTAAGTAGCATGGTTTTCTTTCTTATTTTAGTTTTCTTCTTAGAAGTAAAAAACTAATTTACTTGATTGGGAAATGAAATTCCATTCTTCTCATATTGCTCTATATTATTATAAATTTCTAACTATGATGGATATATAGTTAGACATTCCCTTTTTTTACATTCTCAAACTTCTTTACATATGAGGAACCTTTCTTTGAATAATAAATTTTTGAACCTTAAGTCAATATTGTTGTGCCTTTGTTAATAAATAGTTATTATTTCTATGATATCTAGGTCATTAACTTAGTGGATACATGTAATATTAGTTTAAAACTCCCAAAAATATATTTTAAAACATTTAAATTAAGCATTTTAGGTAATCTGTCAAGTAAATCATTTGGATTTTCAACCTCCAAAAAAATCTTGCTATCACATTCTTGTAATTATTTCAATTTATTGTTAATTTTGATCCCTTATTTCTGAATTTTTACAGACATCTTTCAGTGGTCCATGATGTCACCTTCGATACCATAATAGAAGGAACTATTCCTTATAGAGACATCCTGATCAATTTTCATTAATGCATTCTTAGGAGTGGTTGATTTAAAATTATTCTTTCATTGTTTACTCCTAAAATAAAAGTTTTATCTCTTATTTCTTTATTTCATCAACTAATATTTTTGGTATTATTTTTTTAGTTGAGTACGAGTTTTATTTTATTTTTTATATACCAAAATTTCTTGTAGTAATGAACACTTCTATTATAATACTCGTAGAAAATTTTAAGACTTCCACATTTTTTGTTCATATATAAATTTCCACTTTTCTTTGATGTCTAAATTTATAAATAAATCTTTACTTTTTTTAATTTCTTATCTCCCATACATGAGGTCATATAAAACATAAATTCACTAACATGTCATGTCAGTAATCCGTGACCATGTGTCTGAATCTCCAAAACTTCTAATAATTAATAAAAATCCATTAATTTTGTTTTAAGTTCAATTTGTCCATATATTTACCCTTGATATATTTTGATTGGTTTCTCCACTAATTTAGGACTTCATTGGGAAGATAATATTCTTGGAATTTCTTATATCCACCCATGACACATTGGTGGGTTCCTTAACATTTTTCTCCCACTATATATGTTTATATTTTCACAATTGTCCAATATAGTCTTTTAAAATAGAATCAATGTACACAAAAGTATAAGGATTGTGGGATAAATTATCATATCAACTAGTTGATGGTTGATCATGAGATAATTCACAACTCTTTTTTCACTAATAAGAGTGTTATAAGAAGTATTACTTTTGATATAAGTATTATTTACATTAATTATCTTCTCAGAATTTTATGATGATTCTATGTTGGTTCTCTATAATTTCATCAAAATTACATAAAACTCAAGAAAAATTATATTAAGAATATATTTTTTGTCTTGATGTGATTTCATAATTTATTCATAACCATTGTCCAGATTCCTCATCTAATCATTACGTATATTTCTTATCTATTATAGTGAAATTTTAAGTTCCTTTATCTTATATGTTTTTGCATCCATATAATAATCCTTAAAATTCATATATAATTTTTATAGTATAATTAATGTATGAATTAATTAAAAATAGTCTCTAACAAAACACTCTCACAAAAAAATCTTTTCCATTAGCTAGAAAATATATTTCATTGACAATATGTTGAGATTATTTCTTATCCTAACCAGTTTTGTGAGGGTGTTGCATCTTCTCACCATTTTAACTAATTTATATTCCATTGAGTCATATTTTTATTCAATAAATTATTTTTAATAATGCAGTAACTTGATATATAAAAATATAAATGTGAAAAATTCAACATGAATATTATTTAAATAATTCTTGATTTCAAAATTATAAAATATGAGTGATTCATTAAACTAATATTCATCACAACTAGATATTAATTTATCAATAAAGGTATCATATTTAACATAATTTTAAATATTCATTCCATTATAATTATGTATAACTATTGTTTGATCCTATTCAAATTTTTAGTTTCTTTCTCATCTTTTTGGTTTCTTTCTACTTCCTAATTTTTAAAGTCTTAGGTGAATCCTCCATATCTATTTAGTGAAGGATGTAATATTAATTTTCAAGTTGAGTCACTTCTAAGAAAATTTAAAACTTGAACATCATATAATCTCATTAAAAACACAGGGGTCTTAAAATAGATCTGATGAGAGGGAACTTTCTTATCTTTATCGCTACTTGTTTGTCCTAGTGGAGTGGGACAAACACCTGGGAGGGGTAGGGTTGAATCACGTGTGACTAAATCTCTTACAAAATTCAAAATATTCCTTTATTTGTATACAAATTTGGTATTTAAACCAATATTTCCTCTTAAGAAACATGGATATGATTTTCTATTAATAATAATTCATCAAACATATTCAAATTAGTAAGGGAAGGTAAAAATAACATGTAATATTTTTACATGGTTAGACCCAATGTGGGAAACCTACTATTTAATGTGTCCAAATATTATCCCAGGATAAATATTTTCCACTAATAATATTAAGATCAATTATAGTGGGTTTGGGAAAAATTATATTTTAACTATGTGTTTTACCTAAAATTCTTTGGGGGAAAGTTATCATCCTAAAACCATTATCACCACATTACAAAAATTAGTAGGCACAAAATTCCTTTGTAATTTCATTTTCTAGTATCCCACTTGACTTTAATATTCACAATTAGTATTGAAAACTCCAGACTCTTGAGGTTGATGATCTATTAGTTTATTATTTCATAAAATAAAAAAAATTATATTTGTTTCTTCACAAAATCATATTCTTTGATAGCCAGGATATTATTTTCTAGATTATATGTTACTCAATCTCTATTAAAATCATTTCTTTCAGTTATTACTTTGAAAATTATTTTTGGATTTTTATAGATCAAACTTCAAGGATATCGACTATCAGTAACTATTAAATAGATCTAAAAGAATGTTATGCTTCCTCATCACTTCTTTATTATAACTTTAGAACTTCTATGATAATTGGTATCTTAGAAACTAGTATGTACACCTGTTTATTTTTCATCTCTCTTATTTACCCTTGACCAGATCTAATTAGTAGTACTGTGTTATATTATTCTTATTCTTTACTACATATAATATCTTTATATTTAGATTTTTATTTATTTATTATATTTATTCTTATTGGATAGTTCTAATATTCTCTTTATCGACTTCTTGTACCCCCAATCCCAACAACTTATTTATTTATTCAACTCATACTTTTATTTATAGGTCATGCTAATTATTTTATATACATTAAATATAGAAATACCCTTATTTTTTTCATCTCATTTTCTCTCATCTAAATAAGTCTACTTAATTCTTACAATAGGCTTTAAAATATTTATCTCTAAATATTTTCATAGTAATATGAATTCAAATCTTTCTTTAAAACTTTAAAAAAATGCATCAAACACATTACAATATGGGATTTCTCATTGTGGCATGGTTGAATCAATAGAAACCTATAAAGATTACATATTAAATTTGTAAAATTATGATAAAATCTCATATTTACTTCAAATATCATCTAGTAGGAATAAAAAATATTTTTTATATTTAAATCAGTGAAGTTTATCATTAATAAATTTCACATTTAATTTGTATTTTTATCTAATATGGAATTTCATCATTTATAGAAAATTTGAATTCCTTTAATTTCATTGCATATTTTTTCATTTATATGTCACTCATAAGGATAACCATATAATTCAAAATATTATATCACAATTAGTTTTGTGATTTTTTAAGCTATGAAGAATAGTTCCTACATCAAATGATTTATTTTCCACTTTTGATCACCAATATTGATTTTCAAATATTCTCATTTGAAAATAAAAATATAATGGTACAATGATATTATACATTAATCTTATTCAAATAAAATCTTGAATCATGTATTCACATAACATCTTAATGTTTATAACTTGATATAAAATCATTAGAATCATTAGGTATAATTTTATCTTGAGAATAATATTATGGAATTATTATCTAATTTATCCAAAATATGATATGTTTAAAGTCATTCATTGTTATCAAATTATATATTTAAAATATATTTAAGTGGAATCTTTA
Source organism: Viscum album (assembly GCA_963277665.1). NCBI lineage: Eukaryota > Viridiplantae > Streptophyta > Magnoliopsida > Santalales > Viscaceae > Viscum > Viscum album. The sequence continues at coordinate 239,913,725 of OY728158.1, forward strand.
AATGAAAAATGTTACTCATCCAAAAAGTATTACAGTGAAGAAAATATTAAGATATTCCTAGAATTATTAATAACTACACATTTTTTCAAAGTCAAATGTTATATGCATATCATATAGTATTATGCTCACTCAATGTCTTACAGTAGCACAAAGTCTTATATTTATAATGTTTGTCCCATCCTTTACAAATTACCATATATTCCATATCTGATTTTCTATTATTGAGCCTTATAAAAAAGCTTAAAGTTGTATGATGGATAAAAAATTCAAATATTCTACCATGAAGTCTTACACAATTGAAATATTAGATAATTCAAAATTCATACAAAGTTCAAGGTTTTATATTTTGTATATAAAGTATTATGAGAAAATTAATATGTGGATTCAAAAAAAACAATTATTTGGACACATATGAATTCTTATAATATTTTTAATACTTATCCATTTTTCTGGTCATAACTCCAAAATTCATAATATGTTCAATTTTATTATGTTCCAATTAAAATCAATTCAAAAATTATTCAAGAACATAAAATATCCTTATAATGACTTAAAATAATTCTAATAATTATAAAAAAATTCCAAACCTCTTTATCTTTCCTCTAAGGTACTTTATTTCATATAAAATAATCAATTTAGAGTATTTTAAAAAGATCACTATATTCTCATTCAGTCTTCACAAACCTTCATCCAAGTACAGTTCCAAACTGATTTAAATAACTTTTAAGATATGTTACACATATGTTTATTCTCAAATATTCAACTATATCTTATTAAAACTTTGAACCTATTTTAATAGTTTCAAATATAGATATACAAGTTGTCTTGTACAATACAGTTTAACAACCAACTTCTCTAATTTCTTATGTCATGGTGTAGACACTTATCCTCCTACAATCAACACCTGTCTTGATTACATGATGTTCAACCAAAACAATAATTTTATTTAGTTTAAGGATACTCACTTGAATTTATCTAGCCAATTATTCAATGGAATCACCTTCAGCTTCTTTGGGTTGAATCTCACTCAATCACCTTATTTCAATACACATTTACTTCTCGCCAACAACTACATTTAAAACATATAAAACCAAAATCCAAAGGGTACTTTAATATGTTACAATAAGGTGAATATATGTATCACCCTAAAAACCCAAATGAGTTAAAATTCCTATTAGAACTCCATATCATGGTAAAATCCACATTGAAATCCTACAACATGATTTTATCCTAGAGGGTTTAATTCCCCAACCTGAATCATCCGGTATAGACTAAAGTGTCACAAGAACTCACATGCTCCTCCCCATACGCAAGAGGGTATCGACTACCACTAGGGGCCAAAATTTGAACATGTGGAGACTATAACATTGGTAAAAATATCCAACCAACACATATACATGAGGAAGTGATAATAAAATAAGATACTCATATAATGGAAGTAAATGATATAAACCATGCTATATAAATATGTCATTCAAGTCAAAAAAACAACCAATAAATAATAAGTCAATTGCTTTGAAAAATGATGGAAGATAAAAAGTTATTCCAAAACAAGAAACCCAAAGTCCATTGTATCACCCACTATCTTACCTAATCCTTTATATTATCCATCCAGTATAGGGTCCTTTCCCTTTACTAGATCCATAACCATAACTTATGTACATGTACTGAGGTCCTTTCATTTTAATGGATCACTAACCATATATTCTATACATGTATTGAGATTTCCATGTAGTATGTGAGTATAATCCCAGTAAGACACCACCAATGAATCATTAAAACATGCACAACATTTATATTAAGTTGTATTCAGTGAAATAAATATATAAGTGAAAATGTAAAAAATCACATGCTAGGTCATTGACCACTAACTATGATTCCATGATCCCCGAACCTACATTCTATGTTTCTATGTGAAAGGAAGAGTTATGTCTAGTTTCATGAATCTAAGAACAATCCACAAGAACCATGTAAGTCTTATAATGGGCCACCTGGCCCTGTTGCTTATGTTTAGGCCACAACGTAGTCATACCCCACCAATAATCTATGTCTAGAACACAAGGCAGTCATGCCCCACTACTAGTCTCATGTCAGACATCATGGCCATCGTGACCTTTAGTCTATCAATTAAGACCCTTCTATAATCATCATGCATTATGCTAAACATGATCTCCTCTAAGGGGTTAAAAAATCCATAAAGACTCCACAAATCAATTTGATACTAGATAGAAGAAGTATATAAACCATTCATAGATACACACACACACACAAACACACAAGTCTTATAAAGTAATGTCTTGAGCTATACACATGTACAAGATTGTCAAAAAAAGAGTGGTCTCACATCCTACACACACACAAAAAATCATGTCCTAAAAAGAAAGGTCTCATGGGATACATAGGCACAAAAATACATTTCATATAAAACAATTTATATAGTTATCATAACATGGTATGGAACTTCCTACGTTAAATGTATAAAATTCCAACGTCATTGTCTTCCACTCAAATCAAGTTCACACTCCAATAAAACATATATTCATCCCCAAACTATCACATGATAATTCAGGAGTAAAAACCCAAAAAGAAAAACATTTCACGGTAAAAGATCAATTCATACTTACATAATGAGATATAATGTAATGAACATATCTAAATGAATCCAGTAATTATTGATAAGAAACTAGATATCTACCTATAATACTAACTAATCAAGAAAAAATCACATTATATTATACTTTGATTCCTAGATCTGACTAGGATAAGGATAAGAGAGAATATCTAGAAATAAAAAGGAAAATTGAGGGAAAAATCACTTACCTTGAAATACATAGGTCCATTGCCACTAGATCCAATGTAATTTCTCTTAAAAGGGAAGGAATTTTCTAGGATGATTCACTAGATTCCCTAGGTTAGATAGCCTAATGTGTGGGAGAAATAATAACTGGTTTTGGGGTTTTTTGAGATAAAACCCCAATTTTTAGATTAATTAATTCCATGATAATGGTTTGGTCACAATATTTACTACACTATGTGCTAACTTTGTGAGGTTCACCACCTATTCAGGGAACCTATATAGTTTGGCTTCTTTGTTTGGTAAACCATGTTCCAATCATTATTTTGCTTCTATTATGAGTTTCCTGATTTCTAAGGATATGTCACATGATTAAAAAAAATGATGTTTCAACTATGCACCATCTACATCCACTATCTATATATTTTCATGGTTACTTGTATAAAAACATAATTTCCCCTAACTATGTTCAAACCATTAACCCCTTAAAGGATTATAAAACCCTCTAAAACTACCCATAATCTAATTTATACTACACCTAAATAAATTATAACTCATAAAAATTTAAATAATGGATCGAGAAAGGACTAACAATCCCAGAAAAATATGATGCCATTACCATCACACCCTCAAATTACTTATCATCATCAATAATTGTCTCTATATTTCTAATTCAAGAAACTCATTCCACTGAGTAATAAAATGCCATTCCCACTCCCAATTTTGTTCTTGAACATGTCCATGTTGCCATAAAACTTGAAGGAGAGGAAATTTATTCCCTCAAAACACATTTTCTTTCAGATAAAATATCTATACTAGACACTGCTAAAATGAATCACTCAATTCCAACTCAATGTACTCACTTTCATTCACATGAGAAGGATCTAACAGATGATTCCTATACTCAAATACATGGAACAGATCATGAATAACTAGGTTTCATGGAGAAACATCCAATTAGTATGCCACTATACTGACTCATTCCACTATCTTGAATGGTCCTAAAAACCACAAGGCTAATTTTACACAACTCAATAATTTATGGTTCCCCAATAGAGAAGATACTCCTTTGAAAAGTATACCATATATGGTAAAATCTAAAGGTTTATATCATTGGTCTACATAATAACACTACCCTATCTATGTGGTAACCAGCCAATTTCTAATTTACATCACCTTATCAATGGTTTACTATACTAAACTCATAATGACATCTATTGACATAACCAATTTATCTCAATATAACAGAGAAAAAAATAACAAACCATAAATATCCTTAAAAATAGAAATTTTAATTGAATATTGAAAAATGTTATTATATGAAAGTTTTGTCAATGATAGATGGTCATAACATACTCAAGCAATGTCTACCACACACACCCTGAGTATATACTCTAAAATCAAGATTATCCTCCCATACTGTCCATCTATTTAGGCATGACATGTCAAAATCAGCATCAGCTATGACCCTATCACATTTTAATTTTTTTCCAAAACCATGACATAAAATGAGTATCTCAATCCAAAATTATACTTTTAGGTGCTTTGGGAATCCACACAATCTCTAGAATGTATAACCTACCCATATCAGTCACATTTTCAGTTTATAGAATGGAAAATAAATGTGTAAATTTTTTTAAATAGATCAATGAAAACCCACACTACATGCTGACCTCTTGGGGGTCATAGTGAATACTATAAAAATTTCATATCCACATCATCCCACTTCTACTTATGTATATGAAGTATATGAAGTAAACCATAGGGTAATTGGTGGTTCAATTTGATCATTTGAATGTGTGGCAATGAGTGATGAACCATTCTATATCCTTTTCCTTGCATAATCGCTAGAAATAATTTTGGATATCATGATATGTATTTATCAATCCTGGATGAACAACCAATTATAATTTTTGTGAATCCATCATTAATTCATCTTTCTTATAAGTAGGAACTACCACTCTATCGTGGATATAAGTTACATTATTCTCATCTAAGGACTATCACAGAATAATGTCATACCCTATCAGTATCCCCAACATCACTAGAAAATCTAGATTAGTATCCTAAATTGACGTGACTCGATCAACCAATGTAAAAGTGATGACCAAGTACACACAATATACTACCTATTTCTCTCAAGATACACCTACCTACCAACTTTAATAAAGACTCATCAACTTACATTTTTCATTTGATGTATGAGATCCCAACTCCTATATCTTCCTACTAAGAGAATATGGAAAACATTAAAATTTCCAAGGGAATACAAAATATTGAAATATAATGTATTTAGATACTCAACCCAAGGTATTTTTCTTAGATTCAAGTATCACTTGGATAAAATATATCATAATATCTAGTGGTGTTTATGGAAAAATAATATCTCACAAAATATATAATGATACAAACATTTAAATATGTAAACTAAAAGGTAACTCCATGTTGTGAGTAGGTTAGTTTTGCTCATGGTGGTCATTACTGGTGAGATCCCTATATAAATACCCAGTAGTTCATCGTTATGAAATCTTGAAAACCAACTCTAGAGGAATTTAATTATAGTATATAACAAATCCTCAGTTATGTTAGAATCATAATTGGAGTATATTTCAACCTTCCCTTCAACTCTTTGAAATCCTCCTTACACAGGTTGGCCCACTATAACTTTACCCCTTCTAGTATGTCTCACCATAAGTGTTTCCAAATATGATAAGTCTTAGCTATACTATCTAAAATACCCACCTAATACAAGGAATCATTAAATATCATACATGTTCCTAGGAATAACCCATGACTTAACCACCCCACATTATCCAAATCAACACGAATATATTTCTTATAAATATCATACTTGATAAATTGTACCTATTGGATCAAAAAGTGACACTTCAAAAGATAAACCTAAATTTAATGTGCTCAAAGTGAACTCAACATGATCTCCAAATTTCTATCATACAGTTTTGGTTTCCATGAATATACTAATATGTTGTAAACAATACCCTAAAAATGGAATCCATTTATGTGTAGAAAATTCCTTTCATGAAATCCATAAATACTACTAGAGAAATCATCAACCCAAACAACATCCCAAGGTACTCATATAGCCCATATCTACTCCCAAACACTATTTTTAGTATATCCTATTCTCAGAACAGAAGTTTGTTATAAAATGATCATTGATCCATTTTGTAGAGGCACTAGGATTCCCTCAAGTGATTGAAAAAGTAAACTATATTATGAAATGGATACCAGTTCTTCAAAGTGACCAGATTCAATTTTCAATAATCCACACATAGACTTTAGGTACCACCCACCTTCTTGGAAAAAATAACTAGAGCCCCACAAGGGGAAGTTCTTAGCTAAAAAAACCCATTCACCTCAAGATATTCAAAATGCACTTTTAACTCCTTCATATTAGTCTATTACATCCGATATGAATGTATTAATAGAGGTTGTGTACCGATAATAATTTTAATCTTGAACTTGATTCCTATATGAAAAGGTATTCTTATTAAATGATCTAGAAATACATCTGGGTAAATGTCCAACACTGGAGGAAAAGTGGTTAGAGATATTACCTAATTTTATATAAATCCATACTTACCACCTAAGCTATAATGGTATTAATCTATCTAAGATCCATTCCTACTATACTTACTCCCAGATATCATTATTTATTAAATTCATTCTTCTACCTCTTAATGGAGGTAAAGGTTACCCAAATCTACTAAAAAATTATACGATGTCATAAAGAGTCAACCAATCCATACCAAAGATATCATTGAAGAGGTCAACATGTAGTATGGGTTAGATTTTCTAAGAGTATCAAGAGAATTGTTTTGAGGAAAGTGTTTAGAGGAAAACCTAACCCATTAAACACTTGATAAAATATAAACTAATGGTAAGACTCTATATTAAACAAGGTACATGAGAGTGTTGATGTAATAAAAACCATACCTCTTACTATCAAAGGCCCCTCTCCATCATTAACCAGAATTTTACCCACTATGTAGATTCTACTCGTATTTTTTACCATGACTTGTCCATATGATCCTTGATTCATTTAATTCACCAAACCCTATGAAGTTTGTAACTAATTTTAATACCACCTTCCTACTCTATAGACCAACCCTCTTATAGTTTCTCTATTACGTATCTAATATTCTCCTAGAAATTCCATTGGAGCATTTTCAAACAAAACATTCAAACATGAACTCCACCACAACATTATCAAACAAAAATGATCAAGATGTCACATATTAAAATATCTATGAAACTTCATCAAAGTATTTGTAAATAATTTATATTTGTGACCAATCATTCCAAAATTAAATCTCTTCAGAGAACCTCCACCTATTGATGGAGTTGAAGAAACATTTGTACACTATGGCTACTTATTACCAGCATGGACTATCACCTCATCCTTTTTATTTTTTATTTCATGATGGGTCACTCATAACTCCACTATAAAATCCTCCTATTTATATGTTAAGGATATGAATAATACGCTATAATTTATCCTCATATAAATCATTATCTATCATAAGGCCCTTATTATGGAATTTTGAGTAGGTGGTCAGGTCAAAATACCTCACATGATCTCTCAAATTAGATCATAATCAAATCTCAAACTTCTGGATTCTATATGCCGCATTACATGAAAAAATATGGGTAAAACAAAATAAATACATAAAATTATAGGAATACTACATCACTATTAACATTCCCAACTAGAGTTGCATATACTATTGGGATATATCTAAATTCATCATATTTGGAATAACTCATAGAAAATTTGTTTTTTAAGGTCTAAAAAGTTAGACCATTATAAATCCTAGTCTAGTTCATCACACTCAACTATCATCTAATAGGTACATAAAGAATATATATATAGAAAATTTCACTCACTGCTTGCTAGAAGTCTCTACCAAATAAAAATTTTCAATCCATTCGTAAAAATCCCAATGGAATTCAGTTACCTAGAATGTTGGTGGATACTGTAACTAAAAATATTAGAAATTTTTTACCATAGTCGGTTTAACCCTATAGGCTCCTCCACCCTGAATAGGTACTAACCAAAAGACTCCAGCTATAAGATCTAGGATTTTTTAGCGGTATGACATTGTTTAAATTTTTGTTTCAATCTCATGTTTTTGTTTAATGAAATGGTTATCTGGAGTATTAGGGGTCTCGAGGGTTTTCTTAGGGTTTAAGACATGAAAGTATGGGAAACAAGGACATCCTATGCAAGGATCATGGTTGGTTCATGATTAAGTAAACCATGCGGCCTTCTTATACAAACTGTGCATCTTTGAACAGTGGCATATCGCATGGTTGGTGCATAGTTTTTAAACCATGTGGGTCTCCCTAGGTAACCATGAAACCCAAATTCCCTTGTAAAGTGTCTTGTGAATAGTTTGTGCACAATTTTTCAAACTGTGTGGGTGAACCATGCGCCCCTTTAAAAGTTAGAAAACATAGAATTTTTAGACCTAGATATTTTAATGTTCCACCAAATTTTCTTCCACATTCCCCCCTTGAAACCCTAGTGATGGAAACTATCCCAAAATCATCCCAAGGGTGGTTCTCCCTATTTTTATGTCTATTTGGAGCATATTTGGTTACAGATCAAAGCTCTGTGAATGTTTAATCTCCCTCTTTCTTCTCTTTTCAGGATTACGGATTGTATTTTGGGAAATCTTATTTCAAATCCCTAAAAAATTATTACTTTTGTGGTTTTTATACGGAGGCTTAAAGGGGTGTTTGAATCCATAACTATGTTTATGATTAAGAGTGCATTAATTAATTAATTTGAGGTAGGTGTTCTATAAGTTATATCCCATAGTTTTGTTGTAGATTTGTGCATGTTTGGTTTCGTTCATGGTTATCCCTTGTTGTGATTTTGATTACTTTAGTTATATTTGGTAAAGTGGAAATATAAATAATAAATTGAACCAATAATGGGCCCCATGGTATGCATCAATGATGATTTGACCGATTAAGGGTGACCCATGGGGTGTGATGCCATTCTTGGACATAGTAATTAGAAAAGTAAGTGCAAGGTTGATGTGTGATAACATATATCCCTTGTTGAACATGTTTAAATGTTTAGTTGAAATGAAAATTTAATATTATTAGTGTGAATAGATTTGATAATGGATTAAGGGGTTTCTTGGCATGGAATGGAAATGGGTTAATAGGGTTAATTGAGATCGTGAAAAGTGGGTTATTAACTATGTTATAAATTCATAAGAGAGTTAGTGCATATGAAACGATGAATATATTAAATTGGTAATATAATTTTTAATGATAAATATGTAAAATGGGGTTTTTATAATAGAATTTATGGATATGTGAAATGGGTTGATATAATGGATTTATTGAAAATTCTTAGTGAACTTGGGATGAGAATGGGAATTGGGATAAATGGGCTATGTAATGTAAATGTAAAATCTGTTAATGGGTTATAGAATAATATTAATTACACTATTTTTTTATTATGTATTATTATTGATATATGTATTGTTTGTGTTCAGTTGTTATATGGATTGTGTGTAGTGAATGGATGAATAATAATGTGCATATGGATTGGTAGTGTGGTGTATTTACTGTGGTTCTACGCCCATAGACTGAGTTTGACTGATTCTCTAAACTCCACCCAACAATGCCAGAGTTAGGTAAGGGGATAGAGCTATATTCCCTTAATGGTTTCATTCCAACTGGAATGAGGCTTCGAGGTGAGGAAAATGTGTTTGTTATGATTTTTTGTCTCTAGTGAGATATGGACATGACTTATTCCTTTATGCATAATGATAAATTCCTTGAACCTTTGTGTGAATAATATAAATTCATAACCCATGTAACACATATTGATAATGAATTTAGTAATGAAGAAGATGCAAGTAATGAATTTGGTACTAAGGTTAGTAATAGTTAAAGGAAATATTGTCAACTAATGGAATTCAAACTATATTTTATTCACTTTTCATTTATTTAGTACTTTATTGAACTACAAGTTTAGACAGGATATTTTGTAGACCCTATTGGTGGTGGCCTATAGAGTTGTACTCACACCCTTCTTGGTTCTTCATTGGGTACATGAGAAGATTTCATTATTGTAGTTCAGATAAGGGAAACAGCCTTGTGCTTGAGAGTTGATTCAGACATAGGATATACATGGATGAGGTTCTAGACATATATTATAGAAAATTTTGGGGATTACTTTATTTATATTTATTTTGGGTATTGTTCACTTAGAACTGTTAGCATGACATACCATATTTATTATTAGATGTGGTCTGTACCCAGTTGGGAGATGATTGATTTTGCATATTCTTTGGTTATTATATATTGTTGTTTCTACTATTTTTATTGTTATATAACATGGATTACTCTATTAAAGAGGGTATAGTCTCCCCATGTGTCTTACGAGACCCTCATCGCTAGTCACTAACCTCTAGAGTACGTGGAGGCGTTCTAGAGGTAATGTGATGACTCGACTCATATCGATGTTTAGAGGCTTCTAGGATGGGGACATTTAAATGTGGTATCATAGTGGTTATTTTATATGTTATTATTATTTGACATGGTAGAAAGGAGAATAGGATGTGTCAGGACTTGGTAATGAGCTCGTTCTTGGGCATAACTAACCCATGTAAGAGGGAAAAATCATGTTACCAAGGGTGGGAATTTTGTTCTTATTGTGCATTGTTACATTTTATGATATTTAACCATTGGGTGATTCAATTATTGTGTGATGTGAAAGTTTTATGATTATTTCCTCAAGGCTGAAAATGTATGAGGTAGTGAATTCATGAATCATTCTAAGAACCTATTTATATAAGTGACACAAATCATTGTAGGCACACACATGGGATGAGTTTGTGGGACATAAAGGGTATAATGAATTTAATTTTGATGAAATTGATGAAAATTGTGTCTAATGAAATGATGAAAATGGGTAATAATGTGTAATAGGAAGTAAAATGTTAATAATGGTTGATTAGTTATACTTAATGGTGGTTTTATAAGGGTAAAAGTGATAATTGTAGCATGTTGTGAAATTGGAAATGTGCCTAGGTGAAAATATTTGAATGGTAAGCATAGAAATAGTTTTGAAATGGTTTATAATGTAATATTTGTAACCATTTAAGATGGTTTTTCCATGTTATCGATGGAAATTAATAAGGATGGTCAAGGTTAGTGTTTGTGATGTAAAGATGACTTTTGGGATTGTTTTTGCAATGGGTTGTTTATGACCGGTAGAGTGATTTCATTTATATGAACTGTATAATATATATTTGATGTGTTATAAATATTGGGTTTGAAATTTTTGAGAAATTACACTATGAAGATGTGTACTATAAGGGAAATAAGAATATTTTTCTAAGAATTATCCCTCAGTAGTGGAGCAAGAATACCTGATGATTCTGGTAAATAGAGAAGAGATGTTCTGTGAGAACTTTTATCCTTTCAAGTTGATGATGGAATGTGACCCAATGAGTGTTGTACAGAGTATGTTCAAGCTGACCAAGGAGTTTCAGCAATAACACCCTACAAAAATTAACAGAGAGGGTGGGATATAAGCAGCCATGTTTTGTAAAGAGTCAACCTAGATGATTCTTGATCATCAAGAGACTCATTTCAAGATGTTTGTAAAGTTAGCAGCCTATATGTTCTGAAGTTATGAAATGTGTTGGTGGTACCTCATAGTTCATACTAAGCATGAAAAAGGATTGACATAGATATATTTTCTGGAAAATATTCTAGAACACTTCTACCTAGATACCTTGAGGTTGAAGAATATAATAGAGTTTATGAGTTTGACCTGGGGGTTGCATCAGTGATGGATTATGCAAGCCTTTTCACCAACTTTCACCACTTCATATGGATTTTTAAAGGAGATAAGGATACTGTTTTGGAATTTTTCTAGGATGGTAATAGACACGATATGAGTTCCTAGGTAAATATATTTTGTTTGAACATGATTGTTTGGTTAGTCTGCCGAGAACTTATCTCATAAGGGAATCTGAAGGGAGATTCTGGTAGTGGAATTAAGTTGAAATATGGGAGGGAAAGTGGTATGGATTTCAAGGGAAGAAAATGTTGTTTTGTGAATTTTAATCAGGGTGAATGTGTGAAGAATAGTCATAAGATAGTTCCAGTCTCTGAGGGTGTTGATCAGGAGTTCAGTTACCAGTGTGGCAGGACAGGGCACATGCACGACCAGTGTCCCTGACCATCAGTCAAGTGAAGATCTAGTCAAATGTTGGGACATATAAAAAGGTTTTGTAGGAACCATCGATAGATGAGCATATATGGAGGGTAGAGGCAAATGATGATTTTGGGTTGGGGTCAGTTACCCCATATCCGGTAGGAAGTTGGTGTTCAAAGAGCCGTACTAGTAGAAGTGGTGGATGTGGAACTCCGGGAAAAAATATTCAATACGAGTAGGGTAGTACAATGAACGTTACTCAGGATGGATCATAGGGTATATTTTTAATTCATCTTCAAATAGTTTTGTCTACACCTAGGGGTGGAGAGTCTGAATCATCTACCATTTGAGGTATAATTCTCATAGCTTCCTTTCTCACTAGTGCTTTATTTGACACATGTGCCACACATTATTTTATTTATATAGTGTTTGTAGTTGTGTTGGGCCTAGTCATTGAATGTGAATGTGAGGTTATTTCAATTGATACTCCATTGGGGGTGAGAGTTGAGGATATCATAAAATTTAAGGGTAGTGATTTAGAAGTGGGTGGGTGCCATTTTTTATTGAACTTGATTTCTTCTTGATGTTAGGTTTTGACCTAATTTTGTGTATGGAAATTTTTGTGTATTACGAAGCCCATATTCACTATTACAGATGTCGGGTAACATTTATGTCTCTATATGGATACCCTTATGTTCATCATGGTATGTGGGATGGTCAAGCAGACCATGCAGGGCCAGTTTTCCAAAATTGGGAGAACTCACAACCAAATTGGGTTGTCTTGTTTTAGATAAAAGAGGAATGGATCAAGAAATCTTATATCCAATTATAAATAAATTTCTAGATGTGTTTCCTAAGGAATTATTAAGGATACTACCCGAGAGAGATGTTGAGTTTACAATTGATTTTAAACAAGGGGAAGACTAGTTTCCATTCATACATATCAAATGGAACTGAAATAACTCCAATAAATTAAGGTTCATCTCGAAGAGTTGGAGAATAAGGGTTTCATCCATCCCAATACATCATGTTGGGGATCTCCCTTGATATTTTCCAATAAGGATGATGGATTTATGAGGTTATGTGTTAACTATAGGATGTTGAATTAGATGAAAGTTAAGAAATAATACCCACTTCCCATAATAGATGGCCTATTTGACCAACTGAGTGGTGATCCAATGTTCTCCATGATCGATTTGATATCAGGATACCATCAGTCAAGGGGGAGACCTTCTGACGTACCAAGAAATATTTTAAGTAGTAGGTATAGGTTTTATGAGTTTATGCTGATGTCATTAGGGTTTACCAACACACCAGTTATGTTCATGCCTTTAATGAACCGAATATTTCACCCATATTAGGATCACTTCATGGTTGTATTTATTGATCAAATATTGGTGTTCTCAAGAACTCATTATTATCATGGAAAACATCTTGACATAATCCTGTGTACACTAAGAGGGAATAGGATTTACTCTAAGATACCAAAATTTCATTTTTGGATTGATGGAGTGAATTTCATGGGTCACATCATTTCAGAGGTAAGTGTGTTGGTGGATCAAGAGAAAGTATAGTTTGTGGTGTCTTGGGAGCATCCCAAGAATATTTTAGATGTTTAGAGTTTTCTGGGATTTATTGGTCATCATAGAAATTTCATTAAATATTTATCCTATTTGGTTGTTCCACTCTTAGGCTCAATAAAGACGGGAGTTAATTTTGAGTGATATGAGTCATGCGATAATTCTTTTCAAGAGTTTAAGAGCAGTTGATGACCTCATCGATCCTATTCTTACTCATACCAGGTAAGAGTTAGACATTGTTCTGTGATTTTTTTGGTGTTGTACTTGGATAAGTATTGATGTCATATGATCAGGTTGTGGCATATGTGTCAATAAAGGTGATGAATCATGAAAGAAATCACCCTAATCATGATATTGAGTTGGATGTTGTGTTTTATGCCTTATTGTTTTGGAGGCATTACTTGTTGAGAGTGATCTTCATGGTGCTTACCAATCATAAAAGTATTAAGTAAATATTCTCTTATCATGATTTGAATCTTAAACTGTGATGATGGGTTTAATACATACAATATTTTTACTTTGAGTTGGTTTACACACCAGAAAAAGGGAATAGAGTTGTAGATGTTTTGAACCGAAATAATTAGAATCAGGTGATTCAAGAATCCAACTCTTAGTGGAGAATGATTAACTTGTTTGCTGAGATGAACATGGAGGTGCTGGATGGGCATGAGTAGATTACCCTTGCATATATAGAAGTTGAATATATATATTTTGAACTCATTCATAGTGAGCTTTCTTGGGGATCCAAAGTGTATGGATACAAAAAAAATTCTTAAAGGTGTGGATTTACCTTCTATTTAGGCTATTGGTGATGATGGGGTTATCAGTGTTTGTGGCTGTGTGGTTGTGCCAGTGTGTGTGCGGGAAGAGTTGATGTGTGAGTTCAATGCATCAATGTGATCATTTCATCCTAGTATAACTAAGATATATCATGATCTTCATAGGTAGTATTGGTGGATGGGAATAAAGAAATAGGTTATAGGTTATGTGGCATGAGGCCTTTAGTAGTTGAAGGTCAAGCATTAGTGCCCATGTGGTTTGTTACAACCATTACCCATTCCGAAGTGGAAGTGGGATGACATGACAATGGAATTCATAGTGGGTCTTATAAGGATGCATCAGAATAATGATAGAATTTGGGTCATTTTGGATTGTTAGACTAAGGTGGCCTATTTCTTTCTGATCTAGGAGAATTTCACTATTGATTAGTTGGGTGAGTTATATATTCAAGAGATAGTGCAATTGCATGGTGTGCCTAAAACTATAGTTCCAGATCATGATCCATGTTTCAAATCATGATTATGGAAGGTATTATAGAAGGTTCATGGTACCCAAGTGTTTTTGAGTATGAATTTTCTCCTATAGACAGACATGAATTCATATTGTACAATTCAGGTGCTGAAAGATACATTGAGGGATTTTCCCCTAGACTTCGGTGGTTTGTGGAACAAACACTTCTAACTTGTTGAGTTTTCCTACAACAAAAGTTTCTAGGATATGATTCAGATGGAAGATTTTGAGGAACTCTATGGGAGATCATTTAGATCTTAATTGTGTGGGTTAGAAGTTGGGGAGTCTATGTTATTGATATTGAGTCTCATGCAGGAGATGTCAAAAAAGGATTGATTGACTTAGAAATGCATAGAAATGGATCAAAGTAGATAGAAGTAATATGAAGATTGGTGACATAGACCTATTGAGTTTATGTTGGGTGATTTTGTATTTATTATAGTGTATCGAAGGAGGGGTCACCATCATATTCCAAAATAAGGCAAGTTAGTGCCTAGGTATGTGCGTCCATTTGAGATTGTGGAGAGGATCAGACTGGTGGATTAACGATAAACTCTTTCATAATGGTATAGTTTAATGAATGATTTTTTCCATGTTTAACAGATTTTATAGTATCACCCTGATCCATCTCATGTAGTCAATGTTTTGGATGTCAATCGTGATCCCGATGCGTCCATTGAGGAGCATTCAGTTCATATTGTGGATCATAGTGAGAAGGGTTTTTGAGGAAAGGTTGTTCCCTTAGTGCACATTCTGTGGAATCATAGAATCATAGTGACGAACCTTCTCTCCCAAATACTACCAAGGATGGTTCTACTTTTTTTTCATGTCCATTTGGAGTGCTATTGGTTGTGGATCTAAGCTCCAGGTAAATATAATATGTTTTTTTTCTCTTTTCTAGATTTGGGATTTTACCTTGGTAAATATTCTTCTGAATCCCTAAAGCATTATTCCTAGGGTAGTTTCTAGGTTGAGGCTTAAAGGGGTGTTTGAATAC
Source organism: Viscum album (assembly GCA_963277665.1). Taxonomy (NCBI): domain Eukaryota; kingdom Viridiplantae; phylum Streptophyta; class Magnoliopsida; order Santalales; family Viscaceae; genus Viscum; species Viscum album. The sequence continues at coordinate 239,929,600 of OY728158.1, forward strand.
ATATCTAAGGTCATAATTAGGATTTCATTCTTCAACAGATTCTTGGTAGGTGATCTATAAGTTATATCCTATAGTTTGTTTGTAGATTTGTGCATGTTCGGTTTGATTCTTGGTTATCCCATGTTGTTCTTTTGATGTATTTGGTAATATGTGGTGAAGTGGGAATCTAAATAATGAATTGAACCCATCATGATCCATTTAGGAGGTGTCGATGATGATTTGACCAATTTAGGGCCATCTATGGGGTGCGTCGACAATTTAAGACCTAAGAATTGGAAAAGTTTGTACAGGGTCGATGTGTGATAACATAGATTTCTTATTGAACATGTTGATATGTTTAGTTTAATTGGAAATGGAATATTGGTAGTGTGACTATATTTGATAATTGATTAAGGGGTTACTTAGAATGGAACAAAAATGGGCTAATTGGGTTAATTGGGACCGTGTCAAGCGGCTTATGAATTATGTAAGAAATGCCTAAGAGAGTTAGTGTGTATGCAATGAAGAATATGTTAAATTTGTAACAATATATGACATAATAAATATGTTAAAAAAATTTCATAAGGGAATTTATTCATATGTGAAATGGGTTGATATAAGGCAACTATTGAATATGCTTAGTGAACTAGGCATGATAATGGGAATTGGGATAAATGGGATATGGAATGTAAATGGAAAATGTGTTAACAGGTTATGGAATAATATTAATTCCCCTATTGATTTTTCTGGATTATGATTTCAATATGTATTGGCTTTGTTCTATTGTGATATGAATTTTTTGTAGTGAATGGATAAATAATCATGTGAACATGGATTGGTAGTGTGGGGTATTGATTGAGCTTCTACACCCATGGGTTGAGTTAGACTGATGATCAAAACACCACCCCACAATGAAAGGGTTAGGGAAGGGGATGAAGCTCTATTCCCCTAATGGTTTCCTTCCACTCAGGTTGAGGATACAAGGTGTGGAAAATGAGTTTGTTGTGATGTGTTATCCCTAGTGATATGGGGACTTGAATTATTCCCTTATGAAAAGTGCTGAATGACTTGAACCATTATGTTAATGACATAAATTCTTAACTCATGGATCATATATTGATAATGAATTAAGAAATTAAAAACACTCAAGTAATTAATTTATTAATAAGGTTAGTAATAGTTAAGAGAAATATTTTTAACTAATGGAACATAAAATTTATTTTATTTACTTGTCATATATTTTGTACATTCATGCACAATCTATTTAGAATGGATATTTTGTAGACACCATTGTTGGTGGCCTAATGAGTTGTACTAACACCCAGCTTAGTACGCCATTAGGTACCCAAGAATATTTCATACTTGAAGGTTACGATAAGGGAAATGACCAATTTTTGGGAGTAGAGTCAGGCATAGGATGTACATGGATGAGGTTATGGACTTATTGATAGAGCTGTTTTTGGGATACGACTGTCTATTTTTATTTTGGGTTTTTTTTCAATTGGAACTGTTACCATGACATACAATATTTATTATTGGTTGTGGTTTGTACCCAGTTGGGAGATGTTTAATTATTCATTTTTTTGTTTTTTATATATTATTGTTTCTGTTATTTGTATTGTTATCTGTTGTGTCTTACTCTGGTAAATAAGATATAGTCTCCCCATGTGGATTATGAGACCCTCGCCGCTAGTCAACAACCTTTGGTGTATGGGGAGTCACATTGAGGTCATGTGATGACCTGAATCATAGCACCATTTAGTGGATTATGTGTTGGGGATGCTAAAGCAGCATGAAGTGGTTCCACTGACTCGACCACTAGAGCAACTTTGGAAGTATTCTAATTTTCATTCTCCTTCATGTTCTGATGTTCTGTGGGAGCATTTACTATTATAAAAGCATCATGAACTGCTTCCCCTGGTGGTCCCCAATACGTCATTGAGGTGAAATTATTTTAAATGGCATATTGGATACATATAATTTCTTTTAATAGATTAAATTACAGTACTACCTAAGAGTTATAATGGGAAAACACATAAGAACTACTTTATGAAGACTCATCTGAAGAGGCCACATATGACTATAATGCATAAAACCATACATTTACTAAGTCGTAAGCCCTTGTGTCCCATACCGATATATTATTAATAGTCATAAACATATAACAAGATATATAATACTCATTATAAAATAACTAAATGTCATCTATAATACACAATACAACACAAAACAAAGACTGTAACTGATATATATCTAATTAAACCTTTATTAATGATAAAAAATAGATGCATGACATGTTAACCTACCTGATTACTCATGATTCACGAACTCACCAAAATACTATAAATTTTAATTACACAAAAATACCTAAGATCAACATGAAACTATAATTACACAGTCAATAATAGAAATCCCTCTTTCCTTGGTAACTCAATGGTCTATTACACATGAGACACCCTGGAGTATGAATAAACCCATACCCAAGTATGAAATATTTTATATCCTTTCTACCGAACTCCTAAATCATATCCAAGGAAAATGGATGACTCTAATACCATTTTGTAACTCCCCAACTTGAATCAAGAGGTTTAGGATAAAGTTTTACATGACCTTATTCACACCTCCACATAATTAAGTGGTTGTCAACTAGTGTAGAGGGCCTAAATCAGAACATGAGAGACTATTCAATTAATAAAAATAACCAACCAACATATTTACATGAATAATAAATAATGAAATAAAATAATAAAACATTATATGTAAAGAACATAAACCATTTTTTCATTATGTCTTACAAGGAAACCAGACAAATAATCAATTGTATGTTTAGTAATATAGAAAACAAAGATGGAATATAACAATAGAATATATAACAATAAACAAAAATTCTACTGTAATTCAACCTATCTACCCAATACCTCCATGCTCACCCACCCGACATAGGGCCCTTTCCATTTACTAGATCCCTGGCCATTAAGTCTGCATTTTCCCCAAGATTCCCATGAAGGGTGTGACTATAAAACTAGTAGGTTACCATAAATTTATCCTTAACATATTCATAAAATTTATATAAATGTGTATACATTGAAAATTTTAGGACATGCTATAAGGCTACCATGCCCCACTTCAAGTATTAAGTTAGGACTCAAGGCCTCATGCCCTACCATCTATAATTCAAGACCCCACTATAATCATCACACAATATATCAGACATGATAATCCTCTATTGCATTCTCTAATCCATGGAGTGTCCACCTATCACTTTGATACCAGATAATATGACCCTATAAGCCACACATATATATACATACACAATCCATTTCCAGAAATTTTTTGAGCTAAACATGCACAAAAATGTAAAATATAGATGGGTACCATAGGCCACACACTCAAACGCAAGCATATCATATCATGAAATTAATCATGATATAAAAACAAATACATGATTATTCCATTTCATATAATTTATTCAATTTTTATAACAAGGAAAGGAACTTACTCCCTAAATCATTTTGAGTTCCAAATGTTAGGGTTTACAACATGAGTTAAGTTCAGACTCCAAAAATCTCTATAACTGACCCGAAATCATCGCATGAAGATTCAAGATTGAAGAAACAATAAGAATAACATTTAAAAGGTTAATATTATTTTAAAATTACCCAAAAATATCCAATATAATGAATATATCTAGATAAATCCAATAAGGATCAATAAGGAACCATATTTTTAACTCCCTTCCCAAATAATCAAGACTAAATCACATTAGATCATGCCAATGTTCCAAGATCCATCCATTATAGTCCATATTCAGAGTCTTTACCAAGGATATGAGATAGTATTTATCAATAAAAATATGAATATAAGATAAATGATCACTTACCTTGAAATCCTTATGCCTGATGTATCTAGATCCAATGCAAGTTCTATTTAGAGGGAATGCATCCCCCAAAAAGAGCCAGTAGAGTCCCTTGGTTCAAGCTCTCTAAGTGTATGAGGAAAAATTATGGGTTTCAAAAAGTTTTTGGGTTAAAATACATTTTTTTAGGATTGATTATTTTTTTATGCAGGATTCAGTCATATAGTATACTAAATTCTAATTATACTATCCATATTTTTTCTTGGGATGTATTATGATGTTGTTTTTAGAATGTTTTAATTAAACCCATATTTTTTACATGGGATAACTAAGATACAATGAAATTTTGAATGTTTAAATGTTATTATAGAACAAATATGAAAAGTTTATAAATTATGTGATGGGTAGGTCTATTAAATCCCTCCAATTCATTGGGTAATGTTTTAGATATCATGAAAAAAGGTTATATGACATGGGTTGGTAGAACATGTCCAAAAGGTTATGGGATATAGATGGTTATACAAAGTGTAAAAGGTAATGTGATATGTGTGGTTTTCTCAAGACAAAAATGTTAAGGACATGTAGTTAGCATATTCCATTATCATGTTAGTGTTTTGGTAGTTATTCTTGTCATTTTTAGGATTTATATTAATATGTTTGTGCCACAGTTTTATTCCAAATTCTAATTCTTATGCTATTTTATCAAGGGTCAGGATTATTATCTTATGTCTCATTTGATTTTCCAAAACCCTTTTTCCATAAATTCGGAATAATGATCTATTATACATTGGGTATGATTATCTTAAATTATGTAGTTTCACTTTTATTATATTCACATACCCACAAGATCATATTATGATCACTTATTACCTTTGATTGATATCACCTATGTTTTCCCATACTTTGCATATGAACACACCCTTTTTTTTCATTCCCCAAGTTATGAATACGTCTATAGAGTATGATATGTATAAAAGGGTTTTACTTAGGGAATACTATATGTAAAATATGGTGTATTTCATTTAAAATATATAATTTATATACCTAATCACTAAAAACACTAAATCATTTTCTTATAGGTTTATGTAAATTTTGAGATGTAATGTTAATGTTTTGAATGTTATAAAATTTATATGTGTGTTATTCTAAGAATTTATTAGCTTGTATCAAAGTTATAATGTAAAGTATGTGTTTTATAATTTAACCTAGTAGTATGGGTTTGGGGTTTCTTCATTGGCATTCGAATGGTGGTTTATTATTTTTAGTTATTAGGTTATGAAGGAAAAGTTGATAGAACATAAAACAACCTATATTGAACCAAAATTAATATAGTTTAAACATAAATTTTTAAAGGTTGAAATTAATTGTGTTAATAGTGAGTGTGACAAAAAAATGTAATGACCATCCTCAATAGAAACCAAATATAATTGGAGGTGGAATGAAAAATATTATGGATATGTGAACCAAAATATATTGATCCATGAACTATAATGAAAACCATGTGAAACTCCCAAATCATCAAACGAAGGAAAACCTCACCATTGAGTAATTTATATGGTAATTCCCACCCTTATTTAGTGGTTCTTCCATTACACTAATTTATAAGTAGCACATCCATAAAATAGAAAAATAATTTCAATTCTATTATAATCATAACATGAAAAGGTTATATTAATAATGAATCATTTAGAAGGTGAAGATGAATAGTATATAATCTCATACAGAAAACGACATAAGAGGAATAAATATATTCCATGAAATTGTAGGATTTTAAGTGGGTATTTTTTAATAAATATTTTCCTTAAAATTTTCACACTAAGATGGAGACAAAATTTCTATATTTGAAACAAAAGGAAGATGAATCATTGGTACATATGAAGAGAAAATTTATATGAATTTCATGACACATCTATGGTTTTATAATTGACCCTATTTTTTTATATTTCCTTTAGTGGATTGAAAAAAATTGTCTAAATGGTATTGGTTGTAATGAAATTTGGTATCTATGAAGAAATTTTATTATGTACTCTCATAGTAGTAATGTAAATTATAGACTCCAATTATTCTTGTGGTTTTGGGGAAAATAAGTAAAAAACAATGTTGTGTGGAAAATATAATAATAAAACTAGTGTAGAAAATAATATTTGATTTATGGGATTCCAAAAAATACTATATGAATCATTGGGGTAATTGAATAAAAGGTACAAGTAAATGTGTCATGTTTGGGAGAGAAGGACATAAACTAGATGAATGTTGAGGGGATTTAATGAATTAAAGGAATGAGAAACCTAATTCACCACCCATACTTCAATAATTGAATTATAATGAATAATAGCATTATGGAAACAAGTGAACCAAACCACATGATAATGATGATAACTAGAATTAAAAAACTCTTAATCCAAGGGAGAAAGAGAATTATTATGTAATCCCAACTGTGGATATGTGTCACAAAAATGAAGTGGTGAAAGGTACACAGATCTTCTTCCAATGAACCATATATTGTTATTTAATTCTACCTCTAACCACACCTTTATACTTGGAATATTTTTTAAGGCCATAAAACTACCACCCAATAGATAGATACTATGTTATCAGTGAAAAAAACCTTTAGTTTGATGATTGCATCCAAAACTGAAAACTCTTCTCTGATTAATGTTTATGGGAATTTGCTTCCATTAATTGTTATTAATATTCAATTAGTTGAAATCGATGTGATTTTGGGTATGTATTATCTTTTTCTATATATAACCTATATCAATTTTGGGAAAGGTAAATTTCATTTTTTATTCAAAATCAACCCATGGTATTCTATTGATTCAAATCAGACTATGAACTCCAGATGAACGTTACTTCCATTACATGGGTCTTGTTATTTAGAAATGAGGGATATATAACTCAAATTTTTAGAGATAAATCAATATAAAATATGTGACTATTTCGTGGGAATTTGATTATGTTTTTTTAGATGAGTTTACCAAACTTCCCCATGATAATAATTTGCAATTTCATATAGTACTCATAATCAATGCTACACTTATATAAAAAACATCATATAGAAATACCCCAATTGAGTTGAAATAATTGAATAATAAATTCCAAGATAATGTGGATAATTGTGTTATACATCCAAGTGACTCACCATGGGGTTTACTAAATCTATTTGTTAAGAATAAGGATAGATAAATGTTTCTCTAAAATGGTTATCTTGAACATAACAAGATGAAGATTAAGAAAAATTATACCTTCTCACATGAATTATTTTATCAACTATGAGTATATAAATTCTTCTAAAAGATTTAACTTTTATATAAATATTATAAATTATGGGTGGAAATGGTGGATATATTAAAGACCAGTTTTCTTATAAGATATGGTACCTATGAGTTTATATTAGTTCCCTTTAGACTTACAAATTCACCAATTATCTTTATGAATTTAATGAAAATATTATTTACAAGTTAAATCAAATAATTTATATTAGTATTTGTAGGTTATATTATTATATATACTAAGATTAAGTAATAGTATGTTGATTATTTGAGAATTGTGTTGAAGAACTTATTAAATGAGATTCCGTATTCCAAATTTTGAAAGTGTGATTTATATCTAAAATAGAATTATTCTTGGGTTATGTAAATATAAGTGAGGGTATATCTATGGAAAATTCAAAGAAAAAATTAATTTAATAATGACCCATACCAACCACCATAATTGAGATCCATATTATTCTTTGAGTATTTGGATACCATTGATGCCCATTGAGAGATTTATCATGATTTTAAAATCCACTAACAAAAGTGACTTAGGAGTTATATTCCTTTGTACATATGAATATGAATAAAATTTCAAGGAGAAAAAGATAAGGTTATTCATTGCTTTTATAATCACATTACCCTGAAGTAGAGAATGTTTTTTGATATACAATGATGCATCAAAGAATAGATTATGATGTGTCCTCATGAAAAATGAAATGTTGATAACATATTCCTAAAATCAATTAAAGGATAATGAAAAAATTAACATATACATAATTTTTATATAATAGTGGTAACATCTTTATAAAATATCTAGAGGCATTATTTTTATGCTGAAAAGTGTGATATACTTACTGAGCACAAGAGCTTAAAGTATATATTCACACTAAAGATATTGAATATGAATCAAAGGATATAGTTGGAGTTGATCATAGACTATGATTTATAAATACATTACCATCCAGGAAATAAGAATAAGGTTGTTGATGATCTATGTAAGAAGTATCATTCTACGTCATCCATGATGAGGATTGAAAGAGAACCAATAATGATGGAATTGAAAAGGATGAATTTTGAAATAATTAGGAAATGAGATAAATCCTATCATTAACATTTTATTTAACAACCATAAATGTTTGAGGGTATCATGAAGGTGTGGAAGGAAAATGTTGAACTTGAAAAGAAGTTAGAAAATATTCCATAGTTAAACATTAACAAGGGTGGAATGATAAGACCAGAAAAATGAATATGTGTTCCATCAATACAAAATTGATGGATATATTGGATAATTCACGTAAATCATCATTAAATATATAATTTATAAGTAAGAAAATATATATAGAAATGAAAAATAATTTATGGTGGTATATAATGATGTGGGAGATTTTTGAGTATATATCCTGATGCTTGGTGTGAAATAAAGTTAACACAAAACTAAATAATTCAAAGGGGATAATGAAATCATTACCCATACGTGTATGGAAATGGGATAATATCGTTATAGATTTCACAGGACATATAAATATATATAAATTTTATAATTTTATATGGGATATTCTTGATAAACTTAGGAATTAGAAAAATTTCATTTATATTAAGGAATATTTCCCACTCGATCAAATTTATAGGTGTTGGAACCAAAAGGGATTTTAGTGAGAAATTCTCTAGGGGGGGGGGGGGTAAATCAGTGTATCAAAATTATTTATGGTTCCCCAAATACTCATGAAACTATCACGAAAATTACTAATCTCAACCTCATTTGTTAAAAGAGAAACTTTACTTTCATCTATTAAGTGATAATAGGATTAACCAGTGCTCTTACTTATGAAATATATTGATAATATTAATTATTTTTTAGTCTATATGAACTAATTATAATCTTGTATAATATAATAAAAGAAAACACACAAGAAAAAATAATTTTACATGGTTTAAATGCATTGGGATATATCCAAGGAGCACACACTGATGTTGTGTTGATGTTTTAAAATTCCCTAATAATAATTTAGTATTGAATTTAGGCTAGGTAACTTATTTTTCTAGGGTCACTCCCCCTTCAAGGTTTATGGTTGGATCGATTCCACCCTAAGGATCACTCCATTTTTCCATTCCCTTTGACCACAACATCTAAAGGGAATAATATTCAACTCATAGAACAACTCATGACTTAACTGACTAATAGATTATGCACTGATTAATGTCTGTTGATCTTCACACTGCCTTTTCACAAATTGGTTATGAATATCTCTATTTTAGAATATTCACATTCCCTATTAAATAAGTTTTCAAGGAATATAAAATTCCATTGGGGATGTATATATTGAGTTTAAATCAATTCCTATATTTTTCTCATCAAGTGAATTCCCAATATGAACTTTTATGAAACTTTCTCTATTTTGTGAAACTACTAGTTTTTGAGGAACTTTTATTATGTCAGGAAACTATGTACATTCACGAGATTTTAAATATTTCATGAAAATCAATTGGTTATGTTTAATCAACTCCTTTATTTTTGTAACTCACATTAGTATTAATATATAATGAAAGAAATACCTTAATTCATTTTTTTCATTAATTTAGAGCCTTATGATCTTCAATGATTCCGAATTCCTCAAATAAGGGGGTAATAACCTATTCATCAATATTTCCACCCTTTCAAAAAACATTCTTTCTTAATAATGAATTTTTATAAAATAATAATTCTATTTACATAACTCAATTTATTTTGGAAAACTCTAGGAAAAAATTCTATTTGAATATGCTTACATAAAATATGGTGGTTTCTCGTAGGTCACCTTTATGAAACTTATCACCTCTATGAAACATAATTTCATTAAATAGACAATATTTTTCTGAAAAATAACTCTTTCATGAATTATATACCTTTTCCAAATTTTGATAAGGTAGTCTTGAATATTAATTTTTGATAGGCTTAATGAAACTATTGATTCCTTTCACAAAACTTTTTCACTTTCATGAAAATCATTCCATTTCAATATTTCCTTATGATGGCTTGGAATCACCTTGTTCACAAAATTTTTTATTTTCATGAGTCTTATTTATTTTCTCCTTTTTACTATAATTAATTTCTACATGTTCTCAAAGCCTTCCATGCCCAATTCTATATTAATACATCAAGGAATTCTTGGTCCTAGGATTTCTACATGAAAAGTTCATGATGCATCCATGATTGTGTGTTATTATTTCTTTGATATATTCAAACCATATATTAGAAGTATCATGATTGATATACTTTTCTCACACATTTAATCGTAAAATAATCAAATTCACCTTTATCAGGAACACCATATTCTCATGAAAAATTCACCTCATTCCCTTTATAAAAAACATCATGGTCTCATGAAACTGTAGACATGGTGAATAAAAAAAATCAAAATCCTCCATTACAACATGTTAATGTAAACACCATATTCAACACTCCAACATAATAGGGTTTATGGTGATAGGGTTGAAAATGAATTTCACACATAACTCATGGAAACATTAATTCTCATTTGTGTCCAACAATCCCACAATTGGATTTGTTTCCAACACTTTAATGAATCTATTACCTCTATCTTGATGCCACATGATAAAACATTATTGATACCAGCTATCCTTGGATACCATGAACAATAATTTATTACTGTTAGAGATTTATTTTTTTAAATATGCATGGCCCATGATTATAAAACTTATCCAATCCCACAGGGAATGTTATTTCATCATAAAATATTTCCATGATTTTTCTTCACTGAACAATAATCTTCAATAAATTATTATTTAATTCCTTCACTTCCTAATCCCCTAATGAAGGGTTTGGAAGAAACAAACATGAATTTAGGGTCCTTTATACTTGATGGTAAAACTAATCAGGGATTTATAATCTTTTTTCTCCCCCATTGAAATCAAATCCAATGTATACTTTTATACCTTATAAACCAAATATAGAATCATGAGAAAAGTAATACCTTGGGAAATATAGATAGCACTTAAAAACTATATCATTATCTCATATTTACTTGATTTCAGACTTGATAATCTTCCATCCTTCAAAACCAATGAGACCATTCATTATGTCATTGAACTATGTCTCCATTATAAATGATATGTATAAGTGTATTTCTACTACTCCAACTTTTTCAACATGGTCCTTACATCTGATAAAAAGAGAAACTTCTTGACCTAGGATATAAAACTCCAAATATTTTTAGGCCCACTAGTTAGAACTCAAACCCAATTCCTCTCCAATGCCATTTCATCCCATTTTACTATAGGTTTGATCGTTCTATCAAACTCAAAAACATATTTCATCTACAGATTCTTTAAATAAGAATTTCAATGGGTGAATATACCACTTATACAATATCCACTAATAAAATATATAATCCTATTATGTTGAGACTTATTATAAGAAATAATAGATAATTTTAATAACACCATATCTCTCTATTTCAATCACTTCCTTTAATTTGATGGAGACATGTGAATTCATCTATTTTCAAGGAATTGTATTATATTTATTTTTCAATTTTAGACACAAGGCAAATGAATTTGTTAAAAATGATAGCAACTATCACATATACAAGCATGATGAATGATTCTATTTTTTAAATATAAAACCAATTGTGAAATGATGAATCATATGTCCATATTTAGAGATCACTTCATGCATTGTGCTTGCTAACTGATTTATTCTCTAATCCAAAGGGTGTATTTACTTTTTTGTTTCGGAAAACATCTGTCAAATGTTCATCTCAAGACATATAAATTTATCATTCATTTCACTATATAAAATAATGGGATTTATCATGAGAGTTTTCTTTACATAATAACCTCTAATATCCTTAGAATAGTCATATGGTACAACATGTCAGATAAAAAAACATGAGAGATCATTTTGTTACTGATCCCCCATTTTTTATCATTAAGATATGAATTAAAATAGATTAGGTTATCTTTAAATCAATGAATCATTGATCTTGATACCACTAGAAATAAATTAGAATATTAACTTTAAATTCTTGATTCTAATCTTTGTGACTCCTCATTACTGCTCTGATCCTTCTTATATTCTTATTCACAGTGATTCTAGACACAAAAAATTTCCACTTGTACTAATTTTAATCATTTGGAAATATAGATAATTTCATAGAATCACCATTAATATTTGGAAGTAACATTCCTAGAGATCAAATATTCACTAAAACTGAAAATAATTTAACATTAGTTAATAAAATTTAAAAACACCACGATAAGAGATATTCTCACTTCCTCATGTTAAGGAAAGTGGTTGGTCATGATAAACCAATGTTATACTATCACAATTTAATTTCCTCCTTTTTATATTATAGGGAAAAATTATATTACCTCATTAAACTATTCTTCTTACCAATCATTCTTCATGGTAATATTATTCAGTGCCTGTAAGAAGCTCTCCTTTGAGTGATACCACTTACAAAAAGTCTATTTTAGAATATTTAATTATAATTCCCTTTTAATAGAATGGGAATTTAATTTTATTTATAGTAAAAATTAAAAACTCTTTTTCCTTGGGTACTATTACCAACAAGGACCTCCTCACACATTACTGATTGGATTCATTTTCTCTATATCTTTTTTATAGTTCTATTTATCCATACTGAATTGTCAAATTTCACAACCCATGTCTTATTTTTGACTATATCATTCACACAAGAATATTTTATAATCTATTTAATTTTCAATGTCTTCTTATAATTTTACCTTGAAATTTCTTGTTTAATATCATATTTGTAACTTCTATTCAACTATTTTTTTCCCATTTCTTGGGAACACCCGAAATTATCTTATTCTATTGTCTTGTGTTACATTTTTAATCCCACATAGTCATGAATCACATATATCCTATTTGATAATAAATAAAGGTACCTTAGATGTTTTCTACCCTTATGGATCCTTATTTTCATTCTAATCCATATTTCACACAACCGGAATAGATTTATTATTTTTATTCCATATTTGTTTTCTTTCGGTCAAGGAGGAATTCCTGAGTAAACTGATGTTGGTTCTTGATGAACATTTTTTCGTGATCTATTCTTTACCCCATAGTATAAAAAATGTTTATAGATTAAAAGACTTCATTTTAGTGAAAAAATTATTCTTATTAGTCTTAGGAATAGAGTAATTCCTTATTATACATTTAGATCCCCTCTAAATGCATTTTATATTCATATGATGATAGTTAGAATGGACAAAACATCTCCTATTAAAACCATACCTTGTATAGTCAGGAATTTGTCAAGATATTGTTATAGTATATTTACTTCTTTATTTAACCCCTTGTTATTATAGGAATACAATCATGGTATGTCCCATGATTCTATAATATTATAACCCAATGAATACCTTCCTTCGAGATTCATATCTATTATATTTGGAAATATTCTTACACTTTCTTGATGAATTTGGATTTCAATATCATGGAATCCACTTGTTGATTATCCTATGTTAGGGGTCATTTTAGTCTCATTTGAAATTTTTTTCCTCCATTTGATCTTATTTATCTTCCCATCATTATATTTAAATTAGGAATTCAAATTCTTTATAGTTATGATTTCTTATTTTATATATTTTATCTTCTATTAGAATTTTATTTTGAGAGGGATAATATAAGTTTTTCGCTCCTTCTCTATGGAAATTTTATTTCCACTTCATGTGAAATTCCATCATGTAAGTCACATTATCTCTTCATCTTTTCTCCAATATTAACAATTTAATTATTTTAGGTGACCATAAATTTCCTCATCCATTGGTTCTACTCAAACAAATCTTTCATGTGTGAAACCAATTCATCCTTCTTGGACCTCATATTTTGAACATCATTTGAGTTATGTATCTTCTATTTTGAACCATATATAAAATATTTAACTTTGGAATACATCTCCTATAATTACTTGAACTAATTTTATTTTCTATCCCTCATTTTGTTTCTATGTTAATTTGTATTTTATTAATCATTTTCAGTAGGTTAACATTAATTTTCAATGCTACAACATGGGTAACATATCATTCATTTTTCTTTCTCACCTCAATGTTTTCTTCCTTTAGTCCTTAATAAATATCCTCTAATATGTGGGTAGATTATAACTTTTTATATCTTTATATATTATTATTTATAGTACTTTTAAAATTTCTTATCATATCATGCCCCTCAGATTAAATCATATGACATTTTTTTACATAAATATTCATTACATTTTACCAACAGAGGATCATTAAAGTTTGGTGTCCTAGAAATCAAGAAAATAAAACATGAAAACAGAAAAAATTATTTTAATACAATTTTAAGGATTCATATTAGGGTAATATTATCTAAAATTAATGCATCTCATAATTTGGAGACATACATCAAAGGAAAGGGTTAACAGAAGGACCAGTATGGAAAACAAGTGAAACTGTTTACATGTGAACTTGAGTGATATCAATAAGAACATGTAGATAAAGAGGTATATAATAATAATAACATGAAACATAACTTGAAAATGTGGATAAAATATTTATTTTAGACATTCATGAACATATCACCAAGGTCCAACCCCAAGGTGTTATAAAAATTTACAAGGTTATTCACCAAGGTATCGTAAAACTTATCATCTCAAAATATTAAATTCATTACACAATGGATTGGAAGGATATCAGGGAGAACCATTAATATGTATTTATTTTCATGTGATCCACATAGATCATAATCATATATTTCATAAATAACCCATAGAGAATAAAATAAATGGGTTTTACATCAAAATTGCAACGTTTAAAAAAGTACTTAAAAACAAGATCATTAGGTCATTTATAACCCCTGGATAGGGAATAAAGGTTTTAGCTATGTCAATTAAATAATAAAATATAAAATATATATTTATTTATTAATACCCCTATAAATTAAATCTTTTTGGGTATTCACATAAATAAATTCAGATAATTTCTTCAAAAATAGAGAGAGATTTTGAGATGAAAATTCTGCAGCATAACAGCTATACAACATGGTTTTAGAAAACATTAAAAAGAGAGGGGAATAAGCTTAAAAACTAATAAATAACCCCAAATATAGTATAGGGATAAAATAAAATTTAAATAAGATCATTTTGTGTATTTTTGAATGACATACCACATGAAAGTTAACTTGAAAGACAAGAGAAGATTCAATTTCATTTACAAAAATTGGGCAGCCTTACAATGTCACTTAAAAATTCATAAAATTAGTCGATGATAGAGGAAAGAGTCTATAATAATTTGGACATAAACATGACAGTAATAAGGACATATAATTATATACCCCTCATAAAAAATTGAAACAAGAATACATAACATAAAGGATGACATGACTAAAAGAGGAGGGTGAAAGGTTCCTTTTCCTTGAAGAGTAACATCAAAAACTTAAAGTTTAGGACCTTGGGGGCTAGAGGGAACCTTTGGAGAACTCAATGAGAGGTAAAAATACCATATAATCATTTAGGAGTAATTTTGAATGAATTTAATGAAGTAATGAGTTAGTATTTATAGCAAAAGTGAGGAAATATTTAATTAATTTTCAAGGGACACCTCATTAGTGGTATTTGTAAAACCATGGGATTTCCAATAGTATGTTCCCATATTATTGGACACTTGGGACACCTCATAACATATATTATAGTACAATATTATACCATAATTATTAAATCATGATTATATCATTAATTATGTCATTAAACACACTGAAACTCAATACTATTTTTTTACTATTCACTAAAAAACAAAAAAAATTATTAAAATCTCATAAATTCACCATAGCCTAATATAAATTTTATGAATTCAAAAATGAACTATATTTTATAAAAATAATTTTCTAATTATGAGATATTTAATATTTAATTAAAAAAATATTTACTCGAAAAAATACTAATACTTAACAAATAATTTATGAAACAGTTATTTACTTGTGCTATTATATCACTTCACCATTCAAGACTCCTAAATTATATTTATACTTTCTTATGTTAGGTTACCATTTCATTGGTCACATTACTATTCATAAGGGTTACATTCCTATTCACAATTTTCTATTCACCAAAAATTTAGTAGATCTTATTAGACTCTAAATTTATTACTGATCACAACTATAGAATACAAGTTTTTGAAAATAATTTAACATTATTAATTATATAAATTATAGAAAAAAATATTTGAGAATAACCATTCTTTAAAATTCATCAATAATATGGAACTTTTATAAATTCATCCTATATTTATTTTAACATTTTAAATTAACAAATTTTACCATAATAAGAAATAATAATTTTATTTATAAAAATGGATTTCCAAAAGTAACTAAGGCCTTTTTACAGAGCCACTTATAAAACTTTCATAGTTCCTAAGAGTTAGGTGTGAAATGGTGATAGAATCTTGGGGCTGGTCAGACAACATTGCTCGAGTGGGGACTTCTATCAGCTTGAACTTCTCTTTTAAGTGATTCTGTTCAAGCTTATCATGTTGGAGGTCGTCTTGGGATTGGTCCATAGAAAAACCCAGTGATGCTACCTCATTCCCAGGCTCTGAAAGATGGGATCCATATGGCCCGAGTCTACTATATGAGGCCATCGACTCTTCTTTATGTATTGATTAACCATGAACATTTGTATTGATAAACAATAATCACAATTTTAAGAGTATAGTTTCCAATGGTCATACTGACCAATGGTCATATAACAGTCAAAACCCAATGGTGACATTTTACTTATACTCACTTAATTAATTAAAGATACATTTTTGTTGATTATAAAATAAAATAACAAAAAAATTATAGAAATAAATCTTATTGAAAAGTTTGTGTCATTACATTCTTCACCCTTAAGGAATTTTGTCCCTGAAATTTTAACTCGTACCCTATAAAGAGAAAAGGTGTGGGTAATTCTTCCTTATAAACTCCTCTGGTTCCCATGTGGATTCTTTACATTTTTTGTTTCTCCACAACACCTTAACAAGGTGGGTAGTCTAGTTGCATAGAATCTTGTCTCTACGATTCAAGATCTCCACCGAATGCTCCTCATAAAAGAGGTCATGCTCTAGTTGTACCACCTCTGGATTTAGTACATGTGAAGGTCTAGGTATGTACTTCCTCATCAAGGATACATGGAAGAAATCATGAATTTGTGATAGATTTTGAGGAAGTGCAAGCCGATAGGCCGCTGCTCCTACACGATCAAGGATTTCATAAGGAAAAATGTACCTAGGGCCGATCTTCCCTTTCAACCCAAACTTAATGGATCTATTCCAAAGTAAAATTTGAAGACATAATTTGTCACCAATATCAAACACCAAGTCCCTTAAATGGTTGTTGGCATAGCTGTTTTTCTGACTCTGAGAAGCATTAATGTGTTGTTGGATGGCATTGACCTTTTCTGCCATCTCATGCACAAGATCAGGACCAAGAAGCATTCTCTCAATACCTTCATCCCAAAAATTAGGTTTTCTACATTACTTCCCATAAATAGCTTTATAGGGTACCATTTGAATTCTTGAGTGGAAGCTGTTGTTGTAAGAGAACTCAACTAATAGGAGATGTTAATCCCATCCACCTTTAAATTCCATTGAGCATGTTCTCATCATGTCCTCATGTGTTTGAATAGTCCTTTATGATTGGACATTAGTTTGGGGGTGATAGGCCATAAGGAAATTCAATTCGGTACTCAGATCATGTTGGATAATTCTCCATAATTTTGATGTGAACCTTGGATCATGATCAGATATAATAGAAAGTGGAAGTCCATGTAGCCTTACCACTTACTTCACATAAATATTGTCAAGTTTATCAAGAGATAAATCTTCTTGAATACATATAAAATGGATAGTCTAGGTGAGATGGTTTGCAGTAACCCATATCACATTGTTTCCTTTGGATTTTCTTGGGAGACCAGTGACAAAGTCCATAGTGATATTATACCACTTACATGCTGGTTTGTGTAGTGGTTTCAATAACCTATTAGGAAGTTGTC
This sequence comes from Viscum album, assembly GCA_963277665.1. Lineage (NCBI taxonomy): Eukaryota > Viridiplantae > Streptophyta > Magnoliopsida > Santalales > Viscaceae > Viscum > Viscum album. The sequence continues at coordinate 239,947,704 of OY728158.1, forward strand.
ACTCTTCCTTCACTTGCGGACATACAAGGAAACATTAAGTATAGTAAAAATTTTCCCTTTTCATATTATCCCACCAATAAAGATCATGAAGGTCCCTATACATTTTTGTGCTTCCTAGATGTATAGAGAAAGTAGAGGTATGATCTTCATCCATTAGATCCTTCTTTATTTCCGAAATAGATGGAACACATAGTATTGTATGAAATTTCAAAACACCTTATTGATAAATATTTAACTCAGGAAACTTCATATCCTTTACATCCTCAAACTTCTTCTGTAATAAAGGATATTCTTTCTAAAATTTATTGATCTTATCTAGTAATGATGGTTTAGAAATTATTTGGGACAAGGTTAATGATGTACCTTACCTTATAATTATCATGTCCATTTTCACTAGGTCTTAGATCAAGGGATCTCTTTGAATCCTCATCATGGAGAGAACAACTGGGTCTTTCCTACTTAATGCATCAACAACTTTGTTTTCTCTTTTGGGATGATAATGAATTGAACCATCATAGTCTTTAAGAAGTTACAACTATCTCCACTGTTTCATGTTCAATTCCTTTTCTATGAAAATATAATTTAAACATTGATGGTCTGTGTATATATCACATTTTTTTCACATAAAGATAGTTCCTCAATATCATGAGAGAAAAAACAACACCAGCCAACTCAAGATCTTGTAAAGGATATTACTTCTCATGAGTCATCAACTGTTAAGATGCATAAACAATGAATTTTTCATATTTCATGAGGATGAACCCAAGCACTTTCAGAGATATATCACTAATAAAACGAATCATTCTTCGATCTAGGGCATAGTTAACATGGGTGTGGTATCCAATATATTCTTCAGCTCTTATAAAATTTTCTCACACTCATTTGTCCATATGAACTTGACCCCTTTTCGAGTTGACATTGTCAATGTATTATAAATTCATGATTTTTTTCAAAAACCTCTTATAATATCCCAATAATCCAAGGAAAATACAAATATTAGTTATTTTTGTTGGCTGAGGCCACTCCTCTACAACTTTTGTCTTTGTAGGGTCAACTGTGATTCCTTCATTGGTTACAATGTTCCCCCAAAAAGAAATTTGTTGTAACCAAAATTCACATTTTCTAAACTTTCCAATAAGCCACTCCCTTTGTAGAGTTTTCAAAATAACCCTTATACGATCCTCGTTCTCCTCACAACATTTGGAATATATCAGAATATCATTAATAAAAACTAACCCAAAGTTATCAAGGTAGTCTTTAAGGACAATATTCATCTAATACATAAAAACAAAAGGTTCATTAGTTAGTCTGAAGGTCATAACAACAAACTCATAATTACCATATCTTTATCAAAAGGTAGGTTTTTGAATATATTCTTTGTTCATCCTCAACTGATGATAACTAGATCGAAGATCAATCTTAGAGAAGAATTGAGCCCCCTGAAGTTGGACAAATAAGTCATCAATTATTGGAAGAGAGTGTTCTTTATTTACTGTGATTCTGTTTAGTTCTTCATAATAAATACATATCTGCATTGATCCATCCTTATTCTCTATAATTAGAACATTTGATACCCAAGGAGACACACTTGGATAGATAAAACCCTATTCCGAAAGATCTTGGAGTTGTTTCTTTAATTCCTCCATCTCCACATTTTCCATCCTATAAGGGGTCTTTTAAATTGGATGGGATCTAGGTATGAGTTTGATGGAGAACTCTACCTCTCTTTCAGGGGGTGATCCGAGTAACTCCTTAGGAAATTTTTCAATGTATTCCTAGATGATGGGGATATTTTTTATCCTTATACTCTCATTTCCTTCTTATTCTTCACTAATCAACTCCACAAAGAAGGATATAAGAGGTTTTTCTAAACAAATATCTTGCTGAGATATATCTCCTATAAAGATAGCTGTAGGGTTTTCCATTCAATACTACTGAGATTTCCTTCCTTCTGTATTTTATCTTAGCATTATACTTTGAGTGCTAGTCTATCCCTACTATAATTTCAAATTCTAGCATAGTAATGACTACTAGATGTTTGATAAGATAGTGACCACTAAAGTAAATACTATAGTTTCTAAACTCTGATGATTCTTGGATAACCCCACAAAGAGTCTTGACTAATAACTCTACATTTATATATATAGGGGTTGATTATAAATTCATTGCAAAAATAGAGGAAATAAAGGAATGAGTACAACCAGAATAAAACAAGTACTTTCTAGCTTTGAGATAACAACAAGAGTACTTGCCACCACATCATTTGGAGCTTCAACATCATCTGTTGTGATAGAAAAATAATTACCTTCCTCCCTTGGCCTTTTCTGTGGATGATGGTGGTTCCCCTCCACTTCCCTCAGATTTGGACTGTGATTGGAAAAGTGCTAATGTTGTCCATACTTATAGCAGTGGGCATCAGGTAGGTCCTGCACTATCTTCTCCTTATCGTTAGTGTTGGGAAGTTGACGTTTCACCTCACTATGAAAATTCCATGCAATATGGCCATCTCTTTCATAGTTGTAGCACTTCCCACTCCCAAGAAGGCAGTTCCTTAAATACTTCTTCCCATATCTATTACACATGAAATGTTTCAATTGCTTGCCTACTATTCTCTAATCAAATTTTCTCCTTAATATGGGATCTATTTATCTATTATTTTCATTTAATGTATGAGACCACTGCCTCTCACCAAACTCTAGTTCGAATTTCATCAGACTCCACACGTTCTCCTCATTTCTATAATAGTCTCGGTTGGATAGATTCATCAAAATATGAGGTCTTAGTCCACCAAATAATCGATAAATATTACCATTAGGATCTATGATAAAGCTTGAGGTGTAATGTGAAAGTCTTGTGAAGTTAATCTTGTCGTTTCCAATAGATTCATTCTCCTTATGCTTCATCTAGATAAACTCCTTCTCCATTTTTGTTCTCATAGAATGAGGGAAATTCTTATTGAAGAAGATCCCTCGAAACTCTTCCCACTTCATAGATCCAACCTCTACTATTGGACTCCTATTTTTAATCATCTCACACAATTGATCAACTTCTCCCTCTAAGCAGTAAAAAGCCAGGATGACCTTCTCTTGCTCTGAATAGTGGAGCACAGAAAAGGTCTTTTCTATAGAGCTGATCCACTATTCAACAATCAATTGGTCGGTCAATCCATTGATGTTTGGGGGTATTTGAAACATAAATGACTCAATAGAATTTTTTCCCTTCATGGTGAGATAATCCTCTCACATTGATTTGAGTTATTTCCCATAACTTGAGTCAGTTGGTTCATCATTCTCATGAAAGTTTCCATTCAGGATTCCATTGGAGGACCGTCAGCATATGGTCTATTGAGGTAACCATTTTCACAGTTCATCCTACTGCATGTCATTTTTTTAAAGAATAAAACCTTAGTTATATGATTATTTCATTTACAAATCTTTTAACTATAAGGTATTTTTAGGTCTTAAAACATTATGATTAAACATATTATTCTTTAACAACAATTACATTTCTCTATAAATCCTACCTAATAATTCCTAAAATTATTATGATTAACAAAACATAACTCCTAGGAGTGTCAGACCAAAAGTGCAGTAAGTCTTGTTATTGTATACCAAGATAACCTAGGTCATGTCCGAAACTCCTTGTCATTGTTTTCACTCCCAGGTCCATCTGTTCTAGAGCCACATCCATTTTTTTGTATCTAGATAGGGATTTATTTTTTTAGAAACCACTTACTTAATATTTCACAAAAATACTAAGAAGTTTTACTATATTTAAACTTTTATATAGGGTTATTCCTAAAGTTTTGATAGCCTAATTTCAACAAATAACTAAACTATCCTTTGATAACAACTATGGCATCCCAAATTTTTTATTACATAACTTTTCATTACATTTTACAAACGAAGGATATTTAAATTCTAGTGTCTTAGAAATTAAGAATATAGAAATTGAAAACATAAAAAATTATTCTAATCCACTTGTAAGGATTATTCATAGGTTCATAAAAAGTAAAATTACTACATCTCATAACCTAGAGACATACATCATAGGAAAGGGTGAGCAGAAGGCCCAGTAAAAAACAAGTGAAACAATTTACATGTGAAATTGAGAAACATTAATAAGAACATGTAGATAAAGAGGAATACCATAATAATAACAAAAATAAACATAAAATGAAAATGTGGCTATAAAATTTAATTTATACATTCATGAACATATCACCAAGGTCTAACCCCAAGGTGTCATAAAAACTACCAAGGTTATTCACCAAGGTATCATAAAACTAGTCATCTCTAGAGATATAATCTTTTACCCAATGAATTGGAGCACTATCAGGGTGCACCCTTAATATGTACTTATTTTAATGCGATTCACATAGATTATAATCATACATTTTATAAATAACATATAAATATTAAAAGAAATGGGTTTAATATCAAAATCATAACGTTTTAAAAAGTTCTTAAAAACAAGATCACTATGTCATCTATAACCCATGGAAAGGGAATAAGGGTTTTCTGTATATCAATTAAAGAATATATTATATAATTTTTATTTATTTATGAATACACCTGTAAATGAAATATGTTTGGGTATTCACATAAATAAATTCATAGAATTTCTTGAGAAAGGGAGAGATTTTGAGATGAAAATTCTGCAGCCTAACGACTATTCAACATACTGTTATAAAACCTTATAAAGAGAGGGGAAAAGGGTTACCAACTCATAAATAAATCATAATATAGTATAGGTATAGAATAAAAATTAAATAATCCCATGTTATGGATGTTTTAAAGACATATCACATGAAAAAGAAACTTTAAGGAAAAGAGAAGATGCGATTTATTTTATGAAAATTCGACAACCTAACGACATCACTTAAAAATTCATAAAATCATTTGATGAGAGAGGAATGAGTCTCTAATAATTTGGAAATAAAATAGACAGAACTAAGGATATACAAGAACATACCCTCACATAAAAAAAATTTGAAACTTGAATACATAACATAAATGAAGTCATGACTAAAAGAGGAGGGTTCAAGGTTCCGTTACCTTGAAGAGTAACTTCAAAAAATCGAAGGATGGGACCTTGGGGGCTTGAGGGAACCTTGTGAGGACTACTTGAGAGGTAAAAAGTCCATATATTCATTGAGGATGAATTTATAATGAATGGAATGAAGGAATGGGTTGGTATTTATTGCAAAATTAAGGGAATATTTTATTAAATTTCAAGGGACACCTCATTAGTGGTATTTGTAAAACCATGGGCTTTCCCATGGTATTAGAAACATGGGACACCTCATAACATATCATACTATAAAAAAGTATAAAAGAATTATTACATCATAATTACATCATTAATGATGTCATTAAACACACTGAAACTCAAAAACTGTATTTTTACTATTCACCGAAAAACAAAACATTTTATAAAAATATCATAAATTCACCCTAGCCTAATATCAATGCCCTGAATTCAAAAATGAACTCAATTTTATGAAAATAATTATCTAATTATGAGATATTTATTTTTTATGTAAAAACACCATTTACCCCAAAAAATACTAATACTTAACTAATAATTTTTGAAATAGTTATTTAGTTATGATGTCATATCACTTCACCATTCAAGACACCTAAATTATATTTATACATTCTTATGTGAGGTTACTATTAAATTGGTGACATTAATATTCATAAGGGTAAAATTAATATTTACAATTTACTATTCAATAAAAATTATGTTGACATTATTAGACTCTAAATTTCATACTCATCACAACTATAGAAGACCATTTTTTGAAAATCATTTCACATTATTAATTAATTAAATTATACAAAAAATATTTTAAAATAACCCTTTTCCAAAATTCATCAATAATATGGAACATCTATAAATTCAACCAATATTTATTTTAATATTTGAAATTCAAAAATTTTACCATAATAATAAATAACAATTTTATTTATAAAAAAGGATAACACAAAGTAACTAAGGCCTCATTGCATAGACCCTTATAACACCCACATAGGACATAAGAGTAAGGTGTAAAATGGTGATAGAATCTTGGGGCAGCTCAGACAATATTTCCCAATTGGTGATTTCTATTATCTTGAACTTCTCCCTTAAGTGATTCTGTTCAAGCTTAACGTGTTGGTGTTTGTCTTGGGCTTGGTCCAAAGAAAAAACTAGTGATGCTACCTCCTTCCCAAGCACTAAAAGATGGGCTTCATATGACCCAAGTCTACTGAATGAGGCCATCAACTATTCTTTATGTTTTAATTAACCATGATCATTTGTATTTATAAACAATAATCATAATGTTTAGAGTATAGTTTTTAATGGTCATATTGACCAATGATCATATAAAATTCGAAATCCAACTGTCTCATTTTAATTATACTCAATTAATTTATTAATTTATATAGTTTTTTGAGTATAAAATAAAATAACATGAAAAATTAGGAAACAAATCTTATTCAAAAGTTCAAGTTGTTACACAAATAGTCATACAACATCATTATATAATAAAGTATATACACAATATGATTTATAAATACCATTTGTTTGCTTGATTCTCAGAACGTTTAGATTGATCACACACTTCTAAATGTATTTTGCATTGTATGAAATTCCATTAGAGTTCTTGTTCCTATTTATATTATTTTTGTTTCCTACGTCATATGGGATAATAGATTTAAAATAAAAAAACAATTAGATAAATTTATAAAAATTAAATCCATAAAGATAAACCTACACATTGATACTAATTAATTGGAATCATAAGATAATTTAGTGAGAGGTAACCTGAGTTGGGGGGGGGGTGGGTGAATCAGGGTTTGTAAATCCTTAATATTTCCATATACACCTGTGAAAATCTGACATTCCAAGATGATCTTGAAATCAATTGTTATTTGAATCACTATTATTTTCACCTATTAAGTGATGCTCTGATTAACTCGTGAAATTATATTAGCCTTTTTCAAATACAATCTACGATCTCTTAGTCCACAAGAATTGATTATCATCCTACAGAATATAAGAACAAAAATAATACAAGACAAAAATATTTTACTTGGTTCACCCACAATGTGATATGTTCAAGGATTACACACCAACATTGTGTCACTGTTACAAAATCCTCCAAAAGGATTTTAGGGTAAATGTTTTCCATGTCACTCATTTTCCTGGGTTTACTCCCCTTAAAAGGTTAAGGGTTGGCTAACTGGCACCCAAGTGTCCATCTCTTTGTCATCTCCCTTTAGTCACTTCTTTAGGATGGTATTTTTTTGGATCACATTAAAATACATTAATTCACTATTTTATAGTTGATATATTGATTAGTACCCATTGATATTTAGAATGAACTTTCAAAAACATGTTATGAACATCCCCATTGTAGTTTATTCACTTTCCCTATAGAGGATGTCTTCATGGAATACCGAATTCCATTGTAAATTTTGTAATGAGTTCTTTTCATTTCCTATATGATTTACCTTAAGATAATTTCCAATAAATAATTTTATGAATATTTATCGAAATTTTAAACTCCATGATTTAAAAAATATTTTTTTCATTTCAAAAACTCTCAACTATAACAAGTACTTTAATCTTTTATGAAACTCACATTGTCAAACTGACACAAGACCTTTCTTTGTGTAACTCATGTTATAATTAATTATCCAAAACAATTAATAAATTCATTTAAATATTTGGTGAATTTGGAGAAATTAAATATAAAATGAGTTAGGCTTCCTCAAATGAGGGGATAATGGCCTATTTAGTGACATTTCCACCTTTTTGTGAAACATTCTCACTCACCAAATCCTTTCTCAAATCTCTTAAATATGCTCATGTAACTCTATTTCTTCAAGAAATATTTGGAGAAAATATGTCAAAAATCAATCTTTCATGAATTCCATGCCTTTTCAATATTTTGATGAGGCGCTCTAGAACTTTTTTTGTGAAAAATCCTAAATATTTATAAAAATATTGATTTCTTTTGGGAAACATGTTTGACTGAAGAAAAAACCTTTCCTTTTCCATATTTCCTTGAGATTTCTTGGAATCACCATGTTCTCAAAAATTATGATTTGTGAGAGACTTCTTCATCTTCTATGTTTTTATATTCTAAATTCTTAAACACGCATAAAAACATCTAGAACCTATTATACATGAATAGATAAAGGTATTCATTGTATTGGAACTTATCCATGATTATTTAATGATACAACCCTATCTAGGTGCTCATATTTATTTGATAACATTAACCTATCACCCAGTATTATTATGATTGAGATTATATGAACACAAATTGCCTCATACAATACACAATTATCCCTTTATTAGGAACATCATATTCTCATGAAACCATCACCTCATTCCATTTATTGAGAAAATTACAGTCTCATGAACCTTTTGACATGGTGAACAACAAATACAATGTGATATACTATACCATGTAAATGTAAACACTACATCTAACAAACCAACACTCCGAGGTTGATAGTAATAAGGTTGAAAATGAATCCAAAACCCAACACATAGAAACACCAATTCTCATTGGTGTCCAAAAACATGATAAATATAAGGGAAGTGAAAAGGATGTATAGAGTACAAATTCTATTTTATCATATCAGGATATAAGGTTTACCTCAGGGTTTTAGATAAGTCTTAAGTAAGAATATAATAAAGAGTTACGATTTAAAAACATTTTATCATCCATTTATTTATTATTAATTTAAATAGTAAATTAAAATTATAAAAGATTTTTTGGGATCCTATTCAATATATTTCAAAGAAGGCAAGGATCAAAAAGTTACTTATATATAGTTATCATATAATTGAAATTTCCATTATATCATTTAGAGGACATCATATAAGGCTTTTTATAAGAATAGGTGAAGAAATTATATATTTTTGGATGAATTTAGAGAGTGTAAGATGTGGGGAACATACCTTGATCAAGAAATATTAAAAAATATTCAAATCATTCAGTGATATAATAATTTTACAAATATTAAGTAACAATAATGAGTACTACTTTTATTATTATCAGTTAAACAAAATTTTTTTTAAACACTATTTTTATTATATATTTTATATATTTTTATTTGATATTTGTGTTTTTAATATTATGGATTTTAATGTAATTACCTATTTAAATTTATATTCAAAAAAATAAATATAATTTACTTATTATTATGTAGTAAGAAATATTCTTAAAATAAATTTTATTCTTAAAATTAGATTTTCTAAAAATTTTGTTTGTTTTTTATGTATATTCATATTAAAATTAATTTTTATCCGTATTATAAATTGAATATTGTAAATATTTTTTTATATTTGGAATCAATATGTTAATATTAGTTAATATGGTCAATTTTATTTTTATTTATAACAACAAGTTACCAATGTAAAGTTTAGGCACCATAGTGGATGATAAAGTGTTTAAAAAGGGTTTAATTAATGGATAAGGGAAAAATATCACATAACATTATTTATAAATTGATGTATGAGTTTATGATCAAGATCCCATTATATTCTATTACTCAATTTTCTATTCTTTATAAACATTACTTGAATATGACATTCCATTTATATTAGTAAATGATTATTTAGAAGAAATTCCACCCCTCTCCTATATAAAAGTATATTACCTATACCCACATAAAACCACATATTTACTTAAACATTCTATTGAATACATGTCCAAATTATCTCCCCCATAATCCTCTCTCGCTTTTGGGAACCTGTAATCCCAATGAGTCCAAAACCTCCCATTTCCAAGATTCCCTTCAAGAAGAAATTCACACCTTCAATGTAAGTGTTATCTTATCCTTAATAATTATTCAATATATTTTACATCTAACTATTTTTTTAATATGAGATTTAAATTTAATAAAAAATATTTTATAATCATTAATATTTTGTAAAAGTTATATTATTACTATAAAATAATATATTTTTACTTTTTCATGTATTATTACTTGTTCTTGATTTGGGTGGTTTTTCCACCTACATGGATGATGTTATAAAATTTAAAATAATAATGACTAAGAAAAATTAAATTATGAGAATAAAAAGTAATAATGATGAATCTAAGTTGTTTTCACAATTCTATAGTTGTAATATACAAAACGTTATTCCCTAATAAATTCCATAATAATTAAAAAGGTGAATTTTTATTTGTTCTATGTGAACGCCCATAATAATTTACATAAATGAAATTGGGAATATATAAATATATCAGAAAAACATATTAAAATATCATGAAAAATATATAATTTATGAACCAATGAAAATAATTAAGGTACAAAATTACCTTACTAAAACATGAAAGAGAAATAGAACCATTAACACCTCGATATTAATTTGAATAATAAACTATTAATATTTGGATAAAATGAATTATAGATGAATGGTATGAATTGAAATAGATCTTTATAAGTTTCTTATGTAAATTAATAATAAACATGAAATTATTTTATTGGGAGTTAAAACATGTTTTACCAAGTAGAATATTGAGGTAAAAGTTTCTTTTCGAATATCACATTGAATTTGATATTTTTTATGTCTAAGTCCCTACTTGATGAAATTACATGTAAAATAATTTTCTTATATATCTTCTTATCATTTCACTTACCTTTTGTTCAAAATTAAACCGAAAGTATGACGATAAGCGAAATCAATCAAATCTTTTATTTTTTGATGAAATTATTTTTCCTCAATGCCCATATTATTTATATTATTTAAATAATTTTCTTATATAAAATTTAATGATATGTTGATGTCATTTTATATTATATTTTACTATATTTTGAAAATTATTAAATGAAATATTTTATTATTTTCTATAATGGTCGTTTTTACTTCCTTTATGAAGGCATGAAAATAATATAATTTTTAATGTTTTCCACATGAACACATTTTACTATTTTTATATCTATTTTTATTTATGAATATTCTTGACATGGACCAACACAATGGCACATTCTAATTGATGATATACCAATTTATCCACATCATACCTAACTCCAATAGGACTGGGGATGGTGACTAGCACAAACTAGGAATGACTCTCAAATGAGAGGACATATCCTAATGTACATGTACTCAACACAAACCTCTATAAATCCCACAATGATAAAAACTATAAATAAAATTAACTGAAAAATATAATATAAGAATGCAACAAACTCTATAATCAAATGTGCAAAATAAAACATAACAAAAAATGTGAATATGTAAAAATACACACCCAACAAAAAGGGAAACCCCACTAAGATTATAATACAAGGGTGGTCACAAAACACACTCCCTAAGCTCTAGTCTCCTCTAAGGAAACCCCAAAACCAAGTAATTCTAATCTCCACTCAGACCTATTTAATTAAAATCCTTATCGAACAACTCTTCATCAACATATGACACAATATATGTTGGTAGGATTCCAATGAGGGGGTGAGTATATACATACCCAGTAGATTTACCCAAAAACAATAAATACAAATAAAATTATATTTCAACTCAAAAATATAAATTAGGTAAAAAGGATACTAGGGACTAAAATAATGGTTAATGGGAACCCAATATGATAGGAGATGTCTCAATATTCATAGATAACCATAGATAGTATCTGTACACTACTCCATAAATCTAAACTACCGAAATAAAAATTCAACATAACCTATTCAGATCTATAGTGAGGGACCTATTCTATACCATGGGGAATGCAATAATCAAGTGAGTAACAACCCGATTGGATGACCCACTATAACAACCATATATATTACTATATATTTTTCTTTATATAATCACTGTGTCAGTAACTCGCTTAACACACAAAACTAAACTAAAAGAATACATGATATATTAGAATAATATTATTAAGAAAACAATAAGAGTAATAAAACCCATAGTAATTAAGAAAATATTACTCAAATAAAATTCCTTATATTTATAGGATACATAAATTATATGATTTAATATTAAAAATAATATTTATTTATTAGATAACTATTTTTTAAATAGTTATATATTTTATCCTAATAATTTAAAGATAAAGATTTAAAATATTATTATATATTAACTAATATATTAACATTATTTAAATTTTAAATTTATATGAAATAATATCTAGAACACTTATAAATATCATTTTCTAATGAAAGTAGTTTTTAGTTATATTTGGTATTTTCTTTTAATTTTTTTAATAATTTTATTTTAAAAAAATAAATTTCATTTTTAAAAAAAAATTTAATAATAATATTTGGATTAATTTTTATAATTATTTTTTAAAATTTTCAATTTTCAAGTGACAGTGAAAAATATCAATTTTCCAAATACTGTCACTTTTATGATATTTTTATAATACAAGAATATTTTGAAATTTTATAAATTTTTATTATAGATAAAATATATATTTTTATATTAGAATTAAATTTTTATATAATATAATGTTTAATTTATGAAACCCATCATTAATATTTTAAAAAAAAGTAATATTTTACTCAAATAAAAACAATTTTGGTCTTTTTCTTTTAATTAAGTATCAACTAGGTGGAATTTAGTTTTTTAATTACTTTTAAAGATAAAAAAATATTATTTTTTTAATAATAAACAAATTAATGTCCTAAAATTAAACAATAATGATAATTTTATCTTAATTAAAAATTTTAATCTTTAAATACACTTTTTTAAATAAATAGTTTTTACATGTTATCTATGATGATATTAAAGTTAAATTTTATGACACATGGTTATTTTATTTGATAAAACGGATTTAATATTTGAATTAATTATCCTTGAAATTATCTAAATATGCCCATTTATGTTTTAGGAATTAGTAGTAAATTACTTTGGTAAACATTAGTAACCATGGTAAAACCAAAAATAGAAAATTTTGAAAAAAATATAAGAGAATAATACTTAAAAAATGTTAAAAATATGTGTGAAAATTTATTTTTTAGGATTGAAAAACCTTTTCCATTACCTATCCCTACTATTTCACACTTCTGGATCCAATTTATTTGATTAATTAATTTTCCTTTTATATTATTAGAAAATGAAACTACTCACCCTTAAAAATGGAGCCCTCACAGCCCTACTCCTAATCACACCCAAGTCTCTTAGATTTAATAAAAATATTCCAAAATAACTTCTTAACTCTACTAGATAAGTCCTATAGTTTTTTTCTTCACAAAATACCACCTCTAAAAGACATAATATTTTCTAAAAAAGAGCTCTTCCAAGGGGTATGTTAAAATTCTCAATTAGTCATTTTTATTTATTTTACAATATTTATTCATAACACCTATAAATATAATATAAAAAATATGAAATAATAACATCAGTATAATAATTATACTGAAATTTTATTATTGTTATAGGATAACCATTTTATACATTCCTCACAACCATTTCAAAAATGAAAACATCACTTGTATTACATGTGGATTGCCACATCCAACAGAAACACAATCCATTTTTTTCATAACCTCCATACATGTCTAGTTAACCATGGTTATATAACGAGTAAATATTTTATTTAAAACTATATTATGATTCATAAAATATAAACCAATTTCTACCTTCTTTATATTCTATGCAAAACACGAATATTGCCTCTGTGAACATGCGAACCACCATCTCCATAAATCGATATATATATTTTTTCATATAATATTTTATTATTTATCTGATTCACATAAAATATTATTAAGCACATTAAAAAATCTAAATAATATCCTTATAATTATATAATAATTATATTATTCTTATGAAAAACTTTCTTAACCATACTCACCCAACAATTAAAACAACATCTTTTTTGGGTTGGTATAACCACCTATATGAATTATGATATAAATTTTTATAATGGATGAATATGGAATATTAAAAAGTAGTATTATTAGAAATTAATGTGAATGTAATGTTTTTTTTATGGTTTTAAAAATTTTATATTAATATTTAAATAATTATTAATATACCACCGTTTGTTCATTCAAAAAATTACCAAAATATTACACCACATATTTCATCTCCATGAACGATAACTAAAATAGTCATTGAATGAAATGTTCATTTTATAAGTCATTATAAAACATATATTCTAGATACATAATTAATAAATTAATGATAAATTTAGTATCAAATAGTTTGGATTGACATCCATATGAAAAATAAAGTGAAAAAAATTAAAATTACAAACACCCGATGATGAAAATACACTATAACTAACTAGAAAATGTCTAATAAATAATAATAATTTAAGAATATAAAAGCTAATAGATATGAATGTGGATATAAAATAAGTTATTAAGAGAGTTAATTTTTATATAAAATCATAAATAACATTCAACCAAATGGGAATAAAATATAATAGATTCTCATCTCAGTATTTGTTATTATCATCATGTTTTTGGTGAAATTAAAATGAATTAAAAATTCACCTCTGGTTCTACCATTCATAGTATTTCAATTCAAAAGGTATTAATTTTTTAGGGATTTTGTATACACAAACCACCATTAATTTAGTTATAATGTTTCATGGTTAACTTAGTACTTCTATGTTTGGTTTTTTCCATGATAAAATTTTATATTGAATATTCTCTTTCTCTCTGAGGAAATTGAAACTTTTTATTCAAATATTACTAATTGATGAATTTTATTCCCATAAAAGTATTATATTCTTGTGAATAACTATAATTTTCTTTTATGATGATTTTTATTCAATGTAATTGTTTTTTCTTCCCACTAGTGTTCTCATTTTTTGGAAACCTAAGTATGTGTTATATTATTTGGACTTCAAATTTCCCTAGTCCTATTATCAATTGAACATTTTATTACACTTTTATGATGTGGGATTTCCAATATGGTATTTCGAAATATTAAAAATGTTTACCACCCCTTTAAAATAAAATATTTTATCTGCTACTATAAATTCTATTTAGATAACCTTTATGTAATTTCAGGACATTATTGTTGAATATTATTTTTAAAAGTAACTGTTTTTTGTAGTTTTCAATTCACCTTTTCCAAAATGAATTTTTAATTTTATTTGAAGGTTCTTATTTTATGAACCAATTAAAATTTTATAAAAAACCTTTTAGGGTTTTTATTCCATTTTAATATTTATATTTAAATTATTAATTTTCTAGGAAATTATTTTTTCATGAATCATCCACTATTTTTATTGAAGTGATCCTGTTTTTGGTATCAACCATTCTAACTCAAGTAGTCATTTCACGTGATTCAACTTATAATTATTTCATCCCATTTTATTTCTTTTCGTTCTCTATGATATGATGAATTATTTATTTCATATGGCACACACATGTATGGATGATTGTTATAGGATGGTTTGGGTTTGATAAATCCCTAAGGGGGTTTGGTCAGATAAAGCCTTGTGATAATTTGGTATGATAAATTCCTATGATTGGCTATGTATAATAAATCCATAGGATGGTTTGGATTTGAAAAATCCACATGATGGTTTGGGTCTGATATACCCCTATAAAAGTTTGGGTCTGATAAAGCCCCGTGGTGGTTTGGGATTGATAAAGGCCAAAGATGCTTTGGGTCTAACAAATTCCTCAGACGATTTGGGTATTTTAATTTCCTAAGATGGTTTGAGTTCATTAAATTCATAAGATAGTTTAGGTCAGTTAAATCCCTCCAATTAACAAGTTAAAGTCTTTCATCACTTAAGAGAATGAATCATGAAAATACTTGGATTTTTTTACAACTTAATGGGTAGACATGTTTGGATTTGTTCACAACTTAAAGAGTGGACATGTGTGGATACATTCACAAAATAAAGGGAGCACCTATGTGGATTTTCTCATAGTATGATGATTCCTCATGATTTTTTTTGTTCCATGATTCCTTATTATGCTATGTTTCAATGAAATTCGATATTTATATGTCATATTAACAAGATTATTGAATAAAGATCATGTTTATTCTTCCACACTATTATTCTAGGGTACATGTTTGATCATTTGAGATTTTATATCCTATTATCTTGACTTATTGATAAAAATTTCTGTTCCATGCTCCTTTTTATAAGATATTCCTCCTATTCCCTTTTTTCTCGTAATCTTTTAATCTAACCCTTTAACATATTTTTTCCCATATTGAGTACTTGAGGCCACCCCTTTATTATGATTCAATTCACTATGTTATATATATTATTAAAATATAAAGTGTCTTGAGGGGGGGGGGGTATATTGTCGTTCAATTATAGGAAAATGTTCAAATTAATAGTAAAATAATTTTCTTATATATGTGATCCTTAATGACACCAAAACATTTATTCCTGGGATTGTGTGTTTTTTGAGATATATAATGTTTAAATCATTAAAAAATGTGTATTTTGAGATTGGGAGAACTCACTTTGAATCAAATACAGTGTTCATATAATATATTTTTAGCACTAGACTCGAGAGTGATGGTATAGGGTTCCTCCCCCACACCCCACCTAAGGTTATAGATGGGGGAGTAATGAATCTAAAGATATAGAAACCATACCATATGTGTGAGTGGGGGATTACCAAAACTATTTGTAAAAAAGATGTGGGCGACCCACAAATTGATATTATCATTTTATTTAGAAGAGTACATATCCCTATATCACTTCGAAGATCACACTTGAATTCTGTCACCATGTTACCACTTATAAAGATAATGACCCAATCATTCCACCACCCCCTATATCATAAATATCTAATATAAGGATACAATCACATTATAATTAGAATTAAACTTAGGATGGACTACTCACATGTACAAATATGATACCAAAGTGGATACCACTCCTAGGAGGTGGACCTAAAAATAGTACATGATTTGTGAGTTTGGAAATATGATGTGTAGCCCCATGCGGTAGCCTAGAAATTTTCTAGAAACACAAACAGATTGTACGGTCCCATATACACAATGTATTGGTTAGAAAACATGGTGTGTGAGACCCATTGTGATAATCACGGTTTACCACAGTCTCAATGTCATATGATTTCATAGCACACAGTGTGTGTCTTAAACCACACAACATGTGAGGCCAGGTTGGGTAATCAACGGGTACCATAACGAGTGCTCATCTTGTACCCTGTAGATCACTTGAAATACACTGTATGTGACTCTAAGTCATGTATCATCTCAATACATGGTGTATGGTGTTGTCCCATAAGACATATATGACCAAAAAACCCCCAAGGAATGTACTCTCGGGATACATTGTGAAGTCAGCTAAGGGTCACATGACATGTGAGCTAACAACATAATGTGTGATATTTATATTTCACAAAAACCATAGACACTAGTCCACAGATATATATAACATGTTTTATTCTAAACTACACAAATTGTAGTTGGGTTTTTCGATCCATATTCAATTCTAGCAATGTGTTCTTCACTTCAACCATTAATCTCATTGTATACCATTCCAAAATCTTCATTAACCACTTCATTCAAGAAGAATACGCTATTGGATCCTAATATCTGGTCAGGGATTTTTATATATGGTATTTCATGTCAAATCTTATTTCCATCTTGCATGTCTTCATGGAGATCAAATATTTCCGATCATCCTATTGTGATTCCACCATTTATCCATGATACTACCATTCACTATGGTTCCCATTGGTGATCACAATGCATGAGATCTAGTATAAGATTTGATAATGATTTGAATCAGTATGTTATTAGAGAAACCAATAGTCAAATTTTGGAAGATAAAAAGTACACGAAGAAAAGTGGGGGAAGTCCAATAAATAAAAAAAGTGATTAAATCCATTGGCCGACATGATCATGGACACCATTTAAAGTGTAAAAATAGAGATAAAAAGGGATGGGAAGTGAAAATAATTGACCAAATAACCCTAAAATACAACCAAGAAATGAATAAATTTATAGAACCATAATAAAGTTGAAGATATTGAAGGGATAAATTTCACATGTACAACAAATCATGAGAAACAGAGAAAATACAATAAAATAATGAAGCTCTACAAAATCTATGGATCTATATTTGGTAAAAATTATATCTGAATTGACATCATTTTTGATCTAAGGATTTTCATCATTGATCCATTGATTATTTGATTCCTAATGCCAAAATATATCCTAAGGTTTCCCTGAAATATCTCTAGGTTTTTCAGATAAACCTCAAGATTTTATTATGAAGAGATTAAATATGTATTTTATAAGTCAAGATAATAATTAAAATATTTTAATTAATTATTTAACTATTTCCCAATTTCTCCACCCATGATTGTACACAAAATCGGGGCCCAATTCATACATAAATTATATCTATCCCATGCTAAAACCCATATTACGAACCCAATCATGGTCTCAAATTTATTGTTCAAGCACCCATTTATAAGATACAATGTCAATTTCAAATTTGAATGTGTGAAATAAAAAATATTTATATAAAATATTACAATCAATATTGGGGTTCCCTCAGTACTAGAAATCTATACCAACAACGTAATTAAATTCATTGAAATACCCAACAATATTAAAATGGTCTAGAAAAAAACTAGAGTCATTACACCCTCTCCACATTAATGTATTTACACATGAAAATAATAAATCACTCAAATAGTTTAGGTTATTAATCCCACATAGAGACTTAGTGCTCCCAAGATATATCCTATGAGTTCCCATGATGCTAAAGGATGCACTCCAAATGAGTTACTCATCCATGAAGTCTACTCTCCTTATGATCCTCAATCACCATTGGGTACTATAAAAAGATGTCTCTATAGTTGATATATATCTCACTCTAGTCAATTTTGTGTGGTGAATCATGTATTTTTCTCTTCATCTATGACACATGGACGACATTGTGTACCTGTTATAACTATATTGTTAAGAATAGGTGTTAAGAAACCTCACTTACCCTCCTAGAAGTCCATAATCGTGTATTGATAGTTCATGTAGTTTTCTAATAGCTCTGAAGGGTCCTCACCTTCTTCTGAATAACTAGAACCATCCTACATAAGATCTAACCCCATGAGTGACCATTCAACCATATATAACCAACATTAGGGTGTCTTAAAAGGTCTCCCATAAAAGGCCTCAAATACTTCTATCCTAATACTAAAATTATAATTGTTTTTGTATGATAAATCCAATAAGGAAAAATGATCCTCCAAGCTATGAATAAAGTCCAAAATGAAATAAATAAATATATCATGTAGAACCTAAATAGTTCATTTAGTTTGCTGGTGGAAATCCATAATCATCCATAATTGGTCCCCTAAATAAAATTCTAATATGCTATATAGATGGTATGTGATTTAAGTGTCACAATAGAAGAAAATTTTCAATGTGACCCCATATAGTCGGATGATTTCCTACACATACTAGTTCCCCAATATATCAAGGGAACACTTCTACTGAATGGAAAGGAATTAGAATGAATTGGTTTGTTGATCAATAGTCTCGCAAAAAATGTCATGGAATTTTACTTATCAGGGCATACCCATAATAAAATACATTTATATACCATGACACTTCCAATCCAGAACCTAAAGGGATTGGGGAAAATATATCAAGACACAATTCTCCACCTTTACCTATGGATAGGTCAGACTGTGAGAAATGGATTCAACAATACATATTTTTATTCTATCCAACTAATATTTCTGATGAATATCCTTATTAATCTTCACCACTCCAAGATATACCACCAACATAGATGTGTGGAACTACAGTAAGACCTCTTCCCAAAGAGAAACCAGTTTAACAATCCATCCTTAAAAGAGTATTATGTGCTCCAAATCTTCAAAAAATCCATCATAGTAATCTCTTGAGAAAATATGTCCATAAAATGATTCACATTTGCTGTCCATAATATAATCATCCCTCATGAATTCATGAATATGTGGGGCCAAACCATCAATAATATACAATTTTCTCATCCCTAATCTATTAGGGATTACTATAATAAAGCAAACTACTCTAAAACCTCAACTAGAAACCATGAGTAAGATTTAATGCTAAGGTAATCCAAAAAAAATTCCTTCCCTAAAGTATAAACTATATTAAATTCATAATCCCATAGGAACATTAGCCAATTCCTCTACCTCATGTTGAGATCTCACTAGGTGAAGATCTACCTGACACATTGTGGGTCTAAGTAGACTAAAAACACTCACCAAGAAGGTTTTTTCTCTAAAATATTAAATTGAAAACCATTTATTCTAATTATAATTAATGGGATGTGTAATTATTCTCCTGGGGTTTTAGTTTTGTAGACTTTTAGGTATTCACCATCTTCCCCTACATCAAAAAACATCTACTATTTGATCCATATGCATCATAAAACACAAAATACTCAACTCTCTCCTTTTGCAATATCACGATAGAAAAAATAGTCAATCTATAACTCATCTCCTAAAACCCCTTCTGAAATCACTAAGAACAAATGAAAGATTTTTTCTTTTAGTTCAGGGCAGTGAATAGTGCTAGGATTATAGAAAATATTTCCATGAACCTCTGGTAACCCAAAAAACCTAGAGAAACATCTTCACACCAAACATTCTATTGGGTTTCGCCCATTCTAACACAACCACAATATTATATAATTTCAAAACTACTATAGAGTTGTATATAACAATTTCTATGAAGTAAAAATCTATAATTTAGAACTAACGCATTTAGATATTTCTATAAATATGGAGTTCCTAAAGCTAGTTTAGGACCATCGTCAAGTTCTCCACATGCTCAACGTCTAATATCAAATAAATAAGGATGTAATCAAGGAATACTACTATGGGACAATATAAAAAGGGATGAAATATATGGTTCATGAGTTCCTTAAATATATATGGGGTGTTTTTCATGTTAAATGAAATCACAATGAACTCACATATTAGTAATGGGACCAAAATTTCATTTTCATGAAATCATCCTTGTTTTACCTCTCGTACCCCTCGTGATTTGATTTTCATGATCACAATCACCCTCTCATTTATCTAATCTTGTTTTCAAGTGTTCGTGTTGTTAGGCATGATTTCAGGAGCAAGAAGTGGCAAAGGAGTTAACTTGGACTGTTTTCAGTCCACCGGCCAACCTGTGGCATGACACCGGCCAGCCGATGGACCATTGACAGAAAGGCTCTCCACTGTCCAGAGCACCGGACAACCGGTGGCCTCAGCACCGGCCGGCCGGTAGAGCCCAGACCGAGAGTCCAGCCACTGCCTCCACACCGGCCAACCGGTGGCCTCAGCACCGGCCAGCCGGTGGCACCCAGCCAGCACAGTGGTTGCTACTGCCTCAGCACCGGCCAACCGGTGGCCTCAGCACCGGCCAGCCGGTGGAGCCTGAGCCCGAAGGCCTCTCCATTTTACAAGCACCGGCCAGCCGGTGGCTCTGTACCGGTCAGCTGGTGGAGCCAGTCAAACTAGCCGTTGGGCCTTTGACCAGGCTGGTCCACTTGCCTCCCAACGGCTCCGAAGCCCTTTCCAACGGCTCCGAAGACCTCCAAAGGCCATATGAGGGTTCCCCCTCTATAAATAAAGGACTAGGGAGCCCCGGAACATAGCCAGAACTATTGTGAAGCCAACGGACACATTTTCCATCATTTGGCGAACCTCCGGCGGATTGCTCCAAGGGAACCCCACTTGCTCCAACACACTTCCACATCCAAGGAGCACCACCAAAGAAGCTTGGGAGCGCTCTTCATCAACTTCATCAATCCTTTGGCGCCCAAGACTTCTCCACATTACGGTTTTTATTGCTTTATTTATTTTGAGCATCAAATTGAGTTTGTGCCTACAAACTCCCATTTCTATAATCCTCCATTCTTTTGGGTTTTCACATCACCTTCATGGTGTGAAGAGGTTGGTCAAGCCTTTCCTTTAAAAGTCTTGTGACATAGGTGAGCTAGCCTTCACCTGTAAGAAGGCTAGTGGGTTCTTGCTCAACCATTGAAAGCAAGTGGGTTCTTACATAACCATTTAAAAGCAAGCTGTAATAGGTTCTAGACTACCTGAAAATTCTAGTGGGTTTCTTGCTACAACCATTGAAAAGCAAGCGGTAGTAAATCTCTCAACGGTTGAGTTGGGAGCGGAGACGTAGGCTTGGGTTTAAGCCGAACTCCGTTATCAATTTTGTGTCTTGCCTTATTTATTTCCGCTGCACATTCACTTTGATTTTTAATTTGTTAATCATTTTTTAAAAGGCAATTCACCCCCCCTCTTGCCATCACTTCCTTTCTTTCTCAAACAACAATTGGTATCAGAGGCAAAATTTGAGTAATACCCTAACCGGTTTCAAATTTAAGATCCATTTTGATGGATTCAACTTCTTTCGCCCCCGAAGGATATTCCTTGGGTCGTGCTCCATTTTTTGATGGAACCGACTATACTTATTGGAAAACCCGCATGACCACTTTTCTTAGAAGCATTGGTTATCCGATTTATAAAATTGTCAGGCATGGTTATTCTTTATCTTCTCCCGATGAATCCAAATGGACCCAAGACGATATTAAAAATTTCGAGCTTGATGGAAAAGCCATGAATGCTCTACATTGCGGCCTTGATCGTAATGAGTTCAATCGAGTTTCCACATGCACCTCTTCACATAAAATTTGGAAACTATTGGAGGTTACCCATGAGGGGACCAACAAAGTGAAGGATACTCGATTGGACATGTACCGTCAAGATTTTGAGTCTTTCACCATGAACCCACATGAAAATATTACTGAAATGTTTACACGTTTTACTGATGTTTGCAATGGGAGAAAGTCCCTTGGTGATGATGTGTCTGCAGAAACGATGGTCAAGAAGATCCTTTGGATCTTACCAAGCTCATGGGCTCCAAAGGTAACGGCAATCCAAGAAGCAAAGGACATAAAGAACATGCCGGTCGAAGAGCTCATCGGATCCCTCATGACCTACGAAATCACCATAAGGAGGCAAGCTGAAAAGGAAGGCAAACCGATCAAAACTCCAAAGAACATCGCCTTCAAAGTTCAACAAGAAGAAAGCTCCTCCTCCTCATCTTCTTCCTCTTCAAGCGGCTATTCCGAAATGGAGAACCTTGCCCGCAAGATGCACAAATTCATGAAGAAGCACAAGAAGAAGAAATCCCGCAAGGCTCAACCCAACGAAAAATCCGAGCCCAAGGTAACATGCTACGGGTGTGGCAAGAAAGGCCATTACAAGCCCGATTGTCAACACAACAAGAAAAAGGCCAAGCAAAAGGAGAAGAAGAAGGCATTCAAGGCCACATGGAGTGATAGCTCCACATCATCCTCCTCCTCCTCCTCAAGTGACAACGGTACAAAATGCCTAATGGCATTTCACGAGGTAACATCTTCCGACTCCTCATCCTCTTGTTCTTCAAATTCTTTAAATCATTTATCCTACGAGGATCTCCAACATGCTAGAGATCAATTGGAGGAAGGTTTTCACGAACTTTCTTCCAAATTTGTTGCTTTAAAAAAGAATTTCAAAAAACTTACTTCCGAAAAGGAACAACTTCTCAAAGAAAAGGAGGAGTTGTCCCTCAAAGTCCAAAACCTTCCCAATGTTGAATCCATGGAATCAACAATCAAGGATTTAAGGGAATCTCTTGCTAAGTTCACCCAAGGGGAACAAAATTTGACCAAACTCCTCGGTTCCCAACGCATATCTAGAACCACCGAAGGGCTTGGCTATTCCAAGAAAGCTTCCTCTTCCCATGCTCCAACTATTTTTGTAAGGGGGAGCTCCCAATATAAATTTTTCAATTATTGTAAAAAACCCGGGCACTTAAT
Organism: Viscum album; assembly: GCA_963277665.1. NCBI lineage: Eukaryota > Viridiplantae > Streptophyta > Magnoliopsida > Santalales > Viscaceae > Viscum > Viscum album. The sequence goes on from OY728158.1 coordinate 239,971,483, forward strand.
TTATGAGTGCAATTGCAAAAATGCCCGGTATGGTAGGCCCATAACCATTTTCCTTAGCGATGAATTTTATAAGAGAAGACCTACCACTAGACAAGTATGGATTGAAAAATCCCTTTTAGCGAGTCTCATCGGACCAAAATTTGTCTCGGTTTCAAAAACCTCTCCCCGGTGATTTGTTGTTTTTATTTAGGGGGAGTTAGGATCGTTTAAGCCCTTTTGATTTCAATTTCAAAATTTTCGATTCAAACATTCAATTTCAACACTTGGTATCAAATTTTTTAATTCTAAATTGTTATTCAATTTTTCACTCAAAACTTACAATTCAAACTATTATTCAATTTTTCATTCAAAATTTTCATTTCAAAATTTTTGATTCAAAACTTTCAATTCAAATTTCAAAAATTTCAAATGGTTTAAAATCCCTTTTTCCCTCAATCAAGTTTTATGCCCCGTGCTATTTTGATAATCACAAAGGGGGAGAAATTCATGGTTGATTGGGGAAGAAATCCTTAAAGCCTTCTTTTCATTTCATTTTCTACATTACTTGTTTTGGTGATTGTGATCATCAAAATATGGGGAGATTGTTGTACCTCTCGTACCCCTCGTGGTTTGATTTTCATGATCACAAGCACCCTCTCATTTATCTAATCTTGTTTTCAAGTGTTTGTGTTGTTAGGCATGATTTCAGGAGCAAGAAGTGGCAAAGGAGTTAACTTGGACTGTTTTCAGTCCACCGGCCAACCGGTGGCATGACACCGGCCAGCCGATGGACCATTGACAGAAAGGCTCTCCACTGTCCAGAGCACCGGCCAACCGGTGGCCTCAGCACCGGCCAGCCGGTAGAGCCCGGACCGAGAGTCCAGCCACTGCCTCCACACCGGCCAACCGGTGGCCTCAGCACCGGCCAGCCGGTGGAGCCTGAGCCCGAAGGCCTCTCCATTTTACAAGCACCGGCCAGCCGATGGCTCTGTACCGGTCAGCCGGTGGAGCCAGTCAAACTAGCCGTTGGGCCTTTGACCAGGCTGGTCCACTTGCCTCCCAACGGCTCCGAAGCCCTTTCCAACGACTCCGAAGACCTCCAAAGGCCATATGAGGGTTCCCCCTCTATAAATAAAGGACTAGGGAGCCCCGGAACATAGACGGAACTATTGTGAAGCCAACAGACACATTTTCCATCATTTGGCGAACCTCCGGCGGATTGCTCCAAGGGAACCCCACTTGCTCCAACACACTTCCACATCCAAGGAGCACCACCAAAGAAGCTTGGGAGCGCTCTTCATCAACTTCATCAATCCTTTGGCGCCCAAGACTTCTCCACATTACGGTTTTTATTGCTTTATTTATTTTGAGCATCAAATTGAGTTTGTGCCTACAAACTCCCATTTCTCTCATCCTCCATTCTTTTGGGTTTTCACATCACCTTCAAGGTGTGAAGAGGTTGGTCAAGCCTTTCCTTTAAAAGGCTTGTGACATAGGTGAGCTAGCCTTCACCTGTAAGAAGGCTAGTGGGTTCTTGATCAACCATTGAAAGCAAGTGGGTTCTTGCATAACCATTTAAAAGCAAGCTGTAATAGGTTCTAGACTACCTGAAAAGTCTAGTGGGTTTCTTTCTACAACCATTGAAAAGAAAGCGGTAGTAAATCTCTCAACGGTTGAGTTGGGAGCGGAGACGTAGGCTTGGGTTTAAGCCGAACTCCGTTATCAATTTTGTGTCTTGCCTTATTTATTTCTGCTGCACTTTCACTTTGATTTTTAATTTGTTAATCATTTTTTAAAAGGCAATTCACCCCCCCTCTTGCCATCAATTCCTTTCTTTCTCAAACAACAATCCTCTCAAACTCATAGCTGATGATATCTCAACCTCTGATCGTTCATTGGGAACCATTTTTTTATCTTAAAATGGTAAAATATATTTTTGATATTCATAATATATTATTTTTTTATTTATTAACACTTTATTATGATGGAAATAGTTTACAAAACCCTCGATCTATTATTTATTTTCCCAGAGAACAATATAGGAGTTTCCTAGTGGGAAACACTATATATAAAAAACCTTTTTTTCTAAATATCTTCCAACTAACTCATAAACTCTTGAATTTAAAAGGTGGAAATATTATAATCCACATAATAAATTAGTGTTACACTAGGTTGAATTTAAATTCAAAAGTTAACTTCCCATCAAGAGGGTGTTCTTGGAATGTCCTTGGGAAATACATCTAGGTAGTCCCTCCACTACTATTAGGAGTTGAAATTATGAAGCACCCACTACACCCATGGTCAAAAAATTTAATAGACGAGTTATCATATATAACTTCCTATGCATGATCCCTTCTCATTTAAAAATAAAACTCACCTCACGTATAATGGTGAACTTTATCTAGTATTCTTGAAGGCACATCACCCTTAGAAGAAACCAATCAATCTAGGAATGAACTATAAATATCTAGTCCATTATAGGGATGAAATCATACAACTACACAATAGCCATAAAGAGATTCCATGTGAATATATTACCATTGATAATGACCTCACACTATTGGAAGATAGGCATGATCATGGGATTACTCTCAATAGGTATCTTATGACACATGGGTCTAGATAGAGGTTTTTCTAGAATCAAAATTTCTCATAAAAGGGATATAGAATTAAAATAATTGATTATTCTCATGTCTATGAGTACTGATTCCAATGTAAAAAATACAAAAATCGTACCTCGAACCATGCTAAGTGCCTCTAATTCATAGACCCCAAATAGTTACAACTGACCACATCCTCGAATTCTAGTCCACTAAACTTTAAACGGGCCAACTAAGGTTAGAAATGGTAGAAGTGGGTTATAACATCAATTCCCTCAAGATCCACCTCTTGTGGAACCAACTTCCCCTATACCAAAATTGTCTCCCTAACAGATGGCCAGACCACATCTAGGAGGCCCCTGATCACATCGTTTAATCTGATACAACAATCTATCCAAAACCTACTCTCTCACTATTGCACAATTTGTTTGGTAGTTCCACATAATATAACCCCACCCTTCATAAGAAAATAATCACCTATCTCCCAAATGACTAGACACCCTCTCTAATTCAAAAACACTAATCGTTTTTTTCTAGTATACTCGTTAGGGTTCCTCCTTCATCAAGGACGTGATGCCTAATTCCTATCACACACAACTAATGATTTTTTTCTATTATTATTATATATAATGACCCATAACTTGAACAACACATAATTACATGATTTATGAAATAGGTTAAAATTTCTTACATTATGAGTAAATGTTTAGTTTAACATTGTAGATAATTAGTAAAAAATATTGAATATCATTCCCTTATAGTAAAAACTGGACACATCCGCTTAATTTACATTTTATTCCACAAAAATTGGGTTTTAAAAATTAAACTGATGTTTCATTCAAAGCACATTAATTTTTTTTAATATAGATAATGATAATGGAAATAAAGTTCTTTCTACAGTTCTTACTCAACCATAATACAAGTGAAAAACATTTGAAAATGTGGGATTCAGAAAAAATCACAGTAAGGGATGTTAAAATAAAGTAAATCTAATAGTCTATTAAAAAATATGATAACACATGAAACTATTTAAATTTTATATTTAATAAAATTTAAGCTCAAAATAAACACTTACTCTTAAAATAACTATTTTCCCAATGTTTTTCATAAAACAATTCATATTTTATAATAAAGGAAAAAATCATAATTTATGAGGGTCTTTTTAAAAAACATGGAAGCATTCCATTGAAAAAAAAATTCACCAAAGAAAGAGTATGAACCTTCCTTTAAATCATAATATAGATTTCTTACTTTACGAAATCAAATTATATCCATAAAATATCATCAATAGAAAAAAAATGAAATATATCCATAGAAATTCTAAATAATCACATGGATACAAATAACTGATTTTATAATGATGGAATTTATAATGTCATATATCATAATTTTACCGTCAAGGACTCATGCTAAGAAATTGTACATAAATTGGAAAGTCATATGACAAATACAAAGAGTATCCTATCTAATGAGACATAATAATGCATATAGAAGATATAATAGACCCTTATCATCACATACTAAGTCCAATGAATTAGTCATATGAAATAAATGAGTAACAACATAACACATTTTCAAAATAATCATTTTTATTGAAAAACAAGCATATGAAATTTCAATATTTCCCCCATTGAATAAATAGGGAAACATGATAATAATACACAAAGAAAATAAGATGGATTATATCATTATATAATATCCCCATTAATGTATAATAATCATGAAAGGTTTTTGAAATTTTTAGAAATACCATTAAAATAAATATTAGACCTTCTTTTGAAAACATGAGAAAAATATCCATAAATATAGATAATATTTTAAATAAAAATTTATGGAATATTTATAAAATTACTTTATTTGAAAATAAAAATGAATTTTTTTAAAGTAATAATCATATAAAATAATGTTTATAATGGTGTGATGGTCCATTAATTCAATATATGATAGAATAGAACATTATTTTCACACTTCTATAAAAATACAAATGTGAGTCGTATAGAAAATGTTTGATGAGATTCATTTTAATCATTTTTCAGGAAATTCAGAGTTTTTTAAATGAACTAAAGAAATAATTTAAACATGAATAAGATAAATACATAAATATTTAATGAACATGGAAATGGAGGATAAATGTTTTGAACTGAAAACATTAAAACATGATTTTAAAGAAAAATACCTTTCCTCATGTCCTGAATCATTTTGTACATTCTCTAACTACTCAATAGAGAAATTATATTACTTTTTTAATTTATTAATAAACCTTTTAATTTTTATTAATCTATCATTATTCCTTCAATTTTATTCATTATTAGGATTTATTAAGTCTCAAAACCAATTAATCTTATGTTGGAAGTTTTGAGGATGTTTGGTTCATAATTACAAAAATGTTTGATAGGATAACCATGGTAAAAAGGGATATGGTTTCACCATAAACAAAATATTAATCACCAAATCATATTATTTTTTGTACCATAAATATAATTTTTAAACCATTCATGAAATTTATACATGAAAAATGAATCGCATTGCTTCGTGGAGGTGGCAATCCACACGTACGCTTGAGTGACATTATCATTTTCCAATAGAAGAAAATGATGATGAAAAATTGTCCTGACAGAAAAATTTTACAATTTAAGTGAATGTAGGATATTTATGTTATCATATAATTATATTAATGGTAAATTTTAGGGATTTTTAATAATAAATAAACATGAAACCTCTTGGTTAAGAGTTACACCTCTTCTTTGGAAAACATCCTTAACCTACACCGTAAGCCTTCTATGATGGTATTTTGTCATGACCAAAACCTCTAAGACATGGGAATAATGGTTTGTAATGTATTTTTTTATATAGTATTTTTTATAAATGGATAATTAGGTTTTAATAATAGAGGATAAGAGGTTCCCTTTTATAAGTGTTGTGGGTGAAAATCTTGTAAATATATGAAAAATTATTATACAATATGGGTGTCTAACAGTGTAAAATGACTAAAAAGTGTAATATATTAATAAATAAGAAGTATAAGGTCTAAATAAATTCAAAAAATAAATTTTAGATAATTTTATGTGGTATTTTATGCCTTACCTTTTAATATATTCCCTTCGTTAACCCTTTTAACCTTAACTACATAACAATTTTTTCAATATATAAGGGCAATGAAAGTAATTTTAAATTTGAAAAGTGTCCCATAAATTTAAAATTAATGATATACATAGAAATATCTCCTCCAATTGAGTTATTATAATATTTTTATATTTTTATAATGATTTAAAAATAAATCTTAAACATTAAATATCATTTAAGGTAATTTTCAAGACTATTCAAAATATTTGAATTTAAAAAATTTTAAAAAACAATTGAATTATAATATAATATCTTTAAATATAATTTATACATTATAATTATCAAATAAATTCAAATAAAATCATAATTAATCCAAAAACTATCACATCTAATATTTCAAAAATAATTTATTTTCTTTTTCTACTTCTTGTAGTCATGTTGTGTTGACATTACAAAAGTGTCCAAGGTAATTATACCATCTATAAAAATTTTAAAAAAATTAATTTCATAAATACACATTATTATTTATCAATTTTATCATCTAAATTCATTCATATATAATAATTATATATATAAAAATCATAAGAACATAAAAATTGATAGGGAGTGACATTTTTTAATTACTCTTTACTTAAAATAATATTAAATTAATAATAAAAAAGATTAAATTTATCCATATATAAATATAATGATGATGTTATATAAAAAACTCATTAAATGAAATAAATTCAGGTTTTGGATTGATTTGTAGACCTTATCCCATATTTGTGACCCTACTTAACGTATTTTATCCTTCACCATGATGATAAACTTTTAACATGGCCATTAAAATGAAATGGACCTTATAATATAATTCAGAATATGAAAATAATAAATATTTCATAAATTTAAATTGTCTAATTTTTATAAGTGGTAAAAATTATTTTTATTATAATTTTGTGAAATGTAATGAAAAATAGTTTTTTATTAACACTGTAATTTTAATCATAGAAAATATTTTATACCAAAATCAAGTATGATGTTGAAATTAATGGAATTAATTTGATTATACATAAATAAATTAAACTAATTTTACATTAAAATAAAAATAAAAATAGATAATTGAAATTATTTTGATTAAAATTAATGAAATGATAGTTTTTTTAAATTGGTGTTTTCACTATTCACCCCAAAAACAACCATTGTTGAAAAATCCCAAAAATTTATTTTAAGATTATTTTACCATGTTTATTTAAAAAATTATTAATATTATATCAATTTCAATTTCAAAATTTTGAAAAATTAATCATAATACCCTTACATAAAATGAAATAAAAATGATTTTGAAGAAAATGTACTTTTAAAGTACAAAATAAATTTATACTTATTTCACATCTAGTAACCACCATTTGATGAATAATAATATATTTTATTAAATATATGATCTATAAATTTCATTAAAAATATTCAAAAATAGTGATTAACCTAATTTATATTTATAAAAATACTTTATGCCTATAAAATATTGGTTTAAAAATGTCCCCCATAATATTATATGATTTATTTTAAAACAATTATGTTCTTATTTACTAATAATTAATAAATATATTTTTAGGAAGGGAATGTTTTATACGTATACTTTATAATGTGGTTACTACTATTCATACCGACTAATCTAACAGGTAGTACTACAAAAAAATCAACTCATAGCGATGCTTTAAACCATCACCAAATGGTTCTACGATGGTTTCCAAAAATCGATGCTAAAGTTATTTTTGGCATCAAACATGCATTGGTTCCATCCATTTAGTAGTGGTTTATGGGAACCATTATAGATCGTTTGTTTACCAGCATTTTTGTGTGTGTTAGTAGTGGTTTTTAATTTTAAAAAATTGAGAGGTTTTAACGGTGATTTAAACCATAACTAATTCTTCCGCCTTTTTTGGGAGGTGAAATTGATGATAACAAAATTTCAACCTTATATATTAGCGGTCTAAATCAACACTAAAAAAAAATTTGGAATAAATTACTGTGTTTTAAATCTCATCTATATATCACTTAAAAAAAATAAAAAATAAAACAGTAGATTCTGCAACCCTAGAAAAACCAAAAAAACCCAAATAGATACAAAAATATACCAAATAAAATAATTAAAATAGTAATAATAAAATTGTAAAAAAATTCAAAGGTAACGTGATTATTAGAGTGGTGGTTCTATCAAGTTTTTTACTGATATAATGATTATGGTACGGTCTCTAAAGATCAACTGGTGAATAGATGATGATTTTTGAAATGACATGGGATTCACGGTGGGGGGTTTATGGTTTTTTTGGATTGTTGATAAATGTATCATTATAGAAGAGGCTTCTAGATGGAGTAATGTAATTTCAAACATGTAGTTTTAATGAATATGGTGTTTCTAAAATATTTTTATTTAGTTCATAATAATGGGTGGAAGGAAGGATACAAATACTTGGTTTCAATATGATTTATTAGATTGCAATGGTTGCGAGTGTGGTTTATAGAAGTACTGATAGGTGTTCAAGAGCCACAATTAGTTAAGAAAATGAGTGAAAACATGAAATTATCTAATAAAACAATATGACATGTTATACATAAACAATATTTCACTAAGAATAAGTACGTTGAATGAATTTAACTATAATATTGGTCCATGGGACAATAGATCGCAGAGCAAGGTGGAGTTATTGAATGATATCTGGATGAATTTAACTATAATTTAAGGATACTAACCAAGAACATTAAATGGGAGTTATAGAGAAGAATTGTTTCTGTGGGTATTATCATCTAAATATACCCTTTATGTCTAGAATTCTAGCATTTATTTCTCTATTATCATCATTGTCTTTGAGAAGTTAACCACTACCATGTAAAAACCTGAGATCAATATACCATGTATATAGAACGTGATTCTTTGTAATGGTAGTGATAAATATTAATATTTATTCAATAATTATGGATAAAATCAATAGAATTTGGTCTGATCAATAGAAATAACATTTTCATGATGGATGTGGTCTCTTAAAATGTTCAGACTAGACTGAATGTAGTGGTAGAAATGTACTCTATTTTCGTGGTTCACATAGAGGAAGGCTCAATGGGAGTTCATAATTTTTATATCATTATAAATTCTAGAATGTGGTGTGCTAGATAAAGGTATATTCCAATGGTTTCATTGGGGATATGTGTATCATTATCTCTAGGATTATTGATCATTGGGGCTAGTGTCATAAAAATTAAATGTCCATATGGAGTGAGACCATGAACATGGTACATGGAAAATCCTAATTATAAAAATTTAAAAAATTATAGGATTATAAATCAGTGCATATTTTATTTTGGATGAAATTTTCCATAGATTCACTTATAGGGGTTCATGAACTCAATTAATTATCATGTCTTAATTATAGAGATCTAGGTATTTTCTTATTCAATGTAACATGATTCCAAATTGAACTAAAATCCTCATGTGTATGTATTTGTGCATGGTTCCTCGTCGAACTCACTTAATCAAGAACTAACATTATTCCATATGGAAATCCCATATGTAAGATTCAACCACATTTCCCCCCAAGCATAATGTTTTATTCACAACTACATATAGCCAAAATGAAACCTTTCATTTGAAAAATCCCTCATAAAAATCAAAGTTAAATTCAAAAAATCATAAAAATTTAAAATATTAGTAATTATATCATATTTAATAGAAGAGTGAAATGGTAGTGTCAATATTCATCTATATAATATTAAAGGAAAACAAAATAATAAGGTAAAATTTAGAATAAGACATAGAAAATGAACCAAGAATATAGATTTTCATGCAATGTAAGGGAAATAAATATACCCCCAACAGAAATGAAAAATGGTTTTTGAATCACCATATTAGTGTTAGGATATCATAATTTTAGTTACACATCATTTTCAAATCCAAAGTGAACACTAATCACTTTCCAATGATCTTTTATCATCACCCTCTACATCTACATCTTCACTCCATGCTATCGGCACCTACATTACAATTATATTGAAAATTAAATAGTGTTTTATATTTAAATATAACCTTAAAAATAATAAAATTTTGTGTACTAAATGATTTTTAAGTCATGTAATTTACCTACACATTAACATCAATCAAGGAAATATCACTGAGGATAGATCTAGTTGTATTATAATATAATTATATCCACATTTTCTACTGAGAAATGACTTTTTGATCTTGTATCTTTATATGTGACCCTTTTCCTAAGTTTTTATTTTCATTGAAAAAATCTATTTGAGAATATGAGGTAGGTAGTAACTATAATCAGAGGTAGATGATGCTATAATACCTGATGGCCTACCAAATACCTCCAATGGGAATGGTCCCAAAACCTTCTCGCACATGCGAATAGGATGATCCTTCCCAAGGACTTGACCAATGAGATCGTCCTTTGAGATCAAGAAGGACTGTACATAATTGGAATCCAATAGTTCTTCTATTTTTACTTATAAATCAAACATCAATCATATTTTAATAAATACATATTAACATAGTAAAAACTAATAATAAGTTGTTATAATGAAAAATAAATTTATACCCCAAATTCATTGGAGGGATCATTATATAACTCCCATATAATTTTGTATGAACATCCAACCAATGTTCTATTTGAGCGACATGATACCCTAAATTCTCTAACTACATTAATCAAAGATAAATCAACATTTAATATATGAAACATATAATTTTATCTTATAAATATTTAAACTAATGAAAATATGACAAGAAGTTATTTGTTTTTAGAAAAAATCATTGATCTAGTAGTGTGGGGGTGATTTTTTTAGCTCTATGTGATGCATTTTTCTTGAAACATCCTGAAATAAATAACACACAATTTTATAGTAATGTATGAAATGACATCTCCTTGTCACATTCCTATTTCAAGTAAAATGTCACTAATATAATAATATATATTTCAATACCATGTGCTTTTTTGGATGATGAATGTCAACAAAAAGCTTCAATTTTTCTCTAGGTACCCCTTTGGTACATTATCATATAACTTGTAGCACCCCTGGTTTCTGGTATGTAACCCTTACTTGATGATTTTCATGGATTCAAAAGTTAAGGGTGATGTATGACAGAGTCGGGAGATCCTGGACTAAAGTTTGAAGCAAAGGGGAAGTTGCACGGGCGGCGCACGGTTTGTCTAAGCCGTGCGGCCAAACAGTGCGTGGCTGAATGAGGAGGAAGTGAATTCCACATGGTCGGCGCACGGTTAAGGGAAACCGTGCGATGAGGCCGTGCGAGAAGGGTGGATGAGGCAGTATCTAATGCATGGTTATCACATGGTTTTTCAAACCGTGCGTTCACTTAAATTAGATCCTTAAATTGTGGATCTAAATCATTTTGCCTCTAATTGCCTCATTAAAGCTCTTAAGTGGCCCTAACTCGGGATTTTGGTGCTCTATTGGTCAAAAAGGGTTCTCCCATCATTCCAGAGGTGATCCGAAGGCTTCTCTTGGCTAATCGAAGCCGGATTCTTGAGGTATATGATCGTTCTCCTTCGTTCATGAATGGTTTATTAGATCTACTTAGTTCTACTTTTCCCTTTCTCTCGGTTTCTTAGATCTATGCCTGTTAGGGGTATACCTAAGTATGTGGATTCCAAATATTTTGAGATTTGGTCTTGGTTGTGTTAGGAGAAGAGATCTAAGGTGGGTTTTTAGAGATTTGACCCGGTGTTCTTGAGTGTTCTTCTTCCGTTGCTCGGTTTCGCCTTTTTGTTGAGGTAGGTGGCATCAATCTCAACAACTCTTGTTAGAATTGGTTGGATTAGTTTCAAATTGGTTATTTGAATGGTATTTATTGTGAAAATCATGGAATAAATCATCATTAGTGATGATTTATGGTTTTGATGAAATTGTGAAATCTTGGTGAATTGTTGTGCAATGTGATCTGGCTATTTGAATTTAAAATGTTGATTTTAAATTATGAAATTGAAGAAATTGTACAGGGTTTGATGAGAAATGGAATTTTAATAAAAATTAGGTTTTGTTGAAATGGTTTTAGATTGAAATGACTTTGATGGATTTGGGTTTCAATAAAAAGGGAGTTTTATTGAAATGGTTTGAATTGGTTGAACACACTTGGTTTTGATGGTTTTCAATAAAATGTGTTTTATTGAAAGGATGGTTTTGGCATGATTGTTGGGAATGTGTGGTGTGTGTGTTCATGTTGCATATACGAGGCTTGGTTGAAATAGGACCTTGTGCTCAGTTCCAAACGTTTAATGGCACATGGGACTTTTAAGTACGAGGCTTGGTTAAAATATGACCTTGTGATCAGTGCCAAAGGTGTAATGGAACATGAGAAATAATTACCTTGTGACGACTTGGTAGATTGATGAGAGACCGCCCATGAGTATAGAACTGTCATAACAAAGCATGCATGGTTGATTTCAAAGGTTTGTGAAATGGTTGGGTATGCCAAAACAGGATGTTTGTGAAATGATTTGAAATTTTGGTTGGTTATTTTTCTGAAAAAATAATGTGTTTCAAAAGCTGGTTTAAATTTTACTTTGATGCTTTTGAGAATGGACGGTTTTGGAAAAACTTGTTTATATTTAGTTATAAACTGCTTTGGTGAAATTGTTTTACATACACTGTTTCTATATAAATGTGGCTAACTTTTCTATCATAGTGGCGTGAGTAGGGAAGTCATTGGGGAAAACCTACTAAGTTTTATACTCACCCCTGCTTTGGAACTTTGATGCTTTTGCAGATGTTGTATTTCGAGACACAGGTAAAGGTAAAGCATCTCATTACTAATGGCTCGTGGTGATGTTTGGGAGATGTTGTGGACCACTGAGTCGTGGTGTCTTCTGAGAGTCTTGTGTTTTCCTTCCGCTGTGTATTTTGATTTTTGGTTTGGTATTTCGCTGTTATGTACTCTGATATGGTTTAACATAAATTAAGTTGTTGGTTCATCTTTCATTTGTTCATGCATCATATAGTGAATGATTATTATATGGGTTTATTTCTTAAAGGGCAAATCATCCCCCACTTATGCTTGAGACCCTTCGGTATTTATTTCCAACCTTTGGCGTCTTGGGGATATCATATAAGGACTAGTAATGACTCATTGCACTCTCAAGCCAATGAGAATTGGTGTGCCATTACAAATGGTTTCATCTTGTTAGGTCTCTGCCTAACAAGTGGTCATCGATGTTCTTGGTCTTGGAGTTGAAATTCCTTCTTATCTATTCTTTGGATGGTCATCTTAGACAGGAGTTGTATTGTAAGAACTTGAAATTTATAACATAAAAGGACATAGCTAACCCATTTATGATGAACTTGAAGTTACCAGGGTGTTGGGTACATAAGTGTTTTGGATACACTTCTAGAATGTTGGAAATCTCATTGTCATGGGTTTAGCTAATGAGAGGAGCATGACATGAATTGTAGAGGAATGAATTCCCACTAGTATTTCATATCTCATTGTAAGGAATGAGTAAGAATTTTTTGAAAGGTGACAATTTTTGAAAAATACAGAATTTTTTTTCAATCGAAAGACTTTGAGAACAGGGTATTTGATGTATTTTGAAAATGGATTGATTTTCAAAAACTATGTTGAATGTTTTCAAAAATGGATGAACATGGAAAAAGGTTGTTTTAGAAAAATGTTGTGATAGTTGATGTGATAGAATATGAAACTCTAAGGCAACAGTTGCTAGAGAGTGATATTAACACAGTTTGTTGTTGGTTTAGAAAATGGTACCTAGTAGGCATCGTCAAAACTAACCCGAAGAAGCTGCGGAGAATGTGGTTGCATCTAAACCACGTGTGAACCAAGAGCTGGTTCAGAGTATTGTCCAAGCCTTTCAAGCTATGGATACAGGGAACCAGAGGAATGAGCCACGACATGTGGATCATACCATCCTGTTCATGAAGAAGAATCCACCGAAATTTAGGGGTGATGTTGAACCTGAGAAGGCGGAGGTGTGGCTAAGTAGGATGAATAGTATATTCGATTTCATCGGCACACCAGTGGAGATGAAAGTAAAGCTGGCGATGTATATGCTCAAGTATATTTCACGTTAGTGGTGGGATTTAGTGGTGCATGCTAAATTGGATGAAGGCCTTACATGGGAGGATTTTGAAGAATTGTTTAACAAACAATTCTATCCTCACACGTTCTAGATCCAAAAAACAATGGATTTCTTTAGCTTGAAATAAGAGATCCTCTCTATCACAGAGTATGTGGCTATGTTCATGAATTTAGTCCGTTTTTCACCAGAGGTTGCAGCAAGTGCTTCTTTGAAGGCACAAATCTTCAAATCGGGGCTAAGGTAGGAGCTTCGATCGAAGATTGCGGTGCTATGTATTACGGATTATACAGAGATGGTGAACAGAGCAACGGTTGCTGAATGTGATATCTCGGGATCGATAGGAGGATGAATGATGATACCCACAGGAACGGGTGGGAACTCTAATGCTGGGAACAAGTAGAAGAGGGTCACCTACTTCCAAGGTTGGAGTGCGAATCAGAACCAGACGGTGGGATCAGTCAACCTTCCTCCACGACCCCTGAGCAAAGAAAGTTTCTTTCAATGTGGTTCGAATGATCACCTGAACCGAGAATGTACCCCACCACCGAGATCATGCCACGATTGAAACAAGATAGGGCATATTAAGCGATATTGTCGTAGTGATCCACAATCGGGTGTTCGGGACATTTCTCAGGCGTCGCAAGCATCGTATGCTTCGACAGAGCGAGGACAGAAAAATAAGTCTCGCTAGTAGAACAAATCTAGTTATGGTGATTCCAGGAATACGATGACTCCTTAGGTAGGGAAATCTCAACAAGGCAATAAATAGAAAAGTTAGGAAACAAAGCAATTGTATGGAGCTGAACAGATGATGGTCGATGATCAGGCTATACCATCTACGGTGAGAGGTACGATTCTTTTGAATTCTACCCTCATGCAAGTGTTGTTCAATACTGGTGCATCGCGTTCCTTTCTTGATTCTCGTATTGCTAATTTTCTTAACATAAAATTGCAAATGATGCCTTCTGTTTTGAAACTACAAACTCCTCTTAGTGAAAGAGAATGTCAAGCCTTCGTGTGTAGAGTATGTGCTATAACTGTTGATGAAACTGAGATGAAATAGGACTTCTCTATGTTTGATATGGATATCTATGATGTAATCCTGGGTATGGATTGGTTGAAAACATTTAAGGCTCACATCAACTGTTATGGGAGAACGGTTATTTTCACGATTGAGGATGGATTTGAGCATCTCTTTAGAGGAGAAAGGATAGTAAAGAAAAGTGCAAAGAGCTTGTTGGAACCAATGGTGGGAACGATTTCTTACCAATTGATAGTGTTGACTTTGGCATCATTGGAGGAGAGTGAGGAAAATAGTTTTCCAGCTGTGGAGGATCAATTTCCAGATGTTTTTCCAAAAAATATCTCAGGATTACCACCTGTAAGAGAAGTAAAGTTTACGATTGATCTCCTTCCGGGGACCAGTCTTATCTCACTTCCATCTTATAGGATGGAAACAACAGAGTTAAAGGAATTGAAAGTGCAATTAGACGAGCTGGAAATAAAGGGTTTCATTCGGCCAAGCGTGTCTCCATGGGCAGTAGCAGTTTTGTTTGTAAATAAAGTGGATGGAACTCTTTGGCTGTGTGTTGATTATTGTAAACTTAACCAAGTTATGATAAAAATAGATATCCACTTCCATGCATTGATGATCTATTCTATAAATTAAGGGGAGCTCAATGGTTCTCCAAGATTAACATGTGATCAGGATATAACCAATTGCGAGTTTGGAAGGAGGATATTCCAAAGATAGCTTTCATAAGCAGATATGGCCACTACGAATATGTAGTCATGCCTTTCGGTCTAACGAATGCACCACCGGTCTTCATGTCTTTGATGAATCAGATATTTCAGCAATATATGGATTCTTTTGTTGTGGTGTTTTTGGATGATATATTGGTGTATTCAAGAACAAGGGATGAGCATGAGAAACACTTGGAGATAGTGTTGGAAATCCTGCGAGACCATCAGTTGTATGCCAAATTATCAAAGTGTGATTTTTGGATACAAGAGGTACATTTTCTGGGCCATGTTGTTTCTGAGAAAGGTGTTTCTGTGGATCCAGAAAATATATAAGCTATTCTTTCTTAGCAAATGTCGATGAATGTCTTTAAAATATGAAGTTTTCTTGGTCTAGCTGGTTTTTACCGACGCTTTTCCTGTGACTTCTCATGATTAGCTTCACCTATGATAGCATTGAAAAAGAAGAACTTTTCATTTCAATGGACTGGGGAATGTCAGAGATCTTTTCAAGAGTTGAAAGTTTGCCTTACATCAGCACCTATCTTAATCATGCCAAAATCAGGGAAAGGATACATGGTGTATTGTGATGCTTCAGGAATAGGGTTGGGTTGTATTCTCATTCAAGGAGACCATGTGGTTGCTTATGGCTCAAGGCAGTTGAGAGTGCATGAGAACAATTACCCAACACATGATTTGGAGTTAGCTGTAGTCGTCCATGCTTTTAAAACATGGAGACACTATCTCTTTGGTTATAAATTTACTATGTTTACGGATCAAAAATTCTTGAAACACATTTTCTCATAGTGAGATTTGAATATAAGGAAGAGGAGATGGATGGAGTATCTTCAAATGTTTCACTTTGAATTAATTTATACATTGGGTAATGGAAATTAGGTGGCCGATGCATTAAGCAGGAAGTCGTATGCTCAGTTGGAAAAGGAAGCTTCAGATGAATGGCAGTTATCATCGGTCTTAGCCGACATGCATGTGGAATGTGGAGACTGAGGTGATGTTGCTATTTTCTTTTCAGCTACACTTGTTCCTGATTTGATGGAGATAATAAAGGAGGCACATGAATATGATGTAGACTGTGTTGCAATGAGTTCAAAAATCAATGGTGGGGAGACCATTGAGGGATGAAAGCTGGATGGGAGTTCAGTTTTGTGTTTTAGAGATCGGATGGTTGTACCTATAGGTTTTCAGGAACAACTCCTTCATGCTTACCACCATTCGAGATGGGTTGTACATCCGGGTACACAGAAGATGTATAAGGCATTGAAGGCGCTGTTTTGGTGGAGCGGCATAAAAATGAAAGTGATTGAGTTCATCTCACGATGCTTAATTTTTCAGCAGGTTAAAGCAGAGAATCAGAGACTAGCTGGTATGTTACTTTCTTTACCTATCCTAGTGTGGAAATGGGAGCAGATAGCATAGGATTTTGTTATAGGTCTTCCTAGAACGGTCTATAAACACAATGCCATTTGGGTGATAGTGGATCATCTAACCAAGTTGGCCCATTTCATACCAATTCGTGAAACTCATACGGTGGAAGATCTTTCAAAAATCTATATCTGAGAAGTGGTAAAGAGGCATGGTGTACTAGTGTCTATAGTGTCAGACTGAGATTCGAGGTTCACATATCATTTCTGGAAATCATTACAGCAATCCATAGAGACTCAGTTGACAATGGGTACGGCGTATCATCCTCAGACAGATGGGCAATCTGAGCGGACAATCCAAACGTTGGAAGACATATTGAGGGCTTGTGTAATGGACTTTGGTGGCTAATGGGAGGAGCATATACCCTTAGTGGAGTTCTCAAACAATACCAGCTCTCAAGCCCCGATACGCATGGCTCCGTTTGAAGCATTGTATGGGTGTCCTTGTTGTTCTCCACTATGTTGGGTGGAAACTAGTGAAACATCACTAGTCGGGCCTAGCTTGGTACAAGAAACAACAAAGAAGATTCAGTTGATTATAAAGAGGATGGAGACGGCTCAAAGTCGTCATAAGTCTTATACAGATCACCATCGCAGACCATTGGTGTTTGTTGTGGGTGATCATGTCTTCTTGAGGATCTCTCCAAGACATGGACATCGTCATTTTGGGAAATAGGGAAAATTATCTCCTCATTATATAGGCCCTTTTGAGATACTAGAACGGGTTAGGGAGGTGGAATATCGGTTGGCATTACCACCATGGTTCAGGTCGGTGCACAATGGGTTCCATGTATCTCAGTTAAAGAAGTATCAACCTGATCCTGACAATGTGATCACATGGGATCACATTGACCTAGAGCCGAATGCTTCGTTGGTACATATCCCGGTGTTGATTGTGGATAGGCAGGATAATGTCTTTCATGGGAAAAGCATCAGTCTAGTGCGGTTTTTGTGGCAACATGGTCAGATTCGGGAAGAGACTTGGGAATGCCAGAAATAAATGAGAGAGCAGTGGCCAGAACTCTTTCAAACAAGCATTGGTTCTCTAATTTCTGGGGATGGAAAGGTCAATGATGGGGAGAATGTAGTACCCCCAGTTTTTGGTATGTAACCCTTACTTGATGATTTTCTTGGTCTCAAAAGTTAAGGGTGACGTATGGGAGAGTCGGGAGATCTTGGATTGAAGTTTGAAGCAAAGGAGAAGGTGCATGGGTGGTGCACTGTTGGCCTAAACCATGTGGCCAAACCGTGCATGGCTAACTGAGGAGGCAGTGGCTTCCACACAGTCGGCGCATGGTTAGGGTAAATCGTGCGATGAGGCCGTGCGAGAAGGGTGGCTGAGGAAGTAGCTAACTCATAGTTAGTGCAAGGTTTGTCAAACCATGCAGACTAACTGTGCGGTCACTTAAATTAGATCCTTAAATTGTGGATCTAACTCGTTTTGCCTCTAATTGCCTTATTAAAGCTCCTAAGAGGCCCTAACTTGGGATTTTGATTCTCCTAAGGTCAAAGAGGGTTCTCCCATCGTTCCTGAGGCGATTTGAAGTCTTCTCTTGGCGAATCAAAGCCGGATTCTTGAGGTATGTGATCATTATCCTTCGTTCTTGAATGGTTTCTTAGATCTATTCCCGTTAGGGATTTACCTAAGTATGTGGATTCCAAATATGTTGAGATTTGGTCTTGTTTGTGTTAGGAGAAGAGATCTAAGGTGGGTTTTTAGAGATTTTACCCTGTGTTCTTGAGCGTTCTTCGTCCGTTTCTTGGTTTTGCCTTTTTGTTGAGGTAGGTGGATTCACTCTCAACTCCTCTTGTTAGAATTGGTTGGCTTAGTTTCAAATTGGTTATTTTAATGTTATTTATTGTGAAAAGCATGGAATAAATCTTCTTTAGTGATGATTTATGGTTTTGATGAAATTGTGAAATCTTGGTGAATTTTTGTGAAAAGTGATTTGGCTATTTGAATTTAAAATGTTGTTTTTAAATTATGAAATTGTCGAAATTGTACAAGGTTTGATGAGAAATGATATTTCAATAAAAATTATGATTTATTGAAATGGTTTGAGATTTAAATGACTTTTATGGAGTTGGTTTTCAATAAAAAGGGAGTTTAATTGAAATGGTTTGAATTGGTTGAACACACTTGGTTTTGATGGAAAATGGTTTTCAATAAAAGGTTTTTTATTGAAATGATGGGTTTGGAATGATTGTTGGGAATGTGTGGTGTGTGTGTTCATGTTGCATATATGAGGCTTGGTTGGAATAGGACCTTATGCTCGGTGCCAAACGTTTAATGGCACATGGGACTTTTAAGTACGAGGCTTGGTTGAAATATGACCTTGTGCTCGGTGCCAAAGGTGTAATGGAACATGAGAAATAATTACCTTGTGACAACTTGGTAGATCAACAAGAGACCGATCATGAGTATGGAACTGTCATAACGAAGCATGCATGGTTGATTTCACGGGTTTGTGAATTGGTTGGGTATGCCATAACGGTATGTTTGTGAAATGATTTGGAAATTTGGTTGGTTATTTTTCTGGAAAAATAATGTGTTGGAAAAGCCGGTTTAAATTGCAATTTGATCCTTTTGAGCATGGATGGTTTTGGAAAAACTTGTTTATATTTAGTAATAAACTTCTTCGGTGAAATTTTTTTATATAAACTATTTTTATATAAATGTGTCTAACATTTCTATCCTTGTGGCATGAGTAGGGAAGTCATTGGGGGAAAACCTACTACGTTTTATACTCACCCCTTCTTTGGAACTTTGGTGCTTTTGTAGATGTTGTATTCTGAGACACAGGTAAAGGTAAAGCATCTCATTACTAATGGCTCGTGGTGATGTTTGGGAGATGCTGTAGAGCTTGGAGCTTGTGGACCACTGAGTCATGGTGTCTTTTCAGAGTCTTGTGTTGTCCTTCCGCTATGTGTTTTGATGTTTGGTTGGGTATTCCGATGTTATGTACTATGATATGGTTTAACAAAAATGAAGTTGTTGGTTGGTTTTTAATTTGTTCATACATCATATAGTGAATGATTATTGGATGGGTTTATTTCTTAAAGGGTAAATAGTCCCCCACTTATGCTTGAGACCCTTCGACATTTATTGCCAACCTTTGGCATCTTGGGGATGTCTCTTAAGGCCTAGTAATGACTCGTTGCACTCTCAATCCAATGAGAATTGGAGGGCCATTGCACAAGTACTGAGTGGTCAACAGAGTGTTGTTTAATTAATTCTATAATATCCATTTAAAATCCCCCAATTTCTTACCAAAATGTTTTAATGTCCACTTTTTTGTGATAAGATCTGTAGTGGTAAAGTGGAATAACATATGTACAAAGAGATTAATTTTTAAAATATGATAATTTAATGACATAATTAAATTCAATTAAACCATAATGTATTAAAATTACCCTTATTTTTGAATCAAATACTTACTTTTTCTCTAATTGGGTCACATGCCTCCTATCAATAAAGGTAATTAGAGGGGAAACTAGATATGCCACCTACTGGCCTATAATCTGGAAAAATAATCCCATGACATGATCCATGGGGACCCCATAATTGTCAAATAGGACAACTATCTTATTCCATTTAGATTGTAGACATTTATACTATTCACATTTCTCCCTATAATTTTTTTTTTCATATTTTATGAAAAAATAGAAAGTATTTCAAAAAAGTGTAAGAAATGTCTAATCATTAAAATTTGTGACCATAACTATCACCATCCAATATCCTCATGAAAAAAGGGTGATGACTTGTTCCCTCACTGCTAAACCTACCGATTTGGGATTCACTATCTAATATAATGATGGGACAACGAAGGATGGTGTGCCAGATGCTAACTTAATAGAGGGTGTGAGAGATACAGAAAGGGGTGGGGGTAGATGGATGGTGTCTCAAATTCTTTAGAGAGAGAGATTTATGGATAATAATTTATCTATGTGGTCGAAAAAACATCAACTTGGAGTCTACTGGGATTAAAAAAATTCTTCTTCCTTGGAATTCCTGCTATTAAATCAAATAAAATTTAAATCAGAACATATATTCAAAAAATTCATGCAACATAATAGAAAAGATAATAGATTAACAGTTCTGAAAAAGAATAAAAATATCTATGATAATTAATAACATCACATATAACATAAGTGGTTGATAAATTAATGGATGACTGCACACACAATCATTTTTTCCTTTAATCATGTCATCCAATGGCCCGAAGGCCTTCATTTTGTTTATTTATTTTTGATAATCCATCTTTTAAGGGGTGAGGTGGAACCCTTACGAGGCTTGTAAGTGTAAGTATTACATGGCCCATAGGCATTAGAGTAATTCACTACCAGTAGGCTTTGAAACATTACATACAACCCAGACTAACTACATAGAACTGCTCCTTCCCAGCATCTTCATCGTGAAATCAGATCTTCACATTCACATGGCTGTTTGTCTAGGCATTCCCATGCATGCACAGGCTTGTCCCGATGGCCGGTGCCATACCCTCTCATTCTTTCAATCCGTTTAGCTTCTACTGTGGTGAAAGCTCCTTTTCTCATCCTCCTTGTAGAGCTTGTTCCTTGTAGGTTGTCTGGTTTGCATCTGCTCTTAAGGTGGCCCGAAGGCCTTGAGGTGGCCCTAATGCCTTACTGACCCAAAGGCCTAGGTGGATCAAAGGCCTTAAAAGACTCGATGACCAAATTGGTGGCTTAAAGGCCCAAACAGGGGCATATTCTTGGTTTCTACAGTTCCAAACAGTACCTTCTACAGTTCCCACTACAGTACCTTCTATAGTACTGGATAGTTCCTACTATAGTACCTGCTATAGTACTGAAACAGTACCCCAAAAATTATGCCTCTGCCTGGATTTGATTTTGGGTCACTTGGATGCACTTACAGAGTCCTTACCAACCGGGAAAAGGCTCATGTGTTTGTTCCTTAAATCATTTCATTGCCATGATCCATGATTACTTCATCTATTTCATCCACCGATACAAGACTAATATTTTCAATATCAGAATGGAAAAATATGTTTGTTTCATGCTGTTGATGATATTCAATGTCATATGAAAAATATTCCACTTCATCACCTATATCATACAAGTATATTTGTTTTATATGAACAACTACACTCTACCCTTCATCCATGAAATATTCCACATAATATATTATTTTATATTTTGATGATAAGATATAAGAATCATGTAATTCATGGTCACCAACGTCTATTAAGATAGATAAGTTCACATAAGTAATTTACAAGGAATATCTTTCAATACCCCTAGTAATATTAACCCACTTTCATTAAAAAAACAAATGAAAAAATCTTGTGGTAGTTTAATTTTATATTATTAGTCAATTTTCCATAGTATCCCAATTTAGAAACTATAAATATATCCCTATTATATGTTTTCAAACCCTATTCCTAATTGACCATATAAAATTTAATTTCATTGACATTGTACGCATCAAATTTTCTATCATGTTTTAGAGGACCTTGAGCTAGAAACTTCCAATTTTCTTACTACTCATCGGAAGTATCACTATTCATGATGTATAAAAATTAATATACATTATTATATTTAAAAAATATATTTCAACCTAATATTAATATTTATTACAATATTTTTAACATACCCAACAAGAAAATGATTCTACGAGATTATTAATAATATATTTTTTTATATAATTCTCATTTCATGTTTGGACTCTCATACATCTCTTTTTCTGTATCCTGATCTCTTTAACAAGTGGATCTAAAATTTCATTGTTCATAATCACATCTTTATGTGCCTTTAATAATTCCATTTATATTAGTCAAACATGTTATATCCCCCCAATCGATTGGCCAATAGTAGGAATGATTTTTGATTTACCATATAGTTGGGAGTGAGTTGATGTGTGATCATCACATCCAACTCGATTGAATATTATTTCAATATCATCCAAGTATCTAGAAAAAAAGTTAAGACACTCCTCTGCAAAATAGAGTTCATAAATAGAGCCTTTAGTTTGAGAATTTTTTTCACGTATGATTTCAAATGGCCAAGATATATGAAAAATAAAATAAATAAACCATAATTATGTATTTAATGAAGTTCCAAGAAATTTTTACTTAAGATGAAAAACATATAAGTAAATTACCTCTCAATTGGATACATCCATTGATATTTTACATGGCCTCCTAATTTAGTTTCTTTAACCACATTCATTGTTAAATATATCATGATAGTAAAAAATGACAGAGAAAATATCATCTATATTGATTTTTTTTAATAAAAGTAACTTTTGAAGGTTTTCAAGCTCAGATGGTTGTATATTTTTCTCACAAAGTTGTCTAAATAATGTAAAAAATTGGAGAACATCTTGTGTAACATTTCAGGTAATAATATAAAAAATGGAAAAGGTAGTAACTATTGTAACAAAATATGTGAATTATGGATTTTAAATCCATGTAACCTGTAATGATTTAAGTCGAAACACCTTGAGATGTTACTTAAATACCCATCAAATACCTTCAAATTCATTTAAATTTTAAAAAAATGTATCTTTATACAATTTTTTTATTAAAAAAATTACCAATGAATACTTTCTATTCTCATACGTCTAGAGATCATGCTTTATGTTAAATTTTTGTAATTCCTTATGAGCATTGAGATGGTCCCTCAATTTTACATGTTCATTAAGAAATTTGAAGGTAAAATTGTCACAAAAATTCTTCTCAGTATGCATAAAATCATGATTATTCCACAAAAAATTAAGTTCCCAATATTAATTTTTTAAGGATATACTTTTTTTATTCCATTATTTAATTACAATTATACTTAATGATGCACTTTAAACTCATTTCCCACTATAATTCAAGTGATGCACCTTTAAAAATTTTGTTTCAATATTTACAAGTTGTTCCAATATTTTAGAACATGTCCAAAACATTTGATGTGGTCTATAATTAATAGTACCATTTAATATTGACTTGTTCAACCAAAATCTGTGAGTTGAATTAAGAAATTTTCAATGGCACAAGATGAACCATTTTTTAGTATAAGGTAGTCATTCAGGCTAAAAATAAAATTTAAAAATAAGGAAAGACAAACCCATGTAATTTTTCTAAATAGATAAGTTCTCATGTCTTGGTATGTCACTAATGTTCTAAATTAGAACATCAATAATTTTGAACATTTTTCTAGAAGATGCATCGTATTTCTCAACATCATTTCTCTATAAGTTGTGTAATTATTAAATTAGAGGATCAAAGTATACATAAATATAATTTATAGAGATTTTTCTAGGAATAATCAATGAAATGATAAAATATTTTTGCTTCATACACATCCATAGAGGTAGATTATAAGGGATCAAAACAACTAGCCAAATTCTATAAATGGCATACAAATTCCCAAATGGTTTGAGTCAATCAACAAAAAAACTAATCACACATTTCAAGGATCATTTGAGAAATATGGATGTAATGAATCAAGTGTACTCCATGATTGTGAATCTCTTTTATTTCTCATTAACTGATCATTGTTATTATATATAGAATTCCACTTTATGTTCTCAACAGTTTTTGATGACACAAATAATATTTTCAATTGAGGCTTTAAATGGAAGTAATGAAAACCCTCTATAAGTGTGTTACTTTTATTATTCATCATAGTACTATGTTTATTTATACTTCTAGCATCACCCATTGACTACCATATTGAAGTAGATTTTTTTTCAATTTTTCTTTTTGAATCCTCTCCCCAACAATTCATACAATCATTGTGAAAAACATGTATTTTTGTATAATTTAAACCAAGCATGTTAAAAAAATTTCCATATCATAAAGACTCAGGGATCATAGAATCAGAAAATTCATAACTTACTAATTCCAATATCATGGGAGTCGCCTTATTTGTGATTCCATAGAGGCCTTTATTATGATATAAATTCATCCAAAAAGAATGTTTTCAATATTCCAATAATCCACCATAAAAATCTTGATTTTCATCATAAAATAATTAATAAAACACATTTTTTATACTCATTTATGTTCTCTCTTATATTAGTCTCCCTATATCCAAGATGAGGATTCAATTATATGTTACAATCTTGATCTTATTGTCCTATAGTCCCAAAAAACATCACTTATCAAGTAACTATTTATTTCACCCTCAACTAGTTGTTACGATATTTTTTGATGTTGAAGTTAATGTCTTTCCATTATGAATGAATCATTTATAAGGTTTTTTATTTCATTTTCCATTTTCATCAATGTTGGGATCTCATTCTATTGATTGACATCAGTGCACAAAATTTCTGTAACGTTTGATTATCCAAGCCAAATCTCACAAAAATATTGAGGAGGGAATTTCTTCAATATCACGTTTTCATAAACTTCATGTATCTTCAACCATATACTAAATTTACATTTAGAACATGGAAATATTATTGTCCCATCAATGGATTGATGAGAAATTGAAAAATATAAAAACTCTTCCAAACCCTTATCATACTGAGGTGTGTTCATCAGTAATGTGATCCAACATTTATCCATATATATCTTAGAATGCCTACAATTTATTAGTGAATATTGACACACATAAAAAATATTACATCATGTTTAAGAATTAGGTAATATGGCTTATAAAAAGTTATAAAAAATTGAGAATTATTAATATGGAATCAAAATAATTAACTTATATAAATGATGTAATTATTTTTTTAAAGGTATACAACCCATATTAATTTTATGTTTTATCAATTGGATATAAATATTCATTAAAATAAAAAAACCGCTAATTTAAAATGATTACAAATAAAATATATATTTTTATATCATTAACCAAATTTCGATCACCATATTTAAACAATTCAATAAACTCCAATCAAAATTTATAAACAATACAACTCTTTTACTTTCCCTTATAAAAGAACTTAACATATTTATCAAAAAAAATTATATTTATTACATAATTATCATCAATGAATTAAAATCATTCAATAAAAATATTAATTCCCACAAATTAGTTCATATTAAAAATCTATTAAACAAAAATTCATGTCATGTTATTCAAAATAGTAATAACAAAAAATCCCCCAAAAATGAAAATTTTGAGATAACAATTCAAAACTTTTAATACTCAAATACCATCAAAAAATTGACATGTATAATTTTACTTCCATATTTTTATTATAAGGAAAAAAATAAACTTTTTATCCCTATTATCAAATCAACAATGAAAATTTTTACCATGAATGTTAAAATTTTAACACAAGACATAATATTCTATTATATATTTTTATTGTCAATATAGTACTTTATCATACTTCCCATGAGTCAACATTTAATCTATAAAATCATGTTGAAATTATTCATTCAAATCAAATCATAATTCTTTTAGAATATATCAAAATTATATATTATGAACTATAATTTCAAAACTACTCACTTGATGTTTTAAAAACATACACATTTATTTTTTTTGAAGAATAAATTTTAAAAACAATACATATCCATTTAAAAACATTCAAATAATATTTAAAAAACATTAAAAACATTCACCAATAAAATTAAATTAACTATTTAAATGTGAAATAATTTCAAAAATTCTCTCTAAATTTAAAAAAAAAGTTATAAAACCGGAAATCAAATTTGATTATTAATGGAGGTGTCTCAAAAATCATGGTAAGGGTTCCTTATCTAACACCGTTATTTGAGAAAAATTTAGTTATAATGTCATATTAACACCATATTTATATATTTTAATTATTATAAGTACATTCTATTCTCATCCATTGGTTCTATTATTATTGAGATATTATGAATTCCCTCCCATCAATCAATTTTAAAAATCCAATACTTTTTCAAATAAAATCATTCAAAACTAAATTATTTTCATTTTTTTTCTCCCCAATACCATTATAAAATATAAGTGATCATTAAAATGAAATATATGTAAATATTTGAATTATAAAATAAAACTTTCATAAAATCAAATACATATTAGTTTCCCCCTTTTAAAATTCTTAAAAAACATAATTCACCATGGGTTTTCTATAATACCTAAGTGAGTGCTGAAGTGTAATTATCAAATAAAATATTTAGGGATTTTATTTAAATATTATTTTATTGTTGAATATAATATTTATAATCAATTAATAACATATTTTTAATTATATAATGGAAATAAATTACTTATAATAATTATATTAAAATTAAACAATCAATATCATTTTAATCATTTAAAGAAATCTTATTAAGAATCACTTTTTTATTTAAAACCCCATTATTGAATATGTGAAAATATTCTACACTGTTAGCTATATAATGAAATTAAATATATAACATGACACTTTTGGAGCTTACGGAACTATTTGATAGTGACTATCATTTATTATCATTAAATCAAAATATATTTTGACTCATGAATTGAACAAAATCAAATTGACCGACACCCAAAAAATTAGACCAATAAATAAATAGTAAAATGGTTACACATGAATTTAAATGTATAATAATTTTGATATACACATGAATAAGGTTCTAAAATAAATAAATAAATAATTTATTTAAGTTACCTGAAACTTTATGCCCTTGAAAATGATGATGCAATTTCACCTCAAAAGAGCCAACGACACCCAAAAAAATTAAGAGGAACCAAAAAATATCAAAATACCTACTTTGATTTGATCCAAAATAGAAAACATATATAAAAACTTAACTTAAATATGGAAAAAACTATTTCCTTCGATGAACTTCACTAAAACAGGTCTCAAATCACTCGTCATAAACCCTATGAACCAAAAAATGACCCAAGAAATCACCCAAATTCATTAGGGTTCAACCATGGGCTGTGATAAACCAAAAATTGGAGGAGGAGATAGGGATGAGGGGTGATTGGGGAAATGGGGGGAAGTGGCGAGTGGGATAGGGGGTAAAAATGAGGGGGAACAGGGAGTTGTGGCAAGGGGGTATGTGGGAGTTTCCGAGGGGGGACATGGGGGGGGAGGTCTAGGGAATGAGGATCGACAAAGATAGGGAATGAGGAACCATAGGAAGCAGTGGGGGAATGAGGGTGACAAAGAGGGGAGAGGATAATTATTGGGGCTAGGGCTTGGGTTCAGGGATAGGGGGGCTTGGGGAAGAGAGGGAGGAGCAGAGAGGGGGGGCTCAGGAAGAGGGGAAGAAGTTCATTAAAAAAATTCAAAATATTATGTGATAGTTTCTCAAAAACCATTTCAAAATATTTGAAAAATATTTACAACCCTTTCTAAAACTGCTACTAATAAACAACCATTATTACCCTATTCTCTAGTAGTTTCGGTAATAAAAGTCATATAATAATATTTCTATAGTATACCACATTTCATTTAATCTCAGTGTTTTGTGTAGAATATTCTATATAAAATAGTGATCATTAAAAGGATAATTTTATATTAACAAACTAGGGTGATAAACTAGATATATAATACACCTTATTTAAAACTATCCACATAACTAATTGTTAATCCAACACACCATGTAGGTTGAAATGTATTTTGGGATTACACCTACTTAAATCTCTTTACATAATAACTAATTGAACTTCTATAGATAGAAGAAACCATCATGAATCATATCATGTGGGTATCATATTAAATATGTGAATATCAACACATACTAAAAAACTATTGTGCTACCTTGGTTCAGCTCTAGAGGATGTTAAATATGCAGTGATGACAAAGTCATTAGATAATTATTTCCCAAAAAGTGGAACTCAAACTCAATAAAAAGGGTCACAATGTCAATAGTCTGGATAACCATGATCCGCTATTATCTTTCTATCTCAGGAACAAGACTAGTTTTTAACTCATCCATTGGATAATATGGGGTCCAAGTGAGAGAGAAAACTCACAACACTGACTCCATTTATTCTTCAGCTGTTGGAAGATTTAGCTCTCCTCAGAACCTGGGTGGCCTTTTCCTTTGATACTCACACAACATGCTCAACGGTGTGGATAACTATATTTAGATGATGAAAAAATATAGTAATTGAAATAAAGTGAAAAATCTACCTAAATTATTGGAGGTAGATATGATAATTTCTCATTGGGTGATAGAACTACTCCATTCCTATTTAGAGGAAACGTGACATGAATTGGACCCTAAACAGAGGCCATGATACTCAACTAGTCATCGTCATGTCCTTTCCAAGCAATCATAATTGGAATTCTATGCAATGAAATCCTAAAATTTAACAAAAATATACCATGGTCAATAAATAATATCTATGTAACTAAATCAAGGACTTAGAATATCCATAACCAAATCTTGTATAATGCAAGTACCATTATTTCAAAACATCCAATGTATCAGTGTACAAATTCAACAAACAAGTTATCAGAATCCAAGTGAAGGGATATCTTGATTGTCGCACCATCACTCGGTTCAACGAAAAAAAATTGATATCCATATTCCTTAGAACCAGTTCCCTAAATCCCCAAACTAAACCTCGTGATGTATATATCTATATAATTTATCCCTAGGATAAGCTTAAAACTAATACTACTTAGAAATGACTCATCCAACCGTTTTTGAGAACTGATTGATTTAATGTTTCACCACAATCCCACCTTAAACAGGCCAGATACATGTGACTGGTATTGAGTTATCGAAACTCTCAAAAGGGGGACCATAGCCTAAATTACTTATAGTTAATACACACCTCCACACACCCCATAATTATACACACTATAACAAAAATCAATTGATCAATATAATAAATTCATGAAACAACCTCTAGAATCTATAGATGAATAGTAAATCATAATTCCAACATGAATAGGGAAAAATAAATTCCCAACATAATGGGTAATGATGAAGCTCACATTTTCATATATTTTATACTGTAAAACATTGTTTATAATCCCACAAAAGTGTTATTGAATGGGTAATTATCTTGTTTTTAGGTTTTAGTGTTATTTTGAGCATAAATGAGAAAAACGACTAATTCTGGATTTTTGACAGAATTTTACGTCAGGGGTATTTTGGTCATTTACGGAAAAATAAAATTCCAAATTTTCTGATTAAATTTTTTTTAGAATCCTTATTATATTTCCTTAATTTTTGTCTTCTGGACCAGGAGCTGATTCGATTCTCTAGAAGCCGTAAAAATTCCATGAAGTTGAAGAGTTTTCAGGGAGGACAGAACGGACCTCACTTCCATAACGGAATCTCAATTCGGTCTACACAACTCCAAATTAGATTATTCCACTTGGAGATGTACGGGGCCTCATGGTAGCGTTTATAAAATGAATTTCAAGTCGTTTGGAATTCATTATGAGGGACATTGAAGGACATAAATATGAAGGAAGCTTCCTGGAAGCTGCCTCCCGAAAAGGAAACCTCCAATATTAAATTCATACCTCTTTCTAGACGCGTCCAATAAAGTTCACATTTGGGGATCAAACGGAGGAGACATTAAGGAACAACATTTATGAATACACCTATTACAGATTCGGTCATTTAAGGGCTTCTCTACGCGGAACATTTAGGATTAATTGTTTTGTGTGTGAATTTGTCACCCCTTCTCCCTATAAATATGTGTCCCTTCTCCCAGTTTATGATATATCCATTCCAGGGGGGATAAGGTGGATCTTATTTATGTAATTTTTATTCATATTTTTAATATACATTATTTTATTATTCTTCTTCATTCCTCAATCTTCCATTTTTACTTTTATGTGTTTCTCCCACCGTATTCTCTTCTAACTCCATGAAAATGGAGAACTAACCTTGATGTTTGTTTGAGGAGGAGAATGGTGGTTGTTTGAGTTTCATTGTGCTTCAATTTAAATATTTTTATTTAATTCTGAGAATTTTGGTGGTGGTTAAATTGATTATGATGTGCGATTTCCCCATTTTCTCTATCACCAAGTTCTTCTTCTCATTCATCATTTATCCTTCCCTTCACTATATAAGTCATGCATACGATGGAGTATGGCTTGTATAGCGATGGTCGGCAAAGAGATCTCCTAGCCAACTTTAGGAAGAGTATTTCCCCACATGCAGAGATCTCTGTGTTGGGGAAATAACATTTCAAATAGGAGGGTGCAGTGTGATAGATTTTGATCACTACATTGAATTGATATAGAGAATATTTTAATAAACAATGATATCAACCATTATGATCCTCCAAGAACAAATTTCTTCTTTCTTCTTTTTAACATCATATTGTTTGCATTATATATATATATATATTCATATTTTATGAATATTTCAAACTCATTTTTATATTGTATATTAGTTAGAAAATAAATAGTGACAATAGAATTTTGGTGTTGTGTAAGTTGCCTCCTTGAGACCGACCCTGGGAGTGCACTATATTGAATTCTTAGGTAAATAATATTTTGATCGGGGATCTACGACAAATCCCCGCTTCGTCAAATTGGCGCCTTTGCCGGGGAGGTTCAACACTTGCACACACCGTTATTCATAAAAAAACAAAAAAATTCATAAATTACAAAAACAAAAAAAAACTTTTTGTTCATGATGTATTTCAATGGTGATTATTCTGCATGGACTGACCAATCTCAGGTGCCATAAAATGTTTGCAATGAAATTGATGCTCAATTTCATAGGATTAGTGATAAAGTTCAAAAACTAGAGAGCCAAATTGAATGGATTGCTGAATATGTACGCACATCCCAAGAGAAATCTGAAACTGAGCCCGAACCTGAACCAGAACGAGTGGTGAAATTGATTTCACCAATCACATTTTATGTTAAAGAACCTGAGGTGAGTGAGAAAGAACTTCTAAAGGAACTTATCACATCATCCCGCACTCAACCATTGCTCAAGGAGGTTCCAGAAGTACACATTCCATCTGATGCACTGATGGGAGGTCAACATTTTTTGGACATATCTTGGAATAACATTGTCGAAGATAACATAAAACATGATCTTCCCATGCTTTATATTGAACAATCAGTACCTTTTAACCTCACTCTTGCTTTTGAAGATGAAGAAGATGATGCACCTGCTGATATGGAGTTTCCAATGGTCCTATCAGAAGAAATCAATTTCCAAGCTGACTTACTTGAAAGGGAAGATTTCTTTATTGATTCGTCATGTTTTAATTTTATTCAAACTGAATTGTTTTCTGACTTCTCCTTTCCTGAAATTTCAGATATAGCACAAATGGATCGGGCCTTGGATGTTTATGATGAGACCACCCAAGTGGTGGTAATCAAGGAAGAAGATCCGGAGAAGGTGGCGGTGGTGCGACTACCTCCTCAACAAAAATTTTCATACCATATGGAGGAGGACACCACCAAAGTTAACAGGGAGCACCCTTATATTTTATTCCCTCCCACTTTGAACCTCAAATTACTTTTTTATTCTTTCTCGGGGGTTGGGAACATTCTTATATTATTTGGGGTTCTCTACTTTCAGTGTTTAATCATGGACATCGGGAAAACTCACATGTGGTGGTTCATCTCAAAAAAACCACACCCACCTTCTGATTGGGGATAATCTACTGAAACTTCCTGACTAGGGGCAGTTAAAACCTAGCACCCGCTTGGGGGTCTAAACCAAGCATTATCTCTTTTCTTTTCCCTTTCTAATTCTTTTTATTTATTTTTCTTATGTATTTTAATTACTTTCTTGTAGTTTAAAGTGGCTGCTTCTAGGAGCTTAACTCAAGGCATCCACCTCTAAAATAATTCCAGGTTGTATCTTTCCTTTCCTTTGATTTCTACCTTTATATTTATATTTTGTTGAGTTGAAATAAGGGGTAGTTAAATTTAAGTGTGGGGGAGTGTCAACCTGCTTAGTTCTTCTTGTGTGCTTTTCATTTTTTTTATATATTTTTAGGATTTTTGAGCTTTAATGAATATTCTTATCACTTTTCACACATCAATTTATTTTGAAAGAGTTGAAATTATTTTTGAAATAAGGGATTTTAAATGATTGTTGATGTGAAATTTTTTTTCTTGAATTGGATTGTCAATCATTTTTATGAGTTTGACTGATTTTTGAAATCCATGACCATGAAACACTGAATCAAAATATTTTTTCCAATCCTGTGAGGTATTCTAAACCACTTGTACATATTCTTCCTAATACCCACACTTTCTTGAGGGAAACTTGAATTTTGTGTGAGAACTAGAATTTGTGAATATTCTCTTTCGAAGCTTTGGATTTCATGGAATGTATTTAAAATGATTGAGGCATCTCTTTGGCTAGCCACATTTTATCCTGAGACCCACCTTTACATTTATCCTTCGTAATCCCTTAGATGCCATGAATTTCTTTATAGGTTTAAGCCACATTACAAGCCAATTTTTCCATACCTACCCGCACTTTTAGTATTTTTGCATGGATATTTCAAGTTTGAGTGTGGGGGCAGGGCCTTTCGTGTGCGTTCATTGGGATGTGTACCATTTATCGGTAGTGTGAAGTGTGTGTCAATATTTTGGGCAGTGGATAACAAGAGAATTGGGCATGTGTCATCATTTCATTGTGCTTTATTTGGTTCATCCATTTCTCCTAAAAAAAAGAAGAAAAAATGGAGATGAGCTTGAATTCTCATTGTACATTCTTTTATGACTCATGTCCCTCCCAAAAATCAAGGGCATGAATTGTCATTCATTCATTGTATTCAATTTTTCAGCTCATCCTCTATGGAAAAAAAAGAAAAAAAAAGAAAATAAAGCTGTGCCTTTCTGGAGCTTTAAAAATGGAGGAGAACTTAGATGATATCATTCATTATCATCACTTATTGGCTCATGTACCATGTCATAATGAGGGGTGGGGTTGTTTTTCACATTTACAAGCAGTATTGAGTGAGGAATTTCCTGTGTTTTCACTTGATTTAATCATGAATTGTACTTAAAAGTTCAACCTCCTCTTTCTAGCTTGGAACATTTTTCAATCATTTTACCACCGACCCTAAGCCACAGAATCATTTGAACCATTAATTAAAGCCCTCATGATTAAATTCATTTTCATGTTTCACGCTGTGGAGAAATGATAATTTTCACAAACCTATGGTGATACATGCGATTTTCAAGTATGAGTATAACTCTAGATTCAATTTCTCTTGAGTGAGGAGTGACATAAAATTCAATGTGAGGTAGGTTGTGATTGGTCCATGGATTGATTTATAAGGTCGAACAAATTTTAATGATTGAATTGAAAATGAGTTAATTATTATTCATAAATGAGACATGATGGAATTCTATTTTGGATAAAATCATTGATATTTTCTCATTTTTGATTGTTGTGTGGATTTTGATTTGGATGTAAGATGATTGCCCAGGAGTGCAATGTTTAAGTGTGGGTGAGTGATGAAGCTCACATTTTCATATATTTTATACTGTAAAACATTGTTTATAATCCCACAAAAGTGTTATTGAATGGGTAATTTTCTTGTTTTTAGGTTTTAGTGTTATTTTGAGCATAAATGAGAAAAACGACTAATTCTGGATTTTTGACAGAATTTTACGTCAGGGGTATTTTGGTCATTTCCGGAAAAATAAAATTCCAAATTTTCTGATTAAAATTTTGTTAGAATCCTTATTATATTTCCTTAATTTTTGTCTTCTGGACCAGGAGCTGATTCGATTCTCTAGAAGCCGTAAAAATTCCATGAAGTTGAAGAGTTTTCGGGGCGGACAGAACGGACCTCACTTCCATAACGGAATCTCAATTCGGTCTACACAACTCCAAATTAGATGATTCAACTTGGAGATGTACGGGGCCTCATGGGAGAGTTTATAAAATGAATTTCAAGTCGTTTGGAATTCATTATGAGGGACATTGAAGGACATAAATATGAAGGAAGCTTCCTGGAAGCTGCCTCCCGAAAAGGAAACCTCCAATATTAAATTCATACCTCTTTCTAGACGCGTCCAATAAAGCTCAAATTTGGGGATCAAACGGAGGAGACATTAAGGAACAACATTTATGAAGACACCTATTACAGATTCGGTCATTTAAGGGCTTCTCTACGCGGAACATTTAGGATTAATTGTTTTGTGTGTGAATTTGTCACCCCTTCTCCCTATAAATATGTGTCCCTTCTCCCAGTTTATGATATATCCATTCCAGGGGGGATAAGGTGGAGCTTATTTATGTAATTTTTATTCATATTTTTAATATACATTATTTTATTCTTCTTCTTCATACCTCAATCTTCCATTTTTACTTTTATGTGTTTCTCCCACCGTATTCTCTTCTAACTCCATGAAAATGGAGAACTAACCTTGATGTTTGTTTGAGGAGGAAAATGGTGGTTGTTTGAGTTTCATTGTGCTTCAATTTAAATATTTTTATTTAATTCTGAGAATTTTGGTGGTGGTTAAATTGATTATGATGTGCGATTGCCCCATTTTCTCTATCACCAAGTTCTTCTTCTCATTCATCATTTATCCTTCCCTTCACTATATAAGTCTTGCATACGATGGAGTATGGCTTGTATAGCGATGGTCGGCAAAGAGATCTCCTAGCCCACTTTAGGAAGAGTATTTCCCCACATGGAGAGATCTCGATGTTGGGGAAATAACATTTCAGATAGGAGGGTGCAGTGTGATAGATTTTGATCACTACATTGAATTGATATAGAGAATATTTTAATAAACAATGATATCAACCATTATGATCCTCCAAGAACAAATTTCTTCTTTCTTCTTTTTAACATCATATTGTTTGCATTATATATATATATATATATATTCATATTTTATGCATATTTCAAACTCATCTTTATATTGTATATTAGTTAGAAAATAAATAGTGACAATAGAATTTTGGTGTTGTGTAAGTTTCCTCCTTGAGACCGACCCTGGGAGTGCACTATATTGCATTCTTAGGTAAATAATATTTTGATCGGGATCCCCACTTCGTCAGGTAACCCAACCTAGAATCTGACAGAAGGAAGGTCGCATCACATGATCCCCAAGCTTTGGTTCTTATAAATCCAAAACAACCCCCAAGTACCTTTAAGATCTGTTGAAACCTAGGCCACCAAGATCCCAACCAAATAAAATTTCACTTACATAAGACATGGAATGTATAAGAAAAATTCCAATATTTATGTGATTATATACATAAATAGTAGGAAACATCAATAAACATAAAAAAATATCAAAAGATCTATGAGCTCATAAAAATAAATTAGAGAAAATAGGACTAGAGGAATCTAAATATGCTCAAATGAGAACCTGAGATAAGGAGATGTATCAATATTTATAGACATCCATAGGTAGAATCCACATTACAATTGGTAAATGTAAGAACCTGCATCTTATTTTCATGTATAGATCTTTTTTTTGATGTTTTTGAGAAAAAATTAGTGTTTTTGGAAATTTAAGGAGTACACGTTTTGTACATAGGAGAACATGCCATGTACCCGGTTTCTACAGATATCCATGCACTCACTGTGTAACAGCTGAGTACACGGCTATGTGGGGTAACCTAGAGAACACCTAAAGAAGGTCCCGAAAAAGGAATATACACACCGTGTATCTCTAAAGAACATGCTGTGTATTTTTATTTTTAATTGATATATCGGACCAAGGTCACGTCTAATTGACAGAACTTCCTTCTTCTAGTGTCATCTCATCCAGGAGTGACCGATGATTACCAATTCATCTTTGAGCCCCCGGTCCACCATTTGTGCTACGAATCGAACACCATCAATTGTTTTAGAATTGCATTGGTGAGTTCTTCCTTCTTCTTTAGCATATTATCTTGTTTTATTCTCCTTTGTGAGATATAATTGGTTGAGAGTTCCTGATGTTTTTTTAGATCTACAACATTCTAGGTCGATTCAAAATATGAGGTTCAACTATATCAATTGTACTACAATGAGGTAGCTGGTTTTTTCCTTTCCATAGATTGTATTTGAGTTATATGCGAAAAAAAGTTCCCAATACCCTTGTTTAAGATAATGCATATTTAGGGAATTTATCACTTTTAATGCATGCCATTCCATGTTTTCTAGAGTATGGGTTTTTGATTTTAAATAGGACTATTTAACTTTCTATGAATGTGTTTTCCCACGTTTGATCGGATATTGAACTCTGGGTCTGGGATTTCTTGTTAGGAAGCTCTGTTTTCCATGACTAGTGATATTAGGATAGGGTGATATTATCTAACATGCTTGTTTTATGCTTTGTATCAATTATCCAAGTAGTATTTGGGATTTACTTTGGCTGCGCAATATTGTTTGTGCACGATTTCTTTGCACAGGGCTATGGGAACCTGGTGTAGTGATACCATAGGTGGAATTGTCTTTGAGGGCTTTCCTAGAGTGTATATTGTACATTTCACATTGTGCGACCATAAGGGGGATTGAAGTTGAGTGTTCCCTTAGAGTGACTATAGTTATTGTTGCAGGACCACATGGGTAATTGAGGTTGAGTGCTTTCTCATAGAGTCTGTAGTTTGTCATTTAAATACTATAGGTGGAATTTATGGTGAATGCTTCCTAAGAGGGTCTTTGTTTGCATGAGACCAAAGGTGTAAGACTGTGTGAACTTACCCATACGATCCTTCTATAATTTATGTTTAAGTTAAACCAAAGGGGTTAGGTTGTGTGAACTTCTCAAAGGGTTGCTTGTGTAGATTGGTTGAATTATTGGTAGATGTAAATGAATGTAGTTGAAACTGTAGGACTGTTTACTTTGTGTACTTCCTTCTTTGTTACTTCATTTTTCATATTTTAATTCTATATATATATATATTCACTTATAGCTAGGAATAGTTATTTTAGTGGTTACCTACTGGGATTCATCTCACAACTATTTGGGTCATGCTTTTGGTCCCAAAAAAATTATATTTTTGGAGGTATAGGTAAGGGAAAGATCCCTTCTACTTTAGGTACTTGACTATTGTGGAGCTGGGGAGCATAGAACCAAGATAAGGCTTGGGATGATGTTGGAGTTTAATTTTTTTCTTTGTAATTTGTTTTAGTATTTTATTCAATCATTGTGACATGTTTTCTTGATTTCCTAGATACTTGTGACATTCATCGTTATTTACATATATATGCTACAATTGTTATTTACTTTTAATCTTCCATTGTTTACTTATTTTATGGAATTAATATTTCTTCTACTTTTATATGTTTGTTTCTGTTGTGTTATGCTAAAAATGTGGGAATAGTTTCCCCACTATCAAACCCAAGGCCCTCACTGCTAGTCGGTAGCCTCTGGCGTTCCGGGAAATGCACTTGAGGCCAAGTGACCAACCGGGTATGGGGAATCTTTGGGCGGCACCCAGAATCAGGACATTAAAAAGTGGTATCTGTAGAATTATTTTATTCTTTGACTTTTTTTGGAGAATATAGTCATGGATAAGAAGAAATAGGTAGTTAGTAATAAGTTGTGCCCGAGAGTAGCTAACCTTGTACAAGGAAAAGCCAATATGCCTCGATTATTGAAATTTTTTGTTTTTCAATTATTACAATTGATTTGATTTCACAGTTGGGTGATTCACATGTTTTGTTCTGTTATCTTTGATTTTATTGATGTTCTATTTCTGTTTCAACCAGATGAGATGAGGGTATGCCATCTTAAGCATCATATAAGCACTTTCTAGAGATCACATGTCATGCATTATTGTCATTCCATTTAGGGTGCATTATTGATTGCATGTTGGTGTGTTATTTATTATTCTAGATATGCATGATGTTGTCGTAGATTCTTTGAAATAATAACTTATATTTGATAGGTTATTGCTTATTGTGTAATGTTTCATTTGAATGAGGACCAAATATTGGTCCTCAAGGTGTTATGGGCCCTCATGGATCAGAATTTGGTGGATCATTTATTTATTGCACTATTATCCTTGTTATGTGAACTGAATATGATGCCAAGATTTGATTCGTGGGGAGTATGGGCCCCCAAGGATTAGAATTTCTCACTTTAAATATTTGATTAAGTGTTTTATGGGTTCCAGAGTAGTTTCTAAGGCTTACTATATGGAAGAACCCAGAATACACGGTGTGTGTGGATGAATACACACCTTGTATCCTTATGTTCGGGAAGGAAATTCTTTCCTTAAGAATACACCATGAATTGTATGTACAAGCTGTGTAGTCCATAACTGTGTGACTGACTATATGGGCAGAGAAACGGGGTTTGGAAATCTTTGGTGGAAAATGTTGTGTTCCTGATGTACATGTCATGTTGTAGATACCATGTATCTGGTCGTGTGACTAACGACATGGGTGGAAGAAAATCAGGTAGTACACACTGTGTCCATCTTGAACACATCATGTGGAGTCGACCATGTAACTGGATGTGCAAATAACAACATGGGTTGGTGGATTCCTTCTAGTACACGTCATGCTTGTCACAAACCTGTTGTGTACTATTGTTTAGAGATAATCATGTGGTTAAACCCTGTAGATGAACTCGAGAAGGGGGAAATGATTTGACTACACACCATGTCAGGGGAGAACATTCAATGTGTATGTGGTGTTACATGACCGGTGTTGGATGAAGTACACACCCATGTAAAGGCTTAAGGGGACATGCCTTGTAGGGGTAATACACATCGTGTATCCATGTTTTAAAGAACATGAATGTTTTCTTCATCCTATTAATTTCTTTCAATTCTAAGTTTCAGTCCTTGATAATCTTGAACTGAGGTGTGCACTTGACCTTACAGATTCATACCACCAAGGGATCCCCCAGTTGTATTCCAGATGAACGGAAACAATCAGACACTGGACATGGTAGATCAAGGACTACCAGCGGATCATCTAGTTGTGCCTGTCTTGGAAACATCCGTTATTTTGTATACAGGTGATGATGCAATGTTCCGACAAGGTTTCATGAGGTTTATAAAGAATTTTCAGGTAGTACAACCTCCTGCCCCATCTATGGCATAATTGACTCACTTTTTTTATCAGTAATAATCTCCCACTTTCTCAGAGGACAAATGAACTCATGATGAAGAGTCATGGTTAATATCCATTCTTTTTATCTTCAAACATCTAGAGATTCCTCCAGAAAAAAGGGTGAAGCTTGCTACTTACATGCTTTGGGATTTCAAGAAGATATTGTGGGATGTGATATCATTAGAGGGATGCCATTACGTTATGGCTTGGAATGAGTTCCAGTATACCTTCTATGACTACTTCTACCCGGAGACTTTAAGGGCCGATCAAGCCCGAGAGGTCATTAGTTTAGAGCAGGGTACTCTCTCGATCATGGAGTACTCTTCTCACATCACAGTGTTTCAGTTATTCACACCCATTCTAGGAGGTGACAATATATTCATAGTGAGGAATTTTGAGGCTTGTCTCAGGCATGACATCCGATCTCAGGTGAATATCTTTAGGTTGATGACCATATCTTCCATAGTCAACTAGGCGCTGATCATAGAGTGCAACCTAAGGAAATATAAAGATGTGGGCTAGGGTGGTCCATCATCCAAAGTTGGTTCTTCTCTTGTTGATAGTAGGAAGCACCACAAGGACTCCACACGTAGAGATCTGAGTTGGCGGGATGCACTTTCAGGTATCTTGGTTGTATGCTACCAGTGTGGGAAGGATGGTCATATGAGGCCACATTGCCCGAGATACCCAATTGAGTGCTGATATTGCACCAAGATGGGTCATATTCAGTGTTTCTATTTGTTTTTCTCACCAGCAGCTGATGATAGAGGTTCTTCTCCGAATCCTCATTCAGGAGAAGGACCACCAGTTTCTCATCAGTCTGGGAACATCAGTTCATCCGGTCATTCAGGCCGAGGTGGAGGTTGTGGCTATGGTATCCAATTGCCAGGGTTTTAGTGAAAACAGGGTGGATCAGCTCAGGGTGGTCATTCAAGGTTATAGGGCCATGGTACATTTTAGAATTTTGCAGTGGATAAGACCCAACATGAGCAGAATCCCATACCCTCTACAGTTAGTGGTACAAATCTAGTTTCCTTAGTTTTAGCTTTTTCACTTTTTGATACAGGGGCTCCCCATAGTTTCATATCTATTTCTATTGTGTAGATCCTTGGGATCTTTATCTTTTATTCTACAAATATCTTGACACTAAACACTCCATTGTGGACTGAAACAGCTTGTGTACGTCAGTGCAAGGAGTTCCCTCTTGAGGTTGGTGGGTGTCATGTCTTATGGGATCTCTATGTCTTAGAGATGTTAGGATATGATGCCATTCTTGGAATGGAATAGTTGGTTCCCTACCAAGCTGTTATTGACTACTATCACCATAGGGTGAGTTTCACATCACCAGAGGGAAGTTTATTTCTACATAAGGGAGAATGGGGTGTTCAGGCGAGCATAGAGGGACTCGAGCGTCTTGGGTTGGGAAGAGTTATAGCCTAAATTTCTAGTCTATACCAGGATGACTAGGGGACTTCATAGATGTACTTTCCTCCAGTGGTGGATCATTTAAGTGCTATCTTTATATAGGACTTCTTAGTTTTTCCTCTAAAGTGATAGGTATAATGTTCTATTGAGCTTGTGCTAGGATTGACACTAGTGTCCATTCCTCATTATAGGATGGCTACACAAGAGTTACATGATCTCAAGAAGTAGTTAGAGTAGTTACAAGAAAAGGGTTTCATCTAACCCATCACTTCTCCTTGGGGTTTTCCTATCCTGTTTGCGAAGAAGAGAATGATACCCTCTATCTTTGTGTGGATTATTGGATGCTGAACCAGATGACAGTCAAGAACCAGTATCCCTTGTTGAGGATTGATGATATCTTTTATCATCTTTGAGAAGCCCAGGTGTTCTTGAATACCGAATTGAGATCCGGTTATCATCATTTTTTCATTAGACCATCTGATATACCTCTTACAACCTTTTAGAGTAGTTATGATCTATAATAGTATGTGGTTATCTTGTTCGGTCACACGAACACTCCTGTAGTTTTTATGGAACTGATTAACTCAGGGTTCCATCCATACTTGGATTCTTTTATGATGTTTTTTGTGGAAAATATCTCAGTGTACTCTCACACTCGACATGACCATTCCACCCATCTTGAGATCATTTTGAGTACACTAAGAGAGAATCTGTTATATTTTAATCTCTCAAAATGACACTTTTGGATGGACCAAATTCACTTCTTGGGTCATCTTATCTTAGAGACACTAGTATTAGTATACCCTGAGAAAGTAAGAAAAGTAGTTTTCTAGAAGTATCCAAAGAACATCTTTGAGGTATGGATTTTTCTATGGAAGGTTGGTTACTATAGGCTCTTTATACAAGAATTATCATGATTAGAATCACCACTGATGGGCCTGACTAAGAAGGGTGATAAGTACCTGTTGATAGATTCATGTGATTCATCCTTTCAAGAGTTGAAAGGGAGGTTGAATTCGTCACAGATACCAGTTTTTCTAGAGCTGGTAATGGTTTACACTGTTTACTGTGATGCATCAGGTATAAGGCTGGGAGCAGTTCTTATGCAAGAGGAGGGATTCATTGCATATGAGTCTCGATAGTTGAGGCCACATGAGAGGAATTACCCGACACATGATCTTGAATTGTCTATAGTTTTTCATGCTTTACACTGTAGGAGACATTATATTTTGAGATCGAATTTTGTGGTTTTCATTAACCATATAAATTCTCAAGTATATATTCACTCAGCATGATCTGAAATTGAGACATCAAAGGTGGGTTGAATACCTTTAGTCCTTTGATTTTTAGATTTCCTACATGCCTGGAAAGGCAACACAGTGGTCGATTCATTGAGTAGGAGGACTCAAATACCGGAAGTTTAGAGGGTCAACTGTGAGTGGAAACTTATGGTTCTGTTCTATAAGATGTATTTGGAGATGCACAACAGACCTGGTAAGACATTTCTTTCTTTTATAGTTGTTACCTCTACTCTACATGATTGATTTCAAATGAGGCTTCTATCAGATTATGAAGGCATAGTCCTATGAGAGATTGTGTCAAGAGGGGACACTATTCTTGGATGGTTTTTAGGTGAGGATGAGATCTTGAACTTCAATGTATGTGTATAGGTATCAGTAAAAATACGTGAGAAGCTTGTGCAGGATTTTAGTTCATTAGTTTGGGCAGTTCCTCTTGGGGTCATCAAGATTTATAGAGATCTACACCATCAGTATTGGTCGTCGGGTATGAAGAGAGATGTCAATAGTTTTTTCATGAGGTTTTCCACCTATCAGCAGGTGAATGTGGTGCACCGGTGACCAATAATGCTTTTGCAACAATTACCCATTCACGAGTCGACGTGGAATGAAGTCACGATGGACTTCGTGACAGGGTTTCCGAGGTAACAATGAGGGAATGATGTAGTTTGGGTTGTCATTAATAGAATCACAAATGTTGAAAACTTCTTATCAATCAAGGAGACCTTCAGTGTTGATGATATGGGAACGTTGTACATCTGGGATATTGAACATTTACATGGGGTTACACACTCTATCGTTTTAGAAAGGGAAGATCATTTTACTTCTCAGGTCATGCAAGGAATACATAGGGCTTTGGGTACATAATTTCTTCTGAGTATAGCTTACCATCCCCAGACAGATGGTTGGTCTAAGCATACGATATAGTTACTAGATGACATGCTTTGAGAATGCATCATAGATTTTTTAGGTTCTTGGTAGCAGCACATACCTCTGGTGGAGTTTCCCTACAATAATAGTTTTCAAGAAACTATTCAGAGGGAACCTTATGAGGATTTTTACGGTAGGCCATTCCAATCACCCCAATGTAGGATGGAGGTGGGAGATGTAGCTATGTTGGGACCTCTTCTTGTCTAGGAGACCACCAAGTAGATAAAGTTGATTTGAAGAGGATGGATATTGCACCGTCACTATAGAAGTCTTATACAGATTGATAGAGATAACCTCTAGAGTTCTAGGCCAGAGATCATATTTTTCTATGTGTCACACTGAGGTTGGGACACATGTGGATTAGGAGACAGGGTAAGCTTTCACTGAGATATGTTGGGCCATTTGAGGTTTTTGATAGAGTCTGTTTGGTTGATTATCAATTGTAGTTACCTTAGAGGTACCAGGATATGCATGATGTCTTCCAAATTTCTTATCTATGATGTTACTTCTCAGAATCATCTTATGTTTTTCAACCTAAGGAGGTTGAGTTGGAGGTGGAAACATCGTTCAAGGAGCATCTTATTCAGATTTTTTATCGTAACATTAAGTTTCTCTATGGTCGGTATGTTCCTCTTATATGGGTGCCATGGAAGCACAAACAAGTATAGTACGAGACTTAGGAGAGGGAGGCTATTGTACGATCATAGTAGCTGGAGCTATTCGATGATTTTTCTTCATCTCCACCTTTCTAGAGAAATTCAAGGACACATTTATTTAAAGGAGAAAGTTTGAAAGAACCCAGATCTTATTTTCTAGTATGGATATTGTTTTCTAGTTTTTTTGAGAAAAATAGGTGTTTCTTTAAATTTAAGGAGTACACACCGTGTGCTTAGGACTACATGATATGTATCCAGTTGCCATGGGTATCCATGTACTGGTAGTGTAATGGATGAGTACATGGTCATGTGGGGTGACCTAGAGACAGCCTAATTTGGGGCCTAGTAAAGGCATATACATGCCGCGTATTATTAAAGAACACACCGTGTATTTTTATTTTTAATTGATAAATCAGACTATGGTTGTATCTAACTAACATAACTTCCTTATTCTAGCGTCTTCTCATCAAGGATCGACCAAAGATCACCAATTTTCCTCTAAGACCCTGATTGAACATTTTTTCTTCAAATCTAACATCATTGATTGCATTGTAA
The DNA here is from genome assembly GCA_963277665.1 of Viscum album. Classification (NCBI taxonomy): domain Eukaryota; kingdom Viridiplantae; phylum Streptophyta; class Magnoliopsida; order Santalales; family Viscaceae; genus Viscum; species Viscum album. The sequence goes on from OY728158.1 coordinate 240,016,139, forward strand.
TCACATCTTTGAGTTCTTACTTCTTCAAGATCTTATTCTCTAATTTTATTCTCTTTCATGAGATATCCTTTGTTGAGTGTTATTGACATTTTTGTAGATCTACCATGTTCTAGGTTGATTAAAAGGATGAGGTTGAACTATATCAAGTGTTCAATGTTGAGGTAGGTGGTTTGTGCCTTTCTGTAGATTGTATTTGAGTTATATGTGCAAAATTTCCCAATACCCTAGTTTAGAGTATTGCGTGTTTAAGATTTTGACCCTGTTAATGTCTACTATGCCTTGTTTGATTGAAAATAGTGTTATATACCTTACTATAGATCTGTCTACCCATTTTTGATCTGATATTGGTTGTTGGGTCAAGGATTGCATGTTAGGTTGCTTTGTTTTCCATGACTAGCGCTATTAGGATGGATTGATATTATCTCACAAGCTTGTGTTATGCTTTGTAGCTGTTAAACAAGTAGTATTTGAGATTTACTTTGGATGATGAATATCATTTTCACAAGATTTATTTACATAGGGATTTGAGAACCTGGTGTAGTGAGACGCTAGGGGGAATTGATGTTGAAGGATTCCCTAGAGTTTTCATTGTACTTTTCATGCTGTGAGACAATAGGGGGATTGATATTAAATGCTCCCTTAAAGTTTCTATATTTATCGTTATGTGACCAGAGGGGGAATTGATGTTGAGTTCTTCCTTAGAGTCATTATAGTTTATCGTTAAAAGACTATAGGGGGAATTTACTAGGAGTTCATCCTCAGATAGTCTTTGTTTGCACGAGAACAACGAGGTTAGGCTGTGTGAGATTACCCCTAGGATCCTTATATCTTATTTTTATAAATTCAACCAAAGGGGTTAGGATTTGTGAACTTTCCAAAGGTTTTCTTGTTATGATTGGTTGAACGATTGGTAGATGTAAGTTAATTTATTTGAAAATGTAGTATTATTTAGTTTTAGTATTCCCTTTTTTATTACTTAATTTTGTATATTTTACTACTGTATATATATATTCACTGACATTTAGACACAAGTCTTTTGGTGGTTTCCTATAGGGATTCATCTCACACCTGTTTGGGTCATGCTTTTAGCTGCAAACAGATTATATTGTTGCAGGTATAGGTAATGTAAAGATCCCTTCTACTATAGGTACTTGACTACCGTGGATATGGGGAGCATGTGACCAAGATGAGGCTTGTGATGCTATTTAAGTTTACCTGTTTTCTTTATACTTTGGTTTAGTACTGTATTCCATCATTGTAAATTGTTTGGATTTATTCCTAGATACTTATGACATTCATTATTATTTACATATATATGTTGTAGTTGTTATTTACTTTCAGTCATCCGTTGTTTACTTATTGATTTACATTACTGTTTATGCTACTGTTATACGTTTGTTTCCCATGTGTTACTCTTACAATGAGAGCATAGTTTCCCCACTATCACACCAAAGGACCTCGCTACTAGTCAGCATCCTTTGGTGTTTGGGGAAATGTGCTTAAGGCCATGTGACCATCGATGTACATGGAACCTTTGGGAAGCACCCGGAACAGAGAAGTTAATTTAAATATATACCAACTGAATAAATAATACATGTTCATATTTGTTATAGGGGGATCATGAATCAATATTGAGAATGGAATGATCAATGACTTATCAACATTGGTGGAGGACCTATACTCCACCTTAGATCCAATATGGTGGAGTATAAACTTTGGAGATAAAGGACCAGTTCCTGATGTGTGTGTTGGGGAGTAAAAACCCCATTAATAAAAATGATATGGGGGACCCATGCCCAGAAATGATCATTCTAGTTATGGGAGTACCGACCCCAATATCCCTCTAAGGATCAAACTAATATCAATTCACTAATAAGCCTTTGATAAAAATAATAATCCATATGATGCACCTCACACCACACAATAACTATCAATAATAATTCCACCATCATGTTATATATAGAAATGTTATCAAGTTCAAAAAAATCACACGTCCAAATTTGAGTCCAATGGAGGAACCATGGCTAATAGATGGATGTAGAAATAGTATACAAAATTTTACTAAGGAAACACAATATGTAACCCTATGTAGTGGAATTTCTATGTTCTAGAACCACACAAGGAGGGTACGATCTCTTTTATATGACATGTAGTTTATAATACATGGTGTTGGGTACCTAGAATAGTACTCATCATGAACTATAGTCTACATGTCATATACATTATGGGAATATTGCATGTGTACTAGACCACTTGGTGTGTGAGACCATATAGGGTAATCAATGTGTATACTGGTGTGTGATCATCATTTACCATGGATATTAATTTTCATTAACCACATGAGACTCCAAGTTGAGAATGCTCTCAATACATGAAATATGGTCCTATCTCACACAACTTGCATGGACAGATAACCTCCTATTTTATTACTCTATGTACATGCCAAGCTGTTGTCTATGGTCCACACAAATCATGATACAATCACAAGATGTGTGTTATTTAACTTATATCAAAACCCTATCCACTCTATCCCTAAGATGCATGGAGTGTGTTCTTTGAAAAAATATGTCTTGTAGAAAATGTTTCAAAACCATATTCAATTCCAGAAATATAATATTTCATTCAACCATTTATATCCTCCCAAAACATTCCTTGATATTTTTTTACTGGGTCATTCATGGAGAATTCATCACTGAAGCTCAATTTCTAGACTGTGATTACAAAAAATGGGATTTCATGTCAAATTCTATCTCCCCCTTGTTTCACCTATTAGAAATCCATTTTGACCATTTTTTCTCACGATTCTTTTGCCAAACGATAATAATCAAGTGTGCAAAGGTTGTTATTAGTGTTTGTAACACATAGACTATAGTCTAATATTTGATTGTTATTTAAATCTGATTAGTTTTATTAAATTCATTGGCTAAATATATTTTAGTGATGAATAAATAAAGAAAAGTGAGACAAATCAATGAAATAAAAAATTTAATAAATATGGTGCCATCAAAATCCCCACCACCAAACACCGTTCATCAAATGAAGATAACAAGGGTTGGGAAGTTTTATATTTGATCAAATAACCCTAAAATACTATAAATAATTTGATATGTTGATAGGTCCATGATAATGTTAATGATATAGAAGGAACTAATTTCAAATGATAAAAAAATCATGATAAATGGATCAGATCAAATAAAATAAAAATTACCTACCTCAACGATGGATAAATAATCAATAATTATTAGATTTTTACAATTGTTTTTTGTGATCCTACAATCTTCATCATTGATCCCTGGATTCTCCGATTATTACACTAAGATACCCCTAATAATGATCTGAAATGTCACAATGTTATGCTAATACCCTAGATATTTTCATAAGATAGTATTTAATATGTTTTTTTCTAGGTCAAGATATTCATTAAACCATTTTAATTAATTATTTAATTATTTCCCACTTTATCCACCCATGATTATGAACTAATATGGGGAACAATATGAATAGATATTATGTTTCACCTAGGGTAACAACTATATTCTAGACTCATTCGTGATCGTAGATTTCCTGCCCAATCCCTTATTCAAAAGATACAATTTCATATAAAAAAATAAGCATATGGAGTCAATATATATATTTATATACATTTAATATTGGGGTTCCATCGACACATGAAATACAATATAACATTGAAATTAAATTCATTGGCCTATCCAACAATATTTAGAAAACCAAAATAAAAAAACCCAGAGTTGTTACAATCCCTTTCCATGTTTTGAAGTTTTTTAAGTAAACTCTATTCCCATTGTTTCATGAATTTTTGATTTGAAAAATAGGAATTTTAAAAGGAAAATTATATTTCTTCTCTTTTTTTCAAACCAAATTTATAATTTTCTCATATAAGTGTTTTTCATCAATGTCAATATCCTTCAATGTTATTATACTTCACAGGGGATATTATCTAATGATACCATCCCCCATATTTATGAAGATATATTATAATGATTTTTTAAAGATTTTTTCTTTAAAAAAATCTATTATATAAGATTTAACTATGATATGATAGTGTTATGAATATTTATAAGTTATGTGGAACACAAATGTATGGTTTTTCAATTATGTGATAAGTGGTCCCATTAAATCCATCCAATGGATTAAGAAATGTTTTTCATCTAATAAGAAAATGTAATGGGACAATGATGGATATTCAAAGTCCTAATGATCATGGGACATGATTGTGTATCCAATTTCTAAAATGTCATAGGGTGTTGATGTAATAACCATGGTTTTACAGACTATAATTTTAAGTAGAAATTTGAAATTTTTCTTTTAGATGCTTGTAAGGGGTAAAATGGAAATTTTTCTAGAGAAGACGACATCAAATAATTTTTATGAACACTATGTTGGTCTCTGAATAGTGTTTTTACCCAAGGACCAGAGTTTGGTAGAAATTTGAGTCGTTCATATTTATGAGGAATAATTAATAATTCATATTTAATAAATTTAATATTAATTTAATTATTCACTTTTTTGTACATATTTTTTTAAAGTATCATAATATTGATATTTTTTATCTTCCATTTAGTCCATAATGTGGAGTTTTTTCTAGTTTTAGCATAAACTCAGTTTGGGCGCCAGGGTCAAGTCGAGCCGACCTCCCTTTATTTTGTTTTCTTCACTTTTTCTTATTTTCATTATTTTCATTTTATTTTTATATTTCCTCCTCTTGTATTATTGGGGATTCCACCTTTGGGTTCCTCCTTCACATGGAAGTTAAAAAAGTATAGGGAGAGTTGTATATAGAGATAATGGAAGAGTGGAACCACCATGGAGCTCGGGACGTGCCAGATCATCATGTGATAATTGTGGACCACGAAAATAGGTGAAGCTTTGGCGAATTCAACCCTATGGTAGGATATTTTTAATTTTTAACTTTATATCCATGTATATTTTTCATTTTCAATTTTTATTCATTATTATGATTTCTTATGACCCCTTGGGGGTTGATCTACTCTTTTTGGGGTAAAAAAGTTGGTTTTAGGGTGATTTGTTGGTTTTCTGTTCTGGAAAACTTGTCTATATGTCTTGTGGTTCAAGGAGACTATGCCTTGTGTTTTTAATTTTTTGGGAAGTTAAATTTTGGGTGTACATTAAGTTTATGGGATATTCACACCTTTTATAGGGACTCAGACATGTAGTCGAGTTCCCGCAAAGTCTGCCTATGTAAGAGCCACCTGTTGTGTAAAGTTTACATCTCTAACCTGTGTGGGTTGCACACCATATAAATGTACACATCCAATATATATATATAAAAGCGATGTGAGGTACATTTTTAGGCACCCCGTGTAGGGTACACACCCTTTATAGGTCCAACATGAAATGTACTTGGGCTTTTACATGCCTTGTAGAGAATGAGGTACATGACCTTGTGGGGCCTTGTGGGTGCACACCATGTACTAGGGTACATATACCATGTACTCCTCTTCCTCTACCCCTTGAGATAATTTTTGTGTTTAACTCCCTAAATTCATATTCGGACCCATGAGTAGTCCATTCTAAGCATCTTTTCACATATATCCTGATGGTAAGACCCTTGTAGTGTCTTAAAGAGTCATGGGTGGTGTTTCATACTTTTCCTAAATGGATAGGTTCTTACTCTGGTTATCGAATCTAGTTATCTCTTGATTGTGAGACATGGAATGAGAATGATATGTTGGGAATTCAGACCAACCTAGTCTTATACTTTTATCTATGATGGGATATGATATATATCCCATGACCAATTCTTCATACCTCTTACATTGAGGACGTATCCCTTGAGAGACATGTCATTTTCGACCAAGAGGCCATGAGTTTAGTTATATTTGAGGATCTAATATAAGATTACATTGCTTATGTTTTGAACTAAAGGATCCTATATAGGATTCCTCTATCTTCATTCTGTTACCAAGGGTTTTGTAAGGTATACCTTCACTTACATGATAACCTAAGGAATCCCAAGTAATATTTTCTTTACCTATATGACATTTTGAGGATCCCATGTAGGATGCCTTTGACTTTGTACCATGTTGTGAGGGTATAATGTAGGACAACCCTTCCTATTTACCATTCTATAGATCCCTTGTTAGATGCTTCCGTTTCTTCCCATTTGTGAATCCTATATAGGATTACACCTTTACCTCATAGCAAAGGATCCCAAGAAGTACTTGTTCTATTTTTCATGGATGTTGAGGATATCATGTAGGATTAATCCATTACATTTTCATTCAAGGATATAAAGTAGGACTCCTCTTAGTGTTTTACTTGAGGTACCTAGTGGGTTCCTCAATGCTTGACTGACCCTGAGCTGGTACGCCATGTTTTTGTAGATATGGTAGTAGGTGTCACCTTAGAACCCATGATAAAGTTGTAAGGTCATGGGGATATGGAATTAGTGATGGGTTTAGGAATTTGGAAACCATCACTCTTTTTTTATTCTTTAACATGTTTATTAATGATGTAGCGATGATTACCAGAGGTGATTCCTAGTTAGAGGTTGATGATCCCAACACGAGGAATATTTATTTTCCATTGGGATTCCTAGACGTGCTTTCCTAGGATCCGTATTTTGGGCCATTCTATTTATTATATTTATTTATAGACCCAAAGGTACTACCTGATATATGGTTTTTAAGCCTATATATTTTATTATTATATTATTGGGGTTTCTATTGGTTCTTCTTGGTATCCGGCTGTTCATCCTATCATTGTGATATATGGGCATAATGTCCCATGTAATAATACTTGTGGATGGTTCCACTACCCACAGTGATGAAGATAATTACTCTACCCTACTGATTGTAAGTTCTATGAATGATTACAATCTTCTCAATATAATTATATTCATGGATGATTACACTCTCCAAAGTTGTAGGGAAGATTACAGTCTCCCTGATCAGTTACTTGACTATGATGTTCTACATGGAGTTTCACATGGTTTGATACCTGGAATGATTATTTTGTTCTAGATGGAAGGGATGATTATACTCTGACTTATTAGAGAACTCCCGGGGTAGGAATGGTGTCTCACCATTGAGATCTCTTTCAATTCGCTCAAGGTTCAGAACCATATGGATTATTTGAGTTTCGAATATCATGACTGCCTACTAACCAACACCTAGGGAAAAAAATTTGAATAGATTTACATATAATGAGTAGCATAGAGTCCAGTTTAGTGACCATTTATTGTATGTTTGGATATAATTCCCCATAATCCTTATGTATAGTGATTGGAGGTGAGTATGAGTGAACACATGGTTTGGATGAGTATCCCCCATTGGAGATGTAGCTTGGATAAAGACATTTCTAGTGATGGATAAAGTAGGTAGTTTTTGATTGGGACAATGAAACCAAAGATTAAATTAAAGATAAAAGACTTGAGTGGTATAACATCCCACATAATTCCATTTCATAGAATTTCCATGTAATCATGATTAAGGACCCAAGGATTGGATGCTAATTGGTTTTATATTATTTTATTCACATTACTCATGAATATTCATATTTATGTATATATTTATAGGTATGAGACTATACATGTATATGAATATAAATATGTACATACATTTTGGGACATTCCTAGTTGACATAGATCATGGTACTGAGGTTCGGCTATGGATTCATGTTTATTAGATTTACTTATATTTCTATATGAGTATCCATTAGGCTGAGTATATTTCATTTTCACGTACTTATGGTAGATTATTTATTGGTTCATCATTTGGGTGGCCTAATAAGATTATTTTTCACCCATGTACATGCAACTCAATGTACATGTAGAAATTATGTTTTATTTTTCAATCAATCAAATTTTCATAGTGGATAGGATTGAGGCCCATTGTCTCACGTTCGAGCATAGATACTCATGTTAGTTCTTCTAATCAGGTTGGCACAATTCAACACTATTTAGAGACCAGCTATGTGGTACGGATCAAAGTTAGTGGAAGATCCCTATACATTTATTTTAGTTTATTTTGTAATCATGTATCAGTATGGCTGGACTAGTGGGTGACTAGTGTTGTGTGTTTGAAATAACTATTTGGGATTTTATAGTTTTTTCATTTACTATTACAACATGTTGTATTTTAGTTTATTTACTACTTCGACACTCTTCTTATTTACTATTTTATATGATACATATCTATTTATACTATTTCAATACTTTTAAATGAGGTTATAGTCTCCCCACTATAAAACCTTTAGACCCTCAATTCTAGTCAACAGACACTAGAGTACGAGGAGGCACTCTTAAGGCTTCATAACAAACCAGATCAGATCAAAACAGTAAAAATTTAGCCTTTGAAAATGCTAGTAAAAGGATTTATCAGCACCAATAATGAAAGTGATGTTAAAGGGTTGAATTTAACAACGCTCAAAAAAAGTGTTTTTAAAAACCTCTTTTAATACTGCTTAAAAAAGAACTCATAAAGGGGGCCATTATCAACACTTTTTTTAGAACTGATAAAGGGTGATATTAACAATGTTTTTAGCATGATTAAAGGCTGCCTCTATCAATGATTTTTTAGCACTGTTAAAGGCCACCTATAACAATGATAAAAAATAACTAATAAAGGCCTCATCGATAAAGGGGGATATTTTATTAATCGAACCTATTCACCCCCACCTTTTATCCGAACATACCACCCCATTTATCATAACTTCCCACCACTTCATCATAAATTTAGATAATTCCACAATCACTTGTGCACCCCTACCTCTAGCTAGTTTCAAATTTGAGACATCCAACTCATATCTCTGTAGCTTTTCCACTCCCCTATGTTGTTTTGTATTCCATTTTATGATGTATCGATATATTTAAATATATTTCATTACATTTTTAATCCATATATTTATATATACATTTATTTATATCATTATATATATATATATAAATATATTTAAATACATATATAAAATATTTTGTTTGTGTGTGTGTTTATGTTTGAATATATAAAAAATATGTATATAATGTTATATATTTTATTACAAATTATAGTACATTTTTGATATTTTTTTATAAATTTAAAACCATAGTTTCAATATTAATTTTATCCATATATATAAATTTAATAACAACTAAAAAAAGACAATAATACCCCCTTAAAAGAGGCTAAAATTCCATCGAATTCTATAAAATGTGCTACACTGATAAAAAAACTCAGATTTTGGAGGCATTCTAGAACTCTTTTTACATTGAAAAAATAGTTACCTGGGTATCCCGATCAATAAGACATAGATCTCATTATAGGATTAGATTTGATATATGGAAGAGTCGAAATAGACACTCAGATAAAAAATTACGGTTGTTTGATGTTCATGTTACGTTTTCAACTAATTTTAGATCATTTATTAAGTTTTTTTATTTTTTTATCTTATAATTGTTTATAAATGTCTATTAAATGATAATAATTAGAAAATAATTAATTATAAATATTTTTTAATTAATTTATAATCCATTTTCACTAAATATCATATTTATTAAGTGTAAATGTCTATTTTGCGTTAACTAAAACATATTTAAAAAATATATAGTCTATTTATATTTTAATATATTATATTGATTGAAATATTTTTGTTAGAAATATACCCTTCATCAAAACTACTAAAAACAAGCTAAGAGATGGGGAGTGTTTCTTAGTAATTCTAATATACAACTAATAAAGACCCCCTTTATCATCATTTATTTACAAGAGATGATAAAAGTGCACCATTATCGGCAGTTTTTTACTGGCGTCAATAATGGTCCCTAATTTATCAACACTTTTTTAATAGTTCTAATAAGTGGGGGACTTTATGAGTGATTTTTTATAACTTTAGGTAAAGGTCCCCCTTTAACAATACTTTTTTGCACTATTAAATACCCCCTTTAATAATGCTAAAAAAGAACAATTAAATACCCCATTTAACAACAATTTTTTTAGTGCTCACAAGGGGGTCTTTAACCATGGGTTTAACTAGTGTAATTAAATCCCTATGACTGGATAACCCTAGTTTTGTAGTAGTGGTACCAGTTTAGTGGAATGCATGTCAATATTTTACAATTTTTTATTTGAGGTGTTCCTTTATATAGATTTTATATTTGGGACATGGTAGACATATGTATTAAGAATGTGTTGAAACCTATGAAGGATATCATACTGAAGCATCGAGAATACATGGTTTGGTACAATTTACTAGTTTCTAGGGACATGGGATTGCTGTTTTGATCTATGATGTTATAGTTGTATATGATTTTTTTCCTTGATATATGCACATTTGTGTAGATGGTATGATTTATTATATATTTTTGGCTCTTTTCATATTAGAAATAGTCCAAATATAGATTTTGACTCTTTTATAGAAAAAAATAGGCATCACATGCATCATATTTGGTGTGTTGAATTCACATCATATAAGCTTACTAGTATTTGATTATTACTGACAATAGAGGCTAATTATTTAAATTGTAAACAAGAACCTAAATAGGTTTTTCCTTTACAGATTTTTAGTTCCATTTTACTCAATTGATCCATCTGGCATATTTTTATTTTGATGTAAGGCTATGTGGATATAATTTGAGGAATTTTGTATGAGTTTAATGACCCAGTCATTATGCATGAGAGGTGTAGAGACATTTTAAGGTCAATGGGGCACAAGATTCCAATATGTTATACCATTGCGGGGGTAGCTTTTTGTTTGTGTTTGTCCAGTCAAATCATAGAGTATGATGCCAATGGGTACTAGGAAGTTTATTGAAAGGTGGACCTTCAAGGGTTTAATCATATATTGATGCCCATTGAGTGTCAGTTTAGTATTTATTTTGTGTTGGTATCATGAACTCCATGGAGTGTTTCCATTTGAATATTCTTAGCGAGTATAAGGCCATTGTAGGCCATGTTATCTATTTTGACTATGGTAGTTCAGTCTTATCTTAACCTCCATTAGAGAGGTTTGATATTTTGGCATATGTGGTTAGACAATGTGACACAGGTGTGATACTATTTTAGTAGGGATGGGTGGGAGACCTAGAGGCCCCTGGTTTCGACTCAAACCCTTATAGGTTGATGTTTGTTTTATTTGAGGGTTTCTTGCCTGAGAGGTTTTCCAATTTTTATGAATTCATTGTTATGCGTAGATCATGGTTGTATGCTCATTTGAGATCAGGTCATGGTTGGGGCTCATGTTTTCGTTATAGGTATGTTGATTCCTTCATCTTTTGATGAGAACTGAGGGGTCAGATATGACCATGCTCTATTTTGAAATTTTCTAGAGTATGCTGAGTGCATGTTGGCCCTACACCAAGCATCATTTATTTTAAATGCTCTTCCTTGTTTGAGGTAACCTATTGAGGTTTCACTATAGTAGTGGTATAAGTTAATCCATATGATGGGGATTACACCATTTCCCATTTAAGGGAGTTTAACCACAATTTCAGCTGAGTTTTTAGCATTTTTTGTGGTCCATTGATCTCAAAGTTTTCTTATGGGAGGAAGATAAGGGTATTCTTATGTTGGGGAGTACCATATCGATCATAGTTAAATGTATTCAATGTATAAAGTAGTTGTTGGAACTATCAGACTGTCCATTGGATGGTAAAATAGCTTACTTGTGTAGATACTAGGGTTGAGATCATGTTTGTTATTTTTAAAACCAGGCTTCTTGTGGATGAGAAAGTTTATGGTGGGGAGACTGTAAGGAACCATGTTTTTCTATACTAGAATTTTGAGGATAAATTTAATTTTTTTATTTCAAATTCATGTAATGGGTAAAATGGAACTTCTTCCCTAGATGCCGATGTTGTAATTTTTTGGACAACTATATCGGTCCTATAATATGATATTTACCATAGGACATGAGTTTGGAAGAAATCAATGAAGTTGTAATTTTTGAAGAATAATTAATAATTAATATTAAATAAATTAAATGTTAATTTATTTGTGTATGTTCATTAAAACGTGTGTTTTTAATGGATCATATGATTTAAATTTCATCTCCTTAATTGAGTTCTGAATAGGGAGTTTCTTCTCAGTGTGGTATAAACTCATCTTGGGAACCGAGGCTAGGTCAAGCCCCCTTTTTTCCTTTTCTTCCATTTTTCTTATTTTATTTATTTTATTTTTCTCTTTTTATTACCTCATCCTAGATTCTCACAGACACCCCCTATGAGTTCCTACTTCCCAATATAGAGATAAAATATGGAGAGGGAGAGATATATAGATAGAGAGAATGGAAGAGTGGTACTGCTATAGAGCTCGAGATAAGCTAGATCGTCATGCAACAAATGTGGACCACCGAAATGGGTGAAGCTTCTGTGAATTCAACCCAAAGGTAGGATGTTTTAAAATTTTCATCATTGATCCCTATGGATTTTTCATTTTAAATTTTCAATCCCCTATTATTATTTATTAGGACCCCTTGAGGTTTCAACTACTGCTTTTGGGGTAAAACAGGTGTTTTTGGGTGATTTGAGGGTTTTCGGTTCGGGGAAACCCATTTACATGGTATGTGGATCATGGAGAACATACAGTGTATTCTTCATTTTTAGAAAAGATTAAATTTTTGAAGTACATTCCATGTATTGGTTATACATTCAATATACATGACTTGTCCATGTAACCTAGTACCCAGCCCAGCTACTCGTGAAAGGGGCACATGCCATGTAATGTTCACATCTAGACATAGTGTGGGTTCACATGGTGTATATGCACACGAACATGATATATAAGTGGAAAAAATATGTGATGTACATGGGAAGGTAACTCATGTAGGTTATATGTTATGTATAGGGACAACACACCATGTACTTAGCCTTTTACATGCAATATACATGTTAAGGTACACACCAAAGTGGGGCCATGAGGGTATACGTCATGGACTAGGGAACACATGTCTTGTACTCATCCTTTTCATCCCCTTGAAGATTTTTTTCTATTTTATTCCCTAGAGTTAAGTTTGGATCCATTATTAGTCCATTATGAGTATCTTTTCACAGATATCATGATGCTATGACCATTTATGTGTCTTAAGGATTCCTAAGTTGTGTTCCAGACTATTCATAAATGGAGAGGTTATTTCTTTATCTATAGAATCTAGTTGAATCGTATGAGTGATACATGGAATGAGAAGGATATGTTGGGTATTTGGACCAACCTAGTCTGAGAATTTGATTTGTGATGGACTATGAGACATCACCCATGACCAATGCTTCGTATCTATTCCCTTGAGGACGTCTCCCTTATGAGAAGTGTCCTTCTAGTCCAAGAGGTTGTGATTTTAGTTGTTTCCAAGGATCCCCTATAGTGTTTATTTGCTTACATTGTGACATAGACAATCCAATATTTGATTCCTCTATATTATTCTTATTACCAAGGGTCCCATGAGGGATGTATTTGTTTACATGCTGACCTAGGGAATCCCATGTAGGATCCCCTTTACTTATATTCCATTTTGAGGTTCCCATGGTGGATGCCTCCAACTTCATACATTTTGTGAGGGTCCTGTATTGGACATACATTCATATTAAATATTCCAAGGATTACTTATTGATGCCTATATTTCTTACAATTCAAGTATCTTGTATCAGATTCCTTCTTCACCTTATAGGGAATGATCCAGAGTAGGATTAATTAACTTATACATGGACCTTGATAATCCCATATTGGATTCCTCATTTAAAATTTCTACTAAGGATCCCAAGAAATATGACTTGTAGTATTTTACTTGAGGGACCTAGAGGGTGTGCCAATGTTTGACTGACCCTGAGCTAGTATGTTGGGTTTGGGTAAAGATGGTAGTAGGTGTCCCCTTAGAACCCGTGGGAAAATTTTAAGCCCATGAGACTATGGAAGTAGTGTTGGGTTTAGGCATTCGACCACCCCCACTCTTTTTTTTATGATTTAACATATTTATTATTGATGATATAATGATTACCAAAGGTGGTTCCTAGTTAGAGGCCGGTGATCCAGACTGGAGGTATTGTTTTTTTGGGAATCCTAGACATGGTTTCATGGGATTTGGATTTTGAGCCACATTATTTATTATATTTATTTGTAGACCCAGAGATACTACCTAGGTTTTGGATATTGATCATGTATGTTTTATTACTCTTTTATAAGGATTTATAGAAGTGCTTATTGGTATCTGACATTTGAGCCTAGGATTATGATATTCAGGTATAACATCCCTAGTAACGGTAATACATGATGATTCCTCTCTCCTAAGAAATGAAGATGATTCATCTCTCATTCAATTCATATTTTATGAGGGTGATTACACACTCATAACTCTTACTATACTCATGGATGGTTATGATCTTTTTAGTTAAAGGGATTATTATTCTCTCTATGATAGGTTACTTGACCATGGTATTGGAGAGGATATTTCATGTTATTTGATACCCATTTTTATTACACTCTTCCAGATGGTTTGGATGAATACGATGTACCTTATTAGAGACCTACATGGGTCAACATGATAGCTCATCGAGGAGACCTCTTTCTTATCACATAATGGTTAGACCCTTAGGTATTATCCACGTTATGAAAGTCGTGACCGCCTATGGACTAGGACCTTTGGATCATACATTGTACTAGATTTACATAGCAGGAGAATCATTGAATCTAGATTAGTGAAAATATATATAATGTTTATATGTACTTCCATTGAATTATTGTTTAAAGTAATTGATGGTGAGTATGACTGAATCCATGGAAAGGATAAGTATCCACCTGCGGTGAAATAGTTTACTCAGAGACATTTTAGGCAATTGTTGAAGAAAATATATGTCTATTGTGATTAAGGAACCACAAATAGAATTAATGATACATGGATTGAGTGGTACAATAACCAAATCAATTCCCTTGAATAATATGTTTAGGCGACCGATATTATAGACTCATGGATTGACGGATGATTGGTTTTATGTTATTTAATTCACATTATTCATGAATTTTCATATTTGTGTATATATGTATTGGTATGGGACTATACTTGTGTACACATATTAATATGGACATACATGATATAACATTCTTAGTTGAGAGGATCCTAGACCCAGGGTTCGAATGTGGCTGTATTTTTATTGGTTTTACTTATCATTTCAGTTGTGTCGCAACTAGGCTGAGAATATTTCATTTTAATGCTCTTATGGAAACATATTTATAGGTTCACCATTGTGGTGGATTATTGAGTTTATTTCCCACCCTTACATGTGAAACTTGGTGTTCATGTATACCTTATTTATTATTTTTAGGATGAGAAATATTTCATGGTGGATAGGGATGAGGCCCAAAGTTTCATTTTCAAGAAGATATACTCATGTGGGGTCTTTTAATCAGTCTAGTGTAGTTCAATAGTGTTTAGAGATCGGGTATGTGGTATTTATCATATTTAGTATTAGACCCATCAACATTTATTTCATTTTATCTTGTACTCTTATATATTTATGGTTATCCCAAAGGCTGACCAGTGTTGAATATATGACATAGTTTTTCAGGATTTTATAGTTTTTTCATTTTTTATTACAGCATATTCTAATTCAGTTTATTTACTACTTCTACAATCAATTTAATTATTATTTTTTATGATAGTTAGCTATTTTTATGTTCTCTTACTTTGATATGAGGGTATATAAACCCCTATTATCATATTTATACCCTCACTACTAGTCAGAAACATCTAGTGTATAGAGAGGTGTTTTTGATGCCTTATAAAAAACCGACTCAAAGTAATGGTTTAATGGAATCAGGTTCAGGAATTCATAGTAGGTGGTTATCCCATATCCAAAATATTATTTTATATGGTTGGTTTCCAATGTTAAAAATGTTATATACATGTGGTTATCCTAGCCTTTGGCGATGTTAATGTATTGGTAAGTATCTTTGCCATATGTTATGATTTATATAATAATGTTTGGACCACACTCTTATTCCACAATGTAATTCCTATTTTATGTCCCCATTTCTCAAGATTATTGACTTATGATTGATGTGTTTCTCCAAAACATTTATCCCATGACTCATGATTTAGGATCTATGATGTATTTTGTATGATTTTTTTATATTGTTCCTTTATAAATTGATTATGTTCTCATACCTACATGCTCATATTATGCTCACTTATGATCTTTCATTCTAATCATCTATATTTATTATTATTAATCATTCAAGGTCCCACTTTTTTAGGTTTCCATTATGTAGGTTAAAAAGAAGAATATAGAGTTTGATATGTATAAAATGATCTCACATGTGAAGATTTTATGTAAAAAAGGTAATGATCATTTAAAATAAATTGGTCATGTACCTAATCCGCAAGGCACTAAACCTTTGGGTTTTGGTTTTGTGTGAATTTTGAGATGTGATATTAAAGTTATGAAATCAATTTAATATATATGTTTATTATTCTTGGAATGCCTCATTTGAAATCAAAGATAGAATAAACATTATCCATTTCACAATTGGATCTTGGTGTACATGTATTGATCACCTCCCCTCTTGTGTGGTTCTATTATGGAATTTCTATTTAGATTTTTTTATTCCATGATGTGATCATGTAAATGTAAAGGAATGTTATTCTATTTGAGTGATGGGATTTTCCCTAGGATTGGGAATAAGATAAAGGATCGCATGTAGGTAGTCTAGACTATTATATGACATGGAAACCTTAGTGGGGGACCTAATTTTGTGGTAACCCTATGGAGGGTTAGTATAGGGATGTAGGTAATGTCGATTTCTAGTGTCATATTTGAACCCAAGAATTGAAGGTGGAAGTCTAGAATGGATACTATTCGGGGTTTGTGTTGTGTTCTTGAGAGGCCAAACAAGGAGATGTGTGTGTTGAGTTTGGCTATGTGGTGAACCTACATGGTATGATACATGGTTCAGGGGATGGGGACATTCCCCTAGTTATATGTTATATATATATATATATTATTAATGGTTTTGGGGTGGGATACCCTAGGTGCATGTTTTACAATGTTTTGAGTTAGATGAGGACCCATGTGTAGATAAATCAGTGTTTAGAAAATTGGGTGGGATTTTCTTCCCATGTAATTGAGGCATAATAACTATTCCATCCAGGGGACGATACCCATGGTGTATATTATATATATGTGAAATGAGGATTCAAGATCTAATGGTGGGATATAGCCCTCGGGTAATGGAGGTCAGTACTTGTTCCCCAAGGGTTTATGGTTATATGGTTATGAGGTTGGTTTTGGATCCCCATGGATAGGTTTTTTACAGTTTTCAGGGTTGATGTGAGACCCCCTATGTAGTGTATTCATTTTTCATGTTGGGATGATCCTTGGGTTGGGGATTCAACCATATGGGTGGTAGACATATGGTTATTTTGAGTAGGGGATGTGACCCCCCTGAGTGGATGGTTTTTATAACATAGGCTTTAGGGTAAGAAATAGTCCCATGGGGTGATATTTTAGTGTAGGTTCTGGGATATTATGTGGATCCCCCTGGGTGGTATTTTATGGTTAGATACACTCCAACATTGGTCAAAGCAAGTATAGTTGATCCTGAGTGTCACCTTATTACCCGGGGATCGACAATGATTGTTTTATTATACTTTTTCACTATATAGTTTATTTTGATTATATAACAAGTGAATACACAATATGTTTTTGTTATTTGAGGATTATTTT
Organism: Viscum album; assembly: GCA_963277665.1. Taxonomy (NCBI): domain Eukaryota; kingdom Viridiplantae; phylum Streptophyta; class Magnoliopsida; order Santalales; family Viscaceae; genus Viscum; species Viscum album. Next base: position 240,033,804 of record OY728158.1, read on the forward strand.
GGTGGTGTAATATTTATTTTTACTCACACCCACCATGGGAGACCTGAAAACATGGATACCTAAGAAGACCTCAGGATTATACGTTCTGGATGGGAAGAGGCCTAGGAATTCTTGATCATGCTAGATAACCTCGATAAGGATTTAGAGAATGGTATGTGATGAATCTCAATGATATTTGTAGAGACTCATTTTATTTTACTATTTTTTTATATTTTATTACCCAAATAATGATCAAATGAGATGTATGACTGCATGCATCCACCTTTACATTTTTTATAACATGATTATTTTTTAATTTATTATGAACTCATTGAATATTATTATAAATTTTTATTGTTATTTATAATAGTATTTTACTCTTATATAAGGTTATAGTCTCCCTATAGAAACACTTTAATCCCTTATTACTAGTTAGATGCTTTTGAAATATATGGATTCATGCTTGAGGTCATGTAACACAGCTAGTATAAACACTATCGAGTGGTCAAGGTCTAGAACATTACAAAGGTGGTCATCACATTGGGGGAATTAGATTCCTTGATGATGAACCCATTCGGGTTTAATGTGATTCTTTTTCAGTTATCTGAAGTGTCAATAAAAAATATATGGTTTTTCAAATATAGCTTCATAGTGTCATTTTACTTAACCAAACCATTTGAATATAGTTTCCTCAATGTGTATCATCATAGGGTGATGTTTTTTTATCCACATTGATGAGACCTACTTCTTGAGAGGGGAAGTCTAGTACATATATTCTTTTAATGGAGGGGGGTTTAATGAGGGGATGTTATTTAGCATGTGATTTCCAATATATATATGAGAACCCTAGAGTGTGTGTTTTGGAATTCCAGTTGAATTTTGGTTTATTAAATATGAGTATATGTGTTACCCTATAATATGTGGTCTATGTGTGATATGGTTTATTTGATGTGTGGGGGATCTTAGGTCCATTGAGATGCAACATGGTATATTGATGATTTGTTGTTATAATGAGTAGTAGTATGTTTTTTCTATTATTGTTGCGGTGAGATCTAACATGAAAGTGTAATCTGAAGAAGGGGTTATCCTTGGATTGTGAGTACCCTTAGAGATGTGAATAATTGGTATATTCTTTTATTTGAGATTAATTCATGTGAAATGATGTCAGATATGTGGGGTAGACAAAGAAATTCCTTTTTTAAGATGGACTATGACCCTAGTTGGTTTGATCTAGGATATATCGACCATGGGTAGACAATTTTTCTTCTGGGAAAAATTTCTGAGTGTCATGTTATCATGTGGTATTCCTTTAAATGAGTGGGGTGATAGGATTTTTATGAAATAAAATCATTGAGGATTTCTTTTCATTAGAAAATATTGACATGTATTAGGGTATGGTTAGTTGTTTAGGTGCACGAGTCTTGGTTTTGAGACATGTGATTCATGAGAGTGTGAGTTTAGTTATGTGAAAATGTATTTTGAGAGTATACACACATTGGGTTAGGATAATATTAGAATAGTTATTGGGTGAAAAACTATTAGAATATTATTTTAAAAATCTATCTCCATTAGGAGAGTAGAGAGAGGGTTGTAATTCCATTTTAGTAAAAGCATCGATGTGAGAGGGAAAGCACGCACTGAGTATGCACAGATCTCAGTTGTTTGTGGATTGGTGATTATCCATGCAATGTCAAGGACTAATGTTTGTTATGAAACACTTATGGTCATGGTTTCCTATGTTTTTTTGAGTATTAATTGTGTTTTTTTTGTAATGGATAATAAAATCAGGGAGGGGCGGTACTTGGGATTGATAGTAGGGGTGAGAGTGGTTGATAAGGAGTGACATACATGTGATAATTGGACTTGTTTGGACTAATTCTCAAGGATAAAATTAAGATAATACCTATGGATGTGAGAAAAAAATTGGATATGGAAGGTGTAAATTTTGTTATGGATAGATATTCAATGGATTCTAAGGATGAAATATCCAGTAAACTAAGAATTGGTTGTGATTAATGTTTCATGTTGGTTCTCAAGAATGAGTAGGATGTCCAAATCATGTCATTATATGTGTAATAGATAGATAATGGAATGTGATGATCAATTTTTTTTAAATGAAGTGAAAATTACGATACTTTTATTGTGTGGGGAATCAAATCAATCATGGAGGTATGACCCTCATGTTAGTATGTTTTTGGATATAGTGAGATTGGTCATTGGATGATTGATATGGCAAAAATATTCTGGAGATTAAATAATTCCAATTTAATATGGTTCATTTGTAAAAGTAGATTTTTGATATATATCTGCATTTTTATTATGTCCATGTATTTCAACAGGGCTCAAGATAGAGTTTGATGTTATCCTAAGGATAGTTAGATCAGAGGTGAATCTGTTCTTACAGTGAGAAAAAATTTTTTTGTGTAGGTGGTTGATGATTTAACCATTGAATCACATTGATTGGTATGTTTATACTTTGATTTGGGTGTTTTCACAATATCATGACTCCTTAATGGTTTATAAAATATTAATCAAGTGATAAAAAATTTCATCGACATGTGAGAATGAGAATTTTTTGTAAAATTCATCTATAGTAGGATCAACTATTTTTTTTTCGTGGAATTAGGTGTGATGATGTAGAATATACTTCAAGCATATTGGTGGATATATGGGAATGTGTTTTCATGTGTAATTATTATTGTGGACAAAAAAATAACTTGTAATCATCATTTATGAGAAGAAACTTATTGTGGGTAGCACTATATGTATGGGGATTAATTGATCAATGTAACCTTAATATGGATGAATAGATAGGTGTGGTTGAGCACTGTATTTTCATTAGTGATAGATATGATTATATAGTTTAGTTTTTGGAGAATTGTGTGACTTATTTTTGGATTTGTGTAGAAAAATGTGATTTAAAATTTAAGATATAACAGGATGAATTGATCAAAAATTTAAGACTATGGTAGGTTAGTTTAATTCCTTGGGGTTGTAAAGATTTTTTCAATTCAGAGGAAATTTTAGTCTTCAATTGATAAATGGGATAAATTTTTATAGAGGATTTAGAATGTAATTTTATAGTTTGTGTGATATAAGAGGCTTATTTTGGATGGGTTCTTAGGAACATAAGTGATTTAGAGGGATCAGAGGATCATATGAGGTATCTTTAAGATCCTATCATATAAGATGACCCGAACTTACAACCACCAGCTAACCATTGGACATCCACTAAATACCTGGTGGCTTGTCTAATAACCTAGAAATCCTGATTGGATCACTATCTAGAATGTGAGGTTAAAATGGGAAAAAATACACCCTAAGTGTAATACGAGAAACCCCATCCCATTTTTTTATCCTGAAATCTGAACAACCCCTACTCTTCACCTCCTTATCCCCCATTATTTTGGAGAGAACATATATATGTTTATTAGTGATTCCTAGAAAGTATAAGCCTTTGATAACCTCTATTGATCCCCTCTTCTTTTTTTTAATTTTTTTTACTTATATGGATTGTGATTTCATTAATTATTCCATTATATCATGGTGGAATTACCCAATTATGATGGGGATTTTATTCAACCTAGGATGAGGGAATCCCAAGATTCCATCTGCACTCGGTTATTTGGATATTTGATGAGGTAAATAACTGAAATGTGTTTAATTACGTTTTCCCCCCTAAAATTCTATTTAATTGTCTTGGGTTTTGGTGTCAATGGTTGGGGATTGGGATCGATATAGAAATAAGTGTGTTTAGGGGGGTGGCTAAAACCATTAGGCCTGAGATTTTAACGAATGACTAAGTCATGATGAGTTATTCGACATTATTTATTGTTTAATTTGAATAAATTAATGAATTATAAATGTTATAATTAATTAATAAATTTTTGATGTTTGAAATAAATTTGGAGCTTAGGTCATTTATAATATATCATTTGGTCATGGATGATAATATATGTGCTTGGATAGGCTTGGTGGCTGCTTCAATCCCTTGGAAATTAATTGGAAAATATTTTTTGTGGTAGGTGGTCTTGTATACTAACCTTATGGTTATTATGATTTTTTTATATGGAATAAGAGTCATAGGATTGACACTATAGATGTTTACTCTAATTTAAAATGAAATATTTACAATTTCATTAAATTTTTTGACTAATTGAACATGTTGAGGTAAATTACTGGGATCTTAGGGAACCTTGGACCTAGGGCACTGAAATGAAACTTCAGATGTTGATAGATGAGGCCTTAACCAAAAAATATTGGACTCCACAAGGGGTTTCTTAATGAAAAATGGAATGATCATGACCTAGTGGACATTGATTATGATTCAGTGGTCACTTTCATATAGAGGTGTGGTGTGACTTGAGTTGGACAGTTCCAGTAGGCCTCATGTGGACTCTTGATATGTAATTATCCTATGTAAGAATACCATGGGACTTAGATGATGGGTGGGTGAGTGAACTGACATAGTGATCCATTAGTGATAGATATGTTCTTTGTGCCATTTCTAAGACCATTGCTGATGTTCTGAAACCTAATTTTCCAAAAAGGCCTTACTAAAATGTTGAAGATTCCTTTGAGACATTCCATACTTCGAGTATAGAGTGTTGAACTGAAAAATTTCATGTTGGCAAGGAACATTGTGAGCATTCCTTTACTATGATATGACATATGAGACCCCGGTGGGTGTCCTGATGATTGATTTACTAGGATCATGTGTTGTGTAGTGAGTTTTGTAGTTTTCACCCAAGAACATAAACCAATGTGTATTCTTGATGGGGTGTGATAGTAGTGATGACCATGTACATTCATTTATCCCTCAATTGTTGTTTATTTGTTTATTAATAATATAGATAATGAATAATTTTCTAGGATTCCTGGTATTGTCCATTAGTCCTAAAATTGATGTGGTTGCCTAAAATTCTTGGGAATCACTTGTTGGCATGGATGAGACCGTGGGATGACCGTTATGTTGCATATCCAATATCATTTGGGGGTGGATACCTAGATTAAATAACATCTAGAGATATATCTGATGCACGAGGGTATTTATAGAGGTGGTATATAGTGAACATCAATAGAGTTATGTGATTGTGAATGTATAGAAATGCCTAGGATGGAAGATATTCCTCTGATGTAGTGATACTATTGTAAATTCTCAGGTTCCAAGATTCGAATGTCTATTGTCATAGACCATTTTGAATGACTAGGATGATCAGGATTTTAATGGAGGTGAGAGGTGATAGGTGGATGTGTATCAATAAGAATGGATGCATTAAATTCAGTTGGTGATTATTGGATCCACTCGATCGATGCGCATGATACCCATAGTATCAGTGGATACATGAGATATCGTTCAACTAAAGAGTTATGATATATTGGGTGCCTATGATATTGACCTCAGGATCTAGGGAGAGTAGTACCTTTGATTTCATGGGAATCACATGTACTAGTTATGATTTAATATATATTATTTCCTATTGTCTCCCCCTCGTAGGAATTGGTCATTGGACGGAATTCAGGAACACCCTGGTAATTCCATGGGACTCAGCATGTGGGCTTGAGGATGAGGTATTCCTTGTGATTCCTAGAGATTCACTACTCATTAGTGGATGTGAAATCATGGGATCCCTAGTGAGAATATAGAGGTTTACCTAAGGGGATTCCCATGAATACAGAGACTCTAGCATTGGATGTGGTAGGTATAGCCGATCAGGTCCCTAGACGTGAAGAATGATAATGGTTATTGGGAATGGGTTGGGTTATGTATGTGCTCCCTTGGGGTGGTGGTGACACTATAGTTGGAATTATTATCATCATCTATTTAGATACATTGTTTCATTAGAATAAAGTATGTTTTGAGGTGTTTTTTATTTATTTGTTTGTGTTATACAATTATTAATTTATTTACACTATTCTTGTCACATGAATATATAAAAAAAGTTACTGGTTAGTATGATACCACATTGGTGGTTCCTTAATAAATTATATATTTATACCCTCTAGAGATTCCATTAAACATGGGTACCTCATCATCTCTCAAAAGCTTTTTGAAAACATGGTCTAGGTTAGAGATTGAAGTTTAAATCATGATGGATCACCACAGAAGAGATATAGAGCTTGGGATGTGGTATAACATGGAGTGGAGTAGCTCCTCCAATACTTTCATTTAAAATTTTAATTCTCTTTTATTTTTTTTATTTTGAGCATCCCAATAGGTGATGTATCTATATTCTTATCCAGATCATAACCATTCATGTTATCAACAATATTCTATTTTTAATAGAATGTCTTATATTTATTACTTACATTGTGATTTTTATTACAATTATACATGATACTTAGTAATTTTTTTACGGTTTATACTCTAATATAGGTTTATAACCTTCCCTTAACACCTCCTTAGACCCCCTCTACTAGTCATTAGTCTCATGAATTTGGGGAGGAATTCTTGAGGTTATGTAGTGAACTATTTTGATTAAAATTCATAGATTGAGATAGGTTAGGGGTGTTACAATTTTTTATCATAGTGGTGTTTATTTTTTCCTTCTAATTTTGAGAGTTGATATAAAAGAGACATAATAATGTGTTATAGCATATGATGGACCACAACTGGTGTGTCATGAACTTCTTTTATAGTGTAATTCTACGTTATCATGTGTATGGAATTCATTTTATTGGCTTAATATATATTGTTATTTATGATTTTTCACCTTGATTGATACACAAAAGGTTTGAGAATTATGGTTGATGAATTATTTTTTTGGACCATTGGCTAGAGACCAGTTAAAATATTTTTGGCCCTTTTCTTATAGAGGAAAGAGACATCTAAAACATCATATTTTTCACATAAGAGTCAAATGATATATAGGAATTCTAGTGTGACTATTTTCATTGATGATTAAGGATTAAAATTTTAATGAGTCATCAAATTATTGTACGATGTATTCCTATAAGTATTTGGTGGTATTTTATTTATATTAGTCAACTGGTATATATTATTTATTCTAATAATAGAACTTATCGATCCTATGGAGATAATTGTGATAAAACCCCTTAAAAATAGGATAAATAGATATCATGAGGGGTTACTAAAGAAGATTTTAAATCCTTATAGTGTAAAACCATAAGGGTGAGTATTGGACACGTTTCTTTACAATGAATTCTACTAACAACTTATATGGCATTTCACCATATATCTTGGAATGGTAGTCTACAAAACAAATATTGGGGTTGTAGTTTACCCTTGATACAGATCATATTAGGTTGATTCTATTTTTTTTCTATATGTGTAGTGTAACAAGATCCTACATGGATCAGTATGATGTGTAGATGCTCAGATAGGGTAGGTTCTCTAGTTTTAGTTATTTAATGTTAATGTAACAACATATACAGTTTTTTCCTATATACAATTGAATGGAATTCAATCTAACTAAACCTTGTGACTATGGTTCCTCAACATGTATCATCTCATATGATTTCATGGGGGACCATGCTATGTTATGATTCTTGAGGGAGTAGTCTTGTGTATGGATACATATTAAGAATCTGTGCCATCATAGGATGTTGAGATGGCATGGATTTCCATTGTGTATACAAGACCATTGAGAGGAAATTTTCATATGAGATACTATGGGGGTGTATATATGATATCATTAAGTGTTTACAATGATTCATGACCTTATAAAGACACAATCTATTGTATAGATGGGAGGACTTGGAGACCTTGAGATATGACTTATTGTTTAGTGATCTAGATATTTTAGGATGATCAAGGCCATCCCTTGAGATGGTTTGAATTGAGATTCCCCAGTTTCTTATAGGTGAGAGTCATGGGTATGTTCTATCTTTTATATAAATTTAATATATGTGTAAATGATTTTAATATAAAGGAATGATCATTCCCAATGAGTTATTGATAATGAATACTTGATTGATAGGGGTTTGGATGTGCTTTTGAGTGAATTGTGATCATGGATAAATTCTCAAGGATTTGGAATAACACCGTATGTTGGATAAGTGTGTGGTTATATTGATGATATGGAATTACATGGATCATGGTTAGTGATTTTTTAGTGTTAGGAGAGCACATATGGCATGTGAATCCTGAGAGTGTGAGTCGTGAGATGGATCAAATGTTATCTGATCGTACACCTGCTATATTAGATGAGGTGGCAATGGTATGTTCAATTTTTTTGAGGTATCCATTTAAATTAAAAATCAAATAATTTCTATGAGTGGGCTGGGAATCAATAAATATTCTAATGATATTCTTGCAGGTGTGTAAACTCAGACTATAGATGGGATTAAAAGGTGAATAGGACGTGAGAAATGAATATTTTGAGGATTAACCCTATTATGGTGGAGCTAGAGGAGTAGTAAAATTGTGACCATATATTGGAGAGGGGCACCACTTGTTGTTTAAGGAAGATAACCTCATTCTAAAGGGGTACTGGAGTATGGGATGAGTCATTTGATGACTATTTTGGATTTATGATGTCAATTTTCAATGAATTTTATTCATGTTTGGATTCCTTAGGGAATTCCATATAGGAAATAAAATTTGATGGGGAATCTTGATCAATAATTAGCTTTGTGATTGATATAAATTAAAAGTTATTCATGGTTTCATGGAATGGTTTTGTGTTGGTTCATGTATTAGAAAGCAAAAAAGATTTTAAATATAGAGGCTTCACCCATAGTGTTTCACCAAAATTACGGTGTGGACTTCAGTTGTAGTAATTTGAAAACCATAAGTTGACTTTCAGATTAAAGGCAACATATCTGGTAGTTTGTTAACATATCTATGGGATCAACAAATCACTTTAATAGAGGGTCACCAAGAGGAGGTATGAATAATGTTTTTATCAGTTTTTGGATGTGGTGAGCTTAAAATATATTAGTTATATCAATTTGGACAAAACGTTGTGTCTAGGGTATTGGAAGATCATTCTGAAAAAAATACAGTGTGCTCGAATAGTGTTTGGATGAGGAATACTCATTGATTCAGTTTGGAATAAGGAAGAAGATGTTTAACTGAAGTTAGACTGGTTTTTTCCCATGTTTCTAGTTGTAAATTTTTTAAAAATATATTTGGTGAATTTTTGGTACACCAAGATTGTGTTTTGATTAGAAATTACAATAGTGGAGGGTTTCATTGATTATAATTGGACACTGTAGATAAGATCAATGGTGGGGAGAACCATAGGTAGGGTGATAGTTTGGATGATGACTCCATCAGTGCTCGAGATGGATGGCCTCAGGAAAAAAAATCATAGTGTTTGGTAATAGTAATAGGTGTTGGCTCGTGGGTTTTTTGGATTAAGTTCCATAGTTGGTGGTTTCACTTTAGAAGTGTTTTTGGTTGTTAAGAAGTGGGGAAAGACCATTTGAAATTGAATTGGTGACTGAAATAGGTTTTTTTTGTGCGGGGGTATGACTATCATAACTTCTTAATGAAAAAAAGTGTTATGAAGGATGGGCTTTTAATGCCTCAGGCCAGTATATATGTTTGGAATTTAGAGAAAATTTGAGTTTTCATTTGGTGGATGAGATAAATGTAATGACCCAGAATTCTATCAATGAAATTTACCTTTTTATGATTGTTTCATCTATTATAAATCACAAAATATCACTTAAAGAACACAATAAAAACATTATAAATGAATAATCAATGAAATAATAGGTATTTATAGAATTTAAAGAACCTATACCAATGAAATAGTAACATGAACTTAGGAATTTTAATATAAACCTTATGAATAGTAAATCAACCAAATGAATAGTAACAACACTCAATAATGTATATATAAAATTTTGGCATCTGATAAATGAAATAATGATATAAAAATATCATAGTATGAGTAAATAAATATTTTTAAAATTTTTAATTAATAGATTATATTTTTGTTTGTCATAAATATTTAATTAAAATTTTATAATTAATATAGTTATTTATAAGAAAATTTATTTTCATAAAATAGATTCAAATATTAATATTTTATTATGTTATGATTGTAAGATAATTTTTTATGACCATATTTAATTTTTCAAGGAGTCATAAAATTAGTTATAATTTTAAAATATGTATTTTTTGTAAAAATGATGATTTTAATTAAAAAAATTCCTCATATTTATAAAATTATTTTCATAAAATGGAGAAATTGTTTTAATTCTACACATTGAAAAATGGTTAAGTTTAATTTTTATAATTTTTTTAAAATACTTGATTTTTTGGTGAATAATAAAATACGATAATTTATGACGATTGTGAAATACCATAATTAATTAATCATAGATGATGTATTTATGATGTAAGCCCATAATATCCAAATCTCCTTTATTTTTTTAATATATTTTTTATAATTATAAATCTATTTATAGTATTAAGCAAAAATAATAAACAAATGAATAAAATATTCAAAAAACACCCATCTCCTCCACTATAAATTCCACCCCCACTGCCCATTCTCATTACCCCTTTCAAGATTTAAGACACATAAAATTTCATTCCAATACTCTTACCAGGCCCATACCTCCTGTATAAAAGTTCATGGAATTATAAAAAGACCAAAAAAATTTCCTTAATGAGGTTCTCAAGGAGGAGAAAACCAGGAGGTAAAACCTCTTTCGTTTTATTTTAATTTCTTTTCCAGTTATTTTATTTTCTTATTATCCTCTCACCCCCTCATCCAAATAGAATGATAACTCCATTAACTTACATATATAGTAATTTTATCACAACTGGAATTCTACCCTTTACCGACGGTTCAAAACCATTGGTAAAGGACTGGAAACTGTTGGTATATTATATACCAACGGTTTCCCAAACCGTGGCCAAGTAAGCCGTGTGTATAGTGTTAAACCAATAGTTCTATGTAAACCGTTGGTATATGTGTTAAAGTAATAGATATACCAACAGTTTAACAAACTGTTGGTAAATGTTACCCCTATACCAATGGTTTAGAACCGTTGGTATATATTGTACAATATACACTCAAAGGATATAAAAACGGTTCAAAAGCGTTGGTTGAAGTTTATACCAAAAGTTATACAAAACCGTTGGTATAGTATACATCATAAGGCTATACCAACAGTTTTGAAAACTATTGGTATACATATGTTGCAGCTCTATAGCAGCCAATAGCCACCTCCAACCTACAACTCTCCACCTCCAACCTGTAACCCCCCCTACAAGAACACATAAAGCCATAATCCAAAAGCATACATGGGATGTTTAAAATGAATAAAAAATTCAGAAATTTAGAAATTTAAAATTCATTCCTCACTTGAACCACAACACAAAATAAATATTCAGAATCCAATACATCTAGAATTAAAATGCAATAACACCCATAACACCAATACAAAATTAAAATCTACTACATCCAGAATCCAATACACATAATAGTATTCAAAATTTAGATTTCATTACCAATACACCCAGAATCCAATACATCCAGAATTTAGAATTTAGAATTGAAAAACAATAACACCCATAACAGAATTCAAAATTTTGAATTCAATCCTCACTCAAACCACAACACCAATACACACAAAAGAAAAATCTTACATGTTGTAGGAAGCACATGAGATGTTTACTCATGGTCTTGGGTTTACTATCTTAAAACCAACAGAAAAACATGGGTAGAGTGGACAAGGATCATGATACCCATAAGATAGACAATGACAGTGGTCATGTTCTTAGACCTAGTATGAGTTATAAGAAGCTCATGGGATGTTTATATTCCTATAATGACTATGTATCCATGTATAAATGGTTCATGATGTGTTAGTGGAAAACATTGGCCAATCTCGACATATGAGATAGTTTACCAGAATAGCCTACATGCTTTTCATAGACTTTTAGATTGGAATATGGGGGTATGTGGCTAATTGTAAATTGGTCTCCTAGGTGTAATGTGAGATGAATCCCCATTTTGGGTAGTGGGTATGAATATTCAATAATGTCTTTGGTATTGGGTTCCCAAAGGGACTTTGGTTTGGTCCTAGAACCCACAGTTTTAGGATGAGATTGGCACATTAAATGTCATGCGTTTTAGAATAGGGGTAGGAGTTCCTCACATGAGAAGTGGATTGTGTGAGGCTGGGCCATGGATCCTTGTGCTAATGTATCAACACAATCCGAATATGTTTGGTCAGTTTTCCTTATGCAAGTTTTTGTTTTCACTTAAAATCATGTCCATTTCAAATAAAAGTGAGACAATTTGAGTGGTATCAGCCACACCATGCCTAGGATTTAGTAGGGGTTAACTTGTGAATGTCAAAAATGACCCATGGATCGTTTTCATAAAGTATCAACAGAATCTGAATGCGTTTCGTCGGTTTTCCGTATGCTAGTTCATGTTTTCAATTAAAATGTTGTCCATTTCAAATAAAAGTGAGACACTTTTAGTGGTACCAGCCACACTATGACTCATTGAGACAAAGTTGACTCTTAAATGTCACAAATGACCCATGTATCATTGTTCTAAAGTATCAACATAATCAAAATACGTTTGGTTAGTTTTCCGAATGTCTGTTATTTTACTTAAAACAGTGTCCATTTTAAACAAAATAGAGACACTTTGATTAATACCGGCCACACCGTGCCTCAGATTGAGGATGGGTTGACTCTTAAACATCACAAATGACCCATGAATTGTTTTCCTAAACTATCAATACAATCAGAAATCGTTTGGTCAGTTTTCCATATGCAAGTTTTTCTTTTCACTTAAAATCATGTCCATTTCAAATAAAAGTGAGACAATTTTAGTGTTACCGGCCACAATGTGCCTCAGATTGTGGCCGGATTGACTTGTAAATTTCACAAATGACTCATGGATCATTTTACTAAGGCATCAAAAGAATCCGAATGAGTTTGATTGGTTTTCAGTATGCAAGTTGTCGTTTTCACTTAAAATCCCGTCCATTTCAAATAAAAGTGAGACTATTTGAGTGGTGTCGGACACACTGTGCCTCAGATTGAGGTGGGGTTGACTCATAAATGTCAAAAATGACCCATGTATTGTTTTCCTAAAGTATCAACAGATTCTGAATACGTTTGGTCAGTTTTCCGTATGTAAGTTGTTGTTTTCACTTAAAATCCTGTCCATTTCAAATAAAAGTGAGATAGTTTGAGTGGTAACGACCACACCATGCCTCAAATTGAGGCATAGTTGATTCTTACACATCAAAAATGACCCATGGATCGTTGTACTAAAGTATCAATAGAATTTGAATGTGTCTGGTTAGTTTTCTGTATTCCATTTGTTGTTTTCACTTAAAATGTTGTCCAATTCAAATAAAAGTGAGACACTTTGAGTGGTACCGGCAACACTGTGCCTCATATTGAGGCAGGGTTGACTCGTACACGTCAAAAATGATCCATGGATCCTTGTTATAAAGTATCAACACTATAAAAATATGATTGGTCTGTTTTATGTATGCCAATTGTTTTTACTTAAAAGGGTGTCCATTTTAAACAAAAGAAAGACACTTCGAGTGATACCAGCCACACCATGACTTGGATTGAGGAAGAGTTGATTTTTACACATCAAAAATGACCCATGGATCATTGTAAAAAGTATCAATACAATCAGAAAGCATTTGGTCAGTTTTCTGTATGCTAGTTGTTGCTTTCACTTAAAATCCTGTCCATTTCAAAAAAAGTGAGACTGTTTGAGTGGAATTGGCCACACCATACCTCGGATTGAGGCAAGGTTGACTCTTACATGTCACAAAAGACCCATGAATCATTTTACTAAAGTATCAATAGAATCCGAATGAATTTGGTAAGTTTTCTATATGCAAGTTGTTGTTTTCAATTAAAATCTTGTTCATTTCTTATAAAAGTGAGATAGCTTGAGTGGTACCGGCCACACCGTGCCTCAGATTGAGGAAGGTTTGACTCTTCCACGTCACAAGTGGACCATGGATCGTTTTCATAAATTATTAACAGAATCTGAATGTGTTTGGTTAGATTTCTATATGCCAATTGTTGTTTTCACTTAAAATGTGATCCATTTCAAATAAAAGTGCGACACTTTGAGTGGTACCAGCCACACCGTGCCTCAGATTCAGGCGGGGTTGAGTCTTACATGTCACAAATGACCCATGTATCTTTGTGATAAAGTATCAACACAATCAGAATAAGTTTGGTCAGTTTTTCAAATGTCTGTTGTTTTTACTTAAAACAGTGTCCATTTTAAACAAAAGAGAGACACTTTGAGTGATACTGCCCACACCATGCCTCATATTGAGGCAAGGTTGACTCTTACACGTCAATAATGACCCATGGACCATTTTCCTGAAGTATCAATACAATTAGAAAGATTTGGGTTTGTTTTTCGTATGCAAGTTATTATTTTCACATAAAATCCTGTCCATTTCAAATAAATGTGAGACCGTTTGAGTGGTACTGGCCACACCATGCCTCTTATTGAGGCGGGGTTGAATCATACACGTCAAAAATGACCCATGGATCATTTTCCTAAAGTATAAATATAATCCAAATACGTTTGGTTGGTTTTCCATATGCAAGTTGTTGTTTTCACTTAAAATCCTGTCCATTTCAAATAAAAGTGAGACAGTTTGAGTGGTACCGGCCACACCGTGCCTCTGATTGAGGTGGTATTGACCCATACATGTCAAAAATGACCCGTGGATCGTTTTCCAAAAGTATCAACAGATTCCGAATGTGTTTGGTCAGTTTTCCGTATGCATGTTTTTGTTTTCACTTAAAATCCTATACATTTCAATTAAAAGTGAGACAATTTGAGTGGTATCGACCACACTGTTCCTCGGATTTAGGTGGGGTTGATTTTTTGACGTCACAAATATCCCATGGATCATTTTACTAATGTATCAATAGAATCCTAATGTGTTTGGTCGGTTTTCTGTATGCCAGTTGTTGTATTCACTTAAAATGTTGTCCAATTCAAATAAAAGTGAGACACTTTGAGTGGCACCAGTCACACCATGCCTCGTATTGAGGCGAGGTTGACTCATACACATCAAAAATGAACCATGGATCCTTTTGCAAATGTATCAACACAATCCAAATATAATCTTTTGGTTTTCTATATGCTAGTTTTTTTTACTTAAAAGGGTGTGCATTTTAAACAAAATAATGACACTTTGAGTGATATCGGCCACACCATACCTCTAATTGAGGCAAAGTTATTTTTTAAATGTCAAAAATGACCCATGGATCGTTTTTCAGAAGTATCAATACAATCAGAAAACGTTTGTTCGGTTTTCCGTATGCAAGTTGTTGTTTTAACTTAAAATCATGTCCATTTAAAATCAAAGTGAGACAATTTGAGTGGTACCGGCCACACCATGCCTCAGATTGAGGCGGTGTTGACTTGTACACATCACAAATGACCCATGGATCATTTCTTAAAGTTTCAACATAATCTGAATGTGTTTCCTCGGTTTTTCATATGCAAGTTTTTGTTTTCACTTAAAATATTGTTCATTTCAAATAAAAGTGAGACATTTTGAGTGGTTCCGGCCACACCATGCTTTAGATTGAGGTGAGGTTAACCCGTACATGTCATAAATGGACCATGGATCATTTTCATAAAGTATCAACAGAATACAAATGTGTTTGATTGGTTTTCCATATGCCAGTTGTAGTTTTCACTTAAAATATTGTCCATTTAAAATAAAACTAAGACATGCCGGCCAATGTACAACTAATTATTATAATCTCTTTAAAGCTCATCTAACTCCTTTAGACATGCTAGCCTTACACCCTCACCATCAAGGAGATTAAACCACAGCTGAAACATAAATATTAATCCATATAAATACATAAATTAATATATTTCATTAAATACAAAAGATTTTTTTACCCATATATCTGACCAGGCTTTATACTAGACTTCATTTGGCAGGTGTCTCCATGAGACCGGTTGATAGGAATGATGTCAGACTATTTGGAAATCATTTCCAAAAAACTCAGACATTGATGCCCTGATTTTTCAATCATCTGATTATCTGCATTGTAGTCCACCGTCAACTGTGTACGACGGTTCCACACCGAACACATGCATGTATGCCCCCAACCCCGCCTCCCATCAGTAGATGTATCTGCTATGATAGAAAAAAATATATTTTATTTATACATGTTATAATGAAAATAAATAATGGTGTAACAATTTTTTAGGGTTGTATAAGTTTAACTGCGGTAGTCTGATCAATTGGTGCTGCTGGATCCACAGAAACTGAAGGAACACCCTGTACAGATGGAGTGGGTCCCAATGTATGCTCCGTAGGGAAACAATATGGTGGATTATTAATAAAAAAAGATGAAATAAAAAATCCCAAAGAGAATGAATCATAAGTAAAAGAAGATGACAGGGATTGCTGGCCAAATGCTAGATGGGGAGTGGGAATCATCATCGGATATGGTACAGATGGGTGAGGAGCCTCAGATGTAAAGAGTAGTGAAAACATGGGAGGTCTAAATACCCCGTGTTTCCCTAATGGAACACCATGATCAGAATGTGGGATAGATGAAATGTCATTGGGAGGGGTAGGGTCTAATCGGGTACGCCAACCAGATTGTCTAGCTCCCGTACCACCCCCCTCGTACGAACACCCCGAGTACTGGGACCACTACTAGGCTACTCATCAAATAACAGTCGCCTAATAGATGGATCCTGAAAAAATGTTTACAAAAAATTAATCACATGACATTATATATTATTTAAATAAATATATTTGAAATAAAATACTCACTACAGGCACTAGTGGTGGAATGCCCAGCTCAGCCATGCGACGACTGTTGTCCATAATCTTTTTTCATTACCTCTCTTAAATTGGATTCATTTTCCAGCATTTGAAAAACAATATGGAGGTAAATATAAAAGGATAACTAATGTTTAACCCAAAAAACAAAATAAATGAGAGGGAATAGGGGGATTCATGGATAATTTAACTAACCATTGTTTTAGGTGAGCTTGAACAAATATATAATGAAGTCAATAAATTGTACAAGATGTAATAATGAAATTTAATTTTTAGTAGGATAATTATTTACTAAGTGTCATCAGTCTATTAAAATCATGGAACATTGATTCTACCAGATTCATAAGTGGTGAAGTAGTTGTCAAAATTAAGGAAAAATTTAATTTCTTTAGCTCAGGTAGATGAAGCATTGAAATGTTCACCAAGTTAGAAATGTTGGTTTTGTAGGTTTAAATACAGTTAAATTTCAAATTACAAAATGAAATTCAAATAAAAATTCCAACCAATAAACATTGAAAATGCACATAATGGTCAAATCAGATACAACATTTTTGTAATCAATATTAAATCAATTTTAATAGCACCAACCTTAACAACCAAACTCAATGTAAACCAAAAGAATTAAGAACATGTATGGATGATTCTATATATTTTCCACCACAACTTCAGGTTCAAAATCAACTTTGAAAATTGAGCTATTTGAGTCATCAGATGAAATAAATGGATTGGTTCTAATGGCAGTTGGGACAGTGTCAATTCCATCATCACCATCATTAGAAATATGTCTTGTAATTACTTCAACTGTGACACCCAATTCAGGTTGAAGTGGGTCTTTGACATAAAAAACTTGTTTAGCCATTGATTCCAACACATATGGTTCTTCGGTAGCAAGAGTGTGAGTCATATTAATTACTTTAAATCCATAATCATCAAAAAATGTGCCCTGTCTTGCCATCGAATCAAACCAATGGCA
This sequence comes from Viscum album, assembly GCA_963277665.1. Lineage (NCBI taxonomy): Eukaryota > Viridiplantae > Streptophyta > Magnoliopsida > Santalales > Viscaceae > Viscum > Viscum album. The sequence goes on from OY728158.1 coordinate 240,051,514, forward strand.
TTTCATCATCATGACTCATCCATGAGAGTAATAATCAAATATTACTATTTTTTTAATGACTCCATAATAACCCAAATTTTCAAATTGCAGTCTACTATCTGATGCACTATCATAAAAATCTGTTGTGGCAGTAACCATAACACCATCATGTTGTGTTATGATGTTCTTTGCTCGTTCAATGACAATAAATTTGTACCCATTGATAACAATTGATTTACAGTCACGAACCACGATATTAGGACCAAAATACAAAGCTCTTATTTCCTCAAAGACAGAGCCTGTAGGAAAACTCAATACCTGCAATATAAATGAATATTAAACTTAATTAAATGTTGATTTAGTTATTTTAAACTCTAGTATATTTACATCCAATTTTAACCAAGAAGAAAACTATTTTCTATGAAAATACTTCCTTCTTCTCAAAGAAAACGAATGATGATTTCTATTTATCATTGTTCTATGTTCCCTATAGATAAAAAATATAAATAGATTAACAGATATATATGTAAGATATACATATTCAATTTAGTTACCTGATGTAGTAATCGAAAAAATCATAGTTGAACAAAACTATGCGATGTACCATCTCCTGCTCTTTAAGGCCTAATGTCTTCAATGTATATGATCCAGGAATTCCTCCAATTTGTGGAAGTGATGGAAAATTGGGTTCAATTTTCTTATACTGTTCTTCTAAATTTTTCATTGGTCTGTTTATTTTTGTAGTAAGATCAGACAAATACATCGAGTAGAAATCCATACATTCTTGAGCCAAGTAACCATACACGATAGAACCTTCGGGATAATTTCTATTTTAGACATAAGACTTTAATGTGTACATATTTCATTCAGTTTAATACATCCAATGAAAAGAAATAGGTCCTTTGAGAAGTATTTCAGTGGGAATATGGACTGTTAGATGTAGCATGCATGTGAAAAATGATGGAGGAAATATTTTCTCTAACTCACCCAAAATTAATGGGGCATCTATAAATATTTTTTACAAAAAAGACTTGGACAACTTCTTATCACAAAGATCTCTAAACAAATGGCACAACCGAATAACAGTCACACTTACATTATTGGACAAATGATGACATATTGCTATTATAATCGACTCATTCAAAAGAACGTGATAATCATGAGTCTTCAAATATTTTAGCTTCAACTCTCTTCTGTTGACCCATTTAGATATGTTTCTTGAATAGACATCATGAACTCTAATAGTCACTAATACTTCTAGAAATGGTTTTTTTTATTGGTTTCATCACATAATAAGCACATGAAACTTGTCATTTATTTTTACTGATATGCAGAGGATGCAATTCTGGTCTAATGACCCAATCCACCAAGTCACGCCGAGACTGTAGATCATCTTTTTTTTATCCTTTAACATTTAGAAGTATCGAAAGAAAAATTTCACATATATTCTTTTCAATATGCAATACATATAAGAAATGACGTAAAAAATTGTTTGATCAATAAGGAAAACCAAAAAATATACTCCTCTTCCTCTAATTGTAATAGGTTTCAATGGAAACATTCATTCTCTTTCCAAATATCATTTTACCCTTCCCGAATGAAAAACTGAAATCTTTTAATTCATTAAGCCCATCATTTCCAGACATATGCTGATGTGGATCATCTGTCTGTATGGTATTTTCAAATCATCGATGATTATTTCTATATGGATGGTCCATTGGAAAGAATCGTTGATGTCCCGTAAAACTGAAACTACAATGATGTTTCAGTCTTCTGGATCATGTATTATTCATACAAACAGGACATGAAAGTTTTTCCTTTGTGCTCCATCCAGACATCATTGCATAAGATGGAAAATCATTGGTCATCCACATAAGCATAGCATGCATCTGAAATATTTTTTTTCGTATGTGCACACACCCACATCCCAAAGAAGTTTCAACTCTTTTATTAATGGTTGCATGTATACGTCAATATCAATGCCAGGATCCGAAGGGCCAGATATGGGTATACTCATGTAAGTGAAAGGTTTTTTCAAACACAACCATGGAGGGAGACTGTAAATGTGTATAAAAACTGGCCATGTGCTTTGCGAAGTAAGCATCTTCCCAAACAGATTAAAACCGTCGCATGAAAGACCCAGCCTCACATTACACATGACAACTACAAAATTAGGATATTGAGCATCAAATCTATACCATGAAAATCCATCTCCAGGGTGAACCAACTCATTATTAGTATTTTTTTCTCTCAGTATCATGACATCTCATTTTTATTGATATTTCATCAGACATAAAAAGATTCTGGAGTATGGGGATCAATAAAAAGTGCCACATTATTTTCCGTGGCATGCAGGATGGTGTTCCATCAGATTTTGGCTTCTAGTGGGACGTTCCGCATTTTATACAATCATTTCATTCAATGGTTTCTTCCTAGAATAAACTACAATTTTCGGTCAAGCATGAATTCTGTTTCGTGAAAATCCAAGTTCCTCGACTAACTTCCATGCCATATTGTGGTTTGAGGGAATATCTGCATCAAATAGAAGTAATTTTTTCAAGAAGGTAAGAATGTAATAAATTTCTGTATTAGAAATCCCATACATAGTTTTCCCATGAAACAATCGTATTAAAAATTCCATCTTTTTCATTTTATCGCATTGTCGATATACTGAAGTCATGGTAGCATCATTCAATTTTTTCACCCTGACAGCATCATCATTTTCATTAGACGCATAATGTGTGCTCATATAAAGTATTCTTGGGTCATAATCCTTTATTTTTCATGATGATGAATAAATGGAAACCGGTCATATAACAAATTCTCCACTCCAGTCCTCTCATTGGGATCATCAGCAATTTGAGATTTCATTTTCTCCCCATTCTGACACCACAAATAGTAGTTTTCTTGATAAACATATTTGGTTATGTGGTAGATGAATTCTTCACGGCTCAACCAATGTCTGTAAACACAATTGGAACATGAGAAGTGTATGCGACCACTATCTGAAGCATTGTGAAATGAAAAATCTAAAAATACTCTCCAATTGTTTTGAAAATTGCTTGAGATCCGATCAGTTTCATACATCTAACATCTATCCATTCTATAAAAAAATAATTGTTATAAGTCATTTCGTCAAAATCTATTCAATAAGATTTAAGTTTCATCTAAAATATATTTATGTAAATGAGAATTTTTCACGAGGGGGTGGGGGGGCTGTCCAGGGGGTACGGGCTGTCTAGGGGGTGGGAGGGCTGTCCACGTGGGTGGCGGGGCTATCCAGGGGGGTTGGGGGTGTCCCGGGGGTGGGGGAATTTCCAAGAGGTGGGAGGGTTTTCTAGGGGGTACGAGGTGTCCAGGTGGTGGGCGAGCTGTCCAGGGGGTGGCATGGCTGTCCAGGGGGTACGAGGTGTCCAAGGGGGTGGGCGGGCTTTCCACGGGGGTGGGGGCTGTCCACGGGGGGAGGGGGTGTCCAAGGGGTGGGAGGGGCTATCCAGGGGGTACGAGTTGGGTGGGGCGGGCTGTCCACGGGGGTGGCAGGGCTGTCCAGGGTGGTACGGGGTGTCCAGAGGGTGGGCGGGATATCCACGGAGGTAGTGTGTGTGGGGGGGGGGGGGGGGGGGGGGTGGGGGGGGGGGGCTGTCTAGGGGGTACGAGGTGTATGGGGGTGGGGGGGGGGGGGGGGTGGGGGGGTGGGCCTATCCATGAGGGTGGCGGGGATATCCAGGGGGATTGGGGGGTCCAGGGGTGGGGGATTTTCCAGGGGTAGGGGGGATTTCCATGGGGTACGAGGTGTCCAGGACAGCCCCACCCCCACCCCCCCCCACCTGGACAGCCCACCCCCACCCCCTTCGACAACCCACCCCTTGATATCCCACACCCCCACCCCCACTCCCACCCCCATAGACAACCAAACCCCCTCCCACACCTAGAGAGCCCACCCCCACCACCCTTGGACAACCCCCCCCCCCCTTGACAGCCCACACCCCTCCCCCACCTGGATAGACCACCCACCACCACCCCTGGACAACCACCACCCCTGGACAGCCCACACCCTCCTAGGACAACCCCAAACCCCTCCTTGGGGAAGGCCATAACCCCCTCCCCCACACCCCTATAACCCCTACCCCCAGTACAGCCCCTACCCCCAGGACAACACACCCCACACCTAGACAGCCCCCACACCTGGATAACCCCCTACCCCTCCTGCATCCCCCTTAGGGTATTTTCATTTAAAATAATTTTATTCATTAACAAATCCAAACTATCATGCATTAGACATTTCAAGAAACAAAAAAATAAAACCCCAATAAACATAATACATAAAATCCCACTAAACAAAAAACATAAAACAAACATAAAACAGACATAAAACAAACCCTTTACCCTAATAAACAAAAAACATAAAGCAAACCATTTTACCCCTTCACTACCCACCCCCAACCTTCACACTCCCCTCCCCCCCACCACTTTCACAACACTTCCCCTCCACCTGCACCCCCGATTTGAACATCCCCCCTCCCACCACCCCCAGCTGCACAACCCAACCCCACCCCCACCCCCACCTGTACAACCCCCACCTCACCACAACATACCCCCCCCCACTTCACACCCCTACCTATAAATCCCCCTTCACTCATTGCACCCCCTACCACCTAAAATCCCCCACCCAGCACACCCCCTTCCTCCACCCCCCTTCCCCACACCCACCTACACCCCCTCACTTCAAATAAATTTATTCACACATGATAGCAGAACAGAAACAAATCAAATTGAAATTGAAATTGAAATAGAAACAAATAAAAAATAGAAAACAAAAAAACATAAGGTACTACTACAAGAAAAAAATCAAAAAACAAATCAAATTGAAATTTTTGGGAAGTATACTGCACGAACCTCAGCCAAATCAATACAGAAAACAAAAAAATAGATTGAAAACATTAAACATAAGGTACTGATTATAGATTTTAAGTGTATAAAAAAAAACTTTGTGATTGAAGATGGATCTGGTGTAAATTTTCTGAGAAAGAGAGGTATTAGGTCTCAGATTTAGTAGTTCAATCACGTGGATGGGAGATCAGGGGTGCTGAAAATTTAGGGAAAACTTTCCCAATAGTTTTTTAAAACCATTGGGAAAGGTAATCTTTCCCAACGGTTTAGAAAAACCGTTGGGAAAGCCTTCCTAATTCAGAGACTTTACCAATAGTTTTTTCAAACCAATGGTAGAAGGAGAATATATTTTTTATTTCCCAACAGTTTCTTCAAACTGTTGGTAAATACTTCACTAAATAATCCTTTACCAACAGTTTCAATAAACCGTTGGTAAATGACCCCTATACCAACAGTTCTGTAGAACCGTTGGTATAAAAGTGTTGGGAAAACCTAGTTTCCTAGTAGTGTATTATGCTAATGGAATAATCCAATATCAATCCCCTTATCCTCTCCCTTTTATTCTAAAACTGGAAATGTCATCTTTGAGGTGTTGTTTCATTACCTTCCAGAATGAAAAGTTTTCATTTTCCTTCATTTTCATCAAGGATGTTCATAAAACAATTTTATTGGTTGAAATTTGCTATAAAATTTATATTAAAATATTTTTAATGTTATATATGAATCATATTTTCATAATACTAAATGGTAAAATAAACTGATTTCATTATGATCTAAAATCAATAAAATTAATATAAATGAATATGATTAACATGTTATCCAATGATTTCTCTTAGTATCTAGAAAAAAAATATAAAAAAAATTAAACTTATTTATATTTATTAATAAAATATAATTATAAAATTTGATAATTATACCCATTTAACATGAACTTATTTACTTATAAACAAGAAAAATGATCATGAAATCTCATAAAACAAGTGCTCCCGAATGATGAAATTAAACACTAAAACTCAATAATAAGGACATAAATGATTTTAATAAAACTTTAATGAATAAAATGAATGTAGAAAAGGTTCTTAATTAATTAATTAATGGATTTAATTTGATTGTCTTGGACATTAACATCATGTGAAAACACATTCTGGCATAAGGTAAGGTTTTTATTCACGAACGTTTATTTTCATTCAGGATATGATTTCTCCATCTATACAAAAATTAAATTCTTCATTATTTTCATATAATTATTCTAAATTATGTGAAAAAATTCCAAAATTATGTATCCATATCATTTATTCTTTAGTTTATTGGAATTATATGTTTTACAAGGTCCCCTTATAAATTCTCCTTGATACGAAAGCCCGATTATAGGGAACATCTCAATTTCTTACCCATTTTCAAGTAACATCCATAATATGTTTTAAGAAACTATAATTTTTATAAAATCAATACTTTTTTTCATGATTTTTGTTTCATTTACAGTTTTATACAAATAATGATGACAAATACAAATGTTTTTTTCAAAATAACTCTTCTTTGTAAAGTAAAATATGTATTTTACTCATGAATTTCTCGATGAATTTATTATTTTATTTTCATATATTTCAACAAATATATTTAATATTATGATATATTGAGATTGGTATTTTATAATTATCATTAACCATATTTTTTCAAATGTTTTATGATTAGTTTGACCGTGGATTTAATATGTTGAAACCATTCACCATACTACTTAGAATGATTTTTGATTATATTTACATATTAGGGAATGTTATTTGCATTTAATATGTATATGTTATTTATGTTTAGATCCATTCATATGAGTAATGAATTGGAATTATTATGTGATATTCTGGGCTCACTATATCCCCTTGATGAATTGGTAGGTCTCATGAAACAGAACAAATATAGACTTGTCTAATGTCTTACCCATTTTCAAATACAGTTTTAGATGATGAATTAACCATGTATTTTTAGATTCATAGGTTGAGGCCTCGAAGATATTTTTTAGATATATGGAATTATTCGTTACCTTTTTGTAATATTAATAATTTATAATCTATGTGATTATTTTACTAGTATAATATCCACGGTTAAGTTTCATTCTAATGTGATTATTTATATATAATTATTTATTCATATTATATTTTGACATATTATCCTAAAGATTATGTTCTAGCAACAAGTGTCTTTATTCATCAACCATTACTTATTGTTTAAATTATCTTCTATTGTATTACATAGGCTTACTAAGCATTAGAGCTCACTAATTTCTTATGTTTTATTTTTCCCCAGGATGAGAATATGAATATTATTAATGAATTAAAAGGATAATATAGGTGTTATGGATATCTTCAATGGAATTTATATATTTTATTTCCCTTCATGCTGTAATGTAAAAATTATGTTTGTATCTAGTTTTCTAAATCAATTAAACTATTAGGTCCTTCTATATGTGACTTGCTTGTATATTATTCCAATATAATAATGTAAGGAAACTACTCTAGAATACTACGGTCGGGGTCTTCATAGTTGTAATCAGATGAAGTTTAGTAGAAAACATGGAAACTAGATTTATAAAACATAGATTAGAGAACATAAACCTATGATAGAGTTTTTTTTGATAATCATAGAATAATATCATAAAATTTTTGTAAGGTAGAGATTATGTGGGTCTTCAAAGAAATACATACTTGTTTAGATAATACATGTGGATGTGGTTCTGGCACAGATGTACCTATGGGTAACAACAATGAAAAGGTGTCCTAAGCCTCACTCAGGGTAACCTGGTACATGAAAACGAGCCTTACTACGCACCTGGTTGACACTCCCATGGGATATTCTTAAGACAATTCACATTTTTTTGAACCATTATGAAGTATTTAAAAGATAATATGTCTGAAAAGAAACCATGTTAAAGAATATGAGATTAGCTATGTGTATATTTCCAATTTGTAAGTGTTTTTCTAGTTTGAAATTATACATTATAACTCATAACCTTATTTAGTGTATGCCATTATTTAGAAATATATCCCAGTGGAATCAATGAAAAATGTATCCATGAACATATCCAATGTAGGGATTTACCTCTTATGAAAGATAATGATATTGGCACTAGTGCTATGATTAGGAATGAGAAACTTATAACTATAATGGGATAGCAGACTCAAGTTATGAACAATAAGAATACCCATATGAAGCATCATGATCCACAATATGGAGGAGAAATGTTAGACCACTTTATGTGACAACATCCTCCATCATTCAAAGGTACTAAAAACCCCTTTGTAGTGGAGCGGTGGATAAGTTCCTTAGAGAAGATATTTATCACTTTGGTAAGTAATGAAAGGGAGATGGTTTCATGGAAATTTATCATTAATCTGGAGATATGGATCAATGGTGTTTATTAACTCAAAAAAAAGAGGAGGAACAAGTTAAAAATATAAAATAAAGGGATTTTAAAGAAATTTTCATAAAAAAATATTTTCCTTACAAACAGCGAGCTGAGATAGAGAGGAAATTCTTGAGTCTAAAAGAAAAAGGGGATGGAAATGTAGCAATGTATAATGAAAACTTTACAAGGTTATTAAGGAATGATTTATACTATATACATAATCCATGGAGAATGATTTATTTATTCTTTAATTGTTTAAAATGAGTCCTCTAAAGGGAACTGGTCTCCTAAAAATTCTCATCATAAAAATATATTATCTCATGTGCTATTAAGATAAAGATATAATTCCCTATATCTTATGATTTTATGGTAAAATAAGAGGAGAATAGGGTGGTGGAATAAATAATGGATAAAGGGAAGAGTAAAAAGGGGAATTTTATAACATATGATACCTATAAAAGGAAACACCCTAGTGCTGATAAAAAAGGAAAAGGAGTTTTCTACATGTATGGAGAGAAAGGAGATTATGAAAATGATTACAATGGAAAGAAAGAATCTATTAGTGTTCAATCTATAATTTTTATAGATAGTACACTATGCAAATGATTTTTAAAAGTTTTAATGAAACATACCTCAGAAAATGAAAAGGGAGTAAGACCTAGTTTACGAGATCATAACTACTAAGGTTGAAATTCATAATGATGTGGTGGAATATACTTTAATCATTTCCCAAAACATAACAATCATTTTATTTGATTTTGGATAATTGAATTAATTTATATCTTCCCAGTTTTTGAAGAAAATAAGATATTTCCATTTTGATTTAATAATGGAGTTTTCTTGAAAAACTCTTAAGGGAAGTATCATTGAAACAAAGATGTTTCGGTAAGTCCCCTTTATTACACATAAACATGATTTAGTTGCTGAAATTTTCATCATACACATGATTGACTTTTATATAATACTTGGAATATAATGGATCTCAAAATATTATGTGAAAATATATTGAAAAATCTAGGAAATTATGATTGGTGAGGAATAGGTGGAATCCCTTACCTTTATAGTAGAAACCTCATCATATGATTCTTATCTATATCCACCCCCCAATATCTATACTGAATGAAGTTATTATGGAGTAAAAAAATAATCTATGTATGTGGAAAGAAATATTCAAATTGAAGAAATATGTATTGTGAAAAAATATATTGATTTATTTCCAAAGGATTTTTCCCTAAATCCTCTAGAGTGGGAAGTTGAGTTCTATATTAATTTGATTCCTCGTGGAAGGAATATATCAAAGAATAGTTATATAATGGAAAATATGGAATTAGTAGAACTAATGAAACAATTAGAAGAGTTTAGTGATAAAGGATTCATTCACCCTAGTATTTCCATATTTGGAGTTCATGTTATTTTTTTCAAGATGAAAGATGAAACTATGATGATGTGCATTGATTATAGAGTAATCAATGATATTAAAATAAAGAAAAATTATCCCCTACCTCGCATTGATGATTTATTTTTCAGCTTCATGTTGTTCAATATTTTTTGAAAACTGACCTTTCATCTGAAAATCATCTATTTCATGTGAGGAATGTTGATATTCTAAAGACATCATTTCTAACTAGGAACATGCATTACTATTTTAGAGTAATTCATTTGGAAAGACTAATGCATCCCCTATTTTATGGATATAATGAATAGAGTTTTTAAGGAATATCTTTATAATTTTTGTTGTTTTTATTTTTAATGTCTTGGTATACTCCAAAGTCTATTTGGACTATGAGAACCACTTATAGATTGTTCTGGAGGAACTTAAAAGAAAAAAGTTATATGGGAAGTTTAGAAAGTGTGAATTATCACATAAAATATTTTCTTTTATTTGTTATATTATCTCTAAAGATGGAACCATAGTAGATCCTAAGAAGGCAATAATGGTTCAGGAATGGAAAAAACCAATGAACATAACATGGGAATACAGTTTTATTGGTTTTTAAGGTTATTATTGTCATTTCCTTCATAAATTTTCTCTATTAGCTAACCCATTAACCAATATTACTCATAAAGGTTTTAAGTTTTTTCGGAAAAAATAATGTGAATAATGTTTTGAAGAATTAAATAGGAGAGTACTGAATGCTATGATATTGACCCTACCATCATGAAATGGTGTATTTTTGATTTATAATGATACATCAAAGAATGGACTCTATTATTTCCTTATGCAGAAGGATAAATTTATTTCCTATGAATTAAGGTAGTTTAAAAATCCTGAACAGAACTATCCAACTCATGATATTGAGTTAGAAACTGTAATATTTTCTATGAAGATATGGAGACACTATCTCTATAGAGAAATTTTTGAGATATATATAGATCAAAAGATGTTGAAATATATATTCTCATAGAAATAACTCAACATGATCCAAATGTGATAGCTTGAGCTACTCAAGGATTATGATTTTTCAATACACTATCACCTAGAGAATGAAAATATGGTAGCTTATGCATTGAGTAGAAAAGATCAAGATGTTTTCAAAATAAAATGAGGATTGATAAGGATCTTGTGTATATAGATCTATAAAATAATGATATAGGAATTATCATGGATGGTGAAACATCATTTCATATTCAATTGGTTTCCCAACCATATTTATTGGAAAGGTTTAAATGTTCTTGGTTTTACAATGAGAATATCCAAAAGAAAATTAATGTTGTGGATGATGGGAAGTTGGAAAATTTCGTGTATGAGGATGGTATTGTGAAATTTGGGAAGATACTTCATGTTCCATCTATAACTACGTTAAAAAGGGAGTTATTAGATGATTCCCATATCTCAAATTTCTCTATAAACCCTGGTTTTACTAAGATGTTTAAGTATTTGAAGGAACATTTCTTATGGGATAATATGAAGCATGGAATTTCTAATTATGTATCAATTTTTTTGTCTATCAACAGGTAAAGGATGAAGGGAGACATCCTAGAGGGGTCATGAAATCTCTACTGATTCCTACATGAAAATGGGATGACATCACTATGGATTTTGTCAGTGGATTACCAAAAAAACCAAAAATGAATGATGAAATATGGGTTATTGTTGATCAACTCACCAAATTTTCACATTTCTTCATTATAGGGGATGATTTTACACTGGAACAATTTGAATGACTCTATATTAATGAATTTATAAGAATTCATGGATAACCTCTTTCAATTGTGTCTGATCATGATCCATGATTTACATCGATATTTTGGAAAAGTTTTAGAAATCGTTGGATACTAAGCTTCATTGGAGTACTTTGTATCACCCTCATATTGATGGGTAGTTAGAAAGGATGATCCAAAAATTATAATACATGTTGATTTCATTACCAACTGACTTTCAAGGTATGTAGAAATAGTATTTACCAATGGTAGAGATTTACTACAATAATAGTTTCCATTCTAGTATTCAAATGGAACTATATGAAGTATTGTATGGAAAGACCTGTCGTACACCAACATGTTGGGATGAAGTTAGAGAATGAAATATTTCAGGCCCAGATCATGTAGATGGAAAAATAAAAAAGGTAAATACTATTCAAACACATATCATATCTTCTCTAAGTAGGAAAAATAGATATGATATTAATCTAAGAAAGTATTTGTAATTTCATGTGAGAGATAATGTTTTATTGAATGTATCTTTATGGAAGGGTGTTATAAGAGTTGTGAAGAAAGGGGAATTTATCCCTAGGTACATCACCCCTTATAAAATTCTGTAGATAATTGGATCTATGGATTATCATTTGGAAATTCCTCCTATTCTTTCTAAAATACACAATATGTTCCACATTGCTTTGTTAAGGAAGTACAAGACAGGCCTAATGCATGTACTCACTACTGAAGGAATAGATTTAGAACATGATTTATATTAATGTGAAGAGGCTATTAAGATTCTGGGCACCAAGAACAGGTGTTTAGGAATTAGATGACTTGGATTGTAGAGGTACCTTGGAAAATCATAAAATTGAAGAGGTGGCATGGGATCCTGAGGAACATATGATGAATAAATACCCAAATATTTTTATAAGGTGACATTATGAAAATTTATATGATGAAATTTTTATAGGCGGGGAGAATGTAACAACCCAGAATTCAATCAATGAAATTTCCCACATTATAACTATTTATATAGTATAAATCACATAAAATCACTTAGAGAACGTGACATAAACATTATAGATGTAGATTGGATGAAATAATATGTAAATCTAGATATTAAGGAACCTATACTGATGAAATAGTAGCTTGACCATAGGAATAAAAATATGACCCTTATGAAATGTGAATCGACCAAATGAATAGTAACCTCACCCATGAAAGTATAAACAGAAGTTATGCATCTTATAATTATGATATAATTATATTATAGTATAAGTAAATAAATATTTTAAAAATTATTAGTTAGGATTTTGTATTTTTGTAAGTCATAAATTTTTAATTACAATTTTATAATTAAAATAAAGATTTAAAATAAAATTTATTTTCATAAATTAAATTTATATATTAATATATTTTGACTTATGATTTTAAGATAATTGTATTAGACATTAGTTAATTTTACAAAGTGTTATAAAATATATTATAATTTTAAAATCTATATTTTTTTAATAAATAGTTATTTTAAATAAAAATAAATTTCTAATACTTAGAAAATTATTTTCATAAAATGAAGCTCATTTTTGAATTCTTTATGCCAAAAAAATTAGGTTTATTTTTTTATTTTTTCTAAAATACTTGAATTTTCGTATAATAGTAAAATATTATATTTTATGATCGATGTTAAATACATGAATCATTGAGTCATAGGTGATTTATGGATGATTTAAGAACATAACATCATATTTTCCATCATTATTTTATTATATTTTGTAATGATTCTGGAACTCTTCATAGTCTTGAGCCAAAATATTAAACAAATGATTAAAATATTCAAAAACACCACTCTCCTCCACTACAAATACCACCCCTCTTCCTTTCACCTTCAAATCTTTGATCCTTGTAACATTTAATCTCAATAATCATCTTAATCCCCTCCCCCACATCTAGGATCTCTCAGTCTCATTAAAATACCAAAACCTTTTCTCTAAGGAGGTTCTCAAGGAGGATAAAATCAAGAAGTAAAAACCTATTTATTTTTCTTTTAATTTTTTTCATGTTATTTTCTTTTCTTATTATATACTAACCTCACCTCATCCAAAAATAATGATAAATATTGAAACTTACATAAAATGTAATTTTATTATGCTATTGAAAAAATCCATCATCAAGTCCCATCTCATATTCTTTTAATCTAGGAATGAGAACATCGTCTGTGAGGTGTTGTTTCATTACATTCAAAGAAAAAAAGTGTTCTTTTTAGTTCACCATATTAATGGATATTTATAAGACTATTTTAATGGTTGAAAAATATTTTAAAATGAATATTAAAACCCTTTTTATGTTCTATACATATCATATTTACATAATACTAAATGAAAAAACAAAATTTCTTTGTTGTGATAAAAAATTGCTAAAAATAATCTAAATGACTATCGTTAACATGTTATATAATGTTTCATCCACGTATCTGGTAAAAAACTTATAAAATCAATAAAACTATGGATTTTCATTAATAACATATAATTCTAATTTTTGATAATTATAACCATTTTACATGAACTTCATTACTTACAAACAAGAAAACCGATCATGTAAACCAACAAAATGAATATTGCTGAACGATGAAATTAAACTGTAAAACTCATCAATAAGGCCATAAATTAACTTAATAAAATTATAATGAATAAAATAAATGTTTAAAATTTTATGAATTAATTAATTAATTGATTTAATTTGATTATCTTAGACATTATTGAAAAGTGTGGAACACATTCAGCCACTAGGTGAGGGTTTTCTTCCCAAACATCCATTTTCATTAGGGTTATGATTTATCCCTCTATAAACTAAAAAATTCTTAATTATTATTAAATAATTATTTAAATTTCATTTATACATTCCAAACATAGATATTTTTATATTTATTTTATGGGAATTACAGGTTTTACAAGGTTCCCATCTCAATTCTTCCTGATACACATTCTCGATTAATGGGAACATCTCAATATCTTACCCATTTTCAAGTACCATCTATAATATATTTTAAGACACCATTATTTTTCTAAAATTACTAGTTTTTTCCTGAAAAATTATATTTTTATATTTCTGGTTTAATAAAAACAATCATGGAAAATACCAATTCCTTTCTAAAAGAACTCTTCTTTGCAAAGTAAAAAGGGTATTTCTCTCAATAATTCATCATTGATTTTATTTGAGTATTTTAAAATATTTTAAAAAAATTGTTGAATATTGTGATATATTTATAATTATCTTTATTTTTATCATCTACCATATTTTATTAAATGTTTGATGACCGGTTTGACTATTGATTTTCTATCTTTATACCATTCACTGTACTACACAGAATGATTAGTGATTATGTTTACAGATTGGGGGATGTTATTTACATTACATAAGGATATGTTGTTCATGTATATCCCCATTAATATGAGGAATGAATTGTACTTGATATGTTATAGGTGGAGACCAATAAATCCCCTCAATTCATCGATAGTTCTATTGAGGAAAAATAGATATGGATTTGGCCGAGGCCTTGCCCATTTTCAGATGTGGTTTTGGCCATGGCCTTATCCATTTATTTTTAGGTATCTTACCGAGTCCTCGAACATATGTTTTATATGTCCAAAATTATTCATTCCATCATTATGATATTAGTAATTGACAATCCATGTAAGTATTTTACTTATAGAATATCTATGGCTATGCTTCAATCTTATGTTATTATTTTTATGACATTAATTATTCAGCTTTTATTATTTCTATATTATGTTCATGTTTATGTTCTAACATCGTGTGTTTTTATTCACTCACAATACCTTAGTATTTATATTATCTATTTCTATATTACTTAGCCTTACTGAGGATCTAATCTCACCCCTTTCATATGTTTCTTTTTTCCTAGGATGCGAAGATGAATATTCTGAATGACTCAGAGGGATAATATAGGAGTTATACATGTTTCCAACTGAATTTATATATTGTATTTATTTCCAAGTTACAATTTAAAACTTATGTTTGTAACTGGTTTTACAAAACTACTAAACTATTCGGTCCTTCAGAATATGACTTCCATGTTTATTATGCCAATGTAATAAAATAAGGATCCGACACTAGGAAACTGGGGTCGGGGTATTTACAATAAATTTTGAATCAAGATTCTGAATGGAATTCTGAGAGTCTTAGAACCATATGAAGAATATTTATGTAGGATTTCGAGTCTTACAAGGGCTTTATAGTGCTAGGAGATGCATAAAAGTTTGGATGTGGTGGTTGGACTGTATGGGGGCCATATCCTATAACCACGATCTAGCCAATGTCCTAGTACTGGCTGTCCAATGGGGTTAAATAGGAAAAAATAAACATTCTCCCATGACTATTTTTATGCGGGGACTCCCCCCATTTCCTTTTTGTTTTATCATTTGAGCTATAAGAACCCCACCATTCACCTCATTCTCCCCAATTTTTTTGGGTAATCATAGATATATTTATCGATGATTCTCAGTAATTGTCATGCATCACTAACCTCTATTGAATCCCTCTTCAATTATTTATATTTCCATTTCTATGATATATGATTTCACTGGAGATTCCACTGGAACATGTTAGAATCAACGAACTCTCAAGGGGATTTTTTCATGCTAGTGTGACTGTATTCCAAGATTTCATTTTCACTCATTTGTTCGATGATGGGATGTGATATGTTGTTGTTATGGATTTTCATAGATTTTTCCCAAAAATTTAATTATATAGTTTATTATATTGTTTCCAAAGGTTGGATATTTTTATCGGCTTGGACTAAGGGCTATGTTATGGGTGGTTAACCCCAATGGTTTGAGGTTTAAATGGATGACTAAGTCTTAATGAGTTATCTATAATTTTAAGATGATTAATTTAGATTAATTAATTATTTTTGAATTTAACAATTTATTAATTCATGATGTTTATATAATATTTGGATCTTGAGTCATTTAGATGAGCTCGATTGACCATGGATAAGGATGTTTTTTCTTTGAAAGGTCTTTGAATCTACCAAAAACCCTTATAAATAAATGGGAAAATCTACATTTTAGGTATGTGGTATCATATACTAATCCCATGGTTATTATTCTTTGGTTATATGGAATATAAGGTGTAGAATCACAACTATGGTGGTACAATCATGTTTAAATTGAAATATTATAAATTTAATTAAACGTATAAATTGAATTATTGGATTAATTGAATGAATTAAGGTATCTTAATTATCACCTAGGTTATATTTGTTATAGGTCACTATCCTGAAACCTTAATTGGTGATGGCTGAGGCATTGACCAATGTCATTTAGACCCCATGAGGAGTGTTGTAATAATGAATTTAATGAGAATGACCTAATGGACCTTAATAAGAATCCAGTGATCACCTACTTGTTAAGGTGTACCATGAGCTTAGATGGCTGGTACTATTGGGAGATGGGTGGACCATGGGGACATTCTTATCTTTGGAAGATGACCATGGGACTTTGATGAAGGTTCGTGATGAAACCAACATAGTAAGATGTTGGGGATTGATATGGGATGTGAACCATATATTGAACCATTTTTTATGTGGAAAAAACTTTTTTGGTCAGAGTGGATACTCAAGAGGGGGGTGAATTGAGTTCCAATTAAAATTTTTGTTAAAACTTTTAGGATTAAAATCCCCCAAATTAAAACAGCCCAGTTAATTAAGGTAGTAGAGATATAATTGATTTATTTTTCAACAGGTTTCTTAAAGGTTTATTACTTCTCAGTTGAATCAGTATGAGTACAAATTCAACTTTTGAAACAAGTTTACTAAAAGAATCACATATACACACTAACCAGAACTAACTATCAGAGTGAATATAAAAAGAGATTCATGTCTTTGAAAATATAAGCAGTAGATAAATGTAAAACAGAGTAATTTAAAGATGAGCACAACAATTTAAACAAGATGTTTAGTCTTAATATAAGACCTAATCCTCTCCACTTGGTGATAACCTGCCACCAAGTAGTTATATTTAAGAATGATACATAGCCTGTATCGGGCTTTACAATAGTTTTCAAACTGTCCAGGTTTTCAAACCTCTACCATAGTTATACGTGGGAAAATAAACTACCAAGCCACTCTAGGCTTGTTCCACAGTTATGCATGGGAAACAAATGAAAATATAGTTTGATATGGGTATTTTCAGTATCTCTCAGTTCCAGCACAAGAGTCAGCGTGTGTAACATACACACTGCTCACAAATGTAAAATACTTAAACACAGTAGAGATAAAGATATTAGAAATAAGTTTAGAATTATTTATGTGTTGGAAGATCAGCTCTGGACTTCTTGAAATGAAGGAAATGAGGTTTTAGTCTTTCTCTGCAAGTTGCCTCCAAAACAAAGTGTCACAAGTTCCAGGTTCTGACTTCCAGATGTAGAGATGATCAGCTTCTTGGGTCTAAAGCTCTATGTAGCACACCACTACAGCTTGAAAAGGTTCTTCCGATAGATCTTCATGAAGCTCTGTGTTCTTTAGAAAATGGGTGATCGAGTGATCTTCTTATTGATTCTTATTTCTGGTACGGTATGTGTCTCTCTTATGTGTGTATATTCAATATACTCAATAAATTCTTGCGTTTTCTCATTTGGTTCAGTAGGGGCCGACAATAGAAATGTTTCAACCACATGTTGTCTTCCTCATACCTCGTACTGTCTCCTGATATGCCTGCAAATATCATTTAATAATGTTAGGTGCATTAATTTGTCCAGACATGACTGTTATGATGGTATTAATAAAATTGGTAAAGTAAAGAATATGTTATCATTAGATTGGTAGTAGATGCATGTCACATGATATACTTCAATGGTAGTCTCTTCAACTGTGGACTTCATCGGTAGGCTATTCAATTGTGGACTTCATCGGTAGGCTCACAGTAGACCTTTAACTATAGGCTTCAATCAGTAAGCTTGATCAGTGGTAGACTTCAACAGTAGGCTTCTAAAGGTATCTCTATAACATCAGACTACTTCAACAAAGACATTTCCAGTGGTAGACTATCTCAACAGGTAACTTCACCAATGGTGGAGTTTGTGTATCAGCAGAGTTATACTAATAGTAGAATCTGAACAACAATAGTCTATATCGATAGTAGGAGTTGTCCAGAGGTAACCTTATACTAACGGTAGACATGAACTGTGAATCTCTCCACAAAAGGCTTAAGAAATATTCTGACAGTGGACTTCTAATAGAAGCCTTTTCTCAGCAGTGACCTTGTAACGGTGACTCTGTCTGTAAGCTTTGATAAGCAGAGAAATAGTAGACTTGTGACAGTGACCTTGTACTAATAGCTTATAACAGTGACAGTATATCTTCAACAGTGACCTTTTAGCAACAGTGACTCAGAGTGACAGTGAGCTATAATGGTAACATTGAACAGAAGGCTCTTACCAGTAGCCTTTAACAGTGAACTTTTACTTAGATAAATGTAAATTGTAAGCTGATGCAACAAAGTCATGAGACTAGAAAATATAAATTGTTCAGTATAAATATAGATTTAAAAGGATTATCAAATGACTTAATATATCATGATCAGTATTTAAACATGATTTGGGATTGTCATAACTAGTGAGTCCAACAATCTCTACCTTTTTGATAATCACAAATTATGCCAGTATGTATTATTTATAGGTATCACAGATAAACACATATAATACAGTTACTAAATAGATATCAAACATGAGCCTTAGTTTAGTTTTAATATCTCATGTATCAGCGATTAATAAGAGTGTAAAATCAAAAAAGGTCTATTAGAGGGTAATAAATTCACACCATTAGTATCATTTCCATTTCTCCCCCTTTGTGATTAGAAAAAAGAAACACAAACAGAGATAATAGA